>CM070601.1:45127815-45735735 GCA_036346395.1 Hsuehochloa calcarea
GAACCGCCATGCTATGGCCGGTCGGACCGCCCACCTGTCGAAAGCCTTGAACTTTGTCGAAAACCCTGTGAAACGACAAACCATAAATGCCATTGCCAATTGTCACATCATCCTAAGATCTGGAGCATATCCCCATGATATCCACAATCTCCCCCTTGATGAACACATTGGCAATAATCCAGAAAGTGTAATTTGGAGGTTTGAAAAGTAAAGTACTTTCGTTTTCGCACAAATTCACAACTTGGTCCATAAGCAAGAAAAAGCAATGTAAATGATCAAGCTGGCATCAGAATAGTATAGACATGTGAGATAAGGCAAAAGAAAGCATAAAAACTTTGATTTCCATAAAAGAGACAAAATTCTCACATGAGGTCCATATGAAAGAACAATTGTTCAATTGACCTATGATCATTGTGAGGATAAATGAATGCAATTCAAGTTCAGACTATTCAATAAGACAATAAGAATGCAACTCAAGAACTCCCCCTCGCTATGATCCTCAAATTTCAGAAACTTTCAAATTTTCAGTTTCTCCCCCTTTTTATCATTTTTATATATCTCCAAAAAAAATTTCCCCTATGCATAGCATTAATACATTTAAACGCATCTTCTCATTAACACATCTTCTCCCCCTTTGATAATGGAGTCATCAAGGAATCACGCCTTCCTCTCATCCAGAGATAACAAATATAGACTAAAGAGAGAAGCAAAACTTAAGAAGCATAAGAAGGAGTATGCATGAAATGCAATGAAGTGGCTTCATTTTTGTATTTTTTTTATTTTTGATTACAAGAAGCTTTGGAGATTACCCAAAAGAGCAAGCTAGTATCTCTAATATTGCACAAACAAAGATATCAAGCTTTGATAGCTTAGCAAGATCATGGTAAGACATATATATCAAAGTTAAGCACAAAGGCTCAAAAGTAAAGCAATATATTTGATCAATTTAAGCAAAGCTTCAAATTCATCAAGTTCATCAAGTTCATCAACAGAGATCCTAAAGTGAAACTGGCCATGTCAAAATGTCAAAACGAGATAAAAAATCTAACAAAGACCACATTAAGAGTCAATCAGGTCCTGTATTGAATCATTTTGCTCAGTATTTCTTAAAAGCTCATTTGTCAACAGTTTTCTCATATGTATTGAATATTGAAGTTGACTAATGATCTAACTTAGTGACAAGATCCTGGACTAGGAGCCATCCACAAACTCATCCTAAGCTTCGACCAGAAGTTGATTAAAGGTATATCTTAGTAAAGAAGATCCTGGACTAGGAGCCATCCACAAACTCTTTCTAAGCTTCTACCAGGGCGACAAATCTTGAGGTTCATGTCATTTCTGACAAGCAATCCCCATGAGATCGTCTAGATCATCAAACTATCTCCAAGTTCATGTCTTTGACAAGCAGTCTCGTAAGAATAGTTTGACACAATTTAAGCATAAGACAATATTTTGATTTTTCATGTTTCACAAGAGCATTTTTTAGAATCTCAAGAACACAAAAAGCTCAAGTAATGGTCAATTTTAGATTCAAGAGCTAACAAAGCAATTCTGACAGGGCCAATGTCACAAAAGGAGCACTAATTGCGCAACTCGCTAAAACATCCACAAATTACAATTTTTAGTTCGAGTTGTTTTAAAGTTCTAGCTCATATAGCAAAGACTTAGCTACACATGTAAAAGCATGATAATTCTAGCAAGTCAAAGAACTAGACATGGCATTGAGCAAGAATTGAAATACTAAGTCTCCAAAGGGTAATAGGCAAAGCTTCATCAATTTTAAAAGATAAGCAGAAAATCTTATATTACAATGCATCTTTTTGGATTTTTCATACCACTTGTTGTATTTTTCATATGAATGCAATATGATACAATGGGATGCAATAAAAAGCCTAGAAACCTAAAAAGTTCAAAAGGATCAATAAGTTCAGAAAAAGAACAATAAAAGATCAAAAGAACAAGAAAAGATCAGAAAAGATTAAACTCCCCCTCAAACCAACCCATAGGGATAAATTACCCCTAACTCGCTTCTCAAGGTGGCAAACCTTGTTTGATCTAAAGTCTTGGTGATGTTATCCGCCAATTGAGCATCGGACTCCACGAAGTGCATCACAAAATCCCCTTTTTCGACATGATCTTTAAGGAAGTGAAAACGAATGTCTATGTGCTTAGTCCTAGAATGTTGCACTGGGTTTTTAGTAATATTAATAACAGAAGTGTTATCACTGAAAAGAGGAACACTAGTAAAATTTAACCCATAAAGTTTCAAAGTGGACAACATCCACAAAATCAAGCTCTGACAACTAGCGTGACTACATACTTGTCGGGACCCAAATATGCAAATCTGGACCCTCTGTGTATTCTGCACTAGTCCAGGATCACGCTAGTGCACACAGTGTCAACATCGATGAAATATCACATCCATGCAACGAATATAAGAATAAACTAGTAGCTTTAAATAACAAATAACTGTTGGGACCTTACGGTCGAGTTTTACATTTATTAAGCCATGCAAGGCTGACAATAAAGAAATAAACTGCAGCGGAAACGAAATAAACTCCAGTGGGCTCCCATCAATTTACCACAGGCAACTGACTGGGATTAAGACCCTAACGATCAACCTTCGTAGAACTCTTCTTCAAAAGCAGGCGACGACTCCTCCACTTCGTTGATTTGTTTAGCAAGAGTGAGTACACACCGCATCGCAAGTCATACCACGTAATGCTATTATACATGATGGCTTATTCCAAGGGAATGGCTTCTGTGGTTATTTTGCGGAAATGCAACATTTGCAATTGAATACAAATAATAGATTGAAAGCATAATTCAAAACAAATAGACAATAATAAGTTAACAATTGATTTCACAAAGGACACACAGTCTAATCAAGTTATTCACACAGCTGCACAAGTTATCTCACACAGCTGACCCTTCCCAAATGTTTTATGAAAATCTACCCCTCGTGTGAAATTCCTGAGCATGTACATAACCGAGGACGCGGCTATTCGAATAGATTGGTTTAACACTCTGCAGAGGTTGTACACTTTACCCACACGATACAATCAGTGTAGCTAGCACCGACCATAACAAAACCTTTCAGAGATTTCATCTCAAACAATGACACTCCCGATGTGCTTTACCTCCGTCCAATTTGTACACACAGCCCTTGGAACGACACACACCGTTGGACAGGGATGCAGCGAACCGTCCCGCGATGTGACATATCACACCTCCAGCCCATCACACAGCTTAAATACAACCTGAGTTGTCAATGTCAAGACTCCATAACTTACTAAGTTAGGCCTAGCACATACTAGGCATGTGGTCGTACAGTAAGGCCCAGTTCAATGGCGCACAAAGTTATGTCCTTAATTGACCAAGGCAAGACTTCCAGTTTTTCCCAAATCACAAAGTTTATATCACACCGTTCCACCATTCACACAGATCCACCACTTGCCTCAGTCCAAATCTTTTCCCGCCCTGTTGATTAAGTGCAACACATGCCATCAATGAGTAACAGCACACACAGTTTCATCACACAGTTCCATAATCACTTAGTCAAATTTATAATTGCAACTCACATGAAATGATGACTCGTTGCATGGCTAAGCAGTCTAATCGTATCTAACCAACCCACGTTGGTTCTACGATAATACCAACTAATAATTAACCAACCTAGGGTGACAAAAGATCATGGCATACAATAGACAAGGTGGTATAACAAATTAGATTAATAACTATCCCAAAATTATTTAAATAAATACTTGAAATATAATGTAATACATTGAAACAAAGTATTTTGAAAACTGGGTTCAATATGATCAAAGGTATAACTTGCATTGGAATAGATCAATATATTGGTCTTGGTCTTGAGGTGCTCCTTCTTCAGCAAAATTCCCCGAAGTATCGACGTCTACTCGCAAATGAGACAAAAGAAATAAAAACAAATAAATAACAGAGGCAAAACAAACTTCAAAAATCAAATAAAAATCATCATTAAATATATATTGATTTTATATAAATTTACAAATTTGAATGGGCTCAATCGGAGTTCGGATGCAAAAGATATGTGCTTTGGAAGTTTGAAAATCAAATAAAACCCTAATTTGGATTTTATTGAATTTTCCGAATTATTTTTATAAAGAAAAATTGGATTATTGCGCAATGCTTGCGTCAGCCGAGAATTTTTGAAAAAAAGAAATAGATTTAAAAAGAAATCTGACATGTGGGCACCACATGTCAGTCTCGGGGTTCACGGAGGACCGAGTGCACGAATGAGGAGATCTCGCGCGGTGGATCGAGCCGCGCCAGCGTGTGTCATGCGATCTGGCGCCACGCTGGCCGCCACACCAAAGACCGGCGACATCGGCGCTGAGATGGACGACAATGGCGGCGGTGGCGCTCGGGACCCGATGGTCACCGGCGAACGGCGGCGACTCGCCGGCAGTGGAGGGTACCAGATTGTTCCCCATGCTATTGCGCACTCAGGGGTGCCCTTACCAGTAGCTGGCAACGACGGTGGCGACCGGCGACGAGGAAGAAGCGGCAGTGGAGCTTCGGGTTTTGTCGGGAGGGTGCTTTGGCGATGCTCCGGCGACGAGGAGGTGCGCCCGATGTAGCCTGGGACTTGCTGATCACGATGGTGCAGTCGGTGGAGCAAGGGCGACAACGACGGCAGCGCAATTCACCGGAGAGAAGCTCGGCCGAAAACTGTCGGCGCCCCGGGTGTCACACAACCCCGAGACCCTCTGTGCATACCAAGCTAGTCCCATGATCAGTAGCTAGCTTGCACAGTTGCAACAATGATGCATTCATAACCATTCAACGACGAACTAATGAAGCGCATAAAGTAATATTAATTTAAACAAAGAAAGACCTTATGGTCAAGGTTCTTACAAAAGTCGCCTCACGGGGCTTAGCAACAACAGAGTATCCGCAATGAAATCTCAAAAATACGTGGAGCCCAATCGACATGCCCACAGGCAATCGAGTGGAGGACGCGACCTAGTTCGCAAAGTCTTCAAAGTAGCCTTCTTCATAGAACTCAACATTTCCTGGTTCTTCTGCTGGGACTGATCAACAAAGGGCATAAAGCCGTGAGTACATAAAGTACTCAGCAAGTCGTAGAGAAATGTATGCACATAGTATTCATGTCAGGCTTAAGCAAGGATGGCTTTATGGTTAATTTGCAGAAAGCAAGTTTAACAGTGAATACAATAATTAGATTGCAAAGCAGGATTTTAAAAGAATAATACATAGATAACCAAGTTCTTTTGAATTAAACAGTGAACATCCCGTTCACTTCCCAACCATTCCAACCAAACGTTTCAGTCGAACCAAACCACATTTTTGAAAATACTACCCTTGCGCGAAATCACTGTGCATGTCCGTAATCGGGACACGGCTATTCGAATAGATTTTGACACTCTGCAGAGGTTGTACGCCTTTACCCACAAGAGATAAATCACTTGCAATGTCCGTCTGACACACTTCCGAGGGTGTGCGACTAAGTGACTATCACAAGGCCTTTACAAAGTTCCATTTTGCCTCGGTTCTGCTCGCTAAGGTTTCGCCATCACAGCCCCCTCTTGCGCCAATAATCAACCCTAACAGAACCGACTCAAAACTTCCTAATTAGTTGGCGGTCCGTCCCATACCGGACTTATGGTTGCACGAGGTGACCGGATCAATGACTTGCAAAGTTAAGTCCTTAGTTGGCTGCTCAGACAAGTCTACCACAACCCAATGTGCATCACACACCCACTCTAGCTCCCTACCTCAAGCCCGAGCATAAATCATTTTTGTTCATTCCCGACCAAATGGCAATCCCTGCCATGGCACAACATCTTTTAATAAAAGTGGCCTCACACCACAATTCCATAGTTCCATTAGTCAAATTTCATTAATCATTGAACATGTGATCGAAAGTACCGGGTAACTAAAGCATGTCTAAGCAATATCGCTCCCAAGTTGGTAATACAATTATGTCCAACTAGTATCAACCATCCTAAGGTGTCCAAAGATATATGTCATTCAAGGAGACATTTCATTTTCAATTTATCAAGGAGGCATAATGGCAATTTGGTAATTATCTACTCCCAAAACCATTTTTAATAAAACTAGCCATGCATGATAATTTAATACAATATACATTTGTAAAATGGGTTCAACATGGTCAAAGGCCTACGACTTGCCTTCGTTGACGAGGAGAGGGTCTTGATCGTCGGTCAAGGAATCTTCCAAACGCCTAATCTACACGCGAGAAAAGCAACAAATAAATAAAACAGCACCAAATGAACTCCAAAAATTGCAAAACCAGTACCAAATGAAAGAGGATGAATTTATAAGAATTTAGAAATTTGGATCACCCAAATCGGAGTTCGGATGTGAAAGTTATAGCCAAAAGAAGTTTCAAAATTACATAAAATGATGGAATTGGATTTTTCTGATTTTCGGAATTATTTTTCAATTGAAAATCCCGGATTTGACGTCAGCGCTTATGCTATCAGCGACGCGCAGCCACGCGGCGAAATTGTTTGCGTGCCGACGCGGGCACGACCCGGCCGACGCCACCGTCACGCTGCGTCGGCTCGCGCGAGAGAGAGAGAGAGAGAGAGAGAGAGACAGAGCCGGGCGCCGGGTGGGAAGACGGCAGGGCGGCGACCGGCGAATGAAGGAGACGGCGCGCTTCGAGAGACAATGGCGTCGTCGGCGTCGAGAAGAAGAAGAGAGGAGGCGGTGGCGAGAAACGGCCGAGAGAGAGAGAGGAGAGAGAAGAGAGAGGGAGACGAACGGCGCGGGATTTAAAGACTCATGGCGACGGACGCCAGCGGCGAGACAGCGCGGCGTGGCGGCGCGGGCGAGGCGCGACGAGGCGACGAGGCGAAGCGCGTCGCGGCGTGGCGAGACAGACGGCGCGGCGAGATTCGGCGGCGACGGCGCGGACGACGTGGGAGAGAGCGCGGCGGCGTGGACGAGACGACGATCGGAGCCGTCCGATTCGACGGACGGTGGGAGCGAGGGAGGCGCGGCTGAGAACGAGAGCCGTCCGATTTCAATCGGACGGTGAGGAGGAGAAGAGGCGCGGCGGGGAGACGAAGCGGGCGCCGTCCGATTCCGATCGGACGGTGGGAAGCGGAAGAGGCGCGGGCGACGCGATGGCGTCGGATCGCGATCCAACTACCCGAACGGCGAGGCGGAGCTGCGCGACGTGGACGCGAGGAGGCCGGATGAAGATCCAACGGCCGAGGTGATGGGGAGGCACGCGCGCGCGAAGCGGGCGCGTCATGAGTGGGCAGCGCGGAACAGGAGATGGGCGGAGAAATTCGCCCACAAACAGAAAAAGGATTTTAAATTCATTTTGATTTGAAATTCAAATAAATCAAAAGGCAATTTAGAAAATAGCAAATAGACTCCAAAAATTCTAGAAAATTCACGAAATTCCTTGAATTATTCTAGACTTAATAAAAATACTTTTAACTTTAAATTTTCTTTTTCTTTACAAATAAATTAATTTTTAATTTCGGGAAAAGGAAAATCAATTTCTAAAATCCAATAAATCCAAGAAAATTCTTAAAATAATAATTTTGATTTTTAAATTCTAGAAAACTCAATTAAACCAACTTTAATTTAATTAAAGTTTGATTAACTCATATTAAACGCAAATGGATTTACAAATTCCAAAATTAAGCTTTGGGCAAATAGAAACAAATGGTTCTCCTTTAAAATTTTCAAAAACTCCAAAAGCGGACGCTACAAACCTACCCCTCTTAAAGGGAATCTCGACCCGAGATTCAGTGACTAGAGAATAGGTGGGAAACTCACCTTCAAGTCATCTTCTCGCCCCAAGTGGCTTCTTCTTGGTGTGGTTGCTCCATCGACCTTGCGAAACGGATGATCTTGCTTCTTGTCACTCGTTCGCTACTTCCAAGATCTTGATGGGATGCTCCTTGTAGGTGAGGTCTTCTTGCGTGGCAATTGATTCCACGGCATCTGCTCTTGCACACGCAAACACTTCTTCAATCTGCGACACGTGGAAGACATTATGCACATCGGCGGTGGCGGGAGCTCCAACCGTAGCGACTTCTCCTCTTCTGCTAGAATCGGGAAAGGTCCGATGTACCTTGGTGCAAGCTTTCCACTTACTCAAACGACGCATCCTTTGAGAGGCGACACCTTCAGTACACAAGATCACCAGTGCAAAAGCTAGATCTCGGACGGTTATCGCGATAACTCTTACGCTCGGTGCATCTTTGTTTTGACCTTTCTCGATAGATCGAACTTGCTCTTGGCTTTTTCCAAAATATCTGCCCAAACACTTGTCTTTCACCTACTTCATTCCAATACAAGGGTGTTCTGCATTTTCTTCCGTAAAGAGCTTCAAATGGAGACATCTGGAGGCTTGACTGATAACTGTTGTTATAGGAAAACTCTGCATAAGGAAGCATTTGATCCCAACTGGTCTGATTTGCTAAGGCACAAGCCCTTAACATATCTTCTAGGATTTGATTTACTCTTTCTGTCTGACCATCCGTCTGGGGATGATAAGCTGTACTGAAATTTAGATTAGTACCCAAAACACTGTGCAACTTCTGCCAAAATCTTGAAGTAAACTGGGATCCTCGATCTGACACGATCTTCTTCGGCACTCCATGCTGGCACACTATCTTTGCCATGTACAATTCTGCCAGTCTATCACCAGAGTAAGTAGTCTTGACTGGGAGAAAGTGAGCAACTTTGGTTAGACGATCCACAATTACCCAGATAGAATCATATCCTGACCTTGTCCTTGGTAAACCCGTGATAAAATCCATGCCAATTTCTTCCCACTTCCATTCGGGCACTTTCAAGGGTTGCAGGAGTCCAGCAGGTCTTTGATGCTCGGCTTTAACTCGCTGACAGACATCACACTGAGCTACATACTCGGCAATCTCACGCTTCATGCTAGGCCACCAATACATTTCCTTGAGGTCTTGGTACATCTTTGTGCTTCCAGGGTGAATGGAGTACAAAGTTTCATGAGCTTCCTTGAGTATCAGCTGCTTAAGCTCTTTCTGATCTGGAACACAGATTCGCTTGTCAAACCAAATGGTGCCTTGCTCATCTTCTGAAAATCTCAGGGCTTTACCCTTCTTCATGTTGCTCTTGATTTCCTTAATATTGGCATCTTCAACTTGAGCTTCCTTGATCTGATTCCGCAAAGTGGGTTGAACTTCTAAGGCAGCTAGATAACCTTCCTCAACCAACTCTATCTTGAGCTTCAGGAACTCTTCATGAAGGGCTGGCTGATTTTCCTTGATTGACAGGGTATTGCAGTAGACTTTTCTGCTCAAGGCATCTGCCACAACATTAGCTTTGCCTGGGTGGTAGTGGATTCCAATATCATAATCCTTTATTAACTCTAACCACCTTCTTTGCCTCATATTAAGATCAGCCTGAGTGAAAATGTACTTCAAGCTCTTATGGTCCGTGTAGACTTCACAGCGATTACCAATAAGGTAATGACGCCATATCTTTAGAGCATGCACTACGGCAGCTAACTCCAAGTCATGAGTGGGGTAATTTACTTCATGAGGCCTCAACTGACGGGAAGCATAAGCTACTACCTTCCTTTCTTGCATCAGGACACAACCAAGTCCTTGCCGGGATGCATCACAGAAAATCTCAAAATCCTTCCTGACATCCGCAAAATCAACACCGAGTTTGTGGTCAACCGCTTCTTCAACTCTTGAAAACTTTGCTCACAATCTGTTGCCCAAGCAAACTTCTTTTCTTTCTTCAACAGCTGAGTGAGGGGTCTTGCTATCTTGGAGAATCCTTCTATGAATCGGCGATAGTATCCTGCCATTCCGAGAAAACTTCTGACCTGAGGCACTGACTTGGGTGACTCCCAATTAAGCACATCCTTGACCTTGCTGGGGTTAACAGATACTCCTTCTGCAGACATGATATGTCCCAAGAAAGTAACTTCTTTCATCCAAAACTCACACTTGCTGAATTTAGCATAGAGTTGATGATCTCTAAGCTTATTCAGGACCAAACGGAGGTGCTCTTCATGCTCTTCTTCACTCTTGGAATACACCAAAATATCGTCAATGAAGACAATGACGAACTTATCCAAATACTCCATGAACACCTTATTCATCAAGTTCATAAAGTAAGCAGGGGCATTGGTCAATCCAAATGACATGACCGTGAACTCATCTGATCCATACCGGGTTGAGAAAGTCATCTTGGGGATATCTTCTGGACGAATCTTCAACTGGTGGTATCCTGACCTCAAGTCTATTTTGGAGAACACACCGGCTCCTTTCAACTGGTCAAACAAATCATCGATCCTGGGCAGAGGGTACTTGTTCTTGATGGTGACCTCATTGAGGGCTCGGTAATCCACACACATCCGTTGGGTGCCATCTTTCTTTGCAACAAAGATCACTTTGGGCTCCCAAGGTGAAGAACTTGGTCTGACAAAACCTTTCTCTTGCATTTCTTCAATTTGCTTCTTTAGTTCAACCAAATCATTGACAGGCAATCAGAGGGCCTCTTGAAAATAGGTGCGATTCTGGAACAAGATTGATGACAAACTCAAGTCTCGATGCAGCGGCATTCCGGTAGGTCATCGGAAAGACATCGAAAACTCTCGACTCGGCACTTCTTCCAAAGACACAACACCAGCATGCAGGACTAAAGATCCAAATTAGCTTCTGCGGGAGGCTTCAAACTTTACCTTGGTTCCATCCGAATCGACCAAAGTGATGCTTCTACCACCACAATCCAAGAGGGCTTGGTGATTGGCAAGCCAATCCATTCCCAAAATCACATCAAGAGACTTGGTGTCTATGATGATGAGATTAGCAAGGAATTCTACCCTTCTATGGTCACTTTAACCTTAGGGCAACCTTGGTTCGTACTCAATTCGAGCCGGAGATTGAACCAACAAAACACTTTTAAGAGGCAAAACTTCCAACTGGTGCCTTTCAAAGAAACTCAGAAACAAGCGAATGCGAAGCTCGAGAATCAAACAAAACGGTGGCGAGTCTTTGAATTGACAAGGAACTTACCCAAAGACGACGTCCGGGCATCTGGCTTCCTCCACGGTGGTGTGGTTCACACGACCTCTTCCAAAAGGTGAGGAGACTTGACCGGTGCGGTTGAGTCCGAGGGCTCCACGTGCGACTCTGGAGTGGGGTCTGGTCGGGTGGCTCCCATGTTGAAACGAACAGAGAAGGGCCTTGCCTCTGCGGCAATCTTGGCGAAGTGCCCACCGATGGCACTTAAAGCGATGATCCCGGGCGGGTTGACATTCCTTGGCTGGGTTGCCGGAGCTGTTGAAGCTGCGGTCACTTTGAACTATTTGGGCGAGGTGTCTCTGAGGGCTCAAAGGTGGCAGTGGAGCAACACGGGCGGAGGCGGCACATTCATTCGACTCTCTGGGAGTGAGGCCGATGGGCACTGTGTTTGCATCATCTTTCTCTTGCGGATTCTTCCGACTCACGGCGGGATTCTTCGATGAGCATGGCCTTGTTCACCAAGTCTTTGGAAATCTGAATAGTCATTCCCAATGACTTGCACCTTCAAACTGGGGTTGAGTCCTCTCTTGAAGCGCTTCTGGCGGGCATCATCTGTGGCAACGTCCTCTGGGGCATAACGGGACAACTGAGTGAATCTGTTAAGATATTCACTCACTGACGTGTTGCCTTGCTGCAGCTCGCGGAACTCATTCTTCTTCATTTCCACCTTTCCATCGTGGATATGGGAGTGGCGGAAAGCTCCCGAAAACTCACCCAAGTGATACTCTCATGGTTTCCATGGGCGGCACAATAGTTCTCCCACCATTCTGCGCAATGTACCTTCAAGCTGGTGGGTGGCATACAGAACCTTCTCGCGATCATCACAACGGGTGATAGCGAGCTTCTTTCCATGGAACGCAACCAGTCATCTGCGTCCAATGGCTCAGAGGAGCTAGAGAAAGTGGGCGGATGGGTCCTCAAAACTCGCCAACTGGGTGAGGAAAAAGCGGGGTGGAGCGGCGTGGGCGTGGCGGTTGCTTGATGCTACGATTCATCATGGCGGCGGCGTGATGCAGTTCTGCGATTCATCATCGAGTCATGTTACGCATCAAAGAGCTCATCACCGCGTCTGGCTGCCATGAATCGACTCAAACCCGGATCTGCACCGGCGGCTGGGAAGGCGGGAACGCTGGCGCTTGAGTCTCATCACGGCTTGCGGAGTTGCGGTCCGAACCATCTGCGACAAAGCTTCACCGTTTAATAGGCGAGAAGAAGAAAGCAATTTAGATGCGAGGAAAGCACGGAGATGAGCGAGGAACAAGGGAGATAGATGGATCAACCTAATGCGGACAAAATTGGTTTTACCCAACGAACGGATAGCCGGAAAGCTATCAAGAAGCAAACCAAAAGGGACACTTAAGCACAGAAGCACTATTACGCAGACTAAACGATACTAAAACTAGGGAGGCAGCTACCATCTAATCTTTACGGAGGGTCAACTTGGATCAAACGGCGGATCTTGAGCTTCCAAAACTTCCATTTCTTGATTTTGAAGGGCTCGATCCTAGGGATAATCCAGAGATGAGGGAGTCAAATTTAAATTTGAAAACCAAGTTCCAGAAAAGATAAGATGAAAGAACTCAAGAATGATATAAGAGGGTAAGATGATAAGAAAAGAATAGAACAAGGTGAGAAAGAACAGAATAAGATAAGAGAAGAATACCTAGTCAAGTTAATTGCTTGGTTTGATTTAGAAAATATATTTTGAATCTTTGACTAAGACGACCAATCTAACTAAAGGCTACGTCCTACAGTCGATATGGCTCTGATACCATCTCTTGTCGGCGCCCCGGGTGTCACACAACCCCGAGACCCTCTGTGCATACCAAGCTAGTCCCATGATCAGTAGCTAGCTTGCACAGTTGCAACAATGATGCATTCATAACCATTCAACGACGAACTAATGAAGCAGACAAAGTAATATTAATTTAAACAGCAAAGACCTTATGGTCAAGGTTCTTACAAAAGTCGCCTCACAGGGCTTAGCAACAACAGAGTATCCGCAATGAAATCTCAAAAATACGTGGAGCCCAATCGACATGCCCACAGGCAATCGAGTGGAGGACGCGACCTAGTTCGCAAAGTCTTCAAAGTAGCCTTCTTCATAGAACTCAACATTTCCTGGTTCTTCTGCTGGGACTGATCAACAAAGGGCATAAAGCCGTGAGTACATAAAGTACTCAGCAAGTCGTAGAGAAATGTATGCACATAGTATTCATGTCAGGCTTAAGCAAGGATGGCTTTATGGTTAATTTGCAGAAAGCAAGTTTAACAGTGAATACAATAATTAGATTGCAAAGCGAGTTTTAAAAGAATAATACATAGATAACCAAGTTCTTTTGAATTAAGCGGTGAACATCCGTTCACTTCCCAACCATTCCAACCAAACGCTTCCGTCGAACCAAACCACATTTTTGAAAATACTACCCCTTGCGCGAAATCACTGTGCATGTCCGTGAATCGGGACACGGCTATTCGAATAGATTTTGACACTCTGCAGAGGTTGTGCGGCTTTACCCACAAGAGATAAATCACTTGCAATGTCCGTCGACACACTTCCGAGGGTGTGCGACTAAGTGACTATCACAAGGCCTTTACAAAGTTCCATTTTGCCTCGGTTACGCGCTCGCTAAGGTTTCGCCATCACAGCCCCCTCTTGCGCCAATAATCAACCCTAACAGAACCGACTCAAAACTTCCCTAATTAGTTGGCCAGGTCCGTCCCATACCGGACTTATGGTTGCACGAGGTGACCCAGATCAATGACTTGCAAAGTTAAGTCCTTAGTTGGCTGCTCAGACAAGTCTACCACAACCCAATGTGCATCACACACCCACTCTAGCTCCCTACCTCAAGCCCGAGCATAAATCATTTTTGTTCATTCCCGACCAAATGGCAATCCCTGCCATGGCACAACATCTTTTAATAAAAGTGGCCTCACACCACAATTCCATAGTTCCATTAGTCAAATTTCATTAATCATTGAACATGTGATCGAAAGTACCGCGGGTAACTAAAGCATGTCTAAGCAATAATACGCTCCCAAGTTGGTAATACAATTATGTCCAACTAGTATCAACCATCCTAAGGTGTCCAAAGATATATGTCATTCAAGGAGACATTTCATTTTCAATTTATCAAGGAGGCATAATGGCAATTTGGTAATTATCTACTCCCAAAACCATTTTTAATAAAACTAGCCATGCATGATAATTTAATACAATATACATTTGTAAAATGGGTTCAACATGGTCAAAGGCCTACGACTTGCCTTCGTTGACGAGGAGAGGGTCTTCGGTCGTCGGGTCGAAGGAATCTTCCAAACGCCTAATCTACGTCGCGAGAAAAGCAACAAATAAATAAAACAGCACCAAATGAACTCCAAAAATTGCAAAACCAGTACCAAATGAAAGAGGATGAATTTATAAGAATTTAGAAATTTGGATCACCCAAATCGGAGTTCGGATGTGAAAGTTATAGCCAAAAGAAGTTTCAAAATTACATAAAATGATGGAATTGGATTTTTCGATTTTGAATTATTTTCAATTGAAAATCCGGATTTGACGTCGGCGCTTAAGAATCGCTACGCGGCAGCCACGCTGGCGAAATTGTCGTGCGTGTGACGACGCCTTGGCCGACCAGCTGGCCGACGCCGCTGCGTCGGCAGTTCACGCATGAGAGAGAGAGAGAGAGAGAGAGAGAGAGAGGGCGGCGGCCGGGTGGGGAAGACGGGCGGGCGGCGGCAAAATGAAGGAGACGGCGGCGCTACGAGAGACAACAAGCGCGTCGGCGTCGGAGAAGAAGAAGAGGAGGCGGTGGCGAAACGCCGAGAGAGAGAGAAGGAGAGAGAGAGAGAGGAGACAACGGCGCGGATTTAAAGACTCGCGGCGACGGACGGCGCGCGACGAGACAGCGCGCGGCGTGGCGGCGCGGCGAGGCGCGACGAGGCGACGGACGAAGCGCGTCGCGGCGTGGCGAGCAGACGGCGGCGAGATTCGCGGCGACGCGCGGACGACGTGGAGAGAGAGCGCGGCGACGCGACGAGACGACGATCGGAGCCGTCCGATTCCGTCGGACGGTGGGAGCGAGGAGGCGCGGCGAGCGGAGAGCCGTCCGATTTCAATCGGACGCGTGGAGGAGAAGAGGCGCGGCGGGGAGACGAAGCGGGCGCCGTCCGATTCGACGGACGGTGGGAAGCGGAAGAGGCGCGGCGACGCGATGGCGTCGGATCGCGATCCAACGGCCGCAACGGCGAGGCGGAGTCAGCGGCGAGGGACGCGAGGACGCCGGATGAAGATCCAACTACGAGGTGATGGGGAGGCACGCGCGCGAAGCGGGTCGCGGAGTGGGCGGCGCATGGAACAGGAGATGGGCGGAGAAATTCGCCCACAAACGAAAAAGGATTTTAAATTCATTTTGATTTCAGAAATTCAAATAAATCAAAAGGCAATTTAGAAAATAGCAAATAGACTCCAAAAATTCTAGAAAAATTCACAGAAATTCCTTGAATTATTCTAGACTTAATAAAAATACTTTTAACTTTAAATTTTCTTTTTCTTTTACAAATAAATTAATTTTTAATTTCGGGAAAAAGGAAAATCAATTTCTAAAATCCAATAAATCCAAGAAAAATTCTTAAAATAATAATTTTGATTTTTAAATTCTAGAAAACTCAATTAAACCAACTTTAATTTAATTAAAGTTTGATTAACTCATATTAAACTGCAAATGGATTTCTGAAATTTCAAAATTAAGCTTTGGGCAAATAGAAACAAATGGTTCTCCTTTAAAATTTTCAAAAACTCCGAAAAACGGGACAATACAAAAACCCTAAATCTTGAAATGCGGCGGCGCTAGACCGATCGGGACGAGAGTGGCGGCTGCGGGTTGCGAGGTGCAGGCGGTGCTAAGGGGGTATTTATAGGACCGGGGAACACCAGAATTGGAAATCCCCAATTCGGGTCCGAAACGGTCGGATTTTGAAATCCTTGATTCTCGGAGATTGAGAGAGATTCGGTAGCCGATTTGGTTAGAGATGAGTACGGGACAAATACGACTACAAATTGGCGGGGTCGGCGCGAAGAATCAGCAACCGTTGCGATTTTGTCAGACGAAGCTCGAAGCTCCAGCAATGGCGGCGAAGCACGGGCGCGAGGAAGAAGACTCCGCGGAGACGACGACCCTGTGGTGGTCCCACCTGGCAGCAGCAGCGAGGCGCGGGCGAGTGAGCGAGCGAGATCAGCGGGCGAAGCCACGCGGCAAACATCCAACGGAGGAAGGCGGGGTTGAGCACGTGCGTCCGATCGAAAACGAGGGGCACGCGTCAAGCATCCAACGGACGAGGGCGCGGCCGGGGCGAGATGGGCTGGCGCGTGGCTGGAATAGTGTTGGGCTTCGGCCCAGCACTATTCCGAAGGATTTTTAAAGATTTTTCTTTTTAATAAATCAAGAAAATGCAAATAGCAATTAGAAAATAGCAAATGACTTTGGAAAAATTCCAGAAAATTCTATAAAATATGTCCAAGCATATAGAATCAAAATAAAATAGTTTTGACAATTATTGTTATTGGGATTAAGCACATTAAATCAGTTTTTCCTTAAAGTCCATATTAAGCTTTTGAATTAATATTCAAATAAATCCAAATGGGGAATCTCCTCACTATAACTATTTAAAAGATTTTTAAAGCTCTAAAAATTGGGATGTTACAAACCTCCCCCCTTAAGGGAATCTCGACCCCGAGATTCAGGCTAGTTAGAGAAAAGGCTGGGGAACTCGGCTTTCAACTCTTCTTCACGTTCCCACGTTGCTTCTCCTTCTGAGTGGTTACTCCACTGGACTTTGCAGAAATGAACGGTCTTGCTTCTGGTGAAGCGCTCTGCGACATCCAAAATCCTGACAGGCTGTTCTTTGTACGTGAGATCTTCCTTCAGTTCAATTGACTCCAACGAGGTCTGCTCTTCTGGCACACGAAGACACTTCTTCAGCTGAGAGACATGAAAGACATCATGCACTCCTGCTAATGACTGTGGTTGCTCCAACTGGTACGCAACTTCTCCTCGGCGTTCCAAAATCTTGAACGGACCCACATACCTTGGAGCAAGCTTCCCTTTGGTGTGGAATCTCTTAACACCTCTGAGCGGAGTAACTCGAAGATACACAAAATTCTCTGGTTCAAAGCTGAGGTTACGACGACGATTATCAGCATAACTCTTCTGCCTGGACTGGGCTATCTTTAGTCTTTCTCTAATCATCGCAACTTGTTCTTCGGCTTCCTGAATAATATCTGGCCCGAACACTACACGTTCAGCTGTCTCTGACCAATTTAATGGAGTTCTGCAGGCACGACCATACAAAGCTTCAAATGGTGATATCTGCAAACTGGCTTGATAACTGTTGTTGTACGAGAATTCTGCATACGTCAAACTCTTATCCCAACTGGTAGCATTTGCTAAGGCACAGGCTCTCAACATATCTTTCAATATCTGGTTGACTCTTTCAGTCTGTCCATCTGTCTGTGGATGATAAGCAGTACTGAAATTCAGATGAGTTCCCAGGGCTTCATGTAGACTTTGCCAGAAACGAGAGGTGAACTGAGATCCTCGATCTGACACTATCTCTCTGATGCTCTGCCTTTACTTTCTGACACACGTCGCATAAGGCAACGAACTCTGCGACGTCTCGCTTTAAGTTTGGCCACCAAAACTTATTCTTAACATCCTGATACATCTTAGTACTTTCAAGGTGAATCGAATACTTTGGCCCTGTTTGTTTAGGCTTAGGCTTTTTGGCTTATAGCTTAAAGCCAGCTTTTTGGCTTAATCAGCTTATAAGTACCTCAGCTTTTAAGCCAAGGTTTGGTGTTTGGTAATCTGGCTTTTTATGGGATGTTGGCTTATTGAGTTGTGTGTGAAGGATTAAAAGTCTGAATTGCCCTTTAAGGGTTAAATGATCTGTTTAAGCATGTATTTAAACTTATTTTTGCATAGGATTTCTAAAATAGCATAAAATAGTCTAAATCATAGCATAAAATAAAGTGCAATATTTCAATCACAAAATTTCGTAAGTACATTCTGATTTAGATGTTGGGGAGGGGAGGCGCCGTCGAGGGATGGGAGGATATCGCGCGGGGGAGGAGGCGTCAAGGTGGGGAACCAAGGAAGCGGGCGGGCAAGCGGGCGCCTGTGGGGCGACGAACAACAAAAATCAAACGATTTTGATTTATATACAATGGCATTTGGTGGGTAATTTCAACGAACTTCAAGGCGCATCGTTATTCCATTCCACAAAAGCCAAAAAGCACCTCTCCCACGGCTTATGGCTTTTAGGCTTAAATAGGCTTAAGCTTTTTATAAACTGAATAAAAAAGCCACCCCTTTGTTTAGGCTTAGGCTTTTTTGCTTATAAGCCAAAGAAAAAGCCTAAACAAACAGGCCCTTTGAGTCATGGGCTTCCTTCAGAATCAGCTGTCTTAATCCATCAATATCTGGTACACAGATACGTCCGTTGATCCACAGTATATCCTGATCATCCACGGTAAAGTCTTTAAATTTTCTTTCTTCCATCTTCTTCTTGAGGTCGGCAAACTCAGAATCCTTGGGTTGAGCTTCACAAATCTGTTTCTCCAGAGTAGACTGTACTTCCAAACTGGCCACAAATCCTTCAGAAACAAGTTCTAGCTTTTGCTTCTGGAATTCTTCCTGAAGTTCTGAACAGAACTCTTTTACTTCCAGAGTATTGCAGTAGGTCTTACGACTTAGTGCATCTGCAACTACATTGGCCTTACCGGGATAGTAATGGATTCCAAGATTATAATCCTTTATTAATTCCAGCCATCTTCTCTGTCTCATATTCAGGTCAGATTGAGTGAATATGTACTTTCGGCTCTTATGATCGGTGTAGACTTCACAGCGTTTACCGATGAGATAATGACGCCAAATCTTCAAAGCATGCACTACGGCAGCTAATTCCAAATCATGAGTGGGGTAATTCTCTTCATGAGGCCTTGATTGCCTTGACGCATAAACGACAACTCTTCCTTCTTGCATAAGGACACACCCTAATCCTTGACGCGAAGCATCACAATAGATATTAAAATCCTTACTGATCTCCGGCAAAACTAGCACTGGGGCTGAAGTCAAACGTTTCTTCAATTATTGAAAAGTCTCTTCACAAGCTGGGGTCCAAATGAACTTCTTCTCTTTCTTCAACAATTGCGTAAGAGGCTTAGCAATCGTTGAGAATCCTTAGATGAAACGGCGATAATATCCTGTCATTCCCAAGAAACTACGAATTTGAGTGATCGTCTTGGGCTGCTCCCAATTCATTCTGACTTTAACCTTTCCGGTCAATCGCTACTCCTTGGTACCGTCATCACATGACCGAGGAAATCAACTTTCTTCTTCCAAAAGTCACACTTGCTGAACTTGGCATACAACTGATGTTCTCTGAGCTTCTCTAGGATTAGTCTTAGGTGCTCAGCATGCTCTTCTTCTGACTTGGAGTATACCAAGATATCGTCAATGAATACTACCACAAACTTATCCAAGTATTCCATGAATACTTTGTTCATCATGTTCATGAAATAGGCAGGGGCGTTAGTCAGACCAAACGACATGACTAGAAACTCATAATGTCCATACCAAGTTGAGAAAGCGGTCTTTGGTACATCCTTAGGACAAATCTTCAACTGATGGTAACCTGATCGCAGATCGATCTTGGAGAATACTCTGGCTCCTTTCATCTGGTCGAACAAATCATCAATTCTGGGCAATGGGTATTTGTTCTTGATGGTGACTTCATTGAGAGAGCGATAATCGATGCACATCCTCATGCTTCCATCTTTCTTCTTGACAAACAAAACTGGTGCTCCCCATGGCGACGAACTAGGTCTTACAAAACCTTTCTCCAGTAGTTCTTCTATCTATTTCTTCATTTCCACAAGTTCATCGGCTGGCATCCGATATGGTCTCTTGGAAATTGGTGCTGTTCCTGGCACTAGATCGATGACAAACTCAATGTCACGGTCCGGTGGCATTCCTGGTAATTCTTCCAAAAATACATCTGGATAATCCTTTACTACAGGTACATCTTCCAAGGAAACTGTCTTCAGATTGTTGACTACCAAATGTCCATCACGTACTGAGGTGGCTAGAAATTCCACTTTCTTTCCAGTGGTATCCTCTATTGTTATGGCTCTTCGGCCATAATCTAGCACTGCTTTATGTTTGGATAACCAATCCATACCAAGGATGACATCTATGGTTTGAGTGTCTAGAATTATTAGGTTGGCTAGAAACTCAACTCCAGCTATGAGTAACCTAGCTCCTAAACATCCAACTTTAGAACTTAGCTCTGCTCCAAGCGACTGGACTAACAGAGTATGCTTAAGATACATAACTTCCAATCTGTTCTTAGTTGCAAAAACTCCAGAAATAAATGAATGCGAAGCTCCAGAATCAAACAGAACTGATGCAGGTACTGAATTTACTAGAAACTTACCCGATTACAGCGTCGGGTGCTTCTGAGCTCCTTCGAGTGTGCGTGGTTGACACGGCTTCTGACCACTGATTGCGGTGCTCCTCCGGATTGACCGGTAGCTTGAGAAGTTCCTTGATGGTTGCCTTGGACTGGCGTCTTGGCTGGTGTGTTCCCAAGGTTGAAGCGTACTGGAGTGATAGTCCCATTCTGCGGACATCGGTTGGCGAAATACCCTGGCTGACGACAGGTAAAGCAAACTCTGGGTATACTCGTGGGTTGCTTCTTGGATTGGGGTTGGTAGTGCGGGGTTGCGAAGTTACGAGCAATTGGGCGAGTGTTGAGGTTGGTGCGGTGGTGCAGCGAGTCGTGGTGGAAAACGGCTAAACTGCGGTGGAATTATTCTTGCCCTCAGCTGGGGTTGGTGACTTCCTTGCTGAGCCATTCTACGCTTATGGTGATCTTCCAATTTCTTGCACTTATCCTCAAGAATCAAAGCCTTGTTGATCATCTCTTGGAAATCAGGAAAGGTGTGAGCGATCAAGTTGACCTGAAGTCCAGTGTTTAATCCTTTCAGAAAACGACTCTGGCGAGCCTTGTCGGTGGCGACATCTTCTGCAGCATATCGAGCAAGTTGAGAGAACTTGTTGAGGTAGTCAGTCACTGACATTCATCCTTGCTTGATAGCACGGAATTCATCCTTCTTCAGATCCATAATTCCTTCTGGCATATGATACTGGCGAAAAGCAGTTGTGAACTCTTCCCAAGTAATGTCTTGCGGCGTTCCATGCGCTGCACAAAAGTTTTCCCACCATTCGGCAGCAATGCCTTCCATCTGGTGAGAGGCGTACAAGACTTTCTCATGATCGCTGCATTGAGTGATCCACAGTTTCCTCTCAATGACACGAAGCCAATCATCAGCTTCTACTGGTGAGACATGTCCAGAGAAAGTTGGTGGACGGGTTCTCATAAACTCGGCCAACTTGGATGATCCATTGTGACCATGAGCAACTGGGGTTCCATTGGGATGCTGATTGTTGTGGTTCTGGTTATTCATAGCTTGCATCTGATTCATCATGGTGTACATCAGCTGGGTCTGAGCTGCCATGAATGCTGCAAAATTCTGCAGATCAATTGAAGGTGCTTGTGGTGGAACTGCTTGCGGGGTTTGCTCTGTCCCTTCCGACCTTTGAGTATCGTAACCACTTGCAGCAGCTTGACGGGTCTGAACCATCTGGTGAATCTCCAGGGGTTAGATAAGGTAGCAAGCACAAGATGAGTTGTAGAACTAAGCGGGGTAGGTAAAACCCAATAACATATTTTAAGAAAACTCAACTGAAACTCTTATATTAATTAAGATAATAGTATGGCTTGCAACAAATGCCTAAGGGCCTTTGCAGCTCATACTTGCACACAAAAATAAGGACGAACCTAAACACACAAAACTACCGCCTAAAGGGCGACTCAAGACTTAATACTGGCTAAGCCTGAAACAGATCGAACAACTACTCGATTAAATAGCCTCCGTAGCCTTGACGGTGCTCCCGCCTGCTGTAGACCTGAAAGTGAGCTGGCATCCTTGCAAATTGATCTTGATGTCCCGGGGCTGGTGCAACAGGAGCAGGTGTCTCAGATGCAAGTGCTGCTGGTTCCTCTGTCTCTCTTGCCTCTTACGGCTCTTACAGTTCAAATTGTTCATCGCCTTCTTACAGGTCTTCTTCTTCAGTGTCTTCTTCGTGATCGTGCTGTCTATAGAGGGTTTCTTCCAGCATGGCGATCCTCTCCTCACCTCTCTGAAGGGTCTCATGGACACACTCCTGCTCTGTAGCGGCTAACTCCAATGATTCCTCCTGAGCAGCAGCGAACTGGACAAGATGCACCACGGTGGCGTTGCCTTCTCCCTCCGTAGACGGAAAACGTGCAGCAAGATCCACGTCGGATGAGCGGGGATGATAACGAAAAATGGTGTCACGAAGCTCTCGAGCGTAGATGTTGCAGATTCTCAGGATGGCAAGGCGCGAAGACTCCTGGATTGCTTCAATCCAAACACTCCTTCGAGCTGAGATGTTCAGGGGTTTGCTTGCCTTGGTGTTCTTCCTGGCGTAGACGGTCAAATGGCAGATCACTCCACGGTCTCGGCCGTTCACGATCCAAGCACTGCCACGGTACAATGGACGGTCAAATCCTCCAAGTACTTGTAGCAACTTCCAAAGTTCAGCGGCAAGTCCTACCTTGCGCTCTCCATAACTATGAAGACGAGTCATCTGTCAAGATGGTCAAGAAGGTAAAAACAACTTTAAAACAGCGGGGAGAGAAAGAATTTCAGCAATAGTTGAGTCAAGAG
The DNA here is from genome assembly GCA_036346395.1 of Hsuehochloa calcarea. Classification (NCBI taxonomy): domain Eukaryota; kingdom Viridiplantae; phylum Streptophyta; class Magnoliopsida; order Poales; family Poaceae; genus Hsuehochloa; species Hsuehochloa calcarea. The sequence goes on from CM070601.1 coordinate 45,150,703, forward strand.
AGACATGAGATGTGTAGGACCGTAAAGGCGACTAGGGGGTGAATAGGCGCTTTCTCTACTTTCTCGCCTAAATCAAATACAACACGAACTTTACTCCTTTAGCTATGAAAGCTAAGAAGATCAGTAAGCGCACGGTGGAAGCCTTGTGTTGGATTTGATAAACCCCTCAACCACACGACACAAATGGAGAAAAGAACTCACCGTCTGAATCGAGCATCTTGGCGGTCGGCCAAGCTACCACAGGCGGATCGACCGATAGTCAATCGTGATCGGACCGACTCGATGTGGCGGTCGGACCGTTGGATATCGGTTCGACCAGCGGACTAGCGGTCTGAAGCGGGCGGTCGGACCGCCGTTACCTAACCGGTCGACCGGTTCATCCAATCTTGAAAAACAAGTCCAACTCCAAAACGAAATTTGATCCAACTTCTGATTCAACCAATGAAACTTGCCCAAATTTCGAGCACACCTCCCTAATGATAATAGAGACCTATTTCTAGCGACGATCCTTCAGATCCACTCCGCAGAATCGATCTCTCAAGGTTTTACAAAAGAAGTAGTCTATAGCAAAATAAATTGAAATTTGCTTTAGCTTATGATTGTTAACTAAATTGGAATTTAACCACTTGCCATGCTTATATAGATTTCTTGTTTGAACTTAAAAATTTGAAAGTCATCGATGTGTAGTTTGATATGTAGATTGTTGTAAAATTAAACAACATGTCTATCTTTTAAATTGTTAATGAGTGCAGATGTCATAGCATGATCGGAGGATAGTTTATTTTCATTGCTATTCAATTAAAAGTATTTAAGACATAGTAGGTTATACCGGTAATTCTATGCTCTTTGTCATAGTAAAACGTCATTCTTTGTTATTGAGTAATTTTGACCTAGATAACTGGAACTGTACTCTAGTGTCCTTAGTTAATTTATAATCTTTAGAATTTTACTTGAGCACATGATAGTGTGTATTTCCCAAATATAATTTTTCCCAAAAGATTAATGAATTTGTTTTGTCTAGGAATTAATTTGAATACCTTGCAAACCTGTTCTAGCCATTTTTGAAATGTAGAATTAAGAGGAAGGTTTAAACTGCTAGTACCCAGTTTTCTAGTGTTTAGTATCACCTAACTAACCTACCATAAGTTTTCTGGAATTTTTGAACTTAATTTCACTAGTGTTTGAGCCCTAGGACTTGTTTTGTTGTCTGAATTGATTTACCTACCAAAATCTGAGCCTGTTGTGTAGAATGAATTATTCTGTCAATGTTAGAATCCTAACAATACTCCTGATTTTTTTATAGAATTTACCTAGCTCATTTAGTAATTTTCCCGAGCCCTATTTGTTCACCAGTAGTAGTTAAAAACAAGCGGTGAAATTAATTATTTTGGTTGTTAAGGACCAGATCATGGTAGTGTTAATTCATATTATTTGTTAAATCTTATGCTCACCCAATCTCAATAAAATTGGTTGTTTATAGTTTGGTAGAATCATGTAAGTAGGCATGTGAGTCCTTGCATTCACTAAATAACTCTACATTTTTTTTTCAAGAAATTGATTGCATTTTTGCATTTCTGCATGCATTCATCTAATGCATTTTTTTTCTCCAAATTGGGCAATTAGAATTAGCAAAACAAGAGTTAAGTGAGACTACCTAAAACCCTACTTTAACCTCTTCACTCTTTAGAACCTAAAACTGAAAAATAACCTTACATGATTCGGATTTGAGTTCTGGCTGTGATAAAAATCCGACATAGCCTTTCGTTCCCAATTTCTGAACCACCGAAATCTCGGGGACGAGATTCTGTTTAAGGGGGGTAGGTTTGTAACAGCCCCAATTTTAATAAACAGTAATTATATGCATTTTATATTATATTTGTTATTTCTGAAGCATTTGCATAAATTTTGCATTTGTAAATATCCTAATCAAAGTCTAATAGGTAACTCCAATCACAACTCCAAAGAGAGACAACAATAAATACTTAAGAAATTCTCTGGGAAATAATTTAATTAAAAACCTTACAATGTTTATCATAAGTAACAATCTTCTCAATACAAGTAACACAAGAATTTATTTACATCAGATTAGATTATGTTTTACAACTTTGAATAATTTACAAAAGTATTAAAATAAAACTTGCATTGCATGTCGCCTAAAGCCTTCCTTGAAATCTTACCGTCCATCGTTGTTCAGACAAATCATCTTCCTCGACCCAATCCGAAACACCATTCGCAGCTCCATAGTCCGTCAACCAATCAAAAGACCATTAGTTATTCAAAAAGCAGTATAATAGAGTTAGAATAAAATAAATTGCCGTCAGTGTGCCATAGGAATCATTGCGGTTCCCAGGTCTACTTAGATTAGTCGGCACCCTAAGTATCGAGACTACCCACACTAACCTAGGTTAACCGGCATCTTGGCTTTTCAAGTCACCTAGGCTAACCCAGATTAGTCGGCACCAGGATACCCAAGATACCTAGACTAACCTAAGTAAATCGGCACCGTCTTATTTCCGTAGGTTCTCATCATTCGGCGTTTAGGAAAATCCAAAACCTACGTATACTAAATTGCCTCAACTGTCGCAAATTCATTGCATAATGAATTGCTAGCCAATGGACCAAAAATGCCCAGCCCAAAAATATCTTAGGAGCCATCTGGATAAGCACAAATGCATGAGCATCATTGCAAATTGCAATGACAGCCCATTCACCTCCCCAACCAAGCACCACCGCCAGCATCAGTCAGGGCACCGCCAAAGGAAACGGCGAGCAGAGCCCAGCAAAGCACCGAGAGACAGCACAGCTTTTTCCAGAGATTTCCCAACCCACTGCAAAACCAGCAGAAGCAACACAATTCCTCCCCAGCAGCTAATTCCCCTCAGCCGCACCCCATTTCCATCTCTTCTCAGAAGCAAGAACCGAAGGCCAAACCGGTAAAGCCAACACACACAAACCCAACATCATTCAGTGCACCACCGAAGGAAATCAAGAGCAAGACAACCAAAGCAAAGGCCAGGAGCAAATCGCCATGCCAAGCCAAGCCAGCATCACCATCATCAATCTTCTTTGCAACCACCAAGGCAAGCCAAGCAAGCAGCCAGAGCAAGAGGAGGAAAGAAGCCAAGGAAGCCGGGAGCCAGAACGGAGGGGAGCACACAGTGAAGGGCGCACTGAGGGGAGCACCAAAGACACCCAAGATCGCCACCCTCTTCTTCCCAAACCCAAGTCCCAGTATGAGGTAACCCCAACCCATATCAGTTTGCACCACAAAGATTAAGCATGCACATCACTCGCATATCATCAATCACCAGATCTCAGTATAATCAACCCCAGACCTCAGTAGAACAATCAGTATAGCTCTTAGTTCATTTTCATCATCACAGAGCAGTAGGGGTAGGAGTAGAGAGAGATCAGGAGGACGACTTACCTCAGTGGCAACCGAACCCAACACCCACCTCCACCATCAATAGCATTCACCACCTCAGATGAACCTCCATAAGCATGCATACAAATAATCATCGAGCATTAATACTGAAATCAACTGGTTTTGCTAAAAATCAACATAGCTAAAATCAAAATAGAACGGGGGGAAACTAAGTCCAGTAGCAGGCCGAGCCGAGAAAGGGCGGCCGAGCAGCAGAGGGCGCTGGAGGAGCCAAAGCGGCGGCGCACGGGAGGCCGAGCCGCCAAGCCAAGCATTGAGTAGGGCGAGTCGTGCGGCGCGCCAAGCACCAAGCCACCGAGGAGGAGCAGCACAGAGGACCCAGAGGCGGCAGCCTCCTCGGCCGGCCGGAGAGGAGGAGAAGGCGTAGGGGCGCGAGGGGAGAGAGCAATGAGCCGGGAGTGAGGGAGCCCGGTGGCGACAATGGCGCAGACGGAGCCGGGAGAGCGGCGGCGGCGCAGGGAACCCGAGGACGCGCGGGAGCTAGGCGGCGGCGCCGTGAGGAAGCGAGAGAAACCGAGAGAGACGGGGAAGCCGAGGGGGAAGAGAGAGCGTCGGCAGAGAGATAAGGGAGAGAAGGGGCTTCGGCCGAGAGGGGTCAGGAAGAGAGAGAGAGATGTGATTAGAGAGAGAGAGAGATGTGATTAGGGATTAAGGGTTTAATAAAATTTGGAATTAAAGGAGTAGCACAAATAAATTTTAGTATATAGTAATGGCTATAGATTTAGCTGTTTAAATTGATGTTAATTAGTAAGGACTATTAATACCATATAAATATTACAATTGATCAAATATAAGTCACGCACGATTAAATATCTGTAAATCGACTCTTAAAAATAAAATCAAGCGTAGTGTATATAAATTAATCTGAGCCTTTAGGGATGAATTGACCGCCATTAGAATTCACCCGATTAAATTCAACAACCTGTTGTGTTATAAATTATTCGAAATAGATTAATTAAATCAAGCCCGGCGACTGCAGATAATAGATGTGCACACAATCACCATCAAAGTCTGCCGAAAGAAGAGAGCATATTAGATGATTGATTTTGACTGTAGGATCATCGTGGTTGTATACATAGAATGCCTGGAGAGAGTGTTTGAGTACTAGGTGTCCTGTTAAGGAAAACAACATCACCTAAACTCTAGGTATCGTCAGTCATTATGATTCCACTAGAATTTAAATTAACTTTAACCAGTCCATAAGAAATTAAATTTTTATTAAACTACAATCTATACCTAAGTGCATATAGAATCATAACCTCATTAATATGTAATTATCATGCATTTTTGAGCATTTTGGATTTCTCAATTTTATTGGTATTTATTCGCTTTTGTATTTTCTCTCTAGATTATGAATTGCGCGACGAAAACAATAACACCTCTGAGAGTGAACAAGTGGATATTCCATAAGGCAAGCATCCTCTCTGCACCATGTTGATCCCAATTTTTAAACCGTAGATTTACGAAACACAGTGATACTGTTGCATGCTAATTTTCTTAAAAAAAATTAATTGTGATCTGTCAATAGGTAGTTATAACCTGACAATTGTGGCTTACCTTAAATCTGATCATACACTCAACCTTAAGATAGTGTTTTTATACTAAAATACTTATTCCAGTAATTGCTTAGCCATGCAGTCTGCAGTGTGTCAATTTTATTTTGCCAAACTTGAAAATATTAAATGAATTTTATTTATTTTGATTCTTTGTTCAGTTTATTTAAATTTGAAATGAAAGCAAATTTTGTTTATTCACACTGATTTTAAATCCGGACAAGTGGATGCTAGTGATGGTACCTTAGTGCACGAGATTGGGAAATGTGGTAGTCTTGTCTGGATTGATTAAGGACTGAACATTGACTAAATGATTCAAGCACCAACGTACTTCCACACGCAGTGTATGGGCGCTGTTTGGTTAAGTAAAGGGTTAATGCTATTGAGTTGGAAACAGGAGAGTAAGGACATGTGTATTGATTTCATATGGCATAGATGCTTAAGGCTTCGGGCCGTGTCGTATGCCATGTGGAGTTATATCAATATCAGGTGTTCTTAGGAGGGTGAGGCCGTACATGCGTTCCATCACATGTACGTACCTTAAGGGCTCCGATTGCAGTCTAATATGTGCAGTTATGCACGAGTTCGCATTTAATTGACTGGATCGGCATTCCCGGCACAACATGTGTACCCCGGTTGGCAGGTTCTAGTAGTAACTTGTACTAAGCGGGATCAGTCGCACATGGGTATTCCAGCTCAATAGTGTCAACTTGTTGAAAAATACCAAATCTTAGTTTACCCTACGGCATACCAAAGGCAGTGTGCTATTATTCCGGAGGCTTACGGGCTAACTAAGTCGTGTGAGTAAAGATGTACACCCCTGCAGGGATTAAAACTATTCGAATAGCCGTGTCCACGGTTACGGACAACGCTTGAATTTGAATAGCGCTTTGTATAGATTTTGAAAATAAAATTTTGTATGGGAATTGTTTTGGCAAATAAATTCTTGTATGGGAATTGTTTTGGCATGAAAGGGAATCATGCAAGGTGTTGCTAGTGGTTGTAGCCACTTAACTTTGATACAAATTATGATTATGCTCTCTTTTACTTACTGTTTAGTCCAAATTGATTTATAAAAATGCTTTGCTAAAACTTAGCCAGTGTAGGTTAAGATGTATTGTTTTCTGCAAAATTGAACCATTATAACCTTCCTGTTGTTAACCTTATGCATCTACAAATTCTAATCCTTTGTATAGGCCCTCTCAAGCACTTTATTTTAAATAGTTTGTGTAAGTCTTGCTGAGTACCTTCCGTACTCGGAGAATTATCCACTTGTTGCAGGTAAAGAACGCCCTAGAAATATTCCAAGTTGAAGCGATTACGGGGTTACTTCGGCTTTAATCCCAGTCAAGTTGCCCTTGGGTTGTGGCGCTCCACTGGAGATTTTATTTTATTATTTCTGTTTTCATTTCTGGTTTACTTAAATGTTTCCGCTGTAAATTTTTATTAATGTATTCCCATCGTGTATGCTTGTGATATCATGTTGTAAGGATATGTCTATGTTAGCAGCTCATCCTGGGAGCTAACATGAGAGGCATATCCGGGAACCTGAATATTGGAATTGTACCTTGTTAATGATTATACTTCTAGTATTATTTTTAATTGAGACTTGATTGTTCTTGATTAAAAATTTTACTTTTGGTATGATTATTAATTTGGTATAAACCTCCAATATTCCGGGGTCCTCACACCAAGAGACCAAGCATAAACCTTTGAATCAAGGAAGCACCAAAATCATCCAAAAGAGAGAAGAACACAAAGGGGACAATTGATCTTTCAATTAAGCATCACAAGATTGTTTGATCACACTAGATGCTTACAAAGCCTCTCCACAAAGGAAGACAAGAGCTCACACAAGGAGCACACTCACAATCTCTCCAAACCCTAGATTCTCCTCTTCTCTCCTCCAAACCCTAGAAAAAGGAAGAAGGGGCCAAATGAATGCTTGAGAGGGTTTTCCATCTCCCCCCTTTCTATTTATACTAGAGACCTAGGGTGTAACACCCTGACTATAAGGAAGTCAAGATGTCACCTACAATCACTACTCTTTAGAATAATAACATCAAAACGCATGACAAGGTGAAGGAGTTAATAAGGATATACGGAAACAAGGATTCATCATCAAGTTTAATCAACGGAATGGAAATAAACAATTCAGAGGGATACGGTAGTTATGACCAAAATGGCTTATTACAATTCAACACAAGACATAAATAACGACAATAAAAGTTCTCAAAATATTTGGATTATGGTAGTGAGTGCATCGTGTTGAACTACCCTCCACGAGATCATTCTTCCTTGTCATTTACCTAAATAAAACAACAAAGCAAGAATGAGCCAAAGACTCAGCAAGTACTTGTATGTAACAATCAAACATACCATGAACAATTTACCACAATCATAACTTGAACATTGATTGGAAACAACTTTATGAATGGATGAAGTGAAATGATGCATTGAAGGAATTGGACATATCGCAGCATATACCGGTATAGCGAGTGAAACACCCGTTGGTGTTCACTTAAAGTAACCGTATGAAGAACGTTTCATACGGCCGTCCAACGTGGCCCACATTGGAATGGTGGACTCACGTAACGTGGCCCACATTGGAATGGTGGACTCACGTACCCATTCTGGAATTGATGGGATTTTCAAGTGCCCATACATGAATTGATGGGTCTTACAAAGGTAATTTATGCATGTCATGATGTGATCCCATGGCAAGATTGAATAGTACTCATAAATGAAAAGATACACATGGCATTCATCTACAAATACGGACAAATATAATCATTCATTCACACATCACATAATGCATCAATCATAGTATACAAGTTACTTGCTCGCTGCACAGCGACGGTTTGGGAGGTAACTGAGGTACCCCTCCACTCACCGCTTCACCGCCTACAATATAAAATGATCGATATGAGGACAACCGAGTACGAGCAGGTGCTACACGTGCCCTCCCACAATCTCTAACCAAACCAACCAAACAAAAGGTTCAATTTGATCCTCTACACAAAAGTCCAGATTACCTAACTTCGGCAGTCGTGCGAGAAAATTCACCATTAATTGTATGTAACTATAAAAGACATGAAACCAGTGCTCACTGATTCTTAACTGATCAGGCTACAAAACATTAGTTGACGGAATCCCCTGATTCGGCCAAAACAGAGCGCTAATTATCAGTTAAACACAACCCATCTACGTCTGTCCAGAATACAGATCAATAATAAAGAAAACGGCGTAACTTTTAGCCTACTGATCCAATGAGAATGATCCTTATCAACTTGGAAAGATAAATTCGAGAACTACAATAACTTAGTTGGGTGAAGGTTCTAATTCGGCCCCTAATTTGAACAAAACCGAGGGACAAACCTACTGACCCCAGTTTTCAGGCAGACTGAACAGATCGCAATCAAAAATTCATATCTCCCAAACTACAGATGGGATTTTCCTGATCTTGGTGCCAAAAGAAAGCTAACGTTCCCAGTAATAAAACTCTAGAAGGGCAAAACCTCAGATTCGGCCTCTACAGTAGTCTAAACAATAGATGAAAACGCTAACAGTTATCTGCCCAGAATTCAGAACAGTGGTAAAGACAATATCATAACTTTCATTATACAGATCCAATGGAGATGATCTTTATCAGCTTTGAAAGATAATTTAAATTTCTACAATAACTTATTTGGGTGGAGGTTCTGGAAATGCCTCTAACTAAATCAAAACCTAGGATCAAGCCAACAGATCCTTCTCGTCAGACAGACAGAACAGCGCGCACTAAAAAACTCATATCTCCTAAACCGTAAGGCGGAATCACGTGATCTCGGTGGATATGGAAAGCTAAGAACAATACCTACAACTTTCCAAGAGATGGACAGGATAGAAAATGAACGCATCTTACCCAAAATCGATGTACAAGGTGGTGCACAGCAATGAGGAAAGGTGGCGGCGGCTCCAAAGGGGGGAGGGGGAGAGAAATGTGGAGTTTAGGGTTTGGGGGTGGGAACCCCTTATAGCCAGCCACCACATGGGCCCCTCTGGCCGTGGCCTGAGCCCAGTTGCCGTGAAATCACGAAAACCCCGGTGAAAAGATGATTCGGTTTTCGATTAGCTCCTCTTCCAAACTTCTTCTAATAAGCCGAATCACCTTCGGGGTATTACATTCTACCCCCCTTAACGGAATTCGACCTCGAATTCTAACCGGCATCTAATACCAGAACGAATTTCTAAGGAGTTGAAATCAACGGATTTAACCTGCACGTAAACAAACGGTTCGATATCGCTCGCGCATGCAGACTCTATCTCCCAAGTGGCCTCTCTCTCGGAATAGAGAAACCACAAAGCAAAGATGTGAAGCAACGTCGACCTAACAATCAACTTGAACTTTCTAGGTACACTCATCGAATAGGATCGAAGGTAAGACCTTACTCGATGGTCAACGCCTTAAACTAAAACTCGAACCTTGAATGGTTCAATGCCCACTCAAAGACTGAACACACCCGACGTTGTGTACTTCACAGATACCCGAGACGGTCAAAGCGAAATACCAACTTTTAATTTCGCAACTTTCAAAACGAAGAGAATCCAATTGAAAATAGAGAGTCCTCATCGCGTCCACTCAATGCTAACTCTCCACCAAAAGATTAAATTCCAAATTTGACAATTCATCTCAAAACAAATCCATTTTCTAAATAGGCGGTTTACAAATGAACACCACTACAACCAAAGGAGAAATTATCGAACGCCTAAACCAAACACCGCGCTTGTCCGAATTGGAAAGAATCTACATGCCAACACACCTCAACTCAAATTGCGTAAAACACCGGTCAACAATACCAAACTCAAACGAGAATCAAGAAAACACCTAATTATCCGATGAACATTTCTTTCCACGCTTTCTCTCTTCTAGGGATAAAATTTCTCTCGAACCTTGAATTTGACTTCATCGCATACCACACGAGCTTAAACCTCTTAGTTAAATATCCTCAAATCATGCTCAAACTGAATTAAATCATCCACACCATTGTGAAGAGACTCTATGAAATCTACCTGATACTCTAGGTAATACAAAATCGATTTGATTGAAGGCATCCATAACACCACAAGAGTAGGCACCACGCAATCACATTACCTTTAATTTCCAATAACAACAATTCAAGATCCTTAGCACGCACGGACATGTATTACATCGTAAGAGTTCTATCAATGACCATTCATTGCTCAGGAAACTCTATTATCTCACTTCCTCTACGCACAATCATCGCGTGACCAATGGTCTAGCATAAAAATGCACAGCCCAGATCCAACTTCCAAAACCTCTACAACGGATTGCTCTTATAACCGATTGTGAAATCATCGAATTAAATCTCCAACATTACCACCATACTAACATACTCACTCATTGACATCATCGTAAATCACCCACACCATCTCGCAATGCTATCCAATTGCGTTACTCTAAAAATTCAATGAAGGTTTCCATACCTCCGATAATCACCAACCTTTCAATCCTGAATTGAAGTTCTAGAATTTCACTATACCAGGTGTTAATCAGTCGTAACACTTTTCAGACTTACTCAAGTCAAACATCTCGTGAATCAATTTCTCCAAGGGATACAGATCAAAACTATTTCACATTCTACTACTCCTCAGATAACTTGGTAGCAAAATATCGCCGCTACGATTACTCATCCACCACCAAACAGTTGCCAAACTTTCACCTTGCAAACACTTCGCAACACGAAACCGTGATCCTTTCTCAAAAGGAAGAGGCGAACAAAACAAGTTCATTCATACAGGAAGCGTTGCTCACCACGGTGCCAAGAAACCAAAAGAAATATTCGCTAAAGGTGATCTTAGAAAACGAAAACTAAGTTCGTAGTTGAGGAACACATTCCTCGTAAGATAATAGAAAATAACAACCGATAAGAAAACGACATTACGATTGAAACTCAAATCTTTGGAGTGAAAAGGGCGAAAAATTTAGGCATGTTTTAAAACCTCAAGTTACAAAACTTGACTCGGACTAATGACTACTTCTACTGCACTTTCCTTTAACACAACAATTAGTCCTTGAACGAATAACACCTTGCCACATGAACAAGGTAAGTTCTTTAGTCCAATCCACGGAACTACTTAAGAACCAATAACATTTTTCAACCCGCCAAATTTGTTCGGAACAGTTCATCTACTCATGAAACATGAGATCCAAATGCCTTCAGCCACAAAATTCGAAGCATTTCCCTTTATAAGACTTCAGGGAAAACAAGCGGATTCTCAACGAATCGACGATAATTTACTTTGATTGTAACCTCTCTTAGCGAACCCAAACCAAGGAGCCTTTAGGGCTAAATCACACGAAACTCTTAAGAAGCAATAGGATAATCCTATACCTCAAGTTACCCAAAATATTTTCAGTTTCCAGATGATTCATGAACTCCCAAAAGGTCACGAAAACTAAACTCGAAGTATTCTCATGTTAAGCGATATCACCAAGGGCGATCAAATTTCCACATGTATCAACATCAAACTCACTACAACATTTAGAAAGTATTTCGAAAGACCCACGTGGAAAGAATGGGTTGATTCTTTCTCAAAAGAAGAGGCAAATAGAAACGATCTTCACCAACTAGAGAATTGCTTACCACTCGCAGTGAACACAGAACCAAGAGGAAAACCAATTACGCAATGAACTCATTAAATATAGGTGGAGTCCACAATTGAAAACATGAGCCTCACAAGAGGAGAATGTCGGATCTTCTGAGATAAGAACAACGATCATTCAAGATCAAAACGATCGATCATCGAAGAACCATTATAACTCGCACAAATCGTTTTACGTGGCAAACTTCGCTTATCATAATAAACTGGGACCTCCAATAGGTCATGAACACAAAACTCGAAATTGAATCATTTTGGAAACATCAAGAAGGTGGTCAAACTTCTTTCTCTACAAAAGAATCAACCTTACTCTCACATTACTGATCGTGTCAATAAACCTTCTAAAGGAAACATGATAAATCGGGTCATAAAAATTTTCAGCATCACATGGAATTATAATAACAACTTGTTCTAGAAAAGAATTCTGGTACGAAAACCACAAAGTTGAACAAACGTCACACCCAGCACTTCAAAACTCTAGAGAAAGGGGGTTTCGACACTTTTCTTTTCCAAAGGGAGGTTCTAAACTCCAACACTCCAAATATTCCAAAGAAATGAACATAGTCGAAATTTCTTCAATGAACTTTGTGAAAGGAAATTTTCATTCTCCGAACTGTCAAACGGATAACCGAGCTGCCCTTATCAACAAGAGAGATAGGGCTAACATAAGGAGATCGATATTGTAAAAAATAACGTTCACAAACAAAGAATGAGAGCTCAAGAATGTAAAGGCAAGAAACTATTTTGAAAAACAAATAGGGTCTAATAGAAACCCGTAGCCCACAATATTTGTTTGGGTACAACCCCCGACTTAAGCATAACCAAGCACTCCAAAAGGGTTTTAACGCTTTTCTTCAGAAAAGAGATGCATCAAATTTCAACAAGCAGAGGGTTCCAAAAGGAATACATTGAGCCAAACCTTTCTCGTGTTAACGAACTTGCAACAAGAATTCTCATTAGGCAAACCATCAAACGAGTAAATGAGTCGCTCTTTTCCAATGAAAAAGAAAGAACAACCATGAAAATATCAATGTTGCCAATTTACAATGATCATTCGTAGTAAAAGCAATTCGACAATCGAAAAACAATAATGTTTTGGAGTACCATTAAAGGCCTTTTAAACTCGTCTACCAAAATCATGAACCCAAGAGAAATTCATCAATCGCCACCGGACAAGAATTTGTCAAATTCAAAATCAAGGAAGAGAACGACTTACTAAAGCACTCAAGAGAAATATGCAAGATCAATACACACTTGATAAAGAACTTGCAAAAGAAGTTTTCCAATACCGAGATTCCAAACGAACGAATGAGTTAAATTTCCCCAATAGGGTAAAACAAGTCTTTTGTGAAAAGAGGAATCTTGCATTTGAACTATGCTCACGTGAGCGTAAATATCACAATAGTCGAAAGGGCAATATTTGTTTCAAAGAACGAATCGTAGAACCGCTAGAGCTTGCCTTCTTCATTAAAACCCCAATTTCAAAAGAATTCACAAACTGCCAGGAACCACAACCAGGAAACCAGATATCAGTTCGAGAAAGGCAACAAGTTCATCAATGAGCTCATGCTCAATACAGAGCTTATGGAACAGAGGTAAGAAGTTCTCTAATATCATACTACAAACAAGGTGTAGTCCGCAAAACCTGTGACATCAACCACGAACTCAATCGATCAACGCTCACTAGCTAAACGCATAACTAATGCAATCAATTATGAATATATATATATATATATATATATATATATATATATATATATATATATATATATATATATATATATATATATCGGATCATCTCATGACGATCATAGAATAATTTCATAGATAGAGGTTATCACATCATATCATGGATTAACACATCATAGCACAACACAATTTAACAACGACTCAATACTCGAGTCACCACAATTGAAATGCGGAAGCAACAGCTTACCCAACCCTCCTAATGTGCACAAGGTGTCAATTTAATATGTTTGAATGAACCACGGACCTAAAGCCCGCTCGATACCAAGCTGTAACACCACGACTATAAGGAAGTCAAGATGTCACCTACAATCACTACTCTTTAGAATAATAACATCAAAACGCATGACAAGGTGAAGGAGTTAATAAGGATATACAGAAACAAGGATTCATCATCAAGTTTAATCAACGGAATGGAAATAAACAATTCGAGAGGATACGGTAGTTATGACCAAAATGGCTTATTACAATTCAACACAAGACATAAATAACGACAATAAAAGTTCTCAAAATATTTGGATTATGGTAGTGAGTGCATCGTGTTGAACTACCCTCCACGAGATCATTCTTCCTTGTCATTTACCTAAATAAAACAACAAAGCAAGAATGAGCCAAAGACTCAAAGAAGTACTTGTATGTAACAATCAAACATACCATGAACAATTTACCACAATCATAACTTGAACATTGATTGGAAACAACTTTATGAATGGATGAAGTGAAATGATGCATTGAAGGAATTGGACATATCGCAAAGATATACCGCAGATAGCGAGTGAAACACCCGCTGGTGTTCACTTAAAGTAACCGTATGAAGAACGTTTCATACGGCCGTCCAACGTGGCCCACATTGGAATGGTGGACTCACGTAACGTGGCCCACATTGGAATGGTGGACTCACGCACCCATTCGAATTGATGGGATTTTCAAGTGCCCATACATGAATTGATGGGTCTTACAAAGGTAATTTATGCATGTCATGATGTGATCCCATGGCAAGATTGAATAGTACTCATAAATGAAAAGATACACATGGCATTCATCTACAAATACGGACAAATATAATCATTCATTCACACATCACATAATGCATCAATCATAGTATACAAGTTACTTGCTCGCTTGCACTGCGACGGTTTGGGAGGTAATCGAGGTACCCTCCACTCACCGCTTCACCGCCTACAATATAAAATGATCGATATGAGGACAACCGAGTGCAGCGATTGCTACACGTGCCCTCCCACAATCTCTAACCAAACCAACCAAACAAAAGGTTCAATTTGATCCTCTACACAAAAAGTCCAGATTACCTAACTTCTGGCAGTCGTACGAGAAAATTCACCATTAATTGTATGTAACTATAAAAGACATGAAACCAGTGCTCACTGATTCTTAACTGATCAGGCTACAAAACATTAGTTGACGGAATCCCCTGATTCGGCCAAAACAGAGCGCTAATTATCAGTTAAACACAACCCATCTACGTCTGTCCAGAATACAGATCAATAATAAAGAAAACGGCGTAACTTTTAGCCTACTGATCCAATGAGAATGATCCTTATCAACTTGGAAAGATAAATTCGAGAACTACAATAACTTAGTTGGGTGAAGGTTCTAATTCGGCCCCTAATTTGAACAAAACCGAGGGACAAACCTACTGACCCCAGTTTTCAGGCAGACTGAACAGATCGCAATCAAAAATTCATATCTCCCAAACTACAGATGGGATTTTCCTGATCTTGGTGCCAAAAGAAAGCTAACGTTCCCAGTAATAAAACTCTAGAAGGGCAAAACCTCAGATTCGGCCTCTACAGTAGTCTAAACAATAGATGAAAACGCTAACAGTTATCTGCCCAGAATTCAGAACAGTGGTAAAGACAATATCATAACTTTCATTATACAGATCCAATGGAGATGATCTTTATCAGCTTTGAAAGATAATTTAAAGTTCTACAATAACTTATTTGGGTGGAGATTCTGGAAATGCCTCTAACTAAATCAAAACCTAGGATCAAGCCAACAGATCCTTCTCGTCAGACAGACAGAACAGCGCGCACTAAAAAACTCATATCTCCTAAACCGTAAGGCGGAATCACGTGATCTCGGTGGATATGGAAAGATAAGAACAATACCTACAACTTTCCAAGAGATGGACAGGACAGAAAATGAACGCATCTTACCCAAAATCGATGTACAAGGTGGTGCACAGCAATGAGGAAAGGTGGCGGCGGCTCCAAAGGGGGGGAGGGGGAGAGAAATGTGGAGTTTAGGGTTTGGGGGTGGGAACCCCCCCTTATAGCCAGCCACCACATGGGCCCCTCCTGGGCCGTGGCCCAGGCCCAGGTTGCCGTGAAATCACAGAAAACCCCCCGGTGAAAAGATGATTCTGGTTTTTCGATTAGCTCCCTCTTCCGAAACTTCTTCTAATAAGCCGAATCACCTTCGGGGTATTACATAGGGTTTCACTTTTGGGACCCAAATACACATGGGACCCACACACACATAACTATTGAAGCAATCACCTGCTTCACCACGTGTAGGTTGATCAGCGGTTCTCATCACGTCGCCAAGCCTCTCTTGTCCGAATCCCATCGAACCTCCCGCAGACTCGCACCGATATCCGCACCACTTGATCCAACCAGTATGCATCAACTACCCGTTCGATCCATCTTGCCCATTCTGCACCATGCTTGAGTCACACGACCTCACCCGGTATCCATGATCGTTCTGGACCTCAGCTCTGCAAGCGTAGTCCCGATCTACCTCACCGTTGACGTCGTTGACCTGCAAGCCACCTGCACAATAGACAAACAAATCGCTTAGGAATAAGTTCTTCACAACTTGACCCACGTCACCCATGATGCAATATGCAACAATAAAGCATTGAAGTTCATACAATAAACACAATCAATACACAACAATGCCAACAAGGCCAAGCATCAAGTGATCGGCGGTCTGACCGCCCCACTCCACCGGTCCGACCGATTTCAGCCGGTCCGACCGATTCATAATCGGCGGTCGGACCGCCAAAGGATTTAGCCAAATTTCCAATGCGTGAAAATCCGAAACCTTCTGGAATTTTCAACTTAATAGAACTTTTGACTGGGAGCTCCAAAAATGATGTGACCACATCCAGGAGACTCCCCTCACTTGCCTACACAACCTATTTTTGGCTCAGCTCCAAAAACCACTTTTCAATTTACCGGTCGGACCGGCCAACATGGCCGGTCGGACCTCCACCAAGCGGTCGACCGCCGACACAACCGGTCAGACCGCCTGTGGTCTGACAGCCTTGGAGCAAACCCAAAAACGCGAGATTTTACAAACCAACAACGCCATTACCAATTGACTCATCATCCTGAGATCGTGTACATATCCTCACGATATCCACAAGATGAGTTAAAGAGTTTAATTAATCTTGCAAGTTAATATTTGCTTTTAGAAAATAATTTTGGACACACTACGACGGCCGATCTAACTAAGGTCAAGACCTACAGTCAGTATGGCTCTGATACCACCTCTGTCGGGACCCAAATATGCAAATCTGGACCCTCTGTGTATTCTGCACTAGTCCAGGATCACGCTAGTGTACACAGTGTCAACATCGATGAAATATCACATCCATGCAACGAATATAAGAATAAACGAGTACCTTTAAATAACAAATAACTGTTGGGACCATACGGTTGAGTTTTACATTTATTAAGCCATGCAAGGCTGACAATAAAGAAATAAACTGCAGCGGAAACGAAATAAACTCCAGTGGGCTCCCATCAATTTACCACAGGCAACTGACTGGGATCAAGACCCTAACGATCAACCTTCGTAGAACTCTTCTTCAAAAGCGGTGACGACTCCTCCATACATTGATTTGTTTAGCAAGAGTGAGTACACACCGTACTCGCAAGTCATACCACAGAATGCTATTATACATGATGGCTTTTTCCAAGGGAATGGCTTCTGTGGTTATTTTGCGGAAATACAATATTTGCAATTGAATACAAATAATAGATTGAAAGCATAATTCAAAACAAATAGACAATAATAAGTTAACAATTGATTTCACAAAGGACACACAGTCTAATCAAGTTATTCACACAGCTGCACAAGTTATCTCACACAGCTGACCCTTCCCAAATGTTTTATGATAACCTACCCCTCGTGTGAAATTCCCGAGTACGTCCATAATCGAGGACGCGGCTATTCGAATAGATTGGTTTAACACTCTGCAGAGGTTGTACACTTTACCCACACAATACAATCAGTGTAGCTAGCACCGACCATAACAAAACCTTTCAGAGATTTCATCTCAAACAATGACACTCCCGATGTGCTTTACCGCCGTCCAATTTGTACACACAGCCCTTGGAACGACACACACCGTTGGACAGGGATGCAGCGAACCGCCCCGCGATGTGATATATCACACCTCCAGCCCATCACACAGCTTAAATACAACCTGAGTTGTCAATGTCAAGACTCCATAACTTACTAAGTTAGACCCAGCCCATACTAGGCATGTGGTCATACAGTAAGGCCCAGTTCAATGGCGCACAAAGTTAAGTCCTTAATTGACTAAGGCAAGACTTCCAGTTTTTTTCCAAATCACAAAGTTTATATCACACAGTTCCACCATTCACACAGATCCACCACTTACCTCAGTCCAAATCTTTTCCCACCCTGTTGATTAAGTGCAACACATGCCATCAACGAGTAACAAAGACACAAAGACACACAGCTTTCATCACACGCCCATAATCACTTAGTCAAATTTATAATTGCAACTCACATGAAATGATGACTCGTGGCATGGCTAAGCAGTCTAATCGTATCTAACCAACCCACGTTGGTGCTACGATAATACCAACTAATAATTAACCAACCTAGGGTGACAAAAGATCATGACATATAATAGACAAGGTGGTATACCAAATTGGATTAATAACTATCCCAAAATTATTTAAATAAATACTTAAAATAGAATGTAATACATTGAAATAAAGTATTTTGAAAACTGGGTTCAATATGATCAAAGATATAACTTGCCTTGGAATAGATCTAGATATTGGTCTTGGTCTTTAGGTGTTCCTTCTTCTGCAAAATTCCCCGAAGTATCGACGTCTACTCGCAAACGAGATAAAATAAATAAAAACAAATAAATAACAGAGGCAAAACAAACTCCAAAAATCAAATAAAATTCAGCATTAAATAGATCTTGATTTTATATAAATTTACAAATTTGAATGGGCTCAATCGGAGTTCGGATGCAAAAGATATGGGCTTTGGAAGTTTGAAAATCAAATAAAACCCTAATTTGGATTTTATTGAATTTCCCGAATTATTTTTATAAAGGAAAATTGGATTATTGCGCAATGCTTGCGTCAGCCGAGAATTTCCAAAAAAAGATATAGATTTAAAAAAATCTGACATGTGGGCCCCACATGTCAGTCTCGGGGTTCACGGTGGACCGAGTGCACCGAACCGAGGGAGATCTGGCGCGGTGGACTGAGCCACGCACGCGTGTGCTGGCGCTGATCTGGCGCCACGCGGCTGCACACCAAAGACGTGGGCGACGTCCGGGCGCCGAGCCGACGACAACGGCGGCGGCGGCGCCGGGACCGATAGTCACCGTGACAGTGGCGACTCGCCGGCAGTGGAGGGTACCAGATTGTTCCCCGTGCTATTGCGCACTCAGGGGTGCCCTTACCAGTAGATGGCAACGACGGTGGCGACCGACGGCGAGGAAGAAGCGGCGGTGGAGCTTCGGGTTTTGTCGGGAGGGTGCTTCGGCGATGCTCCGGCGACGAGGAGTTGCGCCCGAGGTAGCCTGGGACTTGCTGATCACGATGGTGCAGTTGGTGGAGAAAGGGCGGCAACGACGGCGGCGCAATTCACCAGAGAAGAAGCTCGGCCGAAAACCCTAAATCTTGAAATGCGGCGGCGCTAGAGCGATCGGGGAGACGAGAGTGGCGGCTCTGGGTTGCGGAGGTCTGGGCGGTGCTAAGGGGGTATTTATAGGCCCGGGAACGCGGTGGAAATCCCAATTGGGTCCGAACGGCGGATTTTGAAATCCTTGATTCTCGGAGATTGAGAGAGATTCGGTAGCCGATTTGGTTAGAGATGAGTACAGGACAGATACGGCTACAAATTGGCGGGGTTGGCGCGAAGAATCAGCAATCGTTGCGATTTTGTCGGACGAAGCTCGAAGCTCCAACAATGGCGGCGAAGCGCGGGCGCGAGGAAGAAGACTCCGTGGAGACGACGACCCTGTGGCGGTCCCACCTAGCAGCGGCAGCGAGGCGCGGGCGAGCGAGCGAGCGAGATCAGCGGGCGAAGCCACGCGGCAAACATCCAACAGAGGAAGGCGGGGTTGAGCGCGTGCATCCGATCGAAAACGAGGGGCACGTGTCAAGCATCCAACGGACGAGGGCGCGGCCGGGGCGAGATGGGCTGGCGCGTGGCTGGAATAGTGTTGGGCTTCGGCCCAGCACTGTTCCGAAGGATTTTTAAAGATTTTTCTTTTTAATAAATCTAAAAAATGCAAATTGCAATTAGAAAATAGCAAATGACTTTGGAAAAATTCCAGAAAATTCTATAAAATGTCCAAGCATATAGAATCAAAATAAAATAGTTTTGACAATTGTTGATGTTGGGATTAAGCACATTAAAGTCCATATTAAGCTTTTGAATTAATATTCAAATAAATCCAAATGGGGAATCTCCTCACTATAACTATTTAAACGATTTTTAAAGCTCTAAAAATTGGGATGTTACAATACCCCGCTTCACCGTGAAGTGAATGTCCGATCTCGAGGCCGTCAGATACAGAAGGGAGCCGATCATGCTGTGGTACTCGCGTTGATCCACGACTTCTCCTTCTTCATCTGGATCCAAAACAGTCGAAGTTGCTATGGGAGTGGAGATTGGCTTGCAGTCACCCATGTCAAAGCGTTTGAGTAGATCTTAGTGTACTTTGTCTGATGGATAAAGGTTCCTTCCTTGCATTGCTTGATTTGAAGCCCTAAAAAGTAATTGAGCTCTCCCATCATACTCAACTCAAATTCCCTGGACATAATCTTAGAAAAGCTGGAAACAAGAGCATTAGAAGAACCACCAAATATAATATCATTCACGTAAATTTGAGCAAGCAGGAAGTCATTGCCATGCCTAAGAATGAATATAGTTTTATCAAATTTACCCATCTCAAAATCATTCTTAAGCAAGAAGGTCTTAAGTCTATCATACCAGGCTCTAGGGGCTTGCTTAAGACCATACAAGGCTTTGGATAACTTGAAAACACGATTTGGATACTTGGGATCCTCAAAACCCGGGGGTTTCTTAACATACACTTCCTCCTCTATGAAACCATTTAAAAATACACTTTTAACATCCATCTGATATAATTTAAAACCCTTGGATGCAGCAAATGCTAGCAAAATGCGAATGGCTTCTAGTCTAGCAACAGGAGAAAAGGTCTCATCAAAATCTAACCCCTCAACTTGGCTGAAACCCTGAGCTACCAATCTAGCCTTGTTTCTAACCACAGAACCATCCTCACCTTATTTATTCTTGAACACCCAACGGGTTCCTATAACATTATGACCACTAGGAGGTTCTACTAGGTTCCAAACCTTGTTTCTTTCGAAATTCTCTAACTCCTCAGGCATGGCATTTACCCAGCTAGAATCAGATAAAGCATGTGATATATCGCGGGGTTCAAAAGAAGCAACAAAAGCAGAATGAGAGTAGAGATTTGGATCAGTATACCTGGAGCGAGTGACTCGCTCATGTAGATTACCTATTATCTGATCCGGAGGAGCGCCCAGGGAGATAGCGTTTCTTCGACCTCCGCAGGTACTGCTGACGATGATGATGCAGCAGGAGCCTCAACAAAAGGTGAAGTAGACGTAGCAGGTTCTTGTACCAAAATAGGCGCCTCGTGAAAGCGTGATGAAGGATGATATCAGTTTCGTCCTCATCTTCCTCCACAAAAATGCTCTCTGTCACCTGTGAATCATCTGTAACATCGGATCTAGCTCCAGGGCTTGTCTCATCAAAAGTGACATTACAAGTCTCCTGAATAAGGTTAGTTTCAGCATTAAGGACCCGAAAACCCCTCGAATGTGCAGGATAACCCAGAAATATCCCATCAAAAGTCATTGACTCAAATTTATCTAGGTTTCCTGTCTTAAGAATAAAACACTTTGATCCAAAGACTCGAAAGTGCGAAACAGAGGGTTTTCTACCAAAACGAAGCTCATAAGGAGTCTTGCCTAAAGATGGTCTTAAAAAGACACGATTTGCAATATGGCAAGCTGTAGCAATAGCTTCGGCCCAAAACCTCCTCGGTGTGCTATACTCATCTAGCATCGTCCTAGCCATTTCGACTATGGTCCTATTCTTCCTTTCCACCACGCTATTTTATTGAGGGACGTGTGGAGAAGAGAACTGATGCTCAATACCGCGCTCAGCACAAAAAGAGGCAAAAAAAGTATTTTTGAACTCCGTGCCATTGTCACTGCGGATCGCTCTCAAAGCATCAGGAAGCTCAGAAGCCAAACGAAGAACAAGGTCATGAAAATAACCAAAAGCTTCATCTTTTGAAGCAAGAAAGAACACCCAAAAATATCTTGAAAGATCATCAACTATGACAAGAATATACCATTTTCCACCGACTGACCGGACTCTAGCAGGACCAACAGTATCCATATGAAGCAACTGTCCTAGTCCGTCTACCATAACCATAGTCACGAGAAGGGTGTGAGGCGGCAACTTGTTTGCCATGCCTACAGGGCGCACATACAGCATCCTTGACAGCTTTGAGTTTGGGCAAACCTCTCATGAGATCAAGGTTGCTAACTCGCGTCACATGATCAAAACCAATGTGCCACAAACGTCGGTGCCAAAGTCAGAAATCAAAAGAAGATGTAAGCAAACATTTAAGGGATCCACCATGTGGATATCGTGAGGATATGTGCACGATCTCAGGATGATGAGTCAATTGGCAATGGCTTTGTTGGTTTGCAAAATCTCGCGTTTTCAGGGTTTGCTTGATCAATCGGACCACAGCGCGGTCGACCGGCGATGTCGGCGGTCGACCGCCGTGGAAAAATCGACCGGCCATGGTGGCGGTCCGGCCGGGCTTTGAAAAGTGGCTTTTGGAGCTAAGCCAAAAATAGGTTGTGTAGGCAGGTGAGGGGAGTCTCCTGGATGTGGTCTCATCATTTTTGGAGCTCCCAGTCAAAAGATCTATCGAGTTGAAAATTCCAGAAGGTTTCGGATTTTCAAGCTGGAATTTTGGCATCGGTCGGACCGGCCTGGAATCGGTCGGACCGGTGGAGTGGGGCGGTCAGACCGCCGTTCACTTGAAGGTGAGCCTTCTTTGCATTGATGTGTTTTGATTGTGGTTTATGTATGGTTGTCAATGCTTTATTGTTGTATATTGCATTGCGGAGCTGACGTGGGTCAAGTTGTGAAGAACTTGTTCCCAGAAACGGTTTGTTTGTCTATTGCTGTGCAGGTCAACGACGTCAACGGTGAGGTGGATCGGGACTACGCTTGGAGAGCTGAGGTCCAGAACGATCATGGATACCGGGTGAGGTCGTGTGACTCGAGCATGGTGCGAATGGGCAAGATGGATCGAGCAGGTAGTTCTGCATACCGTTGGATCGAGTGGTGCGGATATCGGTGCGAGTCTCGGGAGGTTCCGATGGGATTCGGACAAGAGAGGCTTGGCGACGTGATGAGAACCGCCGATCAACCTACACGTGGTGAAGCGCGATTGCTTCAACAGATGTTGTGTGTGGATCCCATGTGAGTGGGTCCCAAAAGTGAAACCCTAGGCCTCTCCTATAAATAGAGAAGGGAGATGTAAAACCCTTGAAGCTTCCATTTGGTTTTCCTTAGCCTTTTCTAGGGTTAGGTTTTGGAGAGGAAGAGAGGGAGAGATTGTGGTTGCTCCTTGGTGAGCTCTTGTCCTCCTTGAGGGAGTGGCTTTGTAAGCATCTTGTGAGATCAATCAATCTTGTGATGCTTGCTTGAGAGATCATTTGTCTCCTTTTGTGTTCTTCTCTTTTTGGATGAATTTGGTGCTTCCTTGATTCAAGTGTTTAAGCTTGGTCTCTTGACCCATTGTGTCTTGCTTTGATGTGTGGGAATACTCCTAGAATCGTCTAGACCATCAACTCCCACAAGCAAGTCTTGAATCAAAGATTTTCATATTTCTAGGGTTTGTGCACTTCTTTGGTAAAACCTTGAGAGATCAATTTTGCGAAGTGGATCTGAAGGATCGTCGCTAGAAATTGGTCTCTAATATCATTAGGAGGTGTGCTCAAATTTGGTCAAGTTTCATTGGTTGAATCAAAAGTTGGATCAAATTTCGTTTTGGATTTGGGCTTGATTTTTCAAGATTGGGTGAACCGTCCGACCGATTTTATAACGGCGGTCCGACCGCCTGCTTCGCACCGCTAGTATCGCTGGTCGAACCGATACCCACCGGTCCGACCGCTTGACTAGTAGCCGGTCCGATCGCTCGGTGGCCGCTTGGTCGATCGCCCTTAGTAGCCGGTCGGACCGCTGTACTCAGATCGCCTTTGAGATTAAGTCTCCACTTGTGTGTCGTGTGGTTGAGCGGGGTTATCGAATTCAAGACACGGCTTCTCTTGTGGCGCCATCGATCTTCTTAGCTTTCATAGCTAAAGGAGTAAAGTTCGTGTTGAATTTGATTTAGGCGAGAAAGTTGAGAAAGCGCCTATTCACCCCCCCTAGTCGCCTTTACGGTCCTACAAGTGGTATCAGAGCTGGTTTGCTCTTCTCATAGATCTTAACCGGTCTTTGGAGCCATGGCGACTGACAGATATTCAATCAGGCCACATGTTTTTGATGGAGTTGATTTTGCTTATTGGAAGGCCCGAATGGAGGCCTACATCGAGGCTCAAGGGCACGCAATTTGGCTTAAGGTGAAACACCCTTATGTCGTGCCAGCTGATGACAATTTGATCACTCCAGATGTGGAGAACAACAGCAGGGCTCGAAATTTCTTGATTCGAGGTCTTAGTCGATCTGAGTTTGAGCGTGTTGCTTATTTGCTGTCTGCTCATGAGATCTTGCGAACTCTTTGTGATTATCACGGGGTCCATCGCGATCAAGGAAGTGAGATAACCAAATGAAAAAGCATACTCTAAGATCGAGCAAAGGCCCGTGAATCTTTAGATGAGTGTGGGGAGATTTTCTAAAATTCTTCATGATCTCCGTATTGTTGATCTTGTATTCATCGAGTCTCAAAATGCACGCCAACTTTTGGGTGCTTTGGATGTGAAGGTCAGGGGATGAAGATCATCGCCATAAATGACAACATCATCATGAGTGAGCTTACCATGGATAAGCTTTACTCTAGGTTGAAGACGCATGAGATTAATTTTATCTCGCGTCTCCCATGACGGTCGATGGCTTTAGTGGTCGACCAATCTAAGGGTAGATATTCTGATTCTTTTGATGTTAGCTCATCTGGGTTTTCTTTGTCTGCTTTGCATTCTTTGAGCGATGAGCAACTTGAGAGACTACCTGAAGATGATTTAGCCCTCCTATCCACCAAATTGACGAGAGCGTACAACAATGTGAGAAATAGGAGGAGAGGTGGACCTATCACATGCTTTGAATGTGGTGAGCCGAACCACATTCGTTCTAGATGCCCCAAGCTGAAGGGCAAAGAGGAGGAGTCACATAGGCATCCTCAATCGAGAGATGCTAAGCACAAGAAGACAAACTATCGCAAGTTTGTCAGCCGAGTCCTTGAAGCTCTAGAGGATGTGAGCATGGATGATGTGGACTCGGAGGCGGAGGACGACAAGAGTGACTCCCGTAGCAAGAAGAAGGCACGTGATTTCACAGGCATGTGCTTCATGGCTAAGAACAACCACGACAAATGACTCCTCCAACAAATGAGGATCCTTTTAGCGATCCCGATGAGGTATGCCCTTCACTTCCTGACATGAAAAGGGTTTTGGTGCTTGCTGAACAAAAATTGCATAGGCAAGGTAAACTGATTAGGAAACAGGATACTATGATTGATAATTTAAACCTAGAAGTGGTTAGGCTCAAATCCATTAATCCTGATGATTTCTGTGAATCATGCTCTAGCTTGCTTAATGAATTATCAAGCTTAAATAATGCTCATTCCTCTGTTGAAAAACAATTTAAAAATGCTCTTGTCGAACTAGAATCTCTCAAGTCTAGTTACATTTGCATGGATGCCATTC
The DNA here is from genome assembly GCA_036346395.1 of Hsuehochloa calcarea. Classification (NCBI taxonomy): domain Eukaryota; kingdom Viridiplantae; phylum Streptophyta; class Magnoliopsida; order Poales; family Poaceae; genus Hsuehochloa; species Hsuehochloa calcarea. The sequence goes on from CM070601.1 coordinate 45,176,367, forward strand.
CGCTTGGTGTGACTACCTTGGATGCTATTCCTTTAATGTGCTCAAATTGTGCTTTGCTAGAATTGAAACCTGGATAGCTCCATAAAAGAATTGCAAAAATTTGATGCTAGTCACACTTACTCTCATTGTAAGAACAATAGGATTAAAATGCAAGAGTTGACCGAAATGGTCGTTTACTCTAGAGCTGCATCATTTGAAAATTATCTCAAGCTTACAATTGAGATTGAAGCTTTAAACAAGACTCTCGAAGAGAAAGCTAAAATTGAAAAATCCATGTGTCTTACTGCTTCCAAGAAAGTCATTGATTCTTCCTCTTGTATGTTGCATCTTTGAAGTTGAAATCATTATTGGTAAGATACAAGAGGCTTTTAGAATCAAATTTAAGGAGCAGTTGAATAGGATTGGAGAGTCCTATTGTGTGTCTTGTGAGGCTCTAAAAGTGGAAGTGGATCTTCTTAAGAGCAAACATGTTGAGGCAATCAATTCTAAAAAGTGCTCTAATTGCGGAGTTTTGGCAAAAGAAAATGATTACCTCAAAATGACTCTTGAGAAGTTTTCTAGTGGGAAAAAGAAACTCAACTTGATTCTAGATCAATCCAAGGTGAGTGTGAAAAACAGTGGCCTAGGTTTTAAGTCCCTAGAGCTTTCCAAGAATCTCCCACCAAAGATTGCTAGAGTTGTGAAAGGTGGTCTGGTTGAGCAAGAACCTCCTAAGACTTCAAAGATTGCTTTAACTCAGAGGTTCTGCTCAAACTCTTTCTAGCAAGGAAGGTGCTTCTGTTTCTCCTGTACGGACCCCTCAAAAGGTCAAGTACCATTGCACCTTCTGCAAGAAAGAGGGCTACACGGTTGAGTTTTGCTTCCGAAGAGCAAAGATTGAGAGGAAAGAGAGAGTGAGCACTTTGAGATCCATTAGAGGAGCCTCTTCTTCAGCTATAGTCTCTAGAGCTAGGCAGCCTATTCAACGTACCTCTTATAGGCCTAGGTTTGTAGAGAACTTTGTTGACTCTTTTGGTGGGTCCAGGCAGCAGTTTGGTTTAGGATATCGTGAGGAGAGATCACGGGTAGCACCTAGACAGGGGAGTATCGGTCTTTTGGTAGATCGCTTTGGAGAGGTCCGTGGTGCTCGTGGGCATTCTTATGATTTTGTGCTGATCATTTTTCTGCTGCTTCTTTTGCTATTCCCAGGCATCGTCCATCTCAGTACTGGACACCTAGATCTTTTATCTCAAATCCCAGTACTGAGGCATGGATGTTTTAAGGGAATTTGCTTTCTTTGCATTCATTGTATCATAATGCATTTTTATTTCAAATATCTTGCATTGCATAATAAAACTTGTGGAGCTTTGATTATTATCCTTGTATGACTTGATTTCATATTCTATACCTTGTCATATCAAGTGATAGTCTGCAAGACTTCTTTTATGGTTCTTCTTGTTCAGCTTAGCTTTTGCCTTGCTAGCTTTGTATCTGTGAGCAATTCGAATCAAATCATGTCTTGTTGGATCTTGTGACTAGTTTTGCTCTAGTGATCCTCTTATGATTCTTGCCATGTCAAATAGGTTGAATTGAGTCTTGAACTTATTTTGAGATGAAAAATGAGCTTTTTATCTTCTTAAGTCAAGCAAATGAAAAATGAGATTTTCTGTGCGAAAAAACTGATCTCACCAATCCTTTCTCATGAGACGGCTTGCCATTGCACTAGGCATGAACTCAGGGGGAGTTTTGGATGACCTAGATCATTCTTTTAAGCTTATCGCTTGAGATGGTCGCGGCAAGGCTTGAGATCTAGCACAGTGAAAAAATCTTTTTTAGAGAATGCTCAAAATGCTAAGTGCTTGAGTTTTGCTTCAAAAGAATACTCTTAATGCTCAAATTGCCTCAGTTCTTGTTTTGAGTCTCTTTTTACCTGTAGACATGGCTTGACTCATTTTTGGTTGCTTTTAGTGAAACTTTGACATTGAGCAACCTTCCATGGTTTCAATTCGTTTAATCTCAGATTGCTGCTATTTTGGTTTTAGCTTTGCAGTACATATTTTGCCATGATTGAATATAGCTTCTTCATCTTATATGGCTTGGTATATTTCTTGTACTGTCTACTTCGATAATGGTCATGGCTCCTTTTGTTAAATTTCAAATAAAGTCATTTCTTCATGCTCTTTCATTTCCCTTGCATCTTGATGAATTCATTGTCAAAGGGGGAGAAGGATTGAAGAAAATGCTGTTTTGGAGCTTTTGGTTTACATAAGGTTTCATACATCAAAGAACACATATAAAAAAAAATTGTGAACCTTTTGAAAATTTGTGATCACAAAGAGTTGAGTCTCGGGTTTTATTGCCTTTTCGATCTTAATTGCAATTGAAGAAGACTCACAATGATCAAAGGTCAAATGGAACATTTTGTCTTTCATATGGACCTAAGTGAGATTTTTGGCTACTTTCTGGAATTTGAATCCTTTTGCGCTTTCATTGCCTTATCTCACTTGCCTATACTATTCTGAAGCTAGCTTGGTCGGTTCCTAGGCTTTTTCTTGCTTATAGACCAAGTTGTGCCTTTATGCGAAAACGGCGATTTGTTTTACTTTTCAATTCGAAAAACTACATTTTAAGGAAATTGCCAATGTGTTCATCAAGGGGGAGATTGTGGATATCGTGAGGATATGTGCACGATCTCAGGATGATGAGTCAATTGGCAATGGCTTTGTTGGTTTGCAAAATCTCGCGTTTTCGGGGTTTGCTTCAGTCTGTCAGACCACAGGTGGTCTGACCGGCGATGTCGGGCGGTCAGACCGTCCGTGGAGAAGTCCGACCGGCCATGGTGGCCGGTCCGACCGGTTTGCTGAAAAGTGGCTTTTGGAGCTAAGCCAAAAATAGGTTGTGTAGGCGGTGAGGAGTCTCCGGATGTGGTCTCATCATTTTGGAGCTCCCGGTCAAAAGATCTATCGAGTTGAAAATTCCGAAGGTTTGGATTTTCAAGCCGGAATTTTGGCTAAGTCCTTTGGTGGTCCGACCGCCGTTGTGGCATCGGTCGGACCGGCCTGGAATCGGTCGGACCGGTGGAGTGGGGCGGTCAGACCGCCGTTCACTTGAAGGTGAGCCTTCTTTGCATTGATGTGTTTTGATTGTGGTTTATGTATGGTTGTCAATGCTTTATTGTTGTATATTGCATTGCGGAGTAGCGTGGGTCAAGTTGTGAAGAACTTGTTCCGGAAACGGTTTGTTTGTCTATTCTTTGTGCGGTGGCTTGCAGTCAACGACGTCAGCGGTGAGGTGGATCGGGACTATGCTTGGAGAGCCGAGGTCGTAACGATCATGGATCTGGGTGGTCGTGTGACTCGAGCATGGTGCGAATGGGCAAGATGGATCGAGCGGTAGTTCGCATGCAGTTGTTGGATCGGTGGTGCGGATATCGGTGCGAGTCTCGGGAGGTTCCGATGGGATTCGGACAAGAGAGGCTTGGCGACGTGATGAGAACCACTGATCAACCTACACGTGGTGAAGCAGGCGATTGCTTCAACAGATGTTGTGTGTGGATCCCATGTGTGTGTGGGTCCCAAAAGTGAAACCCTAGGCCTCTCCTATAAATAGAGAAGGGGGAGATGTAAAACCCCTTGAAGCTTCCATTTGGTTTTCCTTATCCTTTTCTAGGGTTAGGTTTTGGAGAGGAAGAGAGGGAGAGATTGTGGTTGCTCCTTGGTGGGCTCTTGTCCTACTTGAGGGAGTGGCTTTGTAAGCATCTTGTGAGATCAATCAATCTTGTGATGCTTGCTTGAGAGATCATTTGTATCCCTTTTGTGTTCTTCTCTCTTTTGGATGAATTTGGTACTTCCTTGATTCAAGTGTTTAAGCTTGGTCTCTTGACCCATTGTGTCTTGCTTTGATGTGTGGGAATACTCCTAGAATCGTCTAGACCATCAACCCCCACAAGCAAGTCTTGAATCAAAGATTTTCATATTTCTAGGGTTTGTGCACTTCTTTGGTAAAACCTTGAGAGATCAATTTTGCGAAGTGGATCTGAAGGATCGTCGCTAGAAATAGGTCTCTAATATCATTAGGGAGGTGTGCTCGAAATTTGGTCAAGTTTCATTGGTTGAATCAAAAGTTGGATCAAATTTCGTTTTGAATTTGGGCTTGATTTTTCAATACTGGACTGAACCGGTCCGACCGATTTTATAACGGCGGTCCGACCGCCTGTGTTCGCATCGCTAGTACTGCTGGTCGAACCGATACCACCGGTCCGACCGCCACTAGTAGCCGGTCCGATCTCGGTGACCGTCGGTCGATCCGCCCTTAGTAGCCGTCGGACCGCCGTGCCAGATCGCCCTTTGAGATTAAGTCTCCACTTGTGTGTCGTGTGGTTGAGCGGGGTTATCGAATTCACACACGGCCTCATCGCGGCGCCATCGATCTTCTTAGCTTTCATAGCTAAAGGAGTAAAGTTCATGTTGAATTTGATTTAGGCGAGAAAGTTGAGAAAGCGCCTATTCACCCCCCCCTAGTCGCCTTTATGGTCCTACACACCAAGAGATTCTGAAAAATCAGCTCCAAAAATTCTACCAACTCTAGATATTCCAAACACAAGCTCACCAGTTGAATCAAGCACACGACAAGTATTTTTCTTAAAGATAGTCTCATAGCCATCATCAAGAAGCTGGGAGACAGAAAGGAGATTATACCTAAGCTTGTCCACAAGAGCGACATCCTTTAGAATGAATTTGTTGTTCACCCTAATTGATCCTGTTCCTTCAATTCGCCCTTGTGTATCATCTCCAAAGGTGATGAAGTCATCACCTGTTTCCCGCGTGAAAGAGGTGAACCATCTTGACTTTCCGGTCATATGGCGTGAACACCCGGAGTCGACGAACCATGTGTTCTTCCCCTTTCCGCGGTAATCCTCATCGTCGTCAATGTTATCAGTGTCGGCCATGAAGCACATGCCAGTGAAGTCCTTGGTCTTCTCTTTCTTTTTGTCTTGAGGGATCTCGTCCTCCTTGTCCTCCTCGCTCCCGGAGTTCACATCGCTCAAGGATTGATCCTCAAAAGCGGCAAGAACCCGGTGAGCGGCCTTCACAAGCTTATTAGCCTCATACCTAAATTTGTTGAATGGAGGCTTCTTCCAAGCTGGCTTTCCCTCCTTATGATTGCTCTTACCTTTCAGCTTGGGGCAATTTGCCCGAATATGATTGAGCTCACCACATTCGTAGCAGGTCACAGGGCCACCTCTCTTTTTGTTTCTTATATTGTTGTAGGCCCTTGTAAATTTTTTAGCTAGGAGAGCTAACTCTGTCTCAGGAATACTTTCAAGCTCTTCCTCATGAATAGCAGATAAACAGGTAAGTGAAAAACTAGAAAACGATTCAAGAGTACCATCAGAGGACCTTTTAAGAGGATCAGCTATCAATGCCATGTTGTCTTTCTTGGGATGATCAACTCTTTTAATTTCATGAGTCTTGAGTTTACTATAAAGCAATTCTAAAGTAAGACTCGAAAGATCAACATTTTCCTCTATAGCAGTAGCCTTCATCTCCCACTCCTTGGTGTTGATTGCAGCCAAGAGATAAGTGGTATTTTCAGATTGAAAGTATTCAATATCAACAGCTTTCATCTGATTAATCACTTTATTAAAGCGACTGAAAATGTCATCGATGCTCTCTCCAGGACGCATCTCGAATTTATTGTATTCACGCTTGTAAATTGTTTGACACACTTTCTTGATTTAGGACGAACCCTCATGATATGTTTCGAGGATGTTCCAAATCTCGTGCGCAGTTGCAAGATTGCAAATGCGATCATATTCTTGTCTACCAAGCGCACCATATACAAGATTCTTGGCCTTGTTGTTGTTTGCCACAAGAACCGCTGAAGCTGGTGTAGCAATTTCAGGAATAACAAGCGGGGCTCGAACAACATCCCAAATAGCTTGTCCCTCGCTCTCAAGGAAGACTCGCATATGATTCTTCCAATAGGCATAGTCGTGCCCATCGAAGATATGCGGTTTAGTAGAAAACTTATCCATCGCCTAAAGTTCAGTGACCGGTTAAGATCAAGAGTGAACTAACCGGGCTCTGATACCACTTGTTGGACCGAAAAGGCGACTAGAGGGGGGGTGAATAGGAGCATGCTCACTTTTTCACAAATTATGAATTCAACACAATTTCACTCCAATAGCTATTAGGAAGCTATGAAGATCAATATACCAGTACAGCGGAAGACTAGCATTGAATTCAAATTAATCCCCTAAGAAATATGACAAAAAAACATCAAAGATCAAAACAATACAATGTACTGGCGGTCTGACCTCTGGCCTGGAGCGGTCGGACCGATTTCCTGGCGGTCGGACCGCTGTTATACTGGCAGTCGAAACACTGCCAAATCGGTCGGACCGGTGGTGAGGGGCGGTCGGACCGCGGACTCGAAGCGCATCTAAAACGAAAAACGGCCGATGACGAAGTTGCAATTAGGTCTAACTTTTGATTCTCAACTCCAATTTTCACGAAACTTTGCACACACCTTCTCTATACTATTGAGGACCTATTCCAATCGAATATTATGATAATTCTTGGCTAGATCCTGATCAGTTGTCAATTGAGTAAGAGAGGGTCTAAAATCGGGCAAGAATGAAAACTTGATCCTAATGCTTGTTCGTGAGTGATTGATGATCAAGATGATCCTAGATAGGTTCACACATATCACAGCAAGCTAATTCACGTGAAAGAATCAATCAAAAACTCGTGGATCAAAGAAAGCCCTAAAATCACGATAATGAAAGCAAGAACGAAAATATACTTATCTCAAGCAAACCTTACGTAGATTAAGAACGTGATTATTGTTGGATTACACCCACACCATCATGGATCAGTGGTCAATCCAAGATCACGAAAATCACCTCAAACCATAAAGAGCCATAGCCTCCACCTCAACTCCCCCTAAGCCAATTAGGGTTTTGAAACATAAAAGAGGCGAGAGAGACGGTGCAGCCACCACCTCCTCCTATTTATAGTGGAGACCTAGAACTTCTAGGGTTTGACTCTATTGGGCTCCCGTTAAGGCCCACTAACAAACGGGTCACACACGCATGCTTCGCAAAGCGCCATCTTTAACCTTTTGACCTAAACAGCTTCACCTAGCGCCATCTTGCGCCTCAGATTTGCTAATAGGTCACCTTTGTCCATCTTGCGTCACGCTTGAGTCATTGACCTCACCCGACATCGTCGATCGTTCTGGACCTCAGCTCTCCAAACCTAGTCCCGATCTTCCTCGCCGTTGACCGTCGTTGACCACCAAGCAGCCTGCACAACCATAGACAAGCAAACACGAATTCGGGAATAAGTTCTTCACAACTTGACCCATGTTAGTTAAAACATGCATCATGCAATACATATGCCATGAAACCCATAACTTTGACCTAACAAATCAACATCACCACGAAGTTGGTCGATGCATAAGTGGAAAACGGTCCGACCGCTCACTGTGAGCCGGTCGGACTGCCCTCTGGCCGGTCGGACCGCTCCCTGTGAGCCGGCCGGACCGCCACAAGGGACTTAGCCAAATTTCAAGCCCTGAAATTCTGAAACCTTCTGGAAATTTAAAACGAATAGAACTTTTGCTCGGAGGCTCCAAAAATTATGAGACCAAGTGCATTGGGATCCCCTCACTTGCCTACATACTCTATTTTTGGCCCAGCACATTCTGACACTATTTGGTCACGGCCGGTCCGACCTCCGCACATGTCCGATCCGACCGATTTGGGACCGGTCGGACCACCATGCTATGGCCGGTCGGACCGCCCCTGTCCAGAAAGCCTGAACTTTGTCGAAAACCTTGTGAAATGACAAACCATAAATGCCATTGCCAATTGTCACATCATCCTAAGATCTAGAGTATATCCCCATGATATCCACACTTTATAATGAATCTGGGAATAACACAGAAGAATTGAATACAAAAAGATGAGGAGATTTGATGTTGCGAATTAAAATAGACTTTATAATGAAGCTGGTAATAACACGGCGCATAGGGTTTGGTTACGTGCATAATAAACAATATCATGCACGATGCAACAAACCGAAGTATTCCTACGATACATATGCGTCTTTTTGGAATAGAAATAAATTCGACCTTCGACGGGGGACTAGTACAGAATGGCCCGACCTACTGCATGGACCAGGGCTATTTTCCTTCCTTGCTAGCTTGGCATTGAACTCATTGCCGGCCTTTTTAGCCTTGGCCGCCATTTTCCTCTTTTTCTTGCGCTCCCTCTCGCAAGCTTCACGCTCCCTACGCCTGTACGCCCCGAGATGAGCTTTCGTCTCCCGACGTATGTGCTCGTTTTGCTCGTCGTTGTGGCGCTCCTCCTCCCGGATCTCGTGGGCCCTTTTGACATTCCACTCCTCGTAGTCGAGAGTCCACTAGTCATGTTGATGGATCTCTTGATCGATCCATTTGCGGCAGTTACATAGCGGATCCGGGGACTACGGGTAGATGAGAGAGGTTGTTAGTGCGTACTTTAAAAGAGAAATAGCAGGGGAACACACTATAACCGGTCCTTACCAAATGCGATAGATGCTCGTGTCCCAACGCGTCTGTGGGATAGTCATCGAGTAGTTCGCGCAACCACAGTAACGCATGCCCAGGCTCAGCCGCTGCTTAGACTTGAAGAACTTGTATGGGTTCCTGCACCAACGGAGGGGCGGCGTCTCCCCCTCTAGCGGGTGTTGCGGTGAATACTCTGCTGGAACGCTCGTAGGAGTTGCTACTATGGGGCATCATTATGGAGAGTCACATCCTAGCAAGCTCCTCTTGCCGAATCCGCTACGCAGTAGCCCTTGCTTGCTCTTCCCGGGCCCCAACAGCCCTTGCTAGTTCGCGGATCTCGTCCCATTGTCTTTTCATGTTGTCCATCCCTGCGTGATGATGCGAGCTCTGGTGTAGTGTTGAGTTTGGTTGTGTAGTGTTCTCTCCGAGATCTCTTCCACCTCCTTTTATAAGCCAAAGGGTTGGCATGGTGTATTTAATCTCATGTGAGTGCCTGCGAGGCAGAGTGTTGCCTTGTCATTACGAAAAAGTTGTCAAGTAGACAGAGTGTTATCACGTCTTATATTGCAGGGAGCTGTCATGTCCTGCTTTGCAGTATCCCGTCTTTTTGGTATGAAAAGTTAAGGAGGTATAGTCTTGTCACTACGCAAAGCTGCCCCCGTTTGGTCTTATCATTGCGCAAAGCTGCTCCATCTGGTCTTGTCACTGCACAAGGCTATCTCCTTTGGTCTTGTCACTGCCCAAAGCTGCCCTATTTGGGCTTGTCTCTGCACAAAGTTGCCCCGTATGCTAACCTATCTGTCCAGCGTGCAGATCACCCCAACACAATCACGCCGCCTGCACTGCGCAGGATGTAGGATACGACACGATGTGCGCTAGAAGTCGGTCGATGCGCCTCCAGGAGGTCGAAACTCCAGTCGGATCCACGAGGGTCACGAGCCATACTTGCAAAATAACTTCAAGTTAGCAAATACGTGCAAATAATACCAAGCTCTAGGACAGTACTTTGAAAAGTAATGAAAAGGGGATAGTACTACAACACTTACATAAACATTACGTGCAACATACGATACATGTGCTACGACAGTACGCACATGAAATAAAAATTAGGTAGTAGCAGAACAGTTACATAAACAATACAAAGTACAGATGACAATGTACACTAATTTGTAATTTTGGTCCCACTTTGCACACTCGAAGAAGTGGTACCGCAAACCATGCTGGTGCCTTGCATCGTCTGGCTGTGTGGCCCTCCTGGCCGCAGTGCCCGCAGCGTCTACCCAACGCCCCGGCTTGGGCTTCGTCCATATCATTGGTAATACGACGACTCTGCCGACGACCCTTTCCACCCTTTAGCATGTCAACATCCGGAATTCAGCTCCTGTTTGTAATATCCAAGGTAGCCAAATTACCCACAAGCCTGGATCCCCTAAGCTCGCCACACCACGCCTATGCCACCCTCTCCTTCAAGAAGTACTTGGACACAAAGTTCGAAGGGTCCATGTGCACAATCCCGAATGAGATGCTCCTGAATCAAACAAAACAGTAGCAGAATGAGAGTTAACAGAAAGTGTACCCAGCACGACATCGGGTGCCTCCTGTGCCTCCTCTGCTGAGATGAGGTTGACGCGACCACTACCCACGCCTTGGGTAGTAGGGACTATCTTCAGGTCCTGAGAAGAACCACCTCCTGGCCCGCGTCCTCCATTAGGACGAGGGGCTGCTCCTGTCTTCTTAGGGCATTGGTTCGCATAATGCCCCTTCCGCCGCAGCGGCAAGTGACCCGGCACTGACTGGTTGCGGGGCCACCTGCCGACTCGCAGTGCGCGGATCGGGGCACGCCTCGCGAAGGACGAAGAATCGCGCCGACGGCCTCGGGTGCTGGCCTCACGACGCGACCCACGAGACGGATCGAAGCGGGATAGCCGCCCTAGAGGACTTCGGGCCTCCCACTTACGCTATGGAATCGCGCAAGTGCTCTCCCCGAGTGCTCAGCGACAATGGCCTTGTCCACCAAGGCCTGGAAATCTGGGAAGTCGACGATGGATAGCTTGTCCCAAGCTCCTCGGACAAACCATCCTTGAACTTCATTGCTTGGCCTCGTCGGTGGCCACCTCTTCCGAGCATAACGAGCCAAATGGTTAAACTCGTATAGGTACTCAGAATCGAAACGTCCTTGTCTCGGCGACAAGAACTCCTTCTTCTTCAAATTTCATCAGCCGGAAGGAATGTGACTCGACGGAAGGCGGTGCGAAAACTCCTCCTGGTGACGGTGTGGCCGTCAAGCCGCATGGCGAAAGCTCTCCCACCAAGACAAAGCTGCACCCTCCACCGGTGCGATCACGAACAACGCCTTCTCGTGCTCACGGCACTGCGCTATCGCGAAGCTTCCGATCCACCGAGACGAAGCGCTCAAATCGTGCGTCAGCGAGTCCTCGGACACGGAGAACGTGGGAGGCCGAGTGCGAAGAAACTCCGCGAGTCCCCACGGTGGTGTCCACTCCTTGACCGGATCCCCAAGCACCGTAAGGGCGGAAGTGTTGCGCGTGATGACGTCCGTAAGAACCCTCCGTCATCCGCATTGTTGCGCTCGACCGAAGAAGGACCTCGGCCATGGTCGGAGGAGGAGGAAAATCCTCGTCCGGACCAGCTGACTGGCCTTGGCCGCTACGAGTGCGTCCGGCCATCCTGTTACAAGAAACTTGGGTTAAAAACTAGACCCGAAAACAAAGCCGAAATTAAGCAAACAGCTAATGACTAGGGAAATGGAATACTCCCTAATCGAAAGCCAAAAACAATCAAGTGTATAAACTTAAACATGCTCATAAAAAGACTCAAAAACAGTAACGAATTACCAACCAAAGCTCAACTTCCCAATACAACTAACCCATATTGAATGAACGAGTAATTGATTGAGAAGATAAAAAAAATCGGAAGATCAAGGTAAGATCTAATACTATTAAAGAGCAAGGTTCAATCAGCGAAATAGTGTTAGATACATAGCTAACTAGTATCACATCTTACCCCTTTTTAACCCCACAAGTTTTAGTTGATTAAACTCTCATTTTCTAACCCATTAGAAACCATCGAGCTTGCTGTCCGGAAATTGAAGTTGCTGTAGCGATTTTGCATCCAAGCTCCCAGTCGAAGTCTTCCATTCTAGAAACTTCAAAATCTGGCATACCTCAATTTGCCAAGCTCAGTGGTTCGATCAGAAACCATTGAGCTCGCTGTCTGGAAATTGAGGCGTGCTGTCCAGATTCTGCATCCAAGCCTCTAGCCGAAATCCTCAGTCCAGAAACTTCAAAACCCTAAGCACTTCAATTTGCCAAACTCAGTGGTTCCCAAAACCCATTTAATCGATAACACTATCTTTGAAAAGGAGATGGGAGGAAAACAACTTTTAAAACTCAAATTAGAGTAAGATGAGAGGAGAAAGCTAAGATAGGTAAGGAGTAAAATCTGAGAATTCCTTAAGCTTTCATAAGTCATTTGATACTTTGAAATTAGGGTTTTCCAAAATATCCTAAAAGACGACCAAGCTTGGGTTACTGCGGTCAGTATGGCTCTGATACCAAATGTAGGACCGGAAAGGCGACTAGGGGGGGGTGAATAGGCGCTTTCAAAACTTTCTCGCCTAAATCAAAACCAACACGTACTTTACTCCTTTAGCTATGAGAGCTAAGAAGTTCAGTGAGCACACAACGGAAGCCTTGTGTTGAATTTGATAAGCCCTCAAGCACACGACACAAAAAGGAGAAAAGAACTCAATGTTCTTCACTGGACACGGGCGGTCTGACCGGCTACCACGGGCGGTCGGACCGACGGTCAAGGAGCGGTCTGACCGGCAACTAACTAGCGGTCGGACCGGTGGACAGCGGTTCGACCCGCCAACCCAGCGGTCTGAATACACGGGCGGTCGAACCGCCGTTGTAAGGCCGGTCGGACCGGTAGAGTCCAGTACTGAAAAACTCCACCCAAATCCAAAACGAAATTTGATCCAACTTTTGATTCAACCAATAAAACTTGACCAAATTTCTAGCACACCTCCCTAATGATATTAGAGACCTATTTCTAGCGACGATCCGTCGATCCACTTCAGAATCGATCTCTTGAGATTTTAACAAAGAAGTGCACAAACCCTAGAAATGAGAAAAACTTGATTCAAGTCTTGCTTGTGGGGGTTTGATGAACTAGATGACTCTAGGAGTAATCCCACACATCAAAGCAAGATAGAGTAGGCCAAGAGACCAAGCATGAACCTTTGAATCAAGGAAGCACCAAAAACATCCAAAAGAGAGAAGAACACAAAGGGAGCAATTGATCTTTCAATTAAGCATCACAAGATTGTTCATCCACAATAGATGCTTACAAAGCCTCTCCACCAAGGAGGGCAAGAGCTCAACAAGGAGCACACTCCAACCCTAGTTCTCCTCTCCTCTCCTCCAAACCCTAGAAAAAGAAGAAGGGGCTAAATGAATGCTTGCTTAGGTTTTCCACCTCTCCTTCCTATTTATACTAGAGAGCTAGGGTTTCCTTTTGGGTCTCTTACACATGGGACCCACACACAAATAACTCTTGAAGCAATCGCCGCTTCACCACGTGTAGGTTGATCAGCGGTTCTCATCGGCGCCAAGCCTCTCTTGTCCGAATCCCATCGGAACCTCCCCAGAGACTCGCACCGATATCCGCACCGCCGATCCAACCAAATTGCATCAACCACCCATTCGATCCATCTTGTCCATCTCGCACCATGCTTGTGTCACACGACCTCACCGGTATCCCCGATCGTTCGGACCTCGGCTCTCCAAGCGTAGTCGATCCACTCACCGTTGACGTCGTTGACTCGCAAGCCACCGCACAAACAATAGACAAACAAACCGTTTCCGGAACAAGTTCTTCACAACTTGACCTACATCGATTCCACAATGCAATATACATCAATAAAGCATTGAAGTTCATAGAATAACACACTCGTAACAAACTCAATGCAACACTTGGCTCACCTCCAGTGATCGCGGCCCGATCGCCTTGTAGGCGGTCCGACCGATTTCATGTTGATCGGACCGCTCCCACAACGGCGGTCGGACGGTCCAAAGGACTTAGCCAAAATTCAAGCGAAATTCAAACCTTCCGGAAATTTCAATCGAATAGAACTTTTGACGGGAGCTCCAAAATGATGGGACCACATCCAGAGACTCCTCACTTGCCTACACAACCTATTTTGGCCCACTCAAAAACCTAACTTTTAAATAGCGGTCGGACCGGCCACCATGGCGGTCGGATCGCTTCCACGGGCGGTCCGACCGCCAAGACAACCGGTCCGACCGCCAAAGGCCCCGACCTTGGAGCAAACCCGAAACGCGATTTTGCAAACCAATAACGCCATTGCCAATTGACTCATCATCCCGAGATCGTGCACATATCCTCACGATATCCACAATCTCCCCTTGATGAACACATTGGCAATTTTCAAGAAAATGTGGTTTTCAAAATGAAAAGTAAAAATCGCCGTTTTCGCATAAAGGCACAACTTGATCCATAAGCAACAAAAGCCTAGGAACCACCAAGTCGGCTTGAATAGTGTAAGCAAGTGAGATAAGGCATTGAAAGCACAAAAGAATTCAAATTCCAGAAAGTAGCCAAAAATCTCACTTAGGTCCAAATGAAAGGCACATTGTTCTATTTGACCTTTGATCATTGTGAGTATTCTTCAATTTCAAATCAAATCAGGAAAAGGCAATAAACCCAGAAACTCAACTCACCATGATCACAAATTTTCAAAAGGTTCACAAAAGTTTTGTTTTTTTTTTGTGTGTTCTTTATATATGAAACCAATCTTTATGTATGAAACCAAAAGCTCCAACAGCATTTTCTTCACAATCTTTCTCCCCCTTTGACAATGAATTCATCAAGATGCATGAAAAGAAAGAGCATGAAGGAATGACTTTATTTTGAGCTTTAGTAAAAGGAGCAATGACCATTATACATGTAGACACAAGTATTATACCAAGCCATATAAGGAGAAGACGCTATATTCAATCATGGCAAAGCGTGTCTTGCGCAAAGCTAAAACCAAGATAGCAGAAATCTGAGATTAACAGAATTGCAATCATGACAAGTTGCTCAAAATCATAGATTCACTCAAAGCAACCAAAAATGAGTCAAGCCATGTCTATAAGTAAAAAGAGACTCAAAACAAGAGTTGAGGCATTTTGAGCATTAAGAAAATTCTTTTGAAGCAAAGCTCAAGCACTTAGCCCTTTTGGGCAAAACTCTTTTCTTTCTCTCCTTTTTTGCTGTGCTAGATCTCAAGCCTTGCACACGACCATCTCAAGCGATAAGCTTAAAAGAATGATCTAGGTCATCCAAAACTCCCCGAGTTCATGCCTAGTGCAATGGCAAGCCGTCTCATGAAAGAGGATTGGTGAGATCGCTTTTTCACACAGAAATTTTTCTTTTCTTTTGCTTGACTTAGAAGGTAAAAAGCTCATTTTCCATCTCAAAATAAGTTCAAGACTCAATTCAACTTGTAAGACATGGCGAGAATCATAAGCGGATCACTAGAGCAAAACTAGTCACAAGATCCAACAAGACATGATTTGATTCAGATTTCTCAAGAATATAAAGCTAGCAAGGCAAAAGCTGAGCCAAACACGAAGAGCCATAAAAGAGGTCTAGCAGGCTATCACTCGATATGACAAGGTATAAAATATGAAAACAAGTCATACAGGGATAATAATCAAAGCTCCATTAGTTTTAATATACAATGCAAGACAAATGAAATGAAACATGCATTATGATACAATGAATGCAAGCAGAGCCACTTCCCCCTCAAAACAGCCCAATAGGACTAATAACCCCTAACTCTCCTCGCAAAGCAGCAAAACGCGAAGAGTCAAGAGCCTTAGTGAAAATATCTGCAAGCTGTTGCTCAGACTCTACAAAGTGAAGCACAACATCACCTTTCTCAACATGGTCTCTCAGAAAATGAAATCGAATGTCAATGTGTTTAGTCCTGGAATGTTGCACTGGGTTTTTGGCAATATTAATTGCAGAAGTGTTGTCACAGAAAAGAGGAACACTTCCCAAAGACAACCCATAGTCCCGCAGCGTGGATAAAATCCAAAGAACTCGAGAACGACCATCGGCGGCAATACATACTCGACCTCGGTATGATCTGTACAATGTAAGACTGTTTTCTAGAAGACCAAGAAACAAGAGATGTGCCCAAGAAATGACAAGTGCCGTAGTACTCTTCCTATCAACTCTACACCGTGAAATCAAGATCGTAAAATGCTCGAATTGAAAGAGCCAAGAAGAAGAATACGAGTCCAAAATCAAGCGTATCTTGAAGATACACAAGATGCGCGATCTGACGCGATGAGAAGCACGAGGAAGCTCGAAATCGGCGCACGGACATACGGCGAATTGTATGTCCGCCTCGACTGTAAAGATAGAGGAGGAGCCAATCATATCTGCGGTACTCCTTCCGTCCACTGACTCTCCATCCTCATCGTGGTCCAAAGACGGTGGTTGTTGCAATGGGAGTAGACATTGGCCTCATCGCTTCCCATATTGAAGCGCCAAGAAGGTCCTTTGTATACTTACTCGTGGACGAAGGTGCCTTCTTTCGCTTGCTTGATTTGAAGACCAAGGAAGAATGTCGACTCTCCCATCATGCTCATCTCAATTCACCGCTCATAGAATCAAAATCTAGACACCAAAGCATGAGAGGAACCACCAAAATAATATCATCCACATATATTTGAACCAACAAGAAATCAACGCCATGCCGAGAGTGAACAAGGTTTTATCAACCATTCCCATTTTGAAATCATTTTCAAGCAAGAAACTCTTAAGCTTTGTCATACCAAGCTCTAGGAGCTTGTTTCAATCCATCTGAGGGCTTTAGAGAGTTTAAAAACATGGTTTGGGAATTTTGATTTTCAAACCCGTGAGGTTGCTTGACAAAGACCTCTTCTTCTATGAAGCCATTCAAGAAGGCACTTTTAACATCCATTTGAAAAAGCTTGAAACCCTTGGATGTTGCAAATGCTAAAAGAATGCGAATGGCTTCCAATCTAGCTACTGGAGCAAAGGTCTCCTCAAAGTCTAAGCCCTCTACATGGGAATAACCTTGAGCAACAAGTCTAGCTTTATTGCGAACAACCAATCCATCCTCACTTTGCTTATTTTTAAACACCCATTTTGTTCCAATAACATGAGAATCAGAAGGTCGCTCAACTAAAAACCAGACTTTGTTTCTTTCAAAATTTTCAAGCTCTTCATGCATGGCATTGACCCAAGAGGCATCAGATAAAGCATGGGTGATATCTCGGGGTTCAAAAGAAGCAACAAAAGCAGAATGTGCATGGGAATCAGGAGATATAAACCTGGAGCGAGTGACTCGCTCTTGAAGATCCCCAATCATCTCGCTCGGTGGATGTTGTCATTTGATGCTGAAGTGGTGCTCTGGTGCAGACGTGGCCTCTACCTCATGAGTTGTGGAGGTAGGAACAGAGCCACTCGGATCGTCGGTGGGGATAGGAGGCGGTTGTCACCGACATCAAGTAGTAGTAGCAGGCTCTCCACCCTCTCGAGGTAGCAGGAGGATGGTTTGGGTCTTCATCCTCGTAATCATCATCGACGAAGATGCTTTCTTGAGTTTGAAACACAATGTACCAAGCATCGGGTCTAGTACTGTGACTAGCCTCATCAAAAGTGACTTCGCAAGTCTCAACAATTTTGTTAGTATCAACATTAAAAACACGATAGCCACGAGAATGAGCAGGATATCCAAGAAATATGCCATCAAAACATCTAGACTCAAATTTATCAAGATTGCCATGTTTAAGAATGAAGCACTTGCAACCAAAAATCTTGAAATGAGAGACCTT
Organism: Hsuehochloa calcarea; assembly: GCA_036346395.1. Lineage (NCBI taxonomy): Eukaryota > Viridiplantae > Streptophyta > Magnoliopsida > Poales > Poaceae > Hsuehochloa > Hsuehochloa calcarea. The sequence continues at coordinate 45,193,802 of CM070601.1, forward strand.
TGGAGAATGACCAAATCTAAGCTCATAAGAAGTCTTCCCAACCACGGATCTCAAGAAAACCCTATTGGAGATATAACAAGCAGTAGAGATCGCCTCAGCCCAAAATCTCCTAGGAGTAGAATGCTCATCTAGCATGGTCCGAGCCATCTCTACAAGGGTTCTGTTCTTCCTTTCTACAACACCATTCTGCTGAGGAACTCTAGGAGAAGAAAAGCGATGCTCAATTCCCTATCGTAGGAAGGTAGAAAAGAAGAGTTCTTGAACTCATCCCATTATCACTCCTAATGGCTCTCAAAGCTCCTGTAATCAACAAAGAATTCTAAGGACCAAATCTTTAAAGAATCCAAATGCTTCGTCCTTAGAAGTAAGAAAATAAACCCATGAATACAGGAGTAATCATCCACAACCACCAAAGACATACCATTTCCCACCACCGATGAACTCTAGAAGGACCAATCAGTATCTAAGTGAAGAAGTCATCACTGGTCCATCACCATTACCAAAGTAAGAGGTGGGTGGGAAGCAGACACCATCTTACCATGTCTACAGGGTGAGCACACAAGATCTCTGACAGCCTTCAGCCTAGGCAAACCTCTAATCAAGTCCTTGCAACTGACTCTAGACAAATGATCAAAACCTATATGCCCAAGTCTACGATGCCACAAAACAAGGTCATGAGAATCGAGGCTACAAGACACCTAGGACTAGAAGCGTAAGAAATGCTGAAATTTGCACGAAAATCTTCTCAAACCTGAGATCTCAAAACAAGCTCACCCGAGGAATCTAGAACTCTGCACTCACCTCTCTAAACCTCACTTCTAGACCCTCATCAAGCGGTGAGAAATGATAGAAGATTATACCTCGGCTTACTCACCAAAGCGACGCCTTTTAGCATGAACTTGTCGTTGACGCACAAAGGTGCCCTTTGCAATCCACGGTCCCGTGAGAAGCATCCCCAAATGTAATCAATTCATTGCGGATGCACGTGTGAGGAGGAGAACCATCTAGAATCTCCGGTCATATGTCGAGAACACCGAGTCAACAAGCCACTTGTCCTCCTTCCTCGCACGACGGACCTAAAAGGCACAATCGAAAAACATCCGTGCCTCAAGATCTGGGGTTAGTGATAAATGAGCGAGGAATCCAAAGATCGAGAAGCACGATGTCCGGGAACAGCAGATGAAATAGTGAAACATGATCGGGAATAAAATCATAAGAATGCACATGAGAACCACCTAGACCTCTCCAAACGATCTACCAAAAGATCGATACTCCCCTGCCTAGGTGCTACCCTGTCTCTCCTCACGATGTCCTAATCCAACATCTTGCCTAGACCCAACAAAAGAGTCTACAAAGTTCTCTACAAATCTAGGCCTATGTGTGGTGCGATAAGCAGTCGCCTAGCTCTAGAGACTACATCCGAGAAGGGACTCCTCTAATGGATCTTAGGACGCTCATCCTCTCTTTTCTCTCAAGTTTTGCTCTCCTGAAGGTAACTCAACAAGATGGCCTTCTTTCTTGCGAAGGTGCAATGGTATCTTGACCTTTTGAGGGTCTGCATGAATGAGTGAAAGCACCTTTCTTGCGAAAGAGTTTGAGCAAAACCACCGGTTTGAAAACAACCCGGATGGCTTAGGAGGTTCTAGCTCAAACAAACCATTCTTCACAACTCTAGCAATCTTAGGTGGGTTTTTCTTGGAATGCTCTAGGGGTTGAAACCTAGACCACTATTTTTCACGCTCACCTTGGATTGATCAAGAATCATGTTGAGTTTCTTTTCCCACTTGAAAATTTCTCAAGAGTCACCTTGAGGTAATCATTCTCTTTCACTAACTCCTCACATCTAGCACACTTGCTAGACTTGATTACCTCATTGCGCTTACTCTTAAGAAGGGCCACTTCCACTTTGAAGGCCTCACAAGACACACAATAGGATTCTGAATCCTACTCAATCTGCTCCTTAAACTTGACTCTAAACGCCTCTTGTATCCGACTAACCATGGTTTCAACTTCAGATTCAAAACACAAGAGTTAGAATCAATAACCTTTTAGAAGCGATAAAGACATGGATCTTTCAATTTTAGCCTTTTCTTCCGGGGTCTTGTTTAAGGCTTCAATCTCAATTGTAAGCTTGGGACAATTTTCACAAGATGCAACTCTAGAGTAAATCAATGTTTCATCATCTCTTGCATCTTAATCCTATTATCCTTACAATGGGAGCATGTGTGACTAGCATCAAACTTTTGCAATTCTTTTAAGGAACTATCCAATTTTAATTCTAGCAAAGCACAATTAGAGCAAGTTAAAGGGATAGCTTCCATGGCGGTCACATCAAGAGGAATGACATCTAAACAAGCGGATCTAGACTTGAAGGATTCTAGTTCATCGAGAGCATCTTTTAGTTGATTTGTGACAGAGGAATGAGCAGATTTCAAGCTTGTCAAATCTTTAAGCAAGCTAGTGCAGAATCACAAATATCGCAGGATTGATAGATTTAAGCCTAACAACTTCAAGATTCAAATTATCAATCATAATGTCCTCGCTTCCTAATCATTTTTACTTGCTTATGCAATTTACATTCAAGCAAGCACCAGCCCTTTTCATCTCGGAATAGAAGGGCATACCTCATCGGGATCACTAAAAGGATCCTCATCTTTGGAGGAATCATTGTCGTGGCTGTTCTTGGCCATGAAACACATGCCGGTGAAGTCATGCGCCTTCTTCTTGCCACGAGAATCACTCGCGTCGTCCTCCGTTTCCGAATCCACATCGCTCATATTAACATTCTCAAGAGCGGCAAGGACCCGGCTGACAAACTTCCGATAGTTTGTCTTCTTGGGTTTTGCATCCTCTCCCGGGATGTCTTCTTGTCTCCTTCTCCTCCTTGCCCTTTAGCACAGGGCACTTGGAGCGAATGTGGTTTGGCTCACCACATTGAAGCATGTGATAGGTCCACTCCTCCTCCTATTTCTCACCTTGTTGTACGCTCTTGTGAATTTGGTGGAAAGGAGGGCTAAGTCATCCTCGGGCAATTTCTCAAGTTGCTCATCACTCAAAGAATGTAAAGCAGATAATGAAAAGCCAGATGAGCTACAATCAAGAGAATCAGAAGAGCAACCCTTGGATTTGTCGACCACCAAAGCCATCGACTCTGTCTTGGGAGACGCGAGATAAAGTCAATCTCATGCGTCTTCAACCTCGAGTAGAGCTTATCCATGGTAAGCTCACTCATGACAGTGTTGTCATTGATGGAAGTGATCTTCATACCCCAGACCTTCACATCAAGAGCACCTGAAGTGGCGTGCATTTTCGACTCGAAAATATCAAGTCAACAAATACGGAGATCATGAAGAATTTTAGAGAATCTTCCCACACTCATCCAAAGACTCACGGGCCTTTGTTCGATCTTGAGTAAACCTTTTGAGTGGTTCTGTCTCACTTCCTTGATCGCAGTGGACCCTTCGTGATAATCACAAAGTGTCGCGGATCTCGTGAGCGCGGACCGCAAGTGAGCAACACGCTCAAACTCGGATCGACTAAGGCCTTGGATCAAATAATTCGAGCCTTCTTTGTTGGCCTCCACATCCGGAGTGATCGTATCGTCATCGGTGCACGACATAAGGGTTTTTCACCTTTAGCCAAATAGCGTGCCCTTGAGCCTCGATATACGCTTGCATACGAGCCTTCCAAAGTATGCAAAGTCAACTCCCTCAAAAATGTGTGGCTTGGTTGAGTACTTGTCGATCGCCATGGCTCCAAAGACCTGTTAAGATCTATAGAAAAGAGCTAACCGGCTCGATACCACTTGTAGGACCGGAAGGCGACTAGGGGGTGAATAGGCGCTTTCAAAACTTTCTCGCCTAAATCAAAACCAACACGTACTTTACTCCTTTAGCTATGAGAGCTAAGAAGTTCAGTGAGCACACAACGGAAGCCTTGTGTTGAATTTGATAAGCCCCTCAAGCACCACGACACAAAAGGAGAAAAGAACTCAATGTTCTTCATTTGGACACGGCGGTCGGACCGGCTACCACGGCGGTCGGACCGACGGTCAAGGAGCGGTCCGACCAAGCAACTAACTAGCGGTCGGACCGGTGGGCCGACGTTCGACCCGCCAACCCAATGTCTGAATATACGGGCGGTCGAACCGCCGTTGTAAGGCGTCGGACCGGTAGAGTCGATCTTGAAAAACTCCACCCAAATCCAAAGCGAAATTTGATCCAACTTTTGATTCAACCAATAAAACTTGACCAAATTTCTAGCACACCTCCTAATGATATTAGAGACCTATTTCTAGCGACGATCCGTCAGATCCACTTCGCAGAATCGATCTCTTGAGATTTTAACAAAGAAGTGCACAAACCCTAGAAATGAGAAAAACTTGATTCAAGTCTTGCTTGTGGGGGTTTGATGAACTAGATGACTCTAGGAGTAATCCCACACATCAAAGCAAGATAGAGTAGGCCAAGAGACCAAGCATGAACCGTTGAATCAAGGAAGCACCAAAAACATCCAAAAGAGAGAAGAACACAAAGGAGCAATTGATCTTTCAATTAAGCATCACAAGATTGTTCATCCACAATAGATGCTTACAAAGCCTCTCCACCAAGGAGGGCAAGAGCTCAACAAGGAGCACACTCCAACCCTAGTTCTCCTCTCCTCTCCTCCAAACCCTAGAAAAAGAAGAAGGGGGCTAAAATGAATGCTTGCTTAGGTTTTCCACCTCTCCCCTTCCTATTTATACTAGAGAGCTAGGGTTTCCCTTTTTGGGTCTCTTACACATGGGACCCACACACAAATAACTCTTGAAGCAATCGCTTTGCTTCACCACGTGTAGGTTGATCGGCGGTTCTCATCGGCGCCAAGCCTCTCTTGTCCGAATCCCATCGGAACCTCCCGCAGACTCGCGCCGATATCCGCACCGCCGATCCAACCAAATTATCATCAACCGCCCATTCGATCCATCTTGTCCATCCTGCACCATGCTTGTGTCACACGACCTCACTCGGTATCCACGATCGTTACGGACCTCAGCTCTCCAAGCGTAGTCCCGATCCACTCACCGTTGACGTCGTTGACCTGCAAGCCACCTGCACAGCAATAGACAAACAAACCGTTTCCGGGAACAAGTTCTTCACAACTTGACCTACATCAGTTCCACAATGCAATATACATCAATAAAACATTGAAGTTCATAGAATAACACACTCAGAACAAACTCAATGCCACACTTGGCTCACCTCCAAGTGATCGCCGGTCGATCCTTGCAGGGCGGTCAGGCCGATTCATCTTGGCGGACCGCTCCCACAACGGCGGTCGGACCGGTCCAAAGACTTAGCAAAATTCAAGCGAGAAATTCAAACCTTCCGGAAATTTCAATCGAATAGAACTTTTGAGGGAGCTCTAAAATGATGGGACCACATCCGGAGACTCCCTCACTTGCCTACACAACCTATTTTTGGCCCACTCAAAAACCTAACTTTTAAAACAGCGGTCGGACCGGCCACCATGGCCGGCCGGATCGCTCCACAATGATCGACCGCCCAAGACAACTGGTCGACCGCCAATGCTTTGACACCTTGGAACAAACCCAAAACGCGAGATTTTGCAAACCAATAACGCCATTGCCAATTGACTCATCATCCACGAGATCGTGCACATATCCTCACGATATCCACACCAAACCTTGTGAGACCCCGGTTTATCCGGCTTGTAATGCTTAACCATCCATCCGGTCCTAGCATCACAAAGCAGATAAGCCGGGACTCGAGACATGTATACTTCCAGTGCGTATACACACCTCTTTACAAAGTTCATGCATCAATTCCATTCATTCACATAGAACCAAACATAAACAACAATCGAGAAGATAACATAAATAAAGGATAGTCATTACAAAGAGAGGCCGACCGCCAAATGACAAATACATAAAGAATTTTAACAATGAAGCAAAAGTGCCATAAGATGGCTATAAAACAAAAGAGCCAATCGGTGTGCCTTTAACCCACAAGGCAACCGACCAGGACCGCCAAGCTAGTCATCGAAACCACAAAGACATCTCACAAAGGTGAGGCCCTTGGGGCTCACCTTCTTCCTCTACAAACAAAGCACCCGAAAAAAGTCAGGGTGAGTACTTTGAATGTACTACTTAAGATATAAAAGGATGATAACAGACTGAACAATAACTATATGCAAGCTTATTTAAGTGGATCAGGCTAGAACTCAAATTTTAAGCATAAGGCAAGTTTTATTTGCAATAATGTAATAGATTGAAAGCAATTTAACAAATCTGTTTTTAATGTTCAATTAACCGAAAGAACAAGGTTAATAACGATAAAATAAAAGACAACAACAATCCTGGAAGTGACTAAACCATTAGTCACCACAACAATAGCATGAATTCCCCATTCATGCCAACCATGTCAAATTTTAATTTAAAAAGGTTGTAGTCTAGTTCTTGCACGACCTTACCAAGCATGTCCATAACCTAGGACGAGGCTATTCGAATAGATTTATCCTCGCAGGTGTACCAATGTACCCACACGCCTGCATCGCCTTTTTGCCAAGCTATTAAGCACACTTCCTTAGGTATGCCTACACGGCTAAGTCCTACGAGACATTTCCAATATTGTGAATTATTCACGAGCCACGTATGGATAGAAACCCATACGTTGTGTCGAGTCATTGTAAAGCCTCGGTCAACTACCCGTCGCAGGTAAAGCCTTGGACAACTACAATGCTCCTCGAGGTGGAGAGCCTACCCGGAATCTCCACCACCGCACACCCAACACAAGAACACCGAGAACACATATCATATTTCACAGAACACACACAACCCCTCCTGCGACTCGGAGATAACCCACGCCAAAGTACTAAGTCAAGAGAGGTCCCATATCCTCTCGCGTGGTTATACGCATAAGCGCTGGCTTAGTGACACAAGTAACTCGGTCCTTGATGACTTAGGCACCACTCCAATCACACCAACAGATCACACCAACATACCATTGTGCCCAAGTCTAAAACAATTTTATTTTCAGTTTTTGACTTTACAAAGTAACAAAGCACAAATGCTGGACATAATGGAATACTAAGTAAATGTGTGATCAAGATCATCGACTAAAATCGATGATCGCCCATTACTACCGACATCTAAGCATTTCTAAGCGAGGACAGAAAAGACAATAAAGAGCATAATTAAATCACCGGGCTCTAATTCACCAAATATTATAATAACTTATGGTTGTGGCGAGGATAACATTTTAATGGCAACAATGCATTAGGAATAGCTACCTCTAAACAGGGCAAAAATAATTGGACACAAAAGTAATGCATACATATAGTTTGTAAACAAGATATTAGACTTTGAAAGTAATGGGACATTTATGATCAAATATCTTGCCTGCTTGCTGTGGGTCAAGGTGGTGCTGAGGATCGATAATATTATCAACGTGCTCTTCGGATCCTAACGAGAAAGCAAAAAGCAACCGATAAGAACGAATAAACATGCAAAGACCCAACAGTAAACTCTCTCCAAAAATTCAGAAAATTTTACAGTAGCAAGATCATGATTTATAAAGAATTTAGCAACAAGAACCAATTGATTTGGATTCTTAATGCCAAAGATATGACCAAAACAATTTTGCTCAGCTTTTATAAATCAAAAATGCTACTATTCATTAGCAAAAATTTCTGGAGCTATACTGGGGTTGGAAACATTTTTAGATTAAAGTTCAGTTGAAAACATAACCCACAAAATTTGAATCTCCCGAAGAGGATTTAAAATGAATTAGTTATGCATTTTACAAGTTATCACATTTTTCAGTTGATAACTAAATCCTTTCGGGGAAGTCAGAATTTTGAAATGACGTGGCCGAACGAGGAGCGTCGATCTTGGATCCGACGGTCCGCGTCCAGCATACGCTTCTTAGCGGCAGCCGCCGCGAACCCTAAGCGTCCAACCGTTGGATCCGGATCAGCGGTTCACGTGAATTAGGCGTTCGTCGGTCGAGCGTTCACACACACGCGAGCCGTGGATGCGGGATCCGACGGTTCACGTGAATCCGGCGTTCGGCGGTCGAACGCGCCCACGCACGCGAGCCGTTCATCTGGGATCCAACGCCCCGCGCGGACTCGGATCGGGACCGTTGATCTTGGATCCAACGGTCCACGGATCAAGGCGTGCGACGAGTTCAAAACCCCGCGCGATCCTGAGCCGTAGATCTTAGGATCGACGGTCCACATCTGAGAAGCGCGGCGAACTCAAAATTTCCACGCGAACGTGGGCCGTAGATCTAAAGATCGACGGTCCGCAACGACTCAAGTTCAAACTTCAATCCAGATTTCGTCCGACAAAATTTGACGGGGAAGAGCGGCTCATCACCGGCGACTCTGGCCGCGGCGGTGTGAGCAAATACCCAAAATGGGTTGCTAATAATCTTGCGCACCCAAAGGAACCAAAAATTTCAGCTGCGGCGATCTAGAACGCCGGCAAGCCGGAGATGACCGAGATGACTCAAAATGACCGAAAACGAAAAACGCAAATGAGCTCAGCTGCGGTCCAAGGGAGCGAGTGCCAATCAACTAGGGACTAATAAGGGGGTACCTGAGCCCAAAGAAGGCACAGAGGAGAGTCGAGCTGGCTCGGGCGAAGAAGAATAGCGGTTTCGGCGAAAGGCATCATCCAATTGAATTGCTTCTCTGCAAGCAACGAAAAGTTGAGTGAGGGCTATTGCTCACAGAGAGGAGAGGAAGCTAAGGCAGCCAGGAATTTGAGTGAGAAAGACCGGAGCACCACTTTTGCTGCAAACTCTGAAGCTCGGCAATGGCAGCAATGGCGACCGAGAACAAATTTTTGAAATGGAGCTCGAGCAATGCACTAACGGTGGTTATGGAGCTCAAGGGTGTTCAAAAGAAGCTAAGGAAGGCATCGGAGAAGTCTTATAGCCGAGACGAGCAAGAGGGAACAACGGCATTAAAAATGGGAAGCCTTTGTCTTTGAGGTTGGCCGAGAGCGACGAGGCGAGTAACCTCGGGGAGACAGCGGTACCGTGGAGGCGATCGGACGGGAGCAATAAATGCGAAGAGCCGTTGGCGAAAGCTTGAGGTGACCTGCTCTGCCGGCGTGTCGTGCGCGCCACCACCACTGACTTTGGCCGGCGCGCGCGAGGAAGACGAAAGAGGACGGTATTGGATTTAATCGGACGGTGAAATAGAACGGAGTTGATTATAACGATTGACGCCCACTTAATCTCGGACCGTTGATTTCGATCCTACGGTTCACGTTGCGCGAGGCGTTCGGATGGTCGAAACGTTCACGCGATCGTGGACCGTTGATTTAGAATCCAACGGCTCAAATGGACCAAATACTCGGATGGTCGAGCGTTCTATGACGTGGGCGTTCGATGCCGATCCAACGATTCACCACACTCGCGCGAGCGATCGAGCCGGTGCGTTTAGTTATCGAACCAAATCAAGTGGCTTGAGCGAGTCCGATCCGAACCCGAGGAACAAGAAAGATTGATTTTGAGTTATTTCTTTGGTGAGTTAGGAAAATTAATTGAGATAGCAAACAAGCTCCAAAATTTATGAAATTTTAAGCTGAGGTTGCCGATGGATGATGAACCTTATATAAAATTTTCAGAGACTTTTATGCACTGCATTTTTCTCCAAAAATTCCAGAAGGCTATATGTAGATTTTGACCAAGGTTTGACTGGCCTCAAAAATTATCAAATAATTTTTAAAAATCATGAGATAATTCAGAGGTGTTAAACATCAACCCTAGACCCAAGAAAAATTATTTCCAAAGGTTGGGCACAAGATTTTCATGAAGGAGATTTGTGTTGGTGTCCAAATGGCAATTTGATTTTTGATTTCACATAATTCCTTTACAAAAATTATGGGCCTGATTACAAAAATCAAGATCGGAGAAAAGTTTTAATTTCTCCTCATTTTTATTACATTTGAAACACAAACCAATTTTGGGATGTTACAAAACCTCCCCCCCTTACAAAAATCTCGTCCCGAGATTTGGCTCACTCGGTAAAGAAAGATGGATAGTCTGCCCGGAGACGATCTTCCCTTTCCCAAGTAGCCTCATCCTCATAATGGTTCGACCACTGAACTTTGAGGAATCTGATGGTTTTATTCTTCATTCTTCGTTCAGTCTCATCGAGTATGCGAACAGGATGCTCGCGATAGGTCAAATCTTCTTGGACATCGAGAGTTTCCAACGGAGCTTCCTCAGTTGGAACACGGAGGCACTTCTTTAGTTGGGACACATGGAACACATCATGTATCCCCTCGAGTGCAGCTGGCAATTCCAACTTATAGGCGACAGCTCCTTTCTTCTCGACGACGCGGTAGGGACCGACATATCGAGGAGCTAACTTGCCCTTGACGCCGAAACGCTGATGGCCCTTCAAAGGAGAGACTTTGAGATAAACAAAGTCATCCGGCTCAAAGCTTAATTCACGGCGACGGCGATTCGCGTAGCTCTTTTGCCTTGATTGAGCTGTGCGTAACCGATCACGAACGAGCTGGACTTGGCTCTCAGCTTCATTGATCGAGTTCGGACCAAAGAAAGGTCTTTCGCCTGTCTCAGACCAGTTCAATGGGGTTCTGCACTTTCTCCCGTACAAGGCCTCGAAAGGTGCCATGCCGAGACTGACCTGAAAACTGTTGTTGTAGGAAAACTCGGCAAAAGGCAAGCATTTCTCCCAATTCTTTCCGTAGGAGAGGACACAAGAACGAAGCATGTCTTCCAACACTTGGTTGACCCTTTCGTCGACCATCGGTTTAGGGGTGGTATCTTTGTGCTAAAGGTAAGACGGGTTCCCATAGCCTCTTGCAAACTTTGCCAAAAGCGAGAGGTGAAAAGAGAACCACGATCCGAGACAATTGTCTTAGGTACCCCATGTAAGCTCACAATGCGGGCAATGTAGAGGTCCGCCAAAAGACCTACACGGAGATCCGTCTTGACTGGAAGGAAGTGAGCCACCTTAGTTAGCCGATCAATGACAACCCAGATGGCATCATTGCCCTTGGACGTTCGGGGCAGATCGGTGATAAAATCCATCCCGATCGAATCCCACTTCCATTCAGGAATAGGCAAAGGCTGAAGTAGTCCTGCTGGACGCTGGTGCTCGGCCTTGACACGACGACACACGTCGCACTCGGCAACGAACTTCGCAATCTCCCTCTTCATTCGGGTCCACCAAAATCCCTGACGGAGATCTTGATACATCTTGGTGGCACCGGGATGAATAGACAAAGGCGAATCATGGGCTTCACGGAGAATCAAACTCCGCAATTCCATATTCTTCGGAACCACAAGGCGTTGCCCGAACCTTACAACACCATGCTCATCCTCAGAGAAGCACTTGGCTGTTCCGATCTTGACATTTTCCTTGATGCGGCTCACCCCAGCATCCGATTGTTGGGCGATCTTAATCCGATCCACCAAGGTTGGTTGCACAACCAAGGCAGCGAGGGAACCATGCTCAACCAATCCCAAGTTGAGACGCTGAAATTCCTCCAGAAGAGTGGGTTGACATTCCTGGAGCAACAAGGCATTGCAATGCGCTTTGCGACTGAGCGCATCGGCAACGACATTAGCCTTGCCCGGATGGTAGTGAATACCCATGTCATAGTCCTTGATCAACTCCAACCATCTCTTTTGCCTGAGGTTCAGATCTGGTTGGGTGAACAAATACCTTAGGCTTTTGTGATCCGAATACACTTCGCAACGATTACCGATTAGGTAATGTCGCCAAATCTTAAGTGCATGAATCACCGCAACTAACTCCAAGTCATGGGTAGGATAGTTGAGTTCATGAGGTCTCAATTGCCTTGATGCATAGGCCACTACCTTGCCTTCTTGCATAAGGACACAACCGAGTCCTCGACGAGAAGCATCGCAAAAGATATCGAAGCCTCGATGGATATCGGGAAGAACGAGGACGGGAGCGGTGGTCAAACGCTTCTTGAGTACTTGGAAACTTTCCTAACAAGCATCGGACCATAAGAACTTCTTGTCCTTTTGAGCAACTCGTCGCCGGCCGCGATCTTGGAGAAATTCTCGATAAAACGGCGATAATATCCCGCTAAACCGAGAAAACTCCGCACTTCGGTTACCGAAGTAGGCTGACACCAAGAAAGAACATCGCTGATCTTACTAGGATCAACGGCCACGCCTCCTGCTGAAAGAACATGGCCCAGGAAGGCCACTTCCTTCAACCAGAATGCGCACTTGCTGAACTTTGCATACGGTGGTGCTCACGGCTTGCCCAACACAAGCCTCGGATGCTCAAAGATGTTCCTCATCGTCCTTGGAATAGATAAGAATATCGTCGATGAAGACCACAACAAACTTATCCAAATACTCCATGAATACCGAATTCATGAGGTTCATGAACAAGGCAGGAGCATTGGTTAAGCCAAATGACATGACGGTGTACTCATACAAGCCATAGCGAGTAGAGAAAGCCGTCTTTGGAATATCCTCAGGTCGTATCCGAACTTGATGATATCCCATTCTCAAATCAATCTTGGAGAATACTCGAGCTCCAGTTAATTGATCAAAGAGATCATCAATGCGGGGCAATGGATACTTGTTCTTTACCGTTACTTCATTAAGCGGACGGTAATCAACGCACATGCGCAAAGTATTGTCCTTCTTCTTTACGAAGATTGCTGGACAACCCCACGGAGATGAGCTAGGGCGGATGAAACCTTTTTCTTGCAGCTCACTCAGTTGCTTCTTCAACTCCACCAACTCATTCGGTGGCATCCGATAATGCCTCTTTGAAATCGGGGCGGTACCGGGAACCAACTCAATGACAAACTCGAGATCTCGAACTGGTGGCATCCCGGGAAGATCTTCAGGAAAGACATCAACGAAGTCACAAACTGTTGGGACTTCATTAATATCTAGAGCGGGCTTCGCTTCAAGCGCGAAGAGATGCGGACCTAGCAGCTTCGGCGAACCGCTTAACCCGCCAAAGGACTAGATAGAGAGACGCACTTCTTGGCACAATCGATGTGTCCCTTATGCCGAGACAACCAATCCATGCCAAGAATTACATCTAGACTTGCTGAATGGAGGAGGATAAGATTTGCGAAGAATCTCACTCCCTCGATCTCGATTGGAACATCCCTACACTCAGATTCAGCTCTCAACTCCAACCCAGGAGAGCGAATGAGCAATCGGACCAACAATGGAGTAAAGAGGAGCTCACTAATAGCAGCAAAAGACTCAGAAATAAAAGAATGAGATGCTCCTGAATCAAACAAAACAGGCGTAATGAGAGTTAACGTAGTATACCCGGCCGACATCGGGTGCCTCCCGTGCCTCCTCTCTGCCGAGATGAGGTTGACGCGACCACTACCCACGCCTTGGGTAGTAGGGACTATCTTCAGTCTGAGAAGAACCACCTCGGCCGCGTCCTCCATTAGGGCGAGGGGTCGCTCTGTCTTCTTAGGGCATTGGTTCGCATAATGCCCCTTCCGCTGCAGCGGCAAGTGACCCAGCGGCCGGGTTGCGGGGCCACCTGCCGACTCGCAGTGCGTGGTGAGGGCACGGCTGCGAAGGACGAAGAACTGTGCCGACGGCCGCGGGTCTTGACGCGACCCTTGAGACGGACTGAAGCGGGGATAGCTGGCCCTAGAGGACTTCTGGGCCTCCCACTTACGCTTGCGGGAATCCGCAAGTGCTCTCCCTGAGTGCTCAGCGACAATGGCCTTGTCCACCAAGGCCTGGAAATCTGGGAAGTCGACGATGGATAGCTTGTCCTGAAGCTCCTCAGACAAACCATCCTTGAACTTCTCTTGCTTGGCCTCGTCAGTGGCCACCTCTTCCGGAGCATAACGAGCCAAATGGTTAAACTCGTATAGGTACTCCGTAACTGAGAAACGTCCTTGTCTGAGCGACAAGAACTCCTTCTTCTTGACCTCATCAGTAGGAAGGAATGTGACTCGACGGAAGGCGGTCGAAACTCCTCCTGTGTGGCGGTGTGGCGTGTCAGTGCATGGCGAAAGCTCTCCCACCAAGATAAAGCCGCACCCTCCGGTGGTGCGATCTGACAGCGCCTTCTTGTGCTCCCGCTGCGCTATCGAAGCTTCCGATCCACCGAGGCGAAGCCGATCGTGCGTCAAGCGGGTCCTCAGACCTGGAGAACGTGGGAGGCTGAGTGCGAAGAAACTCCGCGAGTCCCCCACGTGGCTGGTGTCCACTCCCTTGACCGGATCCTGAAGCACCGGTAAGGGCGGAAGTGTTGCGCGTGATGACGCCCGAAGAACCTCCGCCCTCTCGCACGTTGCGCTCGATCAAGAAGGACCTCGGCCATGGTCGGAGGAGGAGGAAAATCCTCGTCCGACGGTGGCCCGGCCTTGGCCGCTACGAGTGCGTCCGGCCATCCTGTTACAAGAAACTTGGGTTAAAAACTAGACCCGAAAACAAAGCCGAAATTAAGCAAACAGCTAATGACTAGGGAAATGGAATACTCCCTAATCGAAAGCCAAAAACAATCAAGTGTATAAACTTAAACATGCTCATAAAAAGACTCAAAAACAGTAACGAATTACCAACCAAAGCTCAACTTCCCAATACAACTAACCCGTATTGAATGAACGAGTAATTGATTGAGAAGATAAAAAAAATTGGAAGATCAAGGTAAGATCTAATACTATTAAAGAGCAAGGTTCAATCAGCGAAAATAGTGTTAGATACATAGCTAACTAGTATCACATCTTACCCCTTTTTAACCCCACAAGTTTTAGTTGATTAAACTCTCATTTTCTAACCCATTAGAAACCATCGAGCTTGCTGTCCGGAAATTGAAGTTGCTGTAGCGATTTTGCATCCAAGCTCCCAGTCGAAGTCTTCCATTCTAGAAACTTCAAAATCTGGCACACCTCAATTTGCCAAGCTCAGTGGTTCGATCAGAAACCATTGAGCTCGCTGTCTGGAAATTGAGGCGTGCTCTCCAGATTCCGCATCCAAGCCTCTAGCCGAAATCCTCAGTCCAGAAACTTCAAAACCCTAAGCACTTCAATTTGCCAAACTCAGTGGTTCCCAAAACCCATTTAATCGATAACACTATCTTTGAAAAGGAGATGAGAGGAAAACAACTTTTAAAACTCAAATTAGAGTAAGATGAGAGGAGAAAGCTAAGATAGGTAAGGAGTAAAATCTGAGAATTCCTTAAGCTTTCATAAGTCATTTGATACTTTGAAATTAGGGTTTTCCAAAATATCCTAAAAGACGACCAAGCTTGGGTTACTACGGTCAGTATAGCTCTGATACCAAACCTTGTGAGACCCCGGTTTATCCGGCTTGTAATGCTTAACCATCCATCCGTTCCTAGCATCACAAAGCAGATAAGCCGGGACTCGAGACATGTATACTTCCCAGAGTGCAGTATACACACCTCTTTACAAAGTTCATGCATCAATTCCATTCATTCACATAGAACCGAAACATAAACAACAATCCAGAAGATAACATAAATAAAGGATAGTCATTACAAAAGAGAGGCCGACCGGCCAAATGACAAATACATAAAGAATTTTAACAGCGGAAGCAAAAGTGCCATAAGATGGCTATAAAACAAAAGAGCCAATCAGTGTGCCTTTAACCCACAAGGCAACCGACCGGACCGCCAAGCTAGTCATCGAAACCACAGCACATCTCACAAAGGTGAGGCCCTTGGGGCTCACCTTCTTCCTCTGCAAACAAAAGCAGCCCAGCAAAAGCTGGGTGAGTACTTTGAATGTACTCGCAAGATATAAAAGGATGATAACAGACCTGAACAATAATTATATGCAAGCTTATTTAAGTGGATCAGGCTAGAACTCAAATTTTTAAGCATAAGGCAAGTTTTATTTGCAATAATGTAATAGATTGAAAGCAATTTAACAAATCTGTTTTTAATGTTCAATTAACCGAAAGAACAAGGTTAATAACAGTAAAATAAAAGACAACAACAATCCTGGAAGTGACTAAACCATTAGTCACCACAACAATAGCATGAATTCCCCATTCATGCCAACCATGTCAAATTTTAATTTAAAAAGGTTGTAGTCTAGTTCTTGCACGACCTTACCAAGCATGTCCATAACCTAGGACGAGGCTATTCGAATAGATTTATCCCTGCAGGGGTGTACCAATGTACCCACACGCCAGACCGCCTTTTTGCCAAGCTATTAAGCACACTTCCTTAGGTATGCCGGCACGGCTAAGTCCTACGAGACATTTCCAATATTGTGAATTATTCACGAGCCGCCCGTATGGATAGAAACTCATACGTTGTGTCGGAGTCATTGTAAAGCCTCGGTCAACTACCCGTCGCAGGTAAAGCCTTGGACAACTACAATGCTCCTCGAGGTGGAGAGCCTACCCGGAATCTCCACCACCGCACACCCAACACAAGAACACCGAGAACACATATCATGTTTCACACAACACACACAACCCCCTCCTGCGACTCGGAGATAACCCACGCCAAAGTACTAAGTCAAGAGAGGTCCCATATCCCTCTCGCGTGGTTAGCACGCATAAGCGCTGGCTTAGTGACACAAGTAACTTCGGTCCTTGATGACCTAGGCACCATTCCAATCACACCAACAGATCACACCAACATACCATTGTGCCCAAGTCTAAAACAATTTTATTTTCGGTTTTGACTTTACAAAGTAACAAAGCACAAATCTTGGACATAATGGAATACTAAGTAAATGTGTGATCAAGATCATCGACTAAAATCGATGATCGCCCATTACTACCGACATCTAAGCATTTCTAAGCAGACAGAAAAAGACAATAAAAGAGCATAATTAAATCACGGGCTCTAATTCACCAAATTATAATAACTTATGGTTGTGGCGAGGATAACATTTTAATGGCAACAATGCATTAGGAATAGCTACCTCTAAACAGGCAAAAATAATTGGACACAAAAGCAATGCATACATATAGTTTGTAAACAAGATATTAGACTTTGAAAGTAATGGGACATTTATGATCAAATATCTTGCACGCTTGCTTTGTGGGTCAAGGTGGTCTTGAGGATCGATAATATTATCAACGTGCTCTTGGATCCTAACGAGAAAGCAAAAAGCAACCGATAAGAACGAATAAACATGCAAAGACCCAACAGTAAACTCTCTCCAAAAATTCAGAAAATTTTACAGTAGCAAGATCATGATTTATAAAGAATTTATCAACAAGAACCAATTGATTTGGATTCTTAATGCCAAAGATATGACCAAAACAATTTTGCTCAGCTTTTATAAATCAAAAATGCTACTATTCATTAGCAAAAATTTCTGGAGCTATACTGGGGTTGGAAACATTTTTAGATTAAAGTTCAGTTGAAAATATAACCCACAAAATTTGAATCTCCCGAAGAGGATTTAAAATGAATTAGTTATGCATTTTACAAGTTATCACATTTTTCAGTTGATAACTAAATCCTTTCGGAAAGTCGAATTTTGAAATGACGTGGCGAACGAGGAGCGTCGATCTTGGATCCGACGGTCGCGTCCCCAGCTTACGCAGCGCAGCATGCGTCACGCTGAAACCCTAAACGTCAACCGTTGGATCCGGATCCAACGGTTCACGTGATTAGAGCGTTCGCCGGTCGAGCGTTCACACACACGCGAGCCGTGGATCCGGATCCGACGGTTCACGTGAATCCGGCGTTCGGCGGTCGAACGCGCCACGCACGCGAGCCGTTGATCGGGATCCAACGCCCGCGCGGACTCGGATCGGGACCGTTGATCTTGGATCCAACGGTCCACGGATCAAGGCGTGCGACGAGTTCAAAACCCCGCGCGATCCTGAGCCGTAGATCTTAGGATCGACGGTCCACATACAGAGAAGCGCGGCGAACTCAAAATTTCCACGTGAACGTGGGCCGTAGATCTAAAGATCGACGGTCCGCAACGACTCAAGTTCAAACTTCAATCCAGATTTCGTCCGACAAAATTTGACGGGGAAGAGCGGCTCATCGCCGGCGACTCTGGCCGCGGCGGTGTGAGCAAATGCCCAAAATGGGTTGCTAATAATCTTGCGCACCCAAAGGAACCAAAAATTTCAGCTGCGGCGATCTAGAACGCCGGCAAGCCGGAGATGACCGAGATGACTCAAAATGACCGAAAACGAAAAACGCAAATGAGCTCAGCTGCGGTCCAAGGGAGCGAGTGCCAATCAACTAGGGACTAATAAGGGGGTACCTGAGCCCAAAGAAGGCACCGAGGAGAGTCGAGCTGGCTCGGGCGAAGAAGAATAGCGGTTTCGGCCGAAAAGAGGGCAATCCGCAATTGAACTGCTCTCTGCAAGCAACGAAAAATTGAGTGAGGGCTATTGCTCACAGAGAGGAGAGGAAGCTAAGGCAGCCAGGAATTTGAGTGAGAGACCGGAGCACCACTTTTGCTGCAAACTCTGAAGCTCGGCAATGGCAGCAATGGCGACCGAGAACAAATTTTTGAAATGGAGCTCGAGCAATGCACTAACGGTGGTTCTGGAGCTCAAGGGTGTTCAAAAGAAGCTAAGGAAGGCACTGGAGAAGTCTTATAGCCGAAGGAGCAAGAGGGGAGCAACGGCATTAAAAATGGGGAAGCATCAGGCCGAGGTTGGCCGAGGCGGCGAGGCGAGTAACCTCGGGGAGACGGCGGTACGTGGAGGCGATCGGACGGGAGCAATAAATGCGGAAGAGCCGTTGGCGAAAGCTTGAGGTGACCTGCTCTGCCGGCGTGTCTGCACGCCACCATCGCTGACTTTGGCCGATGCGCGAGCGAGGAAGACGAAGAGGACAACCGTTGGATTTAATCGGACGGCTGAAATAGAACGGGTTGATTATAACGATTCGAACGCTCACTTAATCCTGGACCGTTGATTTGGATCCGACGGTTCACGTTGCGCGAGGCGTTCGGATGGTCCTAACGTTCACGCGATCGTGGACCGTTGATTTAGAATCCAACGGCTCAAATGGACCAGCGCGCTCGGATGGTCCGAACGTTCCTGCGAACGTGGGCCGTTCGATGCCGATCCAACGATTCACCACACTCGCACCCGAACGACCGAGCCGGTGCGTTTAGTTGACTGAACCAAATCAAGTGGCTTGAGCCCGAGTCTGATCCGAACCCGAGGAACAGTAAAGATTGATTTTTGAGTTATTTGCTGAGCTGAGTTAGGAAAATTAATTGAGATAGCAAACAAGCTCCAGTATTTATGAAATTTTAACTGGAGGTTGCCGACTGGATGATGAACCTTATATAAAATTTTCAGAGACTTTTATGCACTGCATTTTTCTCCAAAAATTCCAGAAGGCTATATGTAGAGTTTGACCAAGGTTTGACTGGCCTCAAAAATTATCAAATAATTTTTAAAAATCATGAGATAATTCAGAGGTGTTAAACATCAACCCTAGACCCAAGAAAAATTATTTCCAAAGGTTGGGCACAAGATTTTCATGAAGGAGATTTGTGTTGGTGTCCAAATGGCAATTTGATTTTTGATTTCACATAATTCCTTTACAAAAATTATGGAACTGATTACAAAAATCAAGATCAGAGAAAAAGTTTTAATTTCTCCTCATTTTTATTACATTTGAAACACAAACCGATTTTGGGATGTTACAAGTGGTCATTATATTGTACCTTGCCCCGTTCATGTCGTGCAGCAGGGACCACTTGTCGAATGGCTCGGCCTCGATCCAGTGGGAGAAGCATGTAACATCCCAAATTGGGTTTATATTTCAAATGTAATAAAAATGAGGATAAATTAAAACTTTTGCTGCCTCATGTATTGTTACAGTGTTTGAAACCTCTTTCTTTAATTGGTGGAAATTCAAACTCCAAATTTCCCCAATTAAACTCAAGTCATAAACCTCCTTCATAAAAAATCTGGTGCCCAACCCCTGAAAATAATTTTCTTTGAACCTAGGAGTGATGTTTAACACCTCAGAATTATTTCATAATTTTCAGAAATTATTTGATAAATTTTGAGACAAGTCAAACATTAGTCAAACTCCTAAAATAGCCTTCTGGAATTTTTAGAGAAAAATGCAGTGCAGCAATGTCTCTGAAAATTTTATATAAGGTTCCTCCTGCTGCCCACAACCTCCATTTAAAATTTCATAATTTTTGGAGCTTGTTTGCTATCTCAATTAATTATCCTAAGTCACCAAAGAAATAACTCAAAATCAGCTTTACTATTCCTTGGACTCAAGTCACACTCGGGTTCAAGCCATTCGGTTCGATCGGATCAACTAATCGCACCGACTCGACCACATCGGGCGCGTTCAATTTCGGCCGATTAGATCTCGATCGTGCGATGCTGCGCTCGAGGTGACGTTCGGATCGCCGATCCTCCTCTGCTCTGAACCGCTTCATCCAAGATCGTGGCTCAAAAGAGGGAACGTTCGGACCATCCGAGCACCTCGCGCAACGTGGACCATTGGATTCTAAATCAATGGCCCGAGATCAAGCTTGCGATCGAATCGTTATAATCAACTCGTTATATTTGGTCCGATCAATTAAATCCAGCGGTGGCGGCTATCGTCTACCTCCGTCGCTCGCCGCCATGGTCAACATAGTGGGTGAAAATTTCAGAGCGTGGCGTCGGGTCACTTCTCCTTTCGCCAACGGCTCTTAGCATTTAATGCTTCCGTCCCGCCTCCAAGTCTTCGTCCTCCTCGAGTGCACTTGCTCCCATCGCCTCGATCGACCTCAACACGAGCCCCACCATTTTCCCTCTCGTTGCTTCTTCCTTGCTCCTTCGGCTATAAGACTCCTCCAGTGGCTTCCCTAGCTTCTTTCGGTCACCCTTGAGCTCCAGAGCCACTGTTAGTGCATTGTTTGAGCTCAATTTCGAGTTTGCACCTTGGTACGCCATTGCTTAGAGCTTCAAAGTTCTTCGGTGAAAGTGGTGCTCCGGTTTCTTTCGCTCAAATTCTTTGCTGCCCCTGCTTCCTCTCCTCCCTGTGAGCAATAACCCTCACTCAATTTCTCGTTTGCTTGCAGAGAGCAGCTCAATTTCTATTTTTCCCCCTTTCAGCCGCAAAGGGTGATCTTCTTCTTTAGCTCTGGTAAGTGCACCGTTTTCAAACTCCTTGCTCCCTCCGCTTACTCTCATCTCTGTGCGCATTAGCCCTCAATCAATTTCACATTTGGCCGCAGGGATCGTATCAATTTGATTTTCCCCCAATTCGGCCGAAAACTTTCAATTTCGTCTCCAGCTCGGGTGAGTCCTCCATTGCTCGATTCCTTGCTGCTGTAGATGCGCATTAGTATTAGGATCATGTTGGTGCTCTTGGTTAGCTTAGCCGTGCTCTAGATCGCCGGCGATTAGCCGGAGATCCTCTCTGTTAAGTTTGTCGGACGAGAGCGCGGGTCGTCTTTTGTCGATGAATATGGACCGTCGATCTTGATCGACGGCCCATAGCGAAGAGAGCGTTGAACGATTCGGTCCGCGGAACGTTGGATCCCAGATCAACGGTCCCGGTTGAGTGAGCGTTCGGACCGTCCAAAGGTTCGATCCGTGTGGACCGTTGGATCCAAGATCAACGGCTCCTATGCGTGTGAGCGTTCGGACCACGGACGCGTCTGGTCCACGTGAACCGTTGGATCCAGATCCAACGGTGAGCGTTTAGGGATTTGTGAATCCCGTGCGCGCGCGTTAGCGCTGGGACGCGGGCCGTCGGATCCAAGATCGACGCTCCTCGTTCGTCCACGTCGGTTTAGTTTCTGATTTTCCCGAAAGGATTTATTTATCAACTGAAAAATATGATAGCTTGTAAAATGCATAACTAATTCATTTCAAATCCTTTTCGGTTGATTAAAATTTTGTTGGTTATGTTTTTAACTAGACTTTAATTTAAAAATGTTTCCAGACTCACTATAGCTCCAGAAAATTTTGCTAATGAATAGTAGCATTTTTGATTTATAAAAGCTGAGCAAAATTGTTTTGGCCATATCTTTTGCATTAAGAATCCAAATCAATTGGTTCTTGTTGCATTAGTTCATAAAAATCATGCTCTTTCTACTGTCAAAATTTGAGAGTTTTTTTTTGTTGAAGTTGGCTGTTGGATCTTTTCGGTTTCTTTTGCCTTATTGGTTCTTTTTGGTTCTTTCGATAGGATCCGAAGAGCACATTGATACCGAGAGTGATCCCCAGCAACATCTTGACCATAACAAGCGAGCAAGCGGTTTGATCATGTTAATCCAATTATTTTACAAGTTTAATATTTTGAATTCAACTGTATGTATGCATTGCTACTTTGTGTTAAATTATGGTTAGTTGATCCTATAGTTGCATAATCTGTAGGATGTTGTTTATTCTCTACTACTTGAGCCTAGGTTATTTGCTGTGATTAGAGTTCGATGGATGGACTCTTGTCACTTAGTAGAATACGAATCGTTGTGCTTAGCCATGCCTAGTTCGGTAGCTTTGGGCGATCATCGACTTAGTCGATGGTCTTGATCACACAAAAATTATTATTCTTCCATTATGTCCAGCACTTTGTGCTTTGTTAATTTTGTAAAGTCAAAAATCTGAAAATGGAAAAATTGATTTGGACTTGGGCAAGTGGTTGGATGGTGGGTTATTGGGTTTGTGGATGTCTTGCCTAAGTCAACAAGGACCGAACATCTTGTGTCACACTCTCCAAGCATTTTTGCGTACTAACCACATGAGGGTTATATGGGACCCCTCTTGACTTAGTACTTTGGCGTGGGTTATCTCCGAGTCGCAGGATGGGGTTGTGTGTGTTGTGTGAAACATGATATGTGTTCTCGGTGTTCTTGTGTTGGGTGTGCGGTGGTGGAGATTCCGGGTAGGCTCTCCACCTCGAGGAGCGTCGTAGTTGTCCAAGGCTTTACCCGGGAAGGGTAGTTGACCGAGGCTTTACGATGACTCCGACACAACGTATGGGTTTCTATCCATACGGGCGGCTCGTGAATAATTCACAATATTGGAAAGGTCTCGTAGGACTTAGCCGTGCCGGGCATACCTAAGGAAGTGGCTTAATAGCTTGGCAAAAAGGCGGTCTGACATGTGGGTAAAATGGTACACCCTGCAGGGATAAAACTATTCGAATAGCCTCGTCCTAGGTTATGGACACGCTTGGTTAGGTTTTGCAAGAGTTAGACTACAACCTTTTAAATTAAAATTTGACATGGTTGGCATGAATGGGTAATTCATGCTATTGTTGTGGTGACTAATGGTTTAGTCACTTCCAGATCTATTGTTGTCTATTTCATCGTTATTAATTTTGTTCTTTCGGTTAATTGAACATTAAAAACAGATTTGTTAAATTGCTTTCAATCTATTACATTATTGCAAATGAAAACTTGCTTTATGCTAAAATGAAACCTACAGCCTACTGTTGATTAAGCTTGCATGTAGTATATGTACAGGTTTGTTATTCCACATGTAAGTCTTATGAGTACATTCAAAGTACTCACCGGCTTTTGCCTACGCTTTCGTTCTGAGGAAAGAAGGTGAGCCCCAAGGGCCTCACTTTTGTGAGATGTGCTTCGGGTTTGGCGACTAGCTTGGCGGTCCGGTCGGTTGCCTTGTGGGTTAAAGGCACACTGATTGGCTCTTTTGTTGTAGCCATCTTATGGCACTTTTGCTTCATTGCTTAATTATTGTTGTCTCTTTTATTGTTGGCGGTTGGCCTCTCTTTGTAATGACTCGGTTTAATATTATTAATACTTCATTCTATTCGTGTTTGGTTCTATGTGGATGAATGGAATTGATAAATAAATTTTGTGATGAGGTGTGTATCTTCGCACTGGGGAAGTATACATGTCTCGAGTCTCGGATTATCTGCTTTGTGATGCTAGGACCGAATGGATGGTTAAGCATTACAAGCCGGATAAACCGGGGTCTCACAAAGCACTCGATGTTCCTCGATGTCCTCCTCCTCGGACCAGTAGATTTAGACTCTAGTCCCTGGTTCCTCTCGTCCACGTGTTTTTTGCTGTGCTCATCCAACAACGCCTATAAAGCGTCAAATTTGCGCTACTGGTTCTGCATAGCTGACCTCTTGAATAGCTTCACCAATAGTTGCTTCGGGAACTTCTTGAAGAAGTTGGCCCCCAAGTGGCGACTACCCCATCTACTCCTCATATCCAGCCAAGCGAACTGCTCCTCGGGGTCTTGTTGAAGTTTTCTTATGGCCTTCAGCATCCCGGCGTGGCGATCATGGATTATGCACACACCAGGACGAGCTCCAACAACTCCCACCCTCATATTTTGAAGGAATCACAACCAGCTGCCGTAATTTTCACCTTCAGCGAATGCAATAGCCAACGGTAGAATTTGATTGTTCCCGTCGATGCCAATGGCCGTAAGGATCTGCCCCTTGTATTTCCTGGTCAAAAAGGTCCCGTCAACTGAGATCACGGATAGCATATGCCTAAAAGCCTCGATGCAGACACCGAAGGCTACGAAGGCCCTATGCAATATCGCAAAACCTCACGGCTTTTTAGATGGCATGTCCTTCACAGTAGTGTGTGTTCCCGGGTTTCTCTCCTGCAGCACCCAAAGCATACAAGGAAGGTTGTTGTACACCGCCTCAAAAAACCCGAACCGTCTTTCCAAAGCCTTCTACTTCACACGCCACGCCTTCGCGTAGCTGATCTTGTACTTGAATTTTTTCTCAATAGCCACCATGATGTGCTTGGGCTCCACGTCCTTCTTCTCCACTATCTCTCCATACATCAAATTGGTTGTGAAGGTCGACGTTAGGTTACGATGCATTTGCAAAACACTGCTAAGCACGCAGGAGTGCGGCTCCACCTTCGAGATAATCTAGTGAGTCTCATACTTCAGTCTATGTGCGTGCACCCGCTAAGGACAACCAGCCTGCTCACACTTGATGGTGTACTGCTCCTAGCTAGATTTGACGACCCGAAACGTCCGCTGCATGGACATGGCCCACAGCTTAATGGCATCCTGCAAGGATGTCTTATCAGTAAACATTGAGTGCAATAGAACCTTCGTGGCATGGTACTCCCATGGTGATTCGTGCTCGTCATGCATAGCTACACCCTCAGCGTCAAACCTGTTCCATTCTTGGGGGATGGGAGCTTCGTCCTTGTCGGAACTGTCCTCATCGTCCTTCTGTACAGCTTCCTCTTCAGCCAAGGCCATCCGGTCATCGCTCTCTATTTGACACACTATGTACTCCCTATGCTCTCCTTCATCAGCCTATCTTGTAGGCTCACCGACCTCGTCACGAGCAACATCCTTCGAATCCTTCGTAACACTGGCCTCCGGGTCCTCTTCTTCACCAACATGCTGGGCGCCCAAGTTGCTCCCACCACCCGGATCATATCCGTCGGTAGGGCCCTGTACAACTTATTTTGGGAATGCCTGCACAAGCAGTACACACTCGTATCCACGCCGCCGGTAGCCTTCTATAAAGCCATTCCGGACAGTCATACGCATCAGTCTTCTCAACTGCCATCTAATGTCCATGGGAGACCAGCTACAAAGCCCTTGTATGACGACGCTACACACCTCAGGGTCCAAGAAGAAGCTGCGGGTGAGCTAGTACATCACATCTGCGATTCGTGCATTCTCGCCGTCCGGGTGTACCA
Source organism: Hsuehochloa calcarea (assembly GCA_036346395.1). Lineage (NCBI taxonomy): Eukaryota > Viridiplantae > Streptophyta > Magnoliopsida > Poales > Poaceae > Hsuehochloa > Hsuehochloa calcarea. The sequence continues at coordinate 45,219,411 of CM070601.1, forward strand.
GAGTGGCTTGCAGAAACCTGCTCAAGTCAACACCGTACGGACCGTTACGAACGGTGCCATCACTGTAATGCACTTTCAATGTAGTGGGTACAGGCATGACTGATGTCTGCATGCAAATATTTCCAATATTGCAACTAGTCAAATCGCAACGCACGATATGCAAGTACTGCTGCACTGTAATTTACATTTGTACGACCCTTCGCCTATCGTGAACAACTACACTCCAATATTGTCAAGACGTCATTCATTCCCTAAGGTAGAAGCCACAATGAACGTGCAGTGCACTATTCTTATTCAACCTGAAAACTGAGCTATTCCATACCAGACATTATTCGATTCTGATACTAACTTGCAATTCGAAATGCTACAAGTGGCGTTCAAGTCTTCTATAGAGCTATACCAATTACCTAAGTCTATTAGTCCATACTAATTAACGTATACTAATTAGTCCATACAAATAATTCATTCTCCTCATGCACTCGGCCAAATTTCTAATTATTCACCGAATAATAGTCGGTTACTAATGCACCGACACAACTACAATACTTCTCACAAACAACACTATTTCTCCCTCACGGACTACTTTTTCCTCTAACTAAAGGTTTCTACCGGTGCTACTTACATATAAATTAACAATATTTTGATTTTCTACCTTTTTTCTCTAACTAAAATTTTCTACGGGTACTATTTATACTTTAACTGCAAAAACTATTTACTTACTACAAAGGAATACACTACAAGATAATAATAAAAATGACCTCATGGATGAATCTTTCTTTCCCTTCTTCTTCTCTCTCCCTTTCTTTCCTCTTCTTCTTCTCCCTCTTCCCCTTTCTTTCCTCTCCTCCCCTCTCTTTCTTTCTCCTATCGCTCGACCGGAGGCCGAGTCGTGCGCTCTTTATATAAGCCATTAAGTTGCCCAACCGTTCGACGACTGGAGGCTGCTATCGCCTAACCGTTCAGCGACTGCATTATTGTCGCTTGGCCGTTGGGCGACTGGATCCAATCGCCCAACGGTTCGGTGACTGCATTAATGTTGCCCAATGGTTGACCGACCGTATTAATGTCGCTTGGCCGTTGGGCGATTGGATTCAGTCGCCCAATGGTTCAGCGACAGAGGTATACTTTTGTAAAAAAAAAAATCGTAGGTATAATTTTGTAATTTTGAATAAAAATAATAATTTTAAAAAAAAATTCATGGAGTATCACCCTTTAAAATTTCAAGTTTCAAATGGGACATTTTCTTTTGTTCTATTTTTTTTAGTTCTTCGTTTCTCCCGACACAAGTAACTCTTTTGAATGATACGGTAAAATTATAAATTGATTTTACAAGTGAGAACTACAAGATGATAGGGGCAAATAACCTCATGCAACTTTGTAGTACTACAGATTCATGGTGTGAAACATTATAATTAAACAAATTCAGATTAATGTGGATATATAATTACATATGTGTGTCTCATTTATACATACATCATCGAAATTGTGTATCTATATATATATCATACGTAGAACGCTCAAATCAATCATTCATATATGCGTTCGATTGTACATATCTCATATCTCACGCAGTCACACCCACGGAATTTGTGCGTTACCAATACCTTACGTGGACATCATTACGGAGTCTGCTTCGATCAGTTGGAAATTAAGCTCACAACGAAATGCTAGCTGAATCGATCAGTTGGAAATCTCAGTACTGAAATGATCAGTAACCAATACTGTCTCCGGCCTGCGTGTATAATCCTACCTAGAAACCAGAGCAAACTAACCACACGTAAAATGACCAGTCAAATTAATATAATATACTCGTATGATCAGTTGTCAATATATCATTAGTCAAGAATAATCCCTGAATGAATGATCCTGGTCAAATATTGGAGCCAAAAGCAGTAGGTTGATGGAAGAGCTGCGTCGACGGCAGCAAGCTGCTCAGAGAGTTCCAATCGACATCGATCGTCCCTGCAGCAGCAGCAGCAGCAGCTTGATTCTGGTCGATACAGCGGCTACTCTGCGAAACGTGGCCTTCGCCGTCGACGGTAGGGCTCTCGAGCGGCGGCATGTCGACGGAGGAGAAGTACTGCACCTTGGACTCTGCCAGATTACGATCATTAGCCAGCAGCACTGGAGTGCTGGCACCGATCATTCGCCGTGCGTTAGGGTTGTCGTGGTAGTAGCTGCCGGGGTAGCCGTAGGCTAATCTTTGCTGCTGGTTGGGCATCGGCTTCTGAAAGGCGCGGCAAACCACCCATCCTTCCTCCTGGATAATCAATTCAATTTCCACCAGATGGATAAGCTCAGCTGCATGCAGTGTACATGTTGCAGATTAAGACAATTGATTGATTCTGGTCGTGCTTGCCTGCGTGGGCGCGTGCTCGTTGGATTGGAGGCGGTACTCGTGTATGATCCAGTCGGTCCTCCTGCCGTTGGGCGCGCGGCCGCGGTAGAAGACGAGCGTCTTCCTCATCCCGATCACGCTCGCCGACGACAGCACCGGCTTGTCCCTCCCCGTGGCCTTCCAGAACCCCGCCGCCGTGGCCCGGTTCGTCCGCGTCCCGCTCGGGTACTTGCGGTCCTTGTAGCTGAAGAAGTACCACTCCGTCTGCGTCTGCGTCTGCTCCTCGTGATCGTGAGCCCCGGTCCCGCACTTTGGCTTCTCTGCAAATATTCGTAGGTTGCAAATCACTAGCTACGCACGAAACTAAGGTTGAAGAAGACGCAGATGGCCCATGCATGTCTATTGATTAATTAATTGGTTATATATATATATATATACCTTGTAGATCCCATGGCTCGATCCTGTACAGATCGACCTCCTGGATGATGTCCAGGTCCATCTTCTGCGATGCCACCTTCCTGGCAAGGTAGTACCCCACAAGCTCTTCCTCTGTGGGGTGGAACCTGAACCCTGGGGGCACACACGAAGACGACGACGACTCCTCCATTGCTAGCTAGCCGATCTATCTGCAGCTCAAAGCCTTCAATTCAACCGATCGATCGGTTTGGGAAATAATTAATATCTCAAGTGTAGTTGCAACCATATATATCTCATTTGGAATTGGAGGAGAAGAACACGATCGATCGGTAGTATCTTGATTTCAGACAGGCATTAAGGCTAGCCTGCTGATCAGCCTGTGATCGATACACCAAATCAAAAGTAGCCTTTTTGGAGAGGAACAAGGTAATTAAGATGGACAGTACTAGTCTGTGGACGGTATGTGAAGCCTTTTGGAGGGTAGCTAGGGATCTACTGAGTGAGTATGCATATATGTTCCTTGGAGTGCACTTCAGGGCTCTCACCTACAGGCTACAGCCTTCCTATACTATAATTAAGACAGTATTCAGATAACAACATATTACAGTACATCGATCCATACATGCGTATAATATGTTCGCTTGGGAACTCACCAAGTTAACCCCTGCAGGAGCTGGAGCTGGAGCTATGGCTTCTCAATCTTATACAAGTCTAGATCTCGATCGATGACGTACGCCAGGAATAATTTGTTGGTAGCCAGAGGAGCTGGCTTGGCGACCTATTTTATACACGACAAAAAGCCAGCTTACGAGTGCTGGGGCTTTAATCTGATGATGTAAAGATCAGGTTTGCAACTGCATGCTTACAAGTGCGCGTGTAGAATCGAGATCGAGAGAAGAAGATTGTTTGGTCGGTTAATAAGTACTCCTCAAGCGACCACCACCACTCACTATGTGAAAGGGACATGGAATCTCCCAGTTGAGACCTGAGAACAAACAACCTCAGCTAGCTAGCTAGCTAGCTACCCATCGTATATCCTGTCCTAGAAAGGAAAAAATCAATAGAGATCAAGTTAAAAAGAGTACCTAGCTAGTTTAGAGAAGTGTTAAGAGTTTGAGGGCGGTGGTTTCCTATTTCAACTCGTAGTTTTACTTTTACACGGAGTCTTTCACGTGCCACTGTAGATACATCTCCGTAGTCCACAGGGAACGGTAAGGACTTCGTTGTAAATATCTCCACTGTAGATATATTCTTTTTGAACCTCTCTGCCTTCTCTGCACTTTTCAGAGAGCACAGAAAACACTACTCTAATTAACATGGAGACCAATTAAGCTTCGTACATTGCTCATGGACAGGATAACATGCATGATCTTGTCGACCCCCCTTTTTTTTTCCCCGCCGTTATATTGCGCTTCAAGGCTAGCTTTTGGTCGGGTACTTAGAACAGACGCTAGCTGGGTTCTTGGATACGATTTGTTTTGACTAGCACCTCAGATGAGCAATACTGCACTGTATACATGATATTGGTGATCAGATCCATACATGCCTCGTTGATTGCTCTTCTTAGCTAATTTGCTGGTTGTCACTGTCTGGCTTGGTGAATGTAATGCTTCTACTCAAATGCTAATCAAGATAACCCAGATTCGGGGCGAGCTCTGGATCGCCTGCAGCCGCAGTGGCAATTAACTAAAGAAAGCACTGTTCTTGATTTAATCTTTATATTCAGCTAGCCCCACTAGCACTGACCAACCAATCAGCTACCTCCAATACTTTGCTATTTTGCTTATCTTCCAAGGCTTGGTGTGGATTCATATTACCAATCAAATTTAGAAAAAAGTTTGATCATCGCGTGTTCTAAAACGACATGTACATCAATGGAAGACAGCTCCTGTTCAACACGCTACAGATGTGTTGATCCAAGTGGCACAACATAAGCAGGGAATAGAACGACCATTCATGTCTACAAATAAGTTATTGACCATCTAAAATGATCAAAGCAGGCCCCCTCCCTAGACAGACACCATTTTCCTTTGCTGAACAATAAAAATAGATAACTATTACATGTCGTCTACAAGTAAGTTCCCAGCCTTCTCAATGCTTCACTTTACTGTTCCAAGGCTCTCTGTTGGATCCCCAGTCCAAGGGAAGCAGCCACCAGAACAACGTCAATCCTGCTTGCTACGAGCCTGGCGAGCACGATGCCTGAGTTCTGCCCTCTTCCATCTTACCATCAGCAGGCAGAGCGTCACAAGGGTGTTCACCTACAAAACAAGAGAAAAATCTCCGATAACAAACTATAATCGGGCGGCACAACAACACAGTGAATGAGACCATGCCACGTACTTACCAAAATAAGGATCGTTATCAAAAGGAGGGGGCCAGACCAGAGTACCGAGATGAAGAGACCCTGGGGGTCAAAGTAATTCTGGCTTGAGAAGCTCTTCCAGTGTTGTCCTAAGAATGTATTTAACCTCTCAGCGAGAAATACACCAGAAACTGCATCAAATCAAGCACATGTAAATAAAGGTGCTGATTAAACTCAATACTTCGTCTGAATGAAAAGGGATAAAGTCAAGGATGTGGAGGGGGGAAAATTCCATGGTGGAACTTCTCTCTCAAATTTCATTGATCGCTACCGTTAGCGCGGTATCATGTTGCAGCTTCTATGACCGAAATATTCAAACTACTTATGTTTTACAATCTACATTGACAACTAAAACAAAAGCAAAGCAGGTCTTGCACGGAACTAGAAAGCGGCGAGATTAACACTACACTGAAAACTCGCTTCAATAATTAAACCAACATGTTGTACAACATTCCTACCATTCCAGAATTCGGAGGTTGGCAGTGTTGGTGCAAATTAGCTAAGCTTTAGCAAGTTTATACATGTGCACAATGTGCTTATTTTGATGGTTCCAAGTAGCCGCAAGGCAGAACGCGTATAAAACTGCTAGGTTTCTACAGCACCACAAAAATATCAAGAAAGACTTACGGTTGGTATGGTGCGACATTCAAACTGGTATGTTGTACAAGCACAGGAGGGGGAAAGACAATCAAATTTGATGAATCAAATGCACACATTTCGTAAATATTATACAATGGTAGGAGAAGTCTGAAGGTCAAAAGAATAACAACAAAACAAAACTTACATGTTAAAGCTGATAAGATAAGCTGGAAGTTGACGTTTCTCCTGGAGATGATGGTTACCAGCAGCAGAATGGCATGGAAACTTAGTATGCTGATCAACCAAGGTTCCTGAAGACACCAACGGAAGAGATCGGTCAAGGATTCAAGGGAAGAACAGAGACTAAACCAAGGCTCTTTCTTTCCATGGAATTTTCCAAGAAATCGAATCGAATCGATCGTAGGGCTAAGTACTAGATCCGGGCAGAGGCAGAGGCAGATGGAGATGGAATCGAAGGAAAGAGCGCGCGAAGCAAAGAAGAAACCTCTACCTTCCAGTCGACGGCGTGGAAGAATCCGAGGAAGGAGTCGACGGCGGGGGCGAACCCGCTGCGGAGGTCGGAGGAGACGCGGCCGAAGAGCTCGGCCACCACGTCGGCGTGCTCGTTTAGCGCCGACCGCACCTCCTCCACCGCGCGCCCGAGCACCGCCGAGGAGGAGGATCCCGCCGACACGCCCATCTCGATCTCCTATTGACTCGTGCTCCTCGATCTGATCTGGATCTCTCTCGTAACGCAATCGCAGTGGTGGCACTACTGGCCCATTTGCCTTCCGTGTTATGCCACGTTGGTTCAAGCCCGTTTAACTCAGCGGGTCCACGCTTAGCTTATTTAGTTTGTTAGGCTCAATTTTTTAAAAAAAAAAAATTGCAAAAAATATGAAAAATTGAGAAATAAAATTTTAAAAATAAATAACTATATTGAAAATATAATAAAGAACTTTATTAGTATTTCAATAGTTGCCACGTTAAAAACTTTGCTATGTAAAAACTCGACATGAGAAAACCTTAACAAAGAAAAAAGAGTACAACCTATAACTCTATATACATCATTGTTCTAAGTGTTGTTGTCTATACAGATTTTTGAACATCTCTGACAACTCTGGATTTTCCACGAAGTGTTGTGTTCGTGAATCAGTTTGTTCCTAGTCCTTAACAGAATTATAAGTATCTCCACCATCCCACTTGTGAAACGTGTTCATCTCTCCTCCAATATTATTCCAAAAAGACTGAAAACGGACTAAGAGGTCGAGACAGGAACAATCAACATATCACGTGCAAGATGCTTATGATGGCTATGCTAACTTATGGCTATACCACTGTTGCAAAATTTTGAAGTTTCTGAGTTGAAATCCACTGTATTGTTGTCCAGATCTTGTCCCACAGATTTGTCTTCTTACTTGAGTTAGGGTTATTGGAGGTCTTTGCAAGCGGACTCCTTGGAACTTATTATTATATATTTGAAAAACCTCATGTAATCGAGAACGAATATCTGCAAAAATAGTTAGAATAGTCTAGACCTGTAGCATTGCTAAGAAATCAAGAACATTAACAAATCCTTCGATTTTAGCTATAGGATCCAAAATAAATGCAAATGCATATAGGTAAGGGATTTCTCTTAAATATTTAAGGTATTTACTTTTCATAGCAATAATAGCCTCTCGTAAAACTGTGTCATTTTCATAGTTTTTCAATTGACTACCAATCTGTAAAATACTATGCACAATAACAGAAGATGTTGGATAATAGACAACGAACAAAACAACACTGGCCTCATAAATTTTTTCTAAAAACTGAAGTATCTTCTCAGCAACAAACCAATGTTGTTCAATCAATAGTACACTATCGTCAGTGCTCTGATAGTGCGTTTGAATAAAAATAGAAAAATTCTCTTATATGGTAAAAGACTCTTAAACATCAAGTAAGTAGATTTCCATCTTAACGGCACGTCCAAACCAAACTTTCTTGGACGTACACCCATCTCCTTGTAGAAGTTCTTATATGTTGCTATTCTTATGTTAGAATTATTCAAGTAAGATATCGTATCACGAAAATCTTTAAAATACGAAGTCAACCTCTTCAAACAGTATTTGACTATAAGGTTAATAATATGACAAGCACATCGGTAATGTAGTAAGAAGGAATTGGCGTATGTACTCAACACTGGAGTAAAAATATCCATGGCCCTAGATTTCAAAGTAGCATTGTCTAAAGTAATTGAGAAAGTTTTGTTTGTAAGACCAAAGTCTTCAACGATTTTATAATACAGTTTGCAACATTCTCACCCATGTGTGCTACATCAATTAATTTGAAACCTATAATTCTTTTCTCCATTACCCAGTCACCATTAACATAATGAGCAACTACACTAAGATAATCCTCCCTAACCCGGTGATGAACCACGGAGGTCCTGTTCTGGCCTGATCTTTCGGTGAGAAGGTAAGTTCGGTAGTAGCCGCTCAACTCTCACGATCCTGGCTACGAACTCGCAAGGCTCGAAACCACGCAATCGCTGAACTGCTCGACAAGTAGTTATCAACCGTGCACGAATACCCGGATGACCAGATCACGAAGATCAATTCCTGCATACACCGAAGAAGCACGCAAGAACAAGATAAATAGGCAATCTGAAATTGCGAATAGATATTAAAATTATATTGATAAGTGGGGTTTCGAAGAACAATATCACTGTTGATCTCGTCGAACAAGAGGATAAAGTATAAAGTAGCAAAGCTAAACTTCAATAAATAAAGCCCGCCAAACCCTAAGGGTTTCTCTGAACAATTTCATGTAGTCGAACAATTTCTCTGAAAAATAATTTAGCAACATTTGTAGCATCATCGCTCTTATGACAAGGTATGAAATGCGTCATCTTTGAAAATCTATCCACAACAACAAAAATACTATCCCTCCTCCTCTTTGTTCTAGGTAATCCTAAAACAAAATCCTTAGAAATATCTTCCCAAGGTACACTAGGAACAGGAAGAGACATATATAAACCATGTGGATTAAGATATGACTTAGCTTTGTGGCATGTAGTGCAGCGAGACACATAGCGCTCAACGTCGCGCCTCAACTTAGGTTAATAGAAGTGATCGGTCTGAACATCATCTGTCTTCTTGACACCAAAATGTCCCATGAGTCCTCCTCCATGTGCCTACTGTAACAACGAAAGACGAACAGGGCTAGCTGGAATGCATAGCTTATTAGCACGAAATAAAAATCCATCATTCACAACAAATTTGTTCCAGCTTTTGCCTTCTTTACAATTTTGAAAGATATATTTAAAATCATAATCATGCACATATTGCTCTTTAGTTGTCTCTAAACAAAAAAAAAATTGAAATCAAGTTGAGATAACATGGTATAACGACGAGATAAAGCATCAGCAATAACATTATCCTTTCCTTTCTTGTGTTTAATAACATATGGAAACGATTCAATGAACTCAACCCATTTAGCATGTCTACGGTGTCTACGGTTCAGATTTGATTGACTACGAATGTGCTTTAACAATTCATGATCAGAATGTATATCAAATTCTTTGGACCATAAATAATATTACCATGTCTCTAATGTCCGAACTAAATAATATAATTTCTTATCATAAGTAGAATAATTCAGACTAAGCCCACTTAATTTCTCACTAAAATACGCAACGGGTTTACCTTCTTGAATAAGCACACCTCCAAGTCCAATTCCACTAGCATCACATTCAAGCTCAAAAGTCTTACCAAAATCAGGAAGTTGGAGAAGTGGTGCATGTGTAAGCATAACTTTCAAAATCTGAAACGATTGTTCTTGTTTAGGGCCCCAGATAAAAGGAGCACATTTCTTCGTAAGCTCATTCATCAGTGCGGCAATGGTCCTGAAATCTTTGACAAAGCGTCGATAAAATCCAGCAAGTTCGAGAAAACTCCGCACTTGCGTGACTGTGTTAGGAGTCAACCAACTATGTACAACTTCGATCTTGGCTTGATCAACCTCAATGCCCTGTGGAGTAACAACGTAGCCAAGAAACGATACTCGATCGGTGCAAAAGGCGCACTTCTCAAGGTTACCAAACAAACATGCATCACGTATAGCATTAAAAACAGCACGCAAGTGTTCAAGATGTTTCTCTAATATTTTGCTATAGATCAATATATCATCAAAATATACCATCACAAATTGTCCTATGAAAGCACGCAAAACTTTATTCATTAATCCCATGAAAGTACTAGGTGCATTAGTTAACCCAAAAGGTATCACCAACCACTCATATAATCAAAACTTAGTTTTGAATGTTGTTTTCCATTCATCGCCTAACTGCATGCGAATTTGGTGATACCCACTTCGCAAATCAACTTTAGAAAACACAGTAGAGCCACTTAATTCATCAAGGATATCATCTAGGCTAGGAATATGATGATGATATCGAGTAGTAATTTTATTGATAGCTCTATAGTCAACACACATATGCCATGATCCATCTTTCTTAGATACTAAAATCACAGGGATAGCACAAGAACTAAGGCTTTCACGTATGTACCCTTTGTCAAGCAAGTCTTGCACTTGACGTTGAATTTCCATAGTCTCTTCGGGATTGGTTCTATATGGCCCACGGTTGGGAAGCGAGGCTCCTGAAATTAAATCAATTTGATGCTCAATCCCCGTAATTGGAGGCCGGCAGCCCTAAGGGTATGTCACTTGGAAACACATCAACAAACTCCTGCAAAATGTTAGAAAAAACAGGAGGCAAAGAAGGAGGCATATCCTGAAAGAAAAACAAGACTTCTTTGCATACTAAAGCATATCAATCAGATTTGTTGTCTTCTATCTCACAAATATCAGATTTAATAGCAAGGAAAACATAACCTTTCGATTTAATTTCACCTTTCCTAACACTAGGTTCTTTCTTCTTCGGGTGCACTAGTTCTTTAGCTTCAATCTGATTTTCACTTTTACTACTATTCTTTTCTCTATTAGCTCTCTCTAATTCATCCTTTAAAATAGATTTAGGAGACATGGGCCGCAAAGTGGTTTTCTTTTCATTAAACATGAGAGTATACTTATTAGTTCTACCATGATGCATTGTATCTCTATCATATTGCTAAGGCCTACCTAATAACAAAGAACATACTTGCATAGGTACTACATCGCAATCAGTATAATAATGATAAGAACCAACAGAAAAATGTACTATCACAATGTGCGTTACCTTCAACTTACCACAATTGTTGAACCATTGAATGTAATATGAGCGAGGGCGTTGTTGCGTGGTCAATGCAAGCTTCTCAACCATATCTATGCTCGCCAAATTGTTGCATCTTCCTCCATCAATGATCACTCGACATGAACGCTCTTTGATGATAAGCTTTGTTTGGAATAGATTGTGGTATTGATTCTGCTCGCACGCTCTATTTGTGCACTAAGTACACGCTTCACTATAAGGCTTAAATACTTATATGAAATTTCAACACCATATTGTTCCTTGTCGCGCTCAGATTCTTGGTCATCACCTGTGAGGTCAGTTGCAAGCATAGTGTATTCTTTCTCAATGTCACTAGCTGAAGTATACTTACCATTATCCTTTATCAAGAGAGCCCGCTTGCGAGGGCAATCCCGCATCATGTGCTCATAGCCCTTGCAGCGATGGCATTGAGCTGCAGTAAGAAGAAGAAAGGAAAGCTTGTGACAACTCACCGCCTCCAATGCCGACATCATCTGAGTCGAGCCTACAAGGTAATACCAAAGGTACTGATTTGAACACTCAACCTGAGATCAATACTGTGGATATCATGGGGATATGCTCATGATCTTAGGATGATGTTACAATTAGCAATGGCTTTAAAGGTTTGTCGAATCACGTGTTTTTGGCAAAATCTCAGTGTTGTTAGGTCTTAGACGGTCTGACCGGCCAGGACGGCGGTCAGAGCGGTCACCCCTAACGGTCAGACCGATCGGGGACGGTCCGACCAGCCATAGGCGGCGGTCGGACTAGCCATTATAATTGTTGGAGTTTGGAGCTGGGCAAAAAAATAGAGTGTGTAGGTAAGAGATGTGATTCTCATACTCTTGGTCTCATAATTTTTGGAGTATCCAGTCAAAAAATCTATTCGTTTGAAATTTCTAGAGAGCTTTCGGTTTTCAAGGGCTGAAAATTGGCTAAGTCTCTAGCTGGGCGGTCTGACCGATTTTCTCTTGTATCGTCGGCTCTAGTAGCGGCGATATTTGTTTGTTGAGTCAAGTTCATGGGTTTCACTGCATATATGTTGCACGATGCATGTTTTGACTAACGTGGGTCAAGTTGCGAAGAACTTGTTCCCGGAATCGATTTCTTGGTCTATTGTTGTGCAGGTTGCTTGGAGATCAACGACAGTCAACGGCAAGGATGATCGGGACTAGGCTTGAGAGCCGAGGTTCAGAACGATTGAGGATGTCGGGTGAAGTCTATGGATTCGAGCATGGCACAAAATGGACAAGGATGACCGAGCGGAAAGTTTAGTGCGGCGGGTTGCATCAAGCGGCGCGGGGGTCGGTGCAAGTGCCATGGTGGTTTCGGTGGGAGCCGGATGGGAGACACTTGCCGACATAATGAGAGTCGTTGATCAACCTACACGTGGTGAAGCATGGAACTGTTCATGAAGATTGGACTCGGTCTTTGGAGAAGGATCGAGAATGGGTATTTTGGTAATATCACTAAAATACCGCCTTTATTGCTTTTGGCTAAACTACGGCGTAAGACGACGCAAGAAGAAGCGGTTTAGGTTAAGAGAAGATGGAGACAACGCTTTAAAATACATACATGAGTTAAACCCGTTTGTGTGTGGGCTTAACGGGTGCCCAATAGGAACTCTTCTAGAAGGTTAGCCTCCATTATAAATATGGGAGGGTGCTGTAGCATCTCCTTGAATCTTTGCTTATTTGAAACCCTAGTTTTGTTTTTGGAGATTAGGGAGTGGAGAGGTTAGTATTCTTGAAGAGGAGATTGATTGTGTGCTCATGTATTGAGTTTTGTCCTCCGTGATGGAGTGGCTATAAACCAGCAACAATCACAAATCAATCTATGCAAGTTATCTTAAGATGAGTCTCTGTTCGTTCTTGCTCTCTATTTTGTGATTTTGGGGCTTTCTTTGATTCTCAAATTTTTCTTTGGTTTCTGCCCCTGATCTTGCTTGCTGTGACATGTGGGAACTCATCTAGGATCATCTCTAACCCACGAGCAAGGTTTTGGATTTAGTTTTCGTTTTGACTCGGTTTTGAACCATCCTTCACTCAAACGGAAAAATAACGTAACTTTTCCAAGGATCTTCACGATCTTTGATTGGAATAGGTTACTGATATCGTAGAGAAGGTGTGTTCCAAGTTTCATCGAGTTTAGAGTTGTAGATCAAAAGTTAGACCTATTTATAACTTTATTTTTCAGGCTGATTTCACTGTTCATCAGCTGGAGGTCGGACCGCCCAAGGTGACCGGTCCGACCGCCATTGACATAGAGGTCAGACCACCCAACACTTGGAAATCAAGCTCTTGTTGATTTTGGTTGTTTTGCTCCGGGGTTTAGATTGGATTCAATACAAGAATTATGTTGTGCTTGTATATTGATCTTCATAGCTCTCATAGATTTTGGAGTGAAAATCGTATTGAATCCGATCTTTGTGAAAAAGAGATCATGCTCCTATTCACCCCCCTCTAGTCGTCGTTTCGGTCCCATAAATACCCATGATTTCATGCCTAGTATCATTGAACAAAGGGAAAACCAGATTGTAGTTGAAACCATTGCATCACATGAGGTGAAGGAACCTAGTGCTGAGAAGGTATATATTAATTTTCTAGCTATAAAATCTGTTATTATTAAGAATTTGCATGAATCATGTGATACTTTGATTGATTTGCCTGCTGAATTGAGTACATCATTTGATAAAATTGTTGATTTACCTATTAACTTGAGTGCACCATGTGATAAAATAATCGAATTGCCTACTGTTTTGAGTGTTTCATGTGATAAGCTAATCACATATAATGATTATGTGGAATTGGTTAGATATAAAGAAGTTTTGACTAGAATTTCTCCTGCTGATTCTATATATTACATTATGTTGGATTCACCCATGAAATTATCACATCCTATCGAGAAAGTTTATAAAATCGCATATTTAAAATCCTTGTTTAGTGCCTACACCCCTAGGTATAAGTTTAATTTGATAGGAGATTATGGTGTAGACAATCAATTTCTTGTATATCGAATATGCATAACTTTTGATCACATAGATGAATTGAAGCTTGCTGTTTTGGACAACAATTCTTGTGTGCTGAGTTTTGTTCATTATGAGATAAAAATAAAATTTAGTGATCATCCAATGCCTATGTGTTCATGTCTTACCATCTCTTATTGACAATCTGCATAATGATGTTGAAGTATGGAAGAACTTACAATTTTTTTCACCATTGCTAGATGAATTTGCTATTGCTCGATTGAAATCTGATTATATGAATGACTTGTGCACTTTGAAGTCAATTGTTGTATTGTCCATTAACTTACAAAAGTTGAGGACAATTTTATTTCATAACATAGCGATAAATAATTCTACTATATACTTCATTTATACTTGTAAATTGAGTTACAAACTAAATGCTACGAGAAAATGTACCTTTGTTGATTTGATGCATGCACAATCACCTTTAATTTACAAAGTTTTATATATTTCTTTGTCATCTGCTGCTGCTAATATTTTGCATAAAGATGAGCATGCGTTGCTACAAGTGTTTAAGTTTTTTTTGGAGTTGGATGATGAGTGTGAGTCGAGGACAGCTCAAATGCAAGAAGAAGAGGATGATGATGACATCAACTCTCCGGATACGACTCGCATACAGACCCCGTTTGAGGTGCACGAGTACTTGATGGACAGTTTATCTCGTCCTATTTCCAACGGATCCGGTCCCACCTCCAAATTCCTTCTGAGCGCACCGCAATCGCCAAAACAGTATGTCATTATTTCTGAGTCCGAGATAGAAGGGTGCTGCGCCATCTCCACTTGGGCCCATGGGCCTTGTAACCCTATAGACATGCGTCCACCCCCTGGCCATCACCATCATATATTCTCATGTGTGCGGCACTTTAGAATTCAGATTTTGTTTAGTTAAAAGTTAGCTACAATGCAATTTCGTGTATTAGCTTGTCGACTAGACCAACCATAATACCGCTTCGGAATCCCACCTTATTGAGTACTTCAATCTTATTTGCAATTTCAGATTGCTTATTATCTTGTTTTTGCTTGTTATTCGATTGCTTGCAAGAATTGATCTTCGTGATCAGGTTGATCGTGCTTCTAGTAAGGTTGATAACAATCTCGGAGTTGGTTTAGCGATTGCCAGGCATATTAGTTTTCAGAGTTGGTTTAACGATTACCGGGCATATTAGCCGTGTACAATTGGTAGCCGAATCATGAGAGTCGTCTCTTCAAACCGAGTTATCGTTCTCATCGAAAGATCGGGACACCCATTGTCGCATCAAGAGAGAAGAGTGAGAGTGAGAGATTGGGATCAGGCCGCTCAAGCTCGACCGAATCATATAGCCAGCACCGCTCGGATGGGTAAAGGCACGAAGGTCATTTCGCTTGCATTGAAAAAGCCAAAAAAAACATTTACATAACCCAAAAATGGCAAAATATAAAGAATGCGACGAGTGGTATGGTACATGATCTATTACATTGTTATTCGTGATATTTTGTTAAATGGGAACCAAAGATGTGGTATACGATCAATTCCCCCCTCTTAAACTGGGCTGGCCCTGTGAATGCGAGCAGAGATAATCACAGGAGGGTCCTCTCAGAAAAGAAAAAGATAATCACAAACAAGAGGGACTTGATTATACATATATGCTGCTCATAGTGTAAAAGGTGAGCCTCTACTTTATGTTGCACATGAGAAATGAGAAGGAAATTGAACCAGCCAGGGATATAATGGCGAGAGGGACTTGGATTACACAACAAGAGAGAGATTGTACAAAACTTGAGATTAAAGGCAAAGCTCTCTAATCTGGACATTTATTTTTAAGGAACTCGCATCTTGGTTGCCCAAAGCTTCAGACAAAGGCTGACTAGTACTGTATAATTTAACTAGCTAGATGGGATTATCATGAGCTCCTAAGCAGGTCCATGAGGCCGATCTCTTTTTGAGTGGCTTCATAGCCTTGTCCTCCTCAAGGGACACCATGCCAAGATGCGAAGGATCTTCAAGCATCATCTTCGCCACCAGATACCCCGCGATCGACCATGTCTGGAACTTCCTTGCCTGCTTGCCCACGTACCTGCCGAGCTTGCCGTCGTAGTACTCGGGCCACCCGTCTTTCAGAAGCCGCTGCTCGGCCAGCTCCAGTGCCTGCCTGGCAATCTGCGGTCGGCCAGTCTTGATGCACGCTGCGGTGAGCAGCCACAGGAGGACTGCAAATTATTATTTTTTGGATCGCAGAGTTAACGCATGAAAAAACATAACATGAGTTGAATTGACAAAAAATGCTTCCACATAGAAGAGATCTTTGATTCTACATATTCAGGTCTATCAATCAACCTGGCCAAGATCCTCCATTGTGGTAGCTCCACCGGGTGTTCTTGGGGTCAAACCCAGTCACGTTCCTCCATTCATGGTTCTCGAGGGCAGGATAGGTCATCTTGACTGGCATTTCACCGACGAGTTCTTCCCAGCGTTCTTCAATAAGATCCATGATAGCCGTGGACTGCTCTGGAGTGGCAAGAGACGACAGAATAGCAACAAAATTCCCCAGGGCAAACCAACGGAAATCCATCCGAGCCGGGCTGACATTGCCGACAAAGTAACCGCCCCTGCAAGTCATGAAATCAAATACCCAATCTGGAATTGAATCGGGAATGACGTTGAATTTGTTGACCGCTGTGTGCGAGTATTCCTCCGTTTTGTATCTGTAAATATCATTCAGCTGTTGAAAGTCAAGCCAAAAGTAGCTTCTCATGTGATAGCTCAGTGCATGCAACCGTTTTACTATTCTCTCAATAAGTTCTTTGCCTTCTGCGTCATGCTTAAGCATCAAAAGGCCACACCGCAATGCCATGAAGAACAAAGCCTGAATCTCTATAGGGTAACCATAAATACCCTGAAGTATTTTCACATAAGCCAGAAAATAGGAAAAAAAAGGGGAGTTTTAATTAGAAGATATTAACATTCGAGAATCAAAATGGAAATCATGGTTACACGCACAACCATATAAGAAAAGAGCATGATACCAACACTTCTATGCTGCATTACAAGATGTAATAATATCTGCATCATCACACATCGAAGTTGCTAATGTAAAGCAATACAATTTCCATCATAAAGCAGGTCTAAGCTCATAAGAAGACATTATGTTACAACAGCCTATCTATTAATATTGTCCAGTTCCCTGGTTGAGTTCAGTTATACTAATGCTTTGAGGAAAAAAACTGGCTAAAAGCAATCTAGCATCTGGCAGCCTGAAAATACTGATCACGAAGTAGAATGCTTACCATTCGTCGATCAATCATGCAGCAACCATCAGCACAGAGCAGGGTGGGGAACGTGTCGAAGCCTTCCGACAAGCACATTTTGAGAACAAGCCTCATGCCCTTCTGGCATTCTTCAGTCTCAGCAAGAGACAGATCACCAGTTGACTTTGTATAGGCTCGCAGAAGAATAATCCACCAGAAGCCTGAGTCTACAGGGGCAACCCTTCCAATAGCGCTCTCACCGAAGTCTGGTGCGAGGGTCTCTGTTTTACGGATGGCATTGTGGATCACCTTGAAGCTAGCAGGCATGACCCCTTCACCAAGCCTAAACCGGTCCACCTTCTTTTCCCAACCTTGCAAACGAAGAGTTTTGAGTAAAAAGTTTTTCACTATCTCCGGTTCGCCGTTCATAAGAAATGCCAATCCACTTGGTACAAAGTCCCTGACAAAAACCTGCATGTTGGCTGAACAAGTTACGATGAAATGTTGAGCTTCTTCAAGAATTTTCATGGATGCTCCTTAATACACTCCAAACAAATAAATCATTGATGCGAAGCCAGATCAGTAGTTTGACAGTATCACTCATACTGTCATACAGCAACGAAGCATGCCATCTTATACTACTAACAGGATAAAATACGCTCAACTAATGAAGTGATTAGTTGTAAGTGAAGTAAGAGCAACAATAACAGGCAAGCATCTGACTAGGTTACAAACATTCAGCTGTTGGTTTCATGGAAATGGCCACAAGGAAAGCATAGCATTCACATTTACAATGCTTCAAAATTAAAACTGCCTTGATGAAAACAAGAATTAGCCATATATAACCAATGACACCACAGGCATGGAGTACCTGATCATAATTCAGGACCTCCTCAGAGGCATGATCATAGGCAGCAATGGTACCGACTGGCTGCCCACGGAAGAACACGAGGGACCGCCGCAGCGCCTCCCAAGCATCCACAATTATCGGGTTTGGCGCAAAGGAAGCACGAGTAGAGTATGATCCTGGGGTACCAAACCCTGACCGCACACCCGGTGAGTACAGACTACCGTTCCAGACATCAAAGCCCCGTCCAGGCATTGAAAGCTCGCTCCATGACCGCTCATCAAATGAGTGTGTCCGCTCAATGGTCAGCCTCGACTTCTCAAGAAGCCGGGAGAGGCGTATATCATTGTCCTCTACTGCAGAGTCATAGCTTGACTCCATTTCCTCTCTGGATCAGAGGTCTTAGCTGAATAACATTAGTAAAGTTTCAGTACAGTTGCACCAATTCTGAAACGAGCATCTCTATTTTACAGCAGTATCTGCAATTTTATGGTGGGATTCATTGAAGATATTTACTTTCAGTACCAAGAATGACAGCAATATCTGATTTTGCCTTCAAGAGCTAACATACACAAGAGCAATATCTCAACCAGTCCTACGGTTGAGGTTTTGAGCCACACTGTATACAAAAACACAGGATCAAGACATGCATAAGTGTGGCTGAGATATTGGCAACCGCATAATACTCTATAAAAAAATGGCACCATTTCGACAGTTTTGCGAGCAAATAGAGATGTTCTCACATACAGAAAACGAAATTTTCGCAGACCTATGGATGTAAAACCATTAAGATGGTACAAATTCTCAGAGTTCTCCTAGGTCCTATTTCGTGATGCCCAAAGGGTTTGCGCTTACTACAACCAAAAACTAAAAAGATCAGATTTTTACGACCAGGCTCCTCCAAGAACCACGAAATTCACCGGCCCCAGGAGTAATCAACCACAGCAAACCCCGAGTTCACCATAATAATCCAGAAGCAAGAAATAGCACAGGAATTAAAGGTGGGGGTGAAAAGAAGTTCCTGATGAACCGGTGAAGGAGCACCAAATTTGACGAAACGAGGTGGAGAAGGGAGCACAGAAGCTGGGGAACAGGAACATACGACATGCACGGGGAATCTTCGGACGAACCCCGGATCTTGGAAGGCGGCGGCGCAAGAAGCGAGGAGGAGTGTAGAAGCGAGGCAAGGAGGGAGCCAAGGAGGGGGTGGCTAACCGCTGATGTGTGCTCAGCCGATCGACGCTTTATATTGCGAATCCGAAATTGCTTAGGCTGTTTGTAACGGCGGTGGTGGCTGAACAATTGAGGACTGAACTGTGGGTCGAGGGGTTGCAATACAGAGATTTAGTATTTAACTGTATAATTTTTAGATAGATTGGTGGCAGTTTTTGAGATAAAAAATATGTTTGATATCATTTATCGCAATAAACAACAATTAACGATACTTTACAACAACTAACGATAATTAGCGTAATAGACCGTAATTAATGACATTTAACGCAATAGACCACGGTTAACGACAATTAAGTAAATTGACCGTGAATAACAATAAACATTTAATTCAATCGGCGGGTGCGAAAGCAGTTTTAGCGAAAAGCGGCTGCGAAAAAACCGAGAAAACCGAAGATTTAGGATGGCTTCCTACTTTTCTTTTCAAAGGCAAATGCCGGAAGCTGAAGCTGAAAACTGTGGCATCACCCTGAAAACTTGACAAGAAAGTTTAATTTGGTTACACCATTTCGTATAGGAAACCTTTCCCATCTCGAAATTCAGCCTCCTCTAGTGTTTCAGAACAAGTTCCTTTTTTTTTGGGGGGAAGTTCATAAAAAGATTTATTCTTCTTCTAGAGAAATCTAGCAGGTCCTCGTAAAAAGACAAAGTGCACTCTGGTGAGGGCATGCAGGCTCGAACTCTAGAGACGCCTGTCCTCTTAACACCTGTGATGAGCTCACATGATCCGGATGAGACGACAGAAAAGATCAAGGCACTTGGTGCCCTCTTTGTCCAATTCATGTGTATGTATGCACTAATCCCTGAAACAGTAGTTAATGAACACAATCATATCATTGAAATTCTTCATCCATTTGAAAAATTTTACAAAAATTTGTAGAGCAGTGGTGATGATAAGGATTATATGGATGGATAGAGAATATTATAATAAGACCAAAATAATGTTGTTCATCTCAATTGGAGTTTTTATGAATTAGTTATGAATTTTCAAAGTTGTTAGCTTTTTTATTGTAAAAATAATAGAGTTATGGATAATTTTTCAAAACTATATTCTTTAATATAGAGACATGCTTGAAACCTATTTTAAAATAAAGTTCACTAAAAATAAAAAAATATCAAAATTAGTTTCACTGTTTTTGGAGTTAAAATGAATTAGTTATGCATTTTTTGAAGTTAATAGAATTTTCAGTGTGCAAATAATTCTTTTCTGGATTTTGCAAAGTATTTATTACTTTTCTTACCGGGCGCTGCGCTAGCCACAGCCACTGACTGGTCGGGCCCAGTGAATAGTTTATTTTTCAATTTTAATTTCAGATTTAAAACTACGCTGATAGGTGGGGCCTATTCGTCAGCGATACGGTCGACAGCACAGTGCATGAACCGTGAGTCCATGGGCCGGTTCACAGGGTCCACGACTGTGCATTTAATCCTCACTTTAAAGGCGACTAGAGGGGGGTGAATAGGAGCACGCTCACTTTTTCAACCAAGGTCAGATTCAATACAAATTTCACTCCAATAGCTATGGAAGCTATGAAGATCAATATACCAGTACAACGGAAGACTAGTATTGAATCCAATCTAAACTCCGAAGCAAAACAACCAAAATCAACATATGCTAAAATTCTAAGTGTTGAGCGATCTGACCTCTGTGTTAATGGCGGTCGGACCGGTCACCTTGGGCGATCTGACCTCCAGTCTAATGAACAGTAAAAATAGCCTAAAAACGAAATTGTAAATAGATGTAACTTTTGATCTACAACTCCAAACTTGATAAAACTTGGAACACACCTTCTCTAGGATGTCAGGAACCTATTCCAATCGAAGATCGTGAAGATCCTTGGAAAAGTTACGACATTTTTCCGTTTGAGAGGAAGATGGTTCAAAACCGAGTCAAAACGAAAATTAGATCCAAAAACTTGCTCGTGTGTGATTGATGATCAAGATAATTCTAGATGTGTTCTCACATGTCACAGCAAGCTAGATCACGTGAAGAAATCAATCAAAAACTCACAAATCAAAGAAAGACTCAAAATCACCAAATAGAGAGAAGGAAGGCAAAAAGACACATCTTTGAGTAAACTTTCCTTGGATTGATTTGATAGGGTTTGGGTTTACAGCCACTCCATCACTGGAGGACAAAGCTCAATCCTAGAGCACGAAATCAAATTAAAACTCTCTAGAACCCTAACCTCCACTAATTCTCTCCCTAAGCACAACTAGGGTTTCAACAATAATGAAAGGGTTGAAGGGGGTGCAGGCACCTCCTTCCTCTATAGACCTTCTAGAAGATTAACTTAAATGGGCTCCCGTTAAGGCCCAACACAAACAGGTCACACACGCACGTATTTTAAAGCGTCGTCTTCAACACCTCTTGACCTAAACCGCTTCTCTTTGCGTCGTCTTGCACCGCGGGTTGGCAAAAAGTCACTAAGGTGGTATTTGGTAAGATTACCAAAATACCCCTTCTCGGTCCTTCTCCGAAGACCGAGTCCATCTGCGCGAAGCACTTTGCCTGCTCCGCCACATGTAGGTTGATCAACGGCTCTCTCCATGTCGGCAAGTCTCTCCCATCCGGCTCCCACCGAAACCACCATGGCACTTGCACCGACTCCCGCGCCGCTTGATCAAACCAGTCGCACCGAACTGTTCGTTCGGTCATCCTTGTCTATTCTGCACCACACTTGAGTTCATTGACCTCACCCGGCATCGTCGATCGTTCTGAACCTCAGCTCTCCAAGCCTAGTCCCGATCATCCTCGCCGTTGACCGTCGTTGACCACCAAGCAACCTGCACAGCAATAGACAAGCAAATCAAATCCAGAAACAAGTTCTTCACAACTTGACCCATGTTAGTCAAAACATGCATCATGCAATACATATGCCCTGAAGCTCATGACTTTGACCTAACCAACGAACAACGCCGCCACGAAGACCGACGTTCAAGTGACAATCGGTCCGACCGCCCCTTAGGGTCGGTCGGACCGCCAGCTATAGG
Source organism: Hsuehochloa calcarea (assembly GCA_036346395.1). Lineage (NCBI taxonomy): Eukaryota > Viridiplantae > Streptophyta > Magnoliopsida > Poales > Poaceae > Hsuehochloa > Hsuehochloa calcarea. The sequence goes on from CM070601.1 coordinate 45,241,661, forward strand.
CCGGTCCGACCCCCCAAAAGGACTTAGCCGATTTTCAACTCCTAAAAATCCAAAACCTACAGGAAACTTTAAACCAATAGAACTTTTGACTGGAGACTCCAAAAATTATAGGACCAAGAGCAATATAATCCCCTCTCTTGCCTACACCCTCTATTTTTGGCCCAGCTCATTTTGACACATTTGGTCACTGCCGGTCCGACCGCCGCTCATGGCCGGTCCGACCGATTTGGGACAGGTCAGACCGCCATGCTATGGCCGGTCAGACCGCCTGTCACCTGACAGTTCTGAAACTTTGTCGAAAACACGTGAAACGACAAACCGTTAACGCCATTGCCAATTGTCACATCATCATAAGATCTGGAGAATATCTCTATGATACCCACAGTAAGCAATGATTAGCCATTAATGACTGGCTCAATGCCCTAATGACTTGCTACAGTCTTGTCAGAAGTTCGACAAGGAGCTCGTTCACGGAGAACTCGGCGATTCGACCCACGGCGGCGCCAGCTAAGGGCACGGATGGGTCCACAATAGCATGGCGCACCTCCTGGTAGTGGTGGCGGTGGCTGAGCTGGCCTAGAACGGCGGCGAGTTGGAGTTGGGCGGTGGTCGTTCTACAGTGCACGTGCATGTGTCAATTGAGCTCCACGGTGTGCATACAAGCATGCGCAACAGGTAAAGCGAGGTGCACTGAAGCTTTACCAAGGTTGTAGAGGGGCCAGAGAAGCTCGGGGCTGGCTCGACATCAGCAATGGCCACGGCGGCAACAAATTCAACGCGGAGGAGGCTACCTAGACAACAAGAAGGACAATACGAGGTCAAGGGAGCTTAAGTGAGGTCCAAGGGTGGTGTCATAACGAGCAATCGACGAGAAGCTCACCAAGCCGGAGTTGGAGACGAAGCTAGGGTTTTTGGCCGACAAAAGAGGAACATCGAAATCCGAGAGCTCCTGCGAATAATCAAGGAAAATGATTGAGGGAAAGTCAATCTTATGCATAGAGGCATAATTTGACACGCCAAAGAGAGGACAATACCTACCGGAGATAAAGTTTGCACAAGGATGGCCTTCAGGGTGCGTTCTGAGGTCACCGAGAGCACGATTGTGTTCCGAGAGCTACAAGCGACGACAAGGGCTGGCATTAGCCAAAATGGAGATAGCATGGAAATACAAGGCTCGGAGATGCATTGGGGAGGATCTTACTTGAACTGGGTGCATAGGAGAGCGTCCTCCTCCTCTCGGCCGTGAGGAGAAGTGAGGAAAATGCGAAGGTGTGGAGGCGACTTAAGCCCAACTGAGGGATGGAACGGAGGCGGTGTCAAGCGACGAAGCTCGGGGATAGGTCGAGCAGGGCGGTGACTAACAAATACGACGCCAGCTAAATGAAGAGCGGCGGCGGCGTGGCGCTGCGGCACTGGCGCTTTGCCTAAGGTAAGGGACGAGCCTCACTAGTGGGCCCCGCTGGTCAGCAGCTCAATACGGCACGATGAGGCGAGTTGGCTTGGTCAATCCTAGATGCCCGGTGCGGTCTGAGTCCGTTGAGTCAAAGCGATTCGAGCCTAAGGAATAGTGAAGGGTTGACTGAGTTTGAATTCATTTAGTTCTAGTTTGACTGAGCTACAAAATATAGCAAATAAAATCCTAAATATCTAAAATAAATTAGAAAGGTTCTTGGGGTGACCTAGTACCCATATAAAATTTTAAACCCCACTGTTCATGTTTTAATTTGCTTAACTTAAATCCAAACTTAGAATAGGTCTTTGAAATTTGTTTGAATTTTATGAGGTTTGAATTCAAATCCAAAAATTTTATAAAATTATATTAATTCATGATAATTAATATAGTATTTGAATCAATTATTTATAGAAGATAACCATAAGCTTTTATCTCAATTTTCTCTTTGGGCTTAAATTTGAAGTGTAGGTTTAAACTTTGTCTAAGATTTTTCCAATGCAAAAATTGGTGCAAATATTTGAAGAATGCAATGCATGCTCATGAGATGCATAATAATTTTATTTATTAAATTGGGGATGTGACATAGGGGTTCTAGTCGGAGTAGCCCCTAAGTTGAATCTGATCGGAGTTGGACCTTGCTTCTATGGACAGTTGCTATTATAGTGTCTCAATTGCTGACAGTTGAAGAAGGTGATTCCTACAGCATGATTGTTGTTTCTTGGTTGTTGGTTGTTGGTTGTTGGTTGTTGGTATTGTTGTTGCCGAAGCTACGAAATCTTGGAGTAGCTGGGCGAGGTGCGGTCGTAGGGGTCCTGAATGCAATAGGAGGAGCGAAGCGGGCAGGATGTTGCACATTCATTCTGGCTCTCTGCGGTTGATTCTGATGAACACCATGTTGCATCATCTTCCTCTTAAGAGACTCATCAATCTCACGACGAGACTCCGCTATGAGCATAGCCTTGTTTACTAGGTGCTGAAAATCCACATAGTCGTTGCCAACGACTTGAATCTTCAAGCTTGGGTCGAGTCCTCGCTTGAAACGCTTCTAACACTAGACTTGCATGGCTAAGCAATCCCATATAATATATTTCACACTACCTAACTTAAGCATATAGGTACTATAATAATTCAAGGATAACCTCATAGATAGAACATAACTAACTACACAACACAAAAATATCGACACAACAAAATTAGTATGCAAACAATTATCATTGCACTTAACTAATCAAAATCTGGGATCAATATGATGCAAAAATAAAATTCAAATAATACTTGACTTGTTGGGAGTTCACTGGCTCACTCTCGGTTATTTACATGTTCATTTGCGGCAACTCGGACTCTATAGAAATCGCGAAAACGAATGAACACCGAGAAAAGCCAAAAATTCTAATTGCTCAAAAATGAATATTTTTTTTACAGTAGCTAGATTATGATTTTATATGAATTTATGTGAAATATTTATTTCATTCTGATTTATTATGTGAGAGTTATACTAGTTTGAAAATCAGTTTTCTGGAATATAAAAAAATGCCTTTGATACTATTCATCCAAAAATATATTTTTCACAAAAAAATTGTAGAGCAATGGTGGAGATAAGTATTATATGAATAAATAGAGAATAAAATTATAAGACCAAAATAACTTGGATCAACTCATTTGGAGTTCATATGAATTAGTTATGTGTTTTCAAAGTTAATAGTAATTTCTAGTGTAAAAATAATTCGGTTGTGGATCGTTTTCTAAAAACTATATTTTCTTGGACAGGATCATAAATCAAAGCTATTTTAAATTAAACTAAATTTAAAATGAAAATGATCACAATTGGTTTCACTTGATTTGGAGTTGGTTTGCATTAGTTATAAATTTTAAATTTATTTGATTTTTGTAGTGAAACAAAAATTGTTCTTCCATTTTTCTAAAGCATTTAATACTTTTTACACTCAGCCTATTATAGCCTCTGTCATGGACATGTGGTGTCCATATATTTCCTTTTATTTGTCCTTTACTTCCTAAAGCAAAACATCTACTATAATCAATGTATTCACTTCAACAAATAACGCTTGGACTCATGATCTTCCAACTATACATGACAGAGTATGAGTGTGTTGGTCGCTGATCCTGGGAGCCAACACGACCTCATACTCGCTGTTATGAATCCCACTTTAACTTGTCTAAGCATTGGCTTTGACCGTTTGGAGAACCGATAATCATGTAGTGCTTGCATAGGAGCAGCACACATGATCACCGGGGCTCTAGTTTCGGTCGGGCTCCTCACTTGGATGGAGTTAAGGTGGAATTCATTTACTTGAGGCCCAGAGTTATTTCCTTAAGACCAGGTAAACCTCGGTCTTACGGAAATAACCCGGGGGTCCTCACAATGGACATATGACCATGACTAACTCCATCAATTATTCTCCATCAATTATTCTCCATTAAATTAGCAAAGTAATTTCAGAAGTTTAAGTCATGAAAATCTTTTATTCCTTACCCATCCTAGTCTCCAATTCTTACCTCACTATTCATTTGAATTGTGCAAAAATCATTTTCTCCATGGCTCGTCTCTCTTTTCCAACACTAGAAACACTAAGTAGTCACCGTTGAAGAGCATCGGCGAAAGGAGGAGAAGACAATGCCTTGCTGCGATATTAGGTTTAAGTTAGGGATTATTCTTAGATTACATACCCCTAATTATATTCATTAACTTATAGACGTTGGATTTTGCAATACGATTATTTTGTTTTCTTTTGTTCCAAGTAGTTGCTATTTAGGTATGGTGTGTTTGCCAGTTTGCCTTTGGACGTTGTATTTCGCAAACATACTAAAACCTAACCATATGTTAAAAATAAATTATGTGCTGTCCCTATTGCTTTATCTTCATTTATTTCAAGTTGGTTCTTGTGTTTTAAAGCTTAAAAATATCTAAAATAAATTAAGGACCTTACCCCTGTTGTTTCCTCTACCTCATGCTTTTCCCTCTCATCTCATAAATGGAAGTCGCATGTTGATTAAAAGATTGATAACAGAATCGGTAAAGAGAATGATATGATTGAATAACTCCTATTTTATCTTTAATTAGATTTTTTTATGTTTGGTTGATGTTGGTGGACTTGCCTGATCAAAATGATATTTGATGATAAAGAAATTGGATTATTACTCATGTGCCTCAAATATGATTTTAGAATAACTAATTTGATTTTTGTACCCTGAGATATTAACCTTTGTGAGATCAATTGTGGATTATCGTAGGTGTTACCATCAGTGGTTATGATATGAGTATAAATGGAACTATTGCAGTGAGATATAAGCTTGCCTGCGGGTGTTGTCGGATTTTTATTGGAGGGATATGCAGATAGAACTCGTAGAATATGTATAGTAGGTTGATGTAACATCCCAAATTTCAGAGCTTTAAAAATCTTTTGAATAATGGTAGTAAGAAAATTCACCATTTGGATTTATTTGAATATTAATTTAAAAAGCTTAATATGGACTTTAAGGACAAATTAAATTAATGTGCTTAATCCCAACATCAACAATTGTCAAAACTATTTTATTTAGATTCTATATGCTTGGATATATTTTATAGAATTTTCTGAAATTTTTCCAAAGTCATTTGCTATTTTCTAATTACTATTTGCATTTTCTGGATTATTTAAAAAGAAAAATCTATTTTAAATCCTTCGGAACAGTGCTGGGCCGAAGCCCAACACTATTCCAGCCCGTTCACTCCCAGCCGTTGGATCAGCATCGCCCGGCTGCCGCTCGCCCGCGATCTTGCCGCCTCAACCCGTTGTATTGTCGCCGCGTGGCTTCGCCGCGCTGATCTCGCTGTCGCTCGCTCGCTGCGCTCGCTCTGCTGCTGTTGGATCGCCATCGCGCGCTTGCTCTCGCCGCGCCTCATTGCCATTGCCAGTGGGACCGCCACGGTGTAGTCGTCTCATTTGTCTTCTTCTCCGCTGCCGCGCCACGTCCCGCCATTTTCGGACCTTGGAGCTTCGTCCGACAATTGCGCAAACAGCCCTGATTTTGTGCACGGACAACGCCTTTTGGAAGCCTTATCTCTCCCGCACCCGTTCCGGTTATTTTCAATTTCCAAATCGGGTTCAATCTCCGAGAATCGAGGATTTCAAAATCCGGCCGTTTCGGACCCGATTTGGGGATTTCCAAATCCGGTGTCCCCCGGGCCTATAAATACCTCCCTTAGCATCGCCAGCACCTCCGCAACCCAAAGCCGCCACTCTTGTCGCTCCGATCGCCCTAGCGCCGCCGCATTTCGAGTTTTAGGATTTTCGGCCGAGCTTCTTCTCCGGTGGATTGCGCCGCCGTCATCGTCGCCCTTGCTCCACCGACTGCACCATTGTGATCAGCAAGTCTCAGGCTACCTCGTGCGCACCTCCTCGTCGCCGGAGCATCGCCGGAGTACTCTCCCGACAAAACCCGAGTCTTCACCGCCGCTTCTTCCTCGCCGCCGGCCATCTCCGTCAACCCCAGGTGCTCAAACCAGTGCCCATATGTGCGCAATAATCTCCTCTACACATTGGTACCACTCACCACGGCGAAGAGCCGCTGTCGCCGCTGCCATTGGTTCCCGAAGCCGCCGCCGGCGAGCGCGCGTCACGCCATCGCAACCGCCGCGTCAGCTTTGGTGCCTGCGTGTCGCCCTTGTGTCGCCGTGTCGGCAAAGACACGCGCCGACGTGGCTCAGTCCACCGGCTCCCAGATCCCGTGGCTCGGTGAGCTTAGTCCACCGTGAGCCCAGTCACTGACATGTGGGGCCCACATGTCAGAATGTTTTTTAAATATATTTCTTTTTCCAGAAATTCTCGGCTGACGCAAGCATTGCGCAATAATCCGATTTTCCTTTATAAAAATAATTCGGGAAATTCAATAAAAATCCAAATTAGGGTTTATTTGATTTTCCAATCTTCCAAAGCCCATATCTTTTGCATCCGAACTCCGATTGAGCCCATTCAAATTTGTAAATTCATATAAAATTAAGATCTATTTAATGGTGAATTTTATTTGAATTTTGGAGATTGTTTTGCTTCTGTATTTATTTGTTTTTGGTTTCTTTTGTCTCGGTTGCGAGTAGACGTCGATACTTCGGGGAATTTTGCAGAAGAAGGAGCACCTCAAGACCAAGACCAATATCTAGATCTATTCCAAGGCAAGTTATACCTTTGATCATTTTGAACCCAGTTTTCAAAATACTTTGTTTCAATGTATTGCATTCTATTTCAAGTATTTATTTAAATGCTTTTGGGATAGTTATTAATCCAGATTGTTATGCCACCTTGTCTATTGTATGCCATGATCTTTTGTCACCCTAGGTTGATTCATTAATAGTTGGTATTATCGTAGCAACAACGTGGGTTGGTTAGATACGATTAGACTGCTTAGCCATGCCACGAGTCATCATTTCATGTGAGTTGCAATTATAAACTTGATTAAGTGATTATGGAATTGTGTGAGGAAACTGTGTGCTGTGTGCTATATTACTCGTTGATGGCATGTGTTGCACTTAAACAACAAGGTGGGAAAAGATTTGGACTGAGGCAAGTGGTGGATTCTGTGTGAATGGTGGAGCTGTGTGCTTATTAAACTTTGTGATTTGGGTAAAACTGGAAGTCTTGCCTTAGTCAATTAAGGACTTAACTTTGTGCGCCATTGAACTGGCCTTCTGCACGACCACATGCCTAGTATGGGTGGGCCCGACTTAGTAAGTTATGGAGTCTTGACATTGACAACTCAGGTTGTATTTAAGCTGTGTGATGGGCTGGAGGTGTGATATGTCACATCGCGGGACGGTTCGCTGCATCCTTGTCCAATGGTGTGTGTCGTTCCAAGGGCTGTGTGTACAAATTGGACAGCAGTAAAGCACACCAGGAGTGTTATTGTTTGAGATAAAGTTTCTGAAAGGTTTTGTTATGGTCAGTGATCGCTACACTGATTGTATCGTGTGGGTAAAGTGTACAAACTCTGCATAGTGTTTAAATCAATCTATTCGAATAGCCGCGTCCTCGGTTATGGACATGCTCGGGAATTTCACACGAGGGGTAGATTTTCATAAAACCATTGGGAAGGGTCAGCTGTGTGAGATAACTTGTGCAGCTGTGTGAACAATTTGATTAGACTGTGTGTTCTTTGTGAAATCAATTGTTAACTTATTATTGTCTATTTGTTTTGAATTATGCTTTCAATCTATTATTTGTATTCAATTGCAAATGTTGCATTTCCGCAAAAGAACTACAGAAGCCATTCCTTTGGAATAAGCCATCATCTATAAATTGCATTCTGTGGTATGACTTGCGAGTACGGTGTGTACTCACTCTTGCTAAACAAATCAACATAAGAGGAGGAGTCGTCGCCTACTTTTGAAGAAGAGTTCTACGAAGGTTGAGCGTTAGGGTCTTGATCCCAGTCAGTTGCCTGTGGTAAATTGATGGGAGCCTACCGGAGTTTATTTCGTTTCCGCTGCAGTTTATTTCTTTATTGTCAGCCTTGCATGGCTTAATAAATGTAAAACTCGACCGTAAGGTCCCAACAATTATTTGTTATTTAAAGGTACTCGTTTATTCTTATATTCGTTGTATGGATGTGATATTTCATCAATGTTGACACTGTGTGCACTAGCGTGATCCTGGACTAGTGCAGAATACACAGAGGGTCCAGATTTGCATATTTGGGTCCCGACAGAGGTGGTATCAGAGCCATACTGACTGTAGGTCTTGACCTTAGCTAGATTGGCCGTTCTTAGTGAGTCCAAAATTATTTTCTAAAGCAAATATTAACTTGCAAGATTAATTGGACTCTTTAACTCATCTCATGTCTCTCCTGACTCAACTATTGCTGAAATTCTTTCTCTCCCCGCTGTTTTAAAGTTGTTTTCATATCCTTGTCCATCTTGACAGATGCCTCGTCTTCAGAGTTATGGAGAGCGCAAGGGAGGACTTGCCGCCGAGCTTTGGAAGTTGCTACAAGTACTTGGAGGGTTCGATCGTCCATTGTACCGTGGCAGTGCTTGGATTGTGAACGGCCGAGATCGTGGAGTGATCTCGCCATTTGACCGCTCTTGAGCGAGAACACCAAGGCGAGCAAACCACTGAACATCTCAGCTCGAAGGAGTATTTGGATTGAAGCAATCCAGGAGTCTTCGCGCCTTGCCATCCTCAGGATCTGCAACATCTACTCTCGAGAGCTTCGTGACACAGTTTTCCGTTATCATCCCCGCACTTCCGACATGGATCTTGCTGCACGTTTTCCGTCTACGGAGGGAGAAGACAACGCCACCGTTGTGCATCTTGCCCAGTTCGCCGCTGCTCAGGAAGAATCGTTGGAGTTAGCCGCCACAGAGCTGGAGTGTACCTATGAGACTCTTCAGAGAGCTGAAGAAAGGATCGCCATATTAGAAGAAACCCTTTATGGACGACACGATCACGAAGAAGACACTGAAGAGGAAGACCTAGAGGAAGCTGATAGACCGGCAGAACCAGAAGAGCCAGCAGAGGCAGCAGAGCCGGAGGAACCAAAGCCGCTGCACTGGGGACACTGCTCCCGTGCACCACCGGGACATCAAGATCGGTTTGCAACGATGCCACTCACTTTCGAGTCTACAAGAGCGGGAGCACCGTCAAGGTCATGGAGGCTATTTAATCGAGTAGTCCGATTAAGTTGTTTCAGGCTTAGCCAGTATTAAGTCTTGAGTCGCCCTTTAGGCGGTAGTTTGGTGTGCTTAAGTTCGTCCTTATTTTTGTGTGCAAGTATGAGCTGCAAAGGCCCTTAGGCATTTGTTGCAAGCCATACTATTATCTTAATCAATATAAGAGTTTGATTGAGCTTTCTTAAAATATGTTGTTGGGTTTTACCTACCCGATTAGTTCTACACCTTATCTCGTGCTTGCTACCTTATCTAACCCCGGAGATTCACGGATGGTTCGGACTCGTCAAGTCGCTGCAAGTGGTTCCGATACTCCCAGATCGTAAGGGCGAGAACAGACCCGGAGAAGCGGTTCCACCACAAGCACCTTCATCGATCTGCGAAATTTTGGAGCATTCATGACGGCTCACTCCGGTGATGTACACCATGATGAATCGGATGCAAGCTATGAATAACGAACAACAACAATCAAGATCACAATGGAACCCCAGTTGCTCATGGTCATAATGGATCATCCAAGTTGGCTGAGTTTATGAGAACCCGTCCACCAACTTTCTCTGGACATGTCTCACCAGTAGAAGCTGATGATTGGCTTCATGTTATTGAGAGAAAACTGCGATCACTCAATGCGGCGATCATGAAAAGTTCTCAGACGCCTCTCATCGGATGGAAGGCATTGCCGCCGAATGGTGGAAAACTTTTGTGCAACGCATGGAACGCCGCAAGATATTACTTGGGAAGAGTTCACAACTGCTTTTCGCCAGTATCATGTACCAGAAGGAATCATGGATCTAAAGAAGGATGAATTCCGTGCTCTCAAGCAAGGAGGAATGTCAGTGATCGACTACCTCAATAAATTCTCTCAACTTGCTCGATATGCTGCGGAAGATGTCGCCACTGACAAGGCTCGTCAGAGTCGTTTTCTGAAAGGATTGAACACTGGACTTCAAGTCAACTTGATCGCCCACACCTTTCCTGATTTTCAAGAGTTGATCAACAGGGCTTTGATTCTAGAGGATAAGCGCAAGGAATTGGAAGATCATCGTAGCGCAGAATGGCTCAAAGAAGGAAGTCACCAACCCGGTGAGGGCAAGAATGATTCCACCGCAGTTTAGCCGTTTTCCACCACAGAATTCTACCAGACCACCTGCACCAACTTCAGCACCTCGTCCAGTTGCTCAGAACTTCCGCAATCCTGCACCAGTCAACACCAATCTAGTAAACAACCCACAGAATACAACCAGAGTTTGCTTTACCTGTCGTCAGCCAGGGCATTTCGCCAACCGATGTCCGCAGAATGGGACTATCACTCCAGTACGCTTCAACCTTGGGAATACACCAGCCAAGACGCCAGTACAAGGCAACCATCAAGGAACTTCTCAAGCTACCGGTCAATCCGGAGGAGCACCGCCATCAGTGGTCAGAGGCCGTGTCAACCACGTCACTCTAGAAGGAGCCCAAGAAGCACCCGATGTTGTACTGGGTAAGTTCCTAGTAAATTCAGTACCTGCATTAGTTCTGTTTGATTCTGGAGCTTCGCATTCGTTTGTTTCTGGAATTTTTGCAACTAAGAATAAATTGGAAGTTATGTATCTTAAGCATACTCTGTTAGTCCAGTCGCCTAGAGCAGAGCTAAGTTCTAAAGTTGGATGTTTAGGAGCTAGGCTACTCATAGCTGGTGTTGAGTTTCTAGCCAACCTAATAGTTCTAGACACTCAGACCATAGATGTCATCCTTGGTATGGATTGGTTATCCAAACATAAAGCAGTGCTAGATTGTGGCCGAAGAGCCGTGACAATTGAGGATACCACAAGAAAGAAAGTAGAATTTCTAGCCACCTCGATGCGTGATGGACATTTGGTAGTCAACGATCAAGACAGTTTCTTTGGAAGACGTACTGTAGTCGAGATTACCCGATGTATTTCGGAAGAATTACCAGAATACCACCGACCGTGACATTGAGTTTGTCATCGATCTAGTGCCGAAAAAGCACCAATTTCCAAGAGACCCTATCGGATGCCATCGATGAACTTGTGGAAATGAAGAAGCGATTGAAGAACTCTTCGAGAAAGGTTTTGTAAGACCTAGTTAAATGCCGCCATGGGGAGCGCCAGTTTTGTTTGTCAAAAAGAAAGATGGAAGCATGAGAATGTGTATCGATTATCGTTCTCTCAACGAAGTCACCATCAAGAACAAGTACCCATTGCCCAGAATTGATGATTTGTTCGACCAGATGAAAGGAGCCGAAATATTCTCCAAGATCGATATGCGATCAGGTTACCATCAGTTGAAGATTTGTCCTAAGGATGTACCAAAGACCGCTTTCTCAACCCGGTATGGACATTATGAGTTTTTAGTCATGTCTTTTGGATTGACTAATGCCCCTGCCTATTTCATGAACATGATGAACAAAGTATTCATGGAATATTTGGATAAGTTCGTAGTAGTGTTTATTGATGATATTTTGGTTTACTCAAAGTCAGAAGAAGAACATACAGAACATTTAAGATTAATCCTAGAAAAGCTCAGGAGACATCAGTTGTATGCCAAGTTCAGCAAGTGTGACTTTTGGAAGAAGAAAGTTGACTTCCTCGGTCATGTGATGACAGCCGAAGGAGTAGCAGTTGACCCCGGAAAGGTTAAAGCTGTAATGAATTGGGAGCAGCCCAAGACGGTTACTCAAATTCGTAGTTTCTTGGGAATGGCGGGATATTATCGCCGTTTCATTGAGGGATTCTCAACGATTGCTAAGCCCCTTACGCAATTGTTGAAGAAAGAGAAGAAGTTCACTTGGACCCCAGATTGTGAAGAAAGTTTTCAGGAATTGAAGAAGCGTTTGACTTCAGCCCCAGTGCTAGTTTTGCCGGATATCAGTAAGGATTTTGATATCTATTGTGATGCTTCGCGTCAAGGATTAGGATGTGTCCTTATGCAAGAAGGAAGAGCTGTCGCTTATGCGTCAAGGCAATTAAGGCCTCATGAGGAAAATTATCCTACCCATGATTTGGAATTAGTTGCCGTAGTGCATGCCTTGAAGATTTGGCGACATTATCTCATCGGTAATCGCTGTGAAGTCTACACAGATCATAAGAGCCTGAAGTACATATTCACTCAGTCTGACCTGAATATGAGGCAGAGAAGATGGCTGGAATTAATAAAGAATTATAATCTTGGGATCCATTACCATCCTGGTAAGGCCAATGTAGTTGCAGATGCACTGAGTTGTAAAAGGTACTGCAATGCTCTGGAAGTAAAAGAGATTTGCCCGGAACTTCAGGAGGAATTCCAGAAGCTACAGTTAGAACTTGTTTCTGAGGGATTTGTGGCCAGTCTGGGAGTGCAGTCTACTCTGGAGAAACAGATTCGTGAAGCGCAACCCAAGGATTCTGAGTTTGCTGATCTCAAGAAGAAGATGTCAGAAAGAAAATTTAAAGACTTCACCATAGATGATCAGGATATACTGTGGATCAATGGACGTATCTGTGTACCGGATATTGATGGTTTAAGACAACTGATTCTGAAGGAAGCCCATGACTCAAAGTATTCGATTCACCCTGGAAGTACCAAGATGTATCAGGATGTTAAGAATAAGTTTTGGTGGCCAAACTTAAAGCGAGACGTCGCAGAGTTCGTTGCCTTATGCGACGTGTGTCAGAAAGTAAAGGCAGAGCATCAGAGACCAGCAGGTTTGCTACAACCACTGAAAATACCAGAATGGAAGTGGGAAGAAATCGGTATGGATTTTATTACCGGTCTACCCAAGACTCAATCAGGTTATGATTCGATTTGGGTAATAGTGGATCGTTTGACCAAAGTTGTCCATTTCTTGCCAGTCAAAACCACATATTCCGGAGATCGCCTTGCGGAATTGTATATGAGAAAAATCGTCAGTCTGCACGGTGTGCCTAAGAAGATAGTGTCAGATCGAGGATCTCAATTCACCTCTCGTTTTTGGCAGAGTCTACATGAAGCCCTGGGAACTCATCTGAATTTTAGTACTGCTTATCATCCACAGACAGATGGACAGACTGAAAGAGTCAACCAGATATTAGAAGATATGTTGAGAGCCTGTGCCTTAGCTAATGCTACCAGTTGGGATAAGAGTTTACCGTATGCTGAATTCTCGTACAACAACAGTTATCAAGCCAGTTTGCAGATGTCACCATTTGAAGCTTTGTATGGTCGTGCCTGCAGAACTCCATTAAATTGATCAGAGACAGCTGAACGTGTAGTTTTCGGGCCAGATATTATTCAGGAAGCCGAAGAACAAGTTGCTATGATCAGGGAGAGGTTAAAGATAGCCCAGTCCAGGCAAAAGAGTTATGCCGATAATCGTCGTCGTGACCTCAGCTTTGAACCAGAGGATTTTGTGTATCTTCGAGTTACTCCGCTTAGAGGTGTTAAGAGATTCCATACCAAAGGGAAGCTTGCTCCAAGGTATGTGGGTCCATTCAAGATTTTGGAACGCCGTGGAGAAGTTGCGTACCAGTTGGAGCTACCACAGTCATTAGCAGGAGTGCATGATGTCTTTCATGTCTCTCAGCTGAAGAAGTGTCTTCGTGTTTTAGAAGAGCAGACCCCGTTGGAGTCAATTGAACTGAAAGAAGATCTCACGTACAAAGAGCAGCCTGTCAGAATTTTAGATGTCGCAGAGCGCCGCACCAGAAGTAAGACCGTTCGTTTCTACAAAGTCCAGTGGAGTAACCACTCAGAAGGAGAAGCAACGTGGGAACGTGAAGAAGAGTTGAAATCCGAGTTCCCTAGCCTTTTCTCTAGCTAGCCGGAATCTCGGGGACGAGATTCATTTAAGGGGGGGAGGTTTGTAACATCCCAAATTTCAGAGCTTTAAAAATCTTTTGAATAATGGTAGTAACAAAATTCACCATTTGGATTTATTTGAATATTAATTTAAAAAGCTTAATATGGACTTTAAGGACAAATTGAATTAATGTGCTTAATCCCAACGTCAACAATTGTCAAAACTATTTTATTTAGATTCTATATGCTTGGATATATTTTATAGAATTTTCTGGAATTTTTCCAAAGTCATTTGCTATTTTCTAATTGCTATTTGCATTTTCTGGATTATTTAAAAAGAAAAATCTATTTTAAATCCTTGAATGATCTTGGGCGAAGCCCAACACTATTCCACCCGCTCACTCCCACCGTTGGATCAAGATCGCCCGGCCGCCGCCACGATCTCGCCGCCTCAACCCGTTGGATTGTCGCGCGTGGCCGCCGCTGATCTCGCTCGTTCGCTCGCCGCGCTCGCTCTGCGCCGTTGGATCGCCATCGCACGCTTCGCTCGCGCGCGCCTCCGCCGCCGCCGCCAGTGGGACCGCCACGGTCGCTGCCTCATTGTCTTCTTCTCCGCCGCCGCCGCGTCCGCCATTTTCGACCTCGAGCTTCGTCCGACAATTACGCAAATACCACGATTTTGTGCACGGACAACGCCTTACGAAGCCTTATCTCTCCGCACCTGCTTCGGTTATTTTCAATTTCAAATCGGTTTCAATCTCCGAGAATCGAGGATTTCAAAATCCGCCGCTTTGGACCCGATTTGGGATTTCAAATCTGGCGTCCCGGCCTATAAATACCTCCTTAGCATCGCCAAGACCTCAAGAACCCAAAGCCGCCACTCGTCGCTCCGATCGCCCTACGCGCCGCGATTTCGAGTTTTAGGGTTTTCGGCCGAGCTTCTTCTTGATGGATTGCGCCGTCGTCGTCGCCCTTGCTCCACCGACTGCACCATTGTGATCAGCAAGTCTCAGGCTACCTCGTGCGCACCTCCTCGTCGCCGGAGCATCGCCGGAGTACTCTCCCGACAAAACCCGAGTCTTCACCGCCGCTTCTTCCTCGCCACGGCCATCTCCGTCAACCCTGTGCTCAAACCAAAGGCTCATATGCGCAATAATCTCCTCTACACATTGGTACCACTCACCACGGCCGAAGAGCCGCCGTTCGCCGTTGCCATTGGTTCCGAAGGCCGCCGCGCCGCGTAGCAGCGTCGGCGCATCGCAACCGCCGCGTCAGCTTTGGTGCCTGCGTGTCGCCCTCGTGTCGCCGTGTCAGCGCCAGCACACGCGCACGTGGCTCAGTCCACCGGCTCCCAGATCCCGTGGCTCGGTGAGCTTAGTCCACCGTGAGCCCAGTCACTGACATGTGGGGCCCACATGTCAGAATGTTTTTAAATATATTTCTTTTTCCAGAAATTCTCGGCTGACGCAAGCATTGCGCAATAATCCGATTTTCCTTTATAAAAATAATTCGGGAAATTCAATAAAATCCAAATTAGGGTTTATTTGATTTTCCAATCTTCCAAAGCCCATATCTTTTGCATCCGAACTCCGATTGAGCCCATTCAAATTTGTATATTCATATAAAATTAAGATCTATTTAATGGTGAATTTTATTTGAATTTTGGAGATTGTTTTGCTTCTGTATTTATTTGTTTTTGGTTTCTTTTGTCTCGGTTGCGAGTAGACGTCGATACTTCGGGGAATTTTGCAAAAGAAGGAGCACCTCAAGACCAAGACCAATATCTAGATCTATTCCAAGGCAAGTTATACCTTTGATCATTTTGAACCCAGTTTTTAAAATACTTTGTTTCAATGTATTGCATTCTATTTCAAGTATTTATTTAAATGCTTTTGGGATAGTTATTAATCCAGATTGTTATGCCACCTTGTCTATTGTATGCCATGATCTTTTGTCACCCTAGGTTGATTCATTAATAGTTGGTATTATCGTAGCATCAACGTGGGTTGGTTAGATACGATTAGACTGCTTAGCCATGCCACGAGTCACCATTTTATGTGAGTTGCAATTATAAACTTGATTAAGTGATTATGGAACTGTGTGAGGAAACTGTGTGTGCTGTGTGCTATATTACTCGTTGATGGCATGTGTTGCACTTAATCAACAGGGTGGGGAAAATATTTGGACTGAGGCAAGTGGTGGATTCTGTGTGAATGGTGGAGCTGTGTGCTTATTAAACTTTGTGATTTGGGTAAAACTGGAAGTCTTGCCTTAGTCAATTAAGGACTTAACTTTGTGCGCCATTGAACTGGGCCTTACTGTACGACCACATGCCTAGTATGGGCTGGGCCTGACTTAGTAAGTTATGGAGTCTTGACATTGACAACTCAGGTTGTATTTAAGCCGTGTGATGGATGGAGGTGTGATATGTCACATCGCGGACGGTTCACGCATCCTCTCCAATGGTGTGTGTCGCTCCAAGGGTCAGTGTACAAATTGACGGCGAGAAAGCACACCAGAGTGTCATTGTTTGAGATGAAGTTTCGAAAGGTTTTGTTATGGTCGATGATCGCTACATCGATTGTATCGTGTGGGTAAAGTGAACAAACTCGCAGAGTGTTTAAATCAATCTATTCGAATAGCCGCGTCCTCGGTTATGGACATGCTCGAATTTCACACGAGGGTAGATTTTATAAAACCATTGGGAAGGGTCACTGTGTGAGATAACTTGTGCAACTGTGTGAACAATTTGATTAGACTGTGTTCTTTGTGAAATCAATTGTTAACTTATTATTGTCTATTTGTTTTGAATTATGCTTTCAATCTATTATTTGTATTCAATTGCAAATGTTGCATTTCCATAAAAGAACCACGAAGCCATTCCTTTGGAATAAGCCATCATCTATAAATTGCATTCGTGGTATGACTTATGAGTACGGTGTGTACTCACTCTTGCTAAACAAATCAATGTAGTGGAGGAGTCGTCACCGCTTTTGAATAAGAGTTCTCGAAGGTTGAGCGTTAGGGTCTTGATCCCGATCGGTTGCTGTGGTAAATTGATGGGAGCCTCTACGGAGTTTATTTCGCTTCACTGCAGCTTTATTTCTTTATTGTCAGCCTTGCATGGCTTAATAAATGTAAAACTCGACCGTAAGGTCCCAACAGTTATTTGTTATTTAAAGGTACTCGTTTATTCTTATATTCGTTGTATGGATGTGATATTTCATCAATGTTGACACTGTGTGCACTAGCGTGATCCTGGACTAGTGCAGAATACACAGAGGGTCCAGATTTGCATATTTGGGTCCCGACAGTTTCATTGATAATTTTGTGTGTTCATTTGTTGATTATGGTGGGGGTTACTATCGGAGGTTGCGATATGAGTATAAATGGAATTATTGTAGTGAGGTATAATCTTGCCTATTGGTTATGTCGGATTTATGTTGGAAGATATGCATGTGGAACTCATGGAATACATGTATAGGATTGGATTAAGAACTTTGTGATTCAATTGTGGATATTAGATGTTAGATATGTCTTAGTTGATATGTCGATAAGATTGTGAGTCAGATTCAGGTCTAGTGTGATAAAGTTGAGATTGAGAATGTGATGATATTATGATATTTTGATGGATACACATGATGATAATTTGATATTTGTGAAGTTGTAATTGAGTATACAACGGGATCGTAGTACTTCTAGAGATGAAGAATGATTATGTGATTGAATGGTCATATAGTGGGTGACTATGAGGATTGAATATGAGATTTATCTTTGTAGGAATAGTTATTCCAAGGATGATATAATTTGATTAATTAGGGATGATTATATGTGTGGTTGGATTTAGATAATGCTTGAGGATAAATAGACTATGGAAGACATTTAGTTAATATCATTGAATTGAGCTCAGATAATTATCGTGAATAACTTGATTTAGACCAAAGTGTTGATTCAGATTATTCGGATTATAGTCAAATTATAAACTCACCTTGGATGGATGACCTTTTTGATGATTTGATTTACTTAGGTCGGAGTTGACTGTGGATAAAGAGGTATATCGATAACCTAGGATAATTGTGTTGATTTTGGAGGTTAATTTGATCCTAGAGTAGGTATGAGTGGATTCGACCGTAAAAGATAATTGGGTGTATTTAATGGATTGATTATCGCAAGTGGATTGATCATGCTAACTAAAGGATTAAGCAGCAGAGATATGGAGACATTGCTGAGGACGCAATTGATCTTGCATAGAGGTACCCTCTTTTAGGAATTTAAATTACCGTGAGAAAAATTGATGGAAACCAATAAATTATTTATGGGTGGTTGATAACATATATCACTTAGTGGATTGTAGACCCTGAAATACAGTCCTTTAGTACTCATGAATTGGGAGTTATATTGGAGATACCCTATGATAGAAATTATAAAGCAAGTGTGCTGGAATATGTGAGCAATCTGATGATTTCACTTAGGATTATTGGTATTACCGATAATGTGATCGAGATCAGAGTTAAACCATATTTTATACTGTGAGAATGGATTAATAGATGTTTATGCTCTCTGATGGATTATTAAAATTGAGAAGTAAGTTAGTGTCCTTTTTGGAAATCAAACTAAACCTATGAATTTTTGGTGGATTTCGATTGGATGAGCAACAATCAGTGGTTGTCGAACCAATATTATTAGGATAGTACTATAGCAGTGGTATTGGTGAAGATCGAGTCGATTAGTCTTTGGGAAGAAGATTGGATTTGAATAAAGCGACTAAGTCTTTCTACCCCTATCCTTTTCCGTCCAATCTCGGGGACGAGATTTTTTATAAGGGGGGGAGGTTTGTAACATCCTGATTTTCAAAATCGGGATGTTAATATTTAACTAGGCGATCTAATAAATATTTGGCAGTGTTTTAAATTTTTCCTGTGTTTAAGTAAAAAGATTGCTTCTAAATCAAATTGAGATAATTAAAAGGTTGCATCTCCAAGTCAAATCAAATTTGTTTAAAAGCTGCATTAAAAAAAACAATAATAATCATAACCAATATTTAATCAAATTGTTTGAGCGACATCAATTAAATTAATTATTTTGTTTCTCGTTTCCGCATGCATTTCAAAAATCATGATGCATACATTAGTATCGCTGTTCTTATTTTCCAATTCGATCGACCACGGGCGAAACGACCGCGTGTCCCTTTTCCGGCCATCTCTTCTATTTTTCGACCCTGCTAACTCCTGTCACTTCTCCACTTCAAATCTCAGCCGAAACTTCAAAACCAAGCTATGCATGTCATACCACCGCGATCGTCATCGCACGAGCAACCTATTTCTATATTTTGTTTTCGCATGCATAGCAGTTTGAGCGAATTCACAAAAAGGAGGAAGAACTCGCAGATAAAATACCTGCGTATCCATTCTTTATTTTTCCAACTTCTCTCCTTGCAATCACAACCAAAAACTAAAAATCATGCAACGCATGTTATGTCATCGTGATCGTTGTCTCGAGGATATTCCGTTTCTATAATCGGTTTACACATGCAAGGTCGTTTGAGCGACGCAAAAGAAAAAGAGATGAAAAACTATACTGCTAATCATTTTCCACCCAAACAGAAAAATTTAAAGATTTTTAGAGAGCACCACACTATAGATAAATTTCTGAAATTTTTATCTAAGCATCTACATTATGTCAAAAACCTTTCCTAAAAATTTCGTAATTTTTGGAGCTAATTAACTATGTCTGAAAATTACCTGAACACCTCAGCCATTTTGCAAATTTTGAAATAACTGTTCATCCAAAAAAACTGTACAGCCAAACCGACCATCCCTCCCTACACAGCCCCCCTGCTGCCATTCGGTTCACTCACCAGCCGAATGCATATCCTCCCTGCCATCTTTTGCTTTGCCCAAAGGGATAAACCTCACTGCCACCTAGAGGTGGGCATTGGGCCGTGCCGTGCCGGCACGGTCCAGGCCCACCGTGCTTCGGGCCGAGTCGTGCCGTGCCAGCTCGGTCCGGTCATTCCACCGTGCCGGCCCGTATCGCCTCTAGTTAGGCCCAAGCACGGTCCAAAGCCCGCCGTGTCGGGATCGTGTCGTGCCGGCCCAGGCCCGACCCTAAGTAACTATAGACGCCTGAGAAGACGATAACCGCCGCCGCCGCTGTCCAGGAAGACAAAGACACCTGTGGTTCAGGTCGGGTGGCAGAAGGGGATGATTGGTTGGGCTAGGCCGGTGTGGGGGAGTGATTGGACTAGGCTAAGGGAGAGATTGGGCTAGAACGGAGGGCTAGGCCGGTGTGGGGGAGTGATTGGACTAGGCTGAGGGAGGGATTGGGTTAGAACGGAAAGGTTGGGCCTATTTCGTACCGTGCCGGCCCAAGCACGGCCCAACTGATCGTGCCGTGCCGTGCCGCCCAACGGGCCGTATTCTCAGGCCCGGTCCGGCCCGTTGTTCGTGCCGTACTGGCCCGGCCCACCACGTGCCGTGCCGTGCCGTGCTTAGACCGTGTCGTGTCGACCGTGCTTCGGACTGACCCAAAAAAACACGGCCCAAATCCCAGCTCTACTGCCACCCATCCATTTTTCCCACTGCCATTCAATCTCTTTTCCTTCTCATCCCAACCGAAGCACACACTGCCATCTTCCCCTTTTCTCCCCCCTACTCTGCCATCTTAGCTCTCCACTGCCACCATTTCCCATCCACACTGCCATCTCTCTCTCTCCCAGCCGAGCACACACATCACCCCACTGCCTTCTCTCTCAAAGCACCATTTTCAGTCAATGCAAGAACTCCAAAACAAGCTCATACCTTCTCTCCTTCCTACCTCCATCAAAAACCAAAAATCTCCCAACGCATGTTATATGGTAGCGTTCCTTGTCTCGAGAGGATTCTATTCATGTAATTAGTTCGCGCATGCATTGGTGTTTAGCATTTTTCAAGAAAAGGAAGAGGAGAGACGCACTGTAGTATTGCTAGTTAGGCAGTGCAGCAAGTAGTAGTAGCTCACGGCGCACAGCACCAGCATCAGTTCGGCCGGGAGCATCTGCAGCAGGCTGTGCTAGCAGCCGGCAGGCAGCAGCAAAGACTAGCAGCACACGCAGCAGCCAGCAGTCCGGCCATGCAGTTCGGCTAGTGCTGAGGGCGGCAGCCCCATAAAGCAGGAACCAGCAGCAAGCAAAGCAGCAGCGGCATGCGGCTCGTGCGACGCAGCGGCACGGCAGCCCGGCGGAGTAGTAGCCCGAGGCCGAGCGGTGCATGCCGTGCACGGCAGCGGTGCGAAGACGACGGCGCTGGGCGCATGGTGCTGCGGCCGGAGGTGGCCAGTGGCGCCTAGGTGAAGGTGCGGCGTGACGGTGACGCGGCCCGGCGTCAAGGTGGCTTGGAGGACGACGAGGCATCAAGGCCGGTGGAGGCGGCGGCCCAGTGGCATCGAGGCGACGCCGAGCGACGGCGCATGCATGCGACGACCATGCATGTAGCGGCGCGACGACATGAGCGAGGCGAGCCGGCATGGCATGTCGTGCTAGATGATGGCGTGGCGCATGCGGCGGCACTCGGACGACCGATATGGACGAGGAGCCGGACGAGCTCGACGACGACTACGGTGGACACGGACGAGGGGCCGAGCGGACACGGGAACGACGACGCCTACGATGGACGTGGACGCGTAGCCGAGAAGACGTCCGGCGATATTTCACACGTCTAGTGCCACGGTAAAAATCCTTAGTGTCTAATCGATATTAGTTGTGCATATTGCATAGTAGTCATGAGCATGTCATCTATTTATGCATGTTTAATTATAAAAATAATTTGATAGCTTATGACCGGTATAATTCTCTGGTTAGGGTGTATTTGTGCGTAGGCGATATTATATATCGATATATTGGTGGATGCGAATAAATAAAGTTATTGTGGCAAAATATGAGTATTATTGATCGGTGGATGCTAGATTAAATTTATGAGTTGATTATTTTGATTGGCCGATATTATTGTAAGGTCGCATTAAAGCTAGTGGTGATATTGGGATAAGTTAATTGGAGGTTTCTTCTCACATTGGATTAGTAGTTTTAGGAGATAGGACACATAAGGATTTTATGAATTATTACTTGAGGGATAGGTCTTGTGATGATGATTAAGGAAATATAAATGTTGAATCGGACAATTTATTTAATTGTGAGCAAGTTGGTTGGATGGCTTAATTAATATCTATGTGAGTTATACATGCTACAATTGGGAGAAGGTATGATTGGATTATTTGATTTCGGATAAATATTTGGATTACCGTGTATGTAGTAGTTAAGTTCTATGTGTCGAGTTGATATATTTGTACCCTTAATTGGATTACTAGATAAAGGATTATTAGTTGATCGTAGTGGCACATATATGATTGGATTGGTAGAGGTGGTGCACGACTAAGTTCGGTGGTATGAATATGAGTTGATCGGTAAGTGAGCGATTGGATGATGGGTGTGTTATTAGATTGTTAAGTCCATTAGGAGTCGGTTGGTAAAATAAACCTCGGTCTGTGGACATTTTGGATGGATGCAAATATGAATTGCCGAGGTGAGTCTAGTAGAGCTAGATAGTTAGTATTAGCTTAAATAATATATCAGAGAATGATTGATGGATATAGGCATGGTCTTATACCCACAAGTTGGTGGATTTCGTACAATTGTCGAATATGTTGTATTGTTGGAAGATCGTTAATCCGGACATTGTGTGGTTGGATGGAATACTTTGATTATGACAGAGGCTAAGTTATATTGAGTTTAAAAGTATTTTTATGTGGTAGAAATTTCAGAAAAGAATTACTTTTACACTACAGAATGCTTTTAACTTTGAAAATTCATAACTAATTCTTATGAACTCCAAATGAGTTGAACCAAGTTATTTTGGTCTTATAATTTTATTATCTATTTAGATATGTAATCATTTTATTCGCCACTGTTCTACATATTTGTGCTAAAAAAAATTGGATTTTGGATGAATAGTAATCGAAGCCCATTTTCAGCATTTTTCCAAAAACTGATTTTCAAACTGCCATAACTTTCACATGAAAAATCCAAATGAAATAAAATTTTTTTCACCTAAATTCATATAAAATAATAATCTAGCTACTGTAAAAATTTTATTCATTTTTGAGAAATTTGATTTTTTCGCTTTTCTCGGTGTTCATTCGATATCGCTATTTTTATAGAGTTCGAGTTGTCGCAAATGAACGACTACGTAACCGAGAGTGAGCAAGTGAACTCCCAGCAAGGCAAGCATCATTTGAAATTTCTTTTGCATCATATTGATCCCAGTTTTATTACACTAGTGTTTGAAATGCAATGATATTGCCTGCATGCTATTTTCGGTATACCGTTATGTTTTGAGTAGATTAGTTATGTCCTATGCTTGGTGGTTGTCCCTGATATTTCCCATACACATATGCTTAACATAGATGTGATGATGATATGATCGTTGTGTGTTGTATGCTTAGCCATTGCGGGTATAGAAAACGCAATAGGTCAATTGACGGGGTTAGCTCGTCAATTGTGGGAGACACATAACAATGCTTATTCTTTTATTAACTTTTGTTCAGATTGTTATATCTGGTTATTTGGTCCAAAACTTGTTATTGTTGAATGGTTTTGGGTCCGGACAAGTGGTTGTAGTGTGGGTGCTGTTATGCACGAGATTCGGGTTTGTGGTTGTCTTGTCTGGACCATTAAGGACCGAGCCATGGACGTTACACTCCAAGTACCGAGCGTACTATCACATGCGGTATATGGGTACCGTACGGTTAAGTAAGGGGAAGGTTTTATTGGGTAGGACCGCAGGCGGTGTGAGGACATAGAGACCGTGAAATCCTATGTTCCTTAGGAACCCAGTGTGATATATACTGTGCTTAATGAGCACGATTACCTATGTTGTGGGATGCAACATACTAACTACCTCACACTGGCCACTTCAACACAACATATGCGCCCGCTTAGCATTTGCTATATGCTTATGTCTAAATTGGGGTTCCCACATATGGGTGGTCAATCTCAATAGGATTTTCTTGCTAAAAATGACTGTATCTCGATTCTCCCCGGCCGGTATACCTAAGGAAGTGTGCTATATTCGGAGGCATCTGGAGGCTTACGGGCTAGTCGAGTCATGTGGGTAAAGTAGTACACCTCTGCAGAGATAATCTATTCGAATAGCCGTGTCCACGGTTATGGACAACACTTGGTTTAAGTATGCTTCATCGTTAGACTTCAAAAGTTAAAAGTTGAAATGGTTGTAAATTGGTTACGACACGAATGGGATGTTCGTGTGCTTTAGTTTATCAAAGTGGACAACCACTTTGGTATTCTTTGATTTATTCCATTATCTATGTCTTGTGAAACTTTCGTTTTAATAAATGAATTTATAACTTGGCTTTTGAAAACTAGATGGTCTAGGAATGTAAGATGTTGCATTTTATGCAAAACTAGAACCACTAATGCTATCCCTTGATTGCCCAATATACATAACTACTTTTCTTTGTGTAAGACTTGCGAGTGCACTTGTACTCAGCCAGATGTTGGCTGGCCTTTTTGTTTTTCTTTTCAGGTGAGGACGATTTTGAGCCCGATGAGCTCGGCAGTGCCGATTTAGGCGACACTAACGAGTAGTGCTATCATTTAACCCCTAGTCGGTTGCCTTGGGTTATGGGCATACCTTGCTGGACCTTTTGGTTTATTTATCTTGCTTCCGCTGTTATTTATCACTCTTATTTGAATTTGGCCGGTCGGTCGTTATGTAATAATTGTAGACTTAACTATTATGTTGTATGTCTTTTGGATTGTTAATGTACGATGTTGTATGGATGTGATCAACGTTGAATGAGAGTATGAGTGTGTTGGTCGCTGATCCTGGGAGCCAACACGACCTCATACTCGCTGTTATGAATCCCACTTTAACTTGTCTAAGCATTGGCTTTGACCGTTTGGAGAACCGATAATCATGTAGTGCTTGCATAGGAGCCGCACACATGATCACCGGGGCTCTAGTTTCGGTCGGGCTCCTCACTTGGATGGAGTTAAGGTGGAATTCATTTACTTGAGGCCCAGAGTTATTTCCTTAAGACCAGGTAAACCTCGGTCTTACGGAAATAACCCGGGGGGTCCTCACAATGGACATATGACCATGACTAACTCCATCAATTATTCTCCCGTAGATGAATTAAGGTAATACTAACTATCCAACTCTACTAGTCTTGCAATTCATACTCGCATACACCAAAATTTCCACCAATCGAGGTTTATTTGACTAACCGACACCAAATGAGCTTAAAAATTTGAATAACACATCCGACATCTAATGGCTCGTTAATCGTTCTACTC
Organism: Hsuehochloa calcarea; assembly: GCA_036346395.1. Classification (NCBI taxonomy): domain Eukaryota; kingdom Viridiplantae; phylum Streptophyta; class Magnoliopsida; order Poales; family Poaceae; genus Hsuehochloa; species Hsuehochloa calcarea. The sequence continues at coordinate 45,266,876 of CM070601.1, forward strand.
ATCTCCATGCCACTGAACTTAGTTGTGAACGACCTCTACCAATCCAATCATATATGTGCCTCTACGAGCAATTAATCCTTTATCTACTAATCCATTTGAGGGTACAAATCTATCAACTCGGCACATATGACTTAACTACTAAATACATGACAATCCAAATATTTATCCGCAATCAAATAATCCATTCTTCCTTCTCCCAATCCTAGCATATATACGACTCACATACTATTGCTAAAATCATTCGATCATTTTGCTCATGATTAAATAAATCACCCAATTCAATATCTATATTTCATTGAGTATCATCACAAGAGCAATCCATCAAGTAATAATTTATAAACTCCTTATGTGTTCTCTCCCCCTAAAATTTACTAATCCAATGTGAGGGAAAATCTATACTTAATGTATTATCCAAAAATCACCACCAACTTCCATGCAACTTCAAAATAGTATCGTCCGATCAATTGACCCAATGTATATTAAATTTAGCATCCACCGACGAATAATACACCCAAACCGCTACAACGATGTAAACAATGGCATCCCTCAATATATCATCACAAGATCACACATAGGTACAATTAGGACATAACCGGAGAGTTACGCTGGTCTTAAGCTAACAAAATATTTTTTACACTTAAACACGTATAAAAAAAAATACCATGCTCATGACTATTATGCAACATACACAACTAATAATGTAACGCAGTAACATAAATAACATGCACAACTAATAATGCTGCATGCACCACTACTGCAGACGGGCTCTTTGCCGAGTGCTTAGGGCACTCGGCAAAGCCCCTATTGCACTCGGCAAAGGCTTTGCCGAGTGCCGCGACTCAACAAAAGCGATCGGCAAAGAACCCGTCGGCAAGGTTTCTTTGCCGAGTGCCACATATCGGGCACTCGGTAAAGCCTTTGCCGAGTGTCACGTCAGCACTCGGCAAAAAAAAATCCGCCGTCAACTCTGACGGCCTCTTTGCCGAGTGCCACCTCAGCGGCACTCGGCAAAGATTTTTTTCTCTTTTTTTTAAATTTTTTTTTCTTTTTTTGAAATTTTTTTTTGCCGAGTGCCATGGCTATGGCACTCGGCAAAGCTGGGAAATTGGATTTCTGCTTCCCAGCTTTGCCGAGTGCCATACTCTTGCACTCGGCAAAGCTGGGAAATTGGGAAATTGGGTGTCTGCTTGCCATCTTTGCCGAGTGCCACACTCGGCAAAGCCTTCTTTGCCGAGTGTGACACTCGGCAAAAAGGGGAAAAATGCTATTTTTTTTTTGATTTTTTGCTTTCCATCAGCACAAACAAAGAAATCACATATATATCAACACACAGCACATGATATATCACATACACATCCATATTCCATCACATACACATCCATATTCCATCACATACACATCCATAACCCATCACATACACATCCACCATCAATAATACATCACATACAAATCCATTGTCCATAATCCATCACATACATTCGCATCATCCATGACAATATCCATCACATACATTCGCATCATCCATGACAATATCCATCACAATATATATATGTCTCACATACATTCGCATCATCCATGACAATATCCATCACATACATTCGCATCATCCATGACAATATCCATCACAATATATATATGTCTCTAGTAGTAGTCCAACATAAGGCTAAGTCTAACACAAGTCCATACAACATAAAAAGAAACAAATAAACGGTACCTACTGCCAGCCTCCCCACCCGGAGTGTGAACTGCCACCTTGAGGAGGGCCAGTTGGCCACCTGGCCTGTGGAGAAGGGCCACCTTGAGGAGTCGGGTTCGAACCCGCCGACTGTGGCTGCACAAAGGAGAAGCGAATTCATGAGTATCTACAGGAGGGCCGCACAAGCTAAAGGAATAAACAACCATATATACTCACCGGAGTCCCTACAGGAGGAGGAGGAGCCACAACCGAGCGAGCAATGATCGGGCACGACCACATCCGCAAGGCACAAGGCTCGCCATGAAGCTGAACATGTCCTGCAGCCTCTGCCCCTCGGCCGCCCTCTGGGCTTGTACAGCCTCCATCTCCAGCCGGTGGGCCTCCGCCTGGGCCGCCTGCTGGGCCTCCAACCTCCGCAAGTCGGCCTGCAACATTCCACCCGCAATGTTTAAACAATGCAAAGGCAAGGTAGATGTGTAAAAGCAATGAACGCATTTAATAAAACAAGATTAACACGAGTTCCGCCATCTGCTGCTGTGAGCTCTGATGCCGAGAGCGTATGGGGAGGGAGGAGCTCGTGCTCCTTGCTCGAATCTCGGCGAGGGTGGGAGCAGAGGCGAGTCGATCAGTGTTGTCCCGCCATCCAAGACGGCCGTCTTGCTTCCTCCTCCCACCTCATCGGGAGGTCTCGTGTCCAGGGGTGGGTGGTCGGATCAAGTCCTCCCATGGCGCCATGGGCGCCGAGGTGTACTCGCTAAGCTTGCTGTGGGCGCCGCGTTCTTTGTCAGACGCCGGCCCGTCCGCACGGGTTGTAGGTGACTTTCGGGGCCGTCGCCTTGCCCTTGTGTGCCAGGGCGTACGCCATGAACTCGTTGCATTCCTGGCCTTGGTGCGCCTGGGACTGCGAGGAAAACACAAAGATGATTACAAGTAATGAGAATTGAGCGTTAGAATAAATAAATAAAGATGAAAACACAAAGAAGATTACCCATGTCTGGGCGTACGCGCTGAGGCTCCGGTTGCCTTGGTGGTGTGGCGCCCCACCCATCTGCAGGCGGCAGTCCCGACGGATGTTGTGCTTCTCCGCCCACTCCTCCGAGAGCCACCTGTCCACAATGGCCTCCCAGCAGAGGCGGTGCCTGGCGCACCAATCAGGACATTGCTGCATGCCATCAAGTTATTGATATGTCAGAAGATGAAATGAAGCCTACCTATTCTTCATGGAAGGAGTCAGTATTAATGTTTCGTACTTACCGAGAGGTACTGCTCCTTGGTGAGCGTCCTGGTCCTGGCATCGGCCTTCCTCACCACCTGACCAAGGACGTCGGCGCTGTAGTTGATGATGCACTGGAGCCGCGTCTCGTGGTACAGGTCCGAGAGTCGGGACCTACAGACCTTGTCCTGCACTCGCGCCGCCCGATCCTCAAACCCTTCGTCGCTTTGAAGAAGTCCTCGCATACAGACATCATGTATCGTTTTATTATTTCAAGAACGACCAATGAATGCGTAGTATTGACCAATTTAGTGCGATGAAGACTCACCCAGAACTCGGCCTTGATCCGCGCCGCAACGGTGCCGAACTCGCTGTCCTCGGCGGCGTAGAAGTGGTCCCACGTCCAGGGCGGCGAAGTCACCGAGGCGTAGGTGACCATGCCAGGGTAGTGCTGCCGAATCAGAAGGCCCAGGGTGGCATTGATGTGCCGGCCCGTTCCGGACACAACTTCCCGATTCTTTGCAAGAGTCATTAAGAAGAATTGTTAGTCTCCAGTTCGATTTTCAACATGTCATATGAAATAGTAGTGAAATAATACTTACTTGTCGCCGCTGGGTCGAATCACCGGGCGCCGGTGAAGTGGGATCGGCCGCGCCGGGAGCTGCGAGGGCCCACGCAAGTAGACTCCCGACGAGGTAGAGCCAGAGGCAGTGCAAGTGGAACCCATCATTGCCGATATCGCCGCCTCCCCGTGGTCCGACGAGTCAGAGGAAGTGTCACCCCCTCCTATGTGCAGGCCCACCGCCTGGTCATCCTCGTCCACCGACGGGGTGGCAGCCGGCTGCACCCTCGTCCTCGGACGGCCACAGGGGCGGCCTCTCCTCGTCCTCCTCGTCGGCGGCTCCGGCAAGGGGTCGTCCTCAGCGTGGGTGGTGGCGCTCCTCATGTAGAGGGAGTTGACCCCCCGACGGGCCTGCCTTCCGCCCGGCATTTTGTCGAGTGCCTGCAATTTCAAAGAGTAAACCAATTAGCACAGTTAAATTACAAGTACTTATAAAGAGATGCAAAATGAACGAAACATAATTGCAATAATAATAATAATAATAATAATATAGTATTACATGAATTAGAAATATTCTTCACGATCGGCAGCGGCTGGATCATAGGTGTCGTCATCACTATCAATATTGTCGAGTAAATCGGGCTCATCTCCATCGTTGTCATCATTGTCATCGCCTAACTGTAATCGCTCAAGCATTTGTAAGTCCTTAGCATTTTGCACCTCTTCTCCGTCGTCCTCATCTCCACCATCCTGATCAATGTCATTGTCTACTTCCATGCCCATCAGCGAAAACATGTCTATGTCAAACCTCCCTTCTAGCCCCTCTGGTTGATAGAACTCCCGTGTGTTTGGGTCAAAGTTGTAATCCTCATCGTTTGGGACAGGCAGTTTACCGTGCGGCGATACCAACTGCACAAGGTACCAACCGATAAGATTGGGGTCTTTTTGGCACGCCCATGGGAGATAATAAACTTGCGTGGCCTGTTGAGCCACAATATAGACATCCTCTCCTTGATAGACGTAATCTCGTCAATTTCGACTTGTCCAATCTCGTGGGTCTGTTCTCGTGACATTAGGATCGAACCAATGGCATTTGAATACGATCGGATTAGGAGCTTTGCGACACTCAAAATTGAGCTCGTATATTTCTTCTACTATGCCGTAGTAGTCGCGCTCATCGGTCTTGGGCGCATTTAACTCCGGTATTCGTGGTTTTCCGATTGGGCCGACTCGCTCGTAGTTTCTTGTGTGAGCGATAGCCATTCACATCATAAACGGTGAATGACTTGACCTTGTAGGCGAAGCCTTTGGCGAGCCCTTTCAACTCAGCATCCATTTCCGCATCCTTGCGGGCCTGCAAGGTGAGGCCGGATAGATCGTTACATTACTCGCTCGTAGGAGCAAAGTGGGATGTCAAAGATTGAACGAGGTAAATTAGACGGTACCTTCGTATCGAACTGTGATATGAAATCGGGCACACCATCTTTGAGAAGACTATCTTCTTCTTGAGGGAAGGAGCCTATTCCCTCTCCTGTATTTATTCAGAAATTCCCTGAAAAAACAAGAGATAAGGGGGTTGGATAGATGGAGGATAGTGACAAGGGCGTATGTAACAAGCTCATTGAGAACTTACTGCACATAAGGCTTCACTTCGTCAAGGTTCAACAACACATACAAGATGATAGTCGCCACTCATCATGCCGTAAGGTCTTGGTGCCCGATGTGCTTGCCTTCCGAGTTGCCCTTTGAAAAGGCCGAGGTTCGATGAACTCTCGTCCGCGTTGTAACGAGGGGACGATTGTGCACGCTGGAAGGCCATCCTTATAGTATCTTTGTTGTGAAGTTTGACACCTCCTCCGTAATGAATGCCTCGCCACGAAGCCTCAATTTTGGCTTTATTTCTACACTTTTTCCAAGAATCTTTAGACATCTCTCAATTGTATAGCACCAACGGCTCGCACGGGCCCCCATTCGTGCCTCGTCGGTAGGTGCAAAATCGACATTGCACGCCAGGGAAGAAGCCGGGTGGGAAGATCTTCTCCAACTTGCGAGCAACACGATGCCACTTTCTCCAAGTCATCAATCACGTCCCGAGATAACTCCTTGGCACAAAGTCGGCGGAAGAAATAGCTCAACTCTGCCAAAGACGCGCCACACATGCTCGGGGACGTATCCCCGGTCATCGCAGAAGGAGCCGCTCAATCCATATGTGGTAGTCATGACTCTTCATCCCTAAGACTCGCATAGTGGACAAGTTCACTCCCTACTCAAATTCGCGCATGCCCATCGGGGAACATTAACGTCTGGATCCATCTGCAGTATTTCCTTCCTTTGGTCCCTTTTCAAGACGAAATCGACCGAGTCCTTCTCCATTTCTTGCCGCGCGGAGGCTTCATCACTTGCTTTGGCCTATCGCACATCGTTGCTGTGTCGATCTAGCCTTAACGTTGTCCTTTGACTTATCGAGAATGTCCATGAGTGTTGCAAAAGCGCATCGGCGATATTCTTTTCGTGTGCATTACATCAATGTTGTGTGGAAGAAGAAGGTCATTGAAATAGGGAGCCTAGTCAAGCCCGATTTATGAGTCCACCGGTGTTCCTCACCATATCCAATAAAATCACCTTTCTCTTTATCATGTTTGAGAGCCTCTATCTCAAAGACGGACCTCGGCACGGTCATCATCCGAGGTGCGGGGTCGGTGACTTGAACCCCTTTCTCAAGTTCTTGACGTCTCGTGCGAATGGATGGTCAATAGGGAGGAATTGACGATGTTGGTCAAACGAAGAAAACTTGCCACCCTCTTGACCAAGTGAACCTCACACTGTCTTGCATATTGGGCATGGGAACTTCCGTGAACACACCACCTTGAGAATATGCCATACGCCAGAAGTCATGCAGGAGTAGTGATACCACACATGCATTGTGAAGTTCTTCTTTGTAGCTCGGTGGTATGTCGTACCCCTTTTCCCAAGCAAGGATCAATTCATCAATGAGAGGCTCCATGAACAAACCCATCTTGTTCCCGGGTGTCGGGAATTATCGGTGACAAGAATACGTTCTTGGGTTGAAACATGACGGGGGAGATTGAGGGGATCACGAACACGGGCCAACAAGTGTACGGGCCGCCAAAGAATCCATAGGGTTGAACCCATCTTGCTGCCGCTACACGTACATTCCGAGCCTCCTCAGCTTTACCATGATGTATGCCATCGAAATGGGTCCATGCATCGCCATCCGATGGGTGTACCATCTTGTCAGCATTGTATCTTTTGCCATGTTTGTGCCATGTCATCTGTTTCGCGGACTCCTCTGTCATGTACAGCCGTTGGATCCTCGGTATGATAGGAAGGTACCGTAGGACCTTCGCGGGGATACCAAGCTGTTCCTTCTTGCCATCACTAGTGTCGACCTCCAGATACCTAGAGGATTTGCACTTTGGACAGTGCGTTGCTTTCTCGTGATCTTTCCTAAATAGGACGCAACCATTCGGACAAGCATGGATGTGCTCATACGGCATCTTAAGGGCACGAAGAAGTTTCTGTGACTCGTACAAGTTCTTCGGCAGAATGTGACCCTCCGGAAGCAGGGATCCAACAACTGCCAACATACTATCGAAGTTGTCTCGACTCATGCTACACTGCGACTTGAACGCCATTAGGCGTCCAATGGCATCCAGTTGCGAAACCATTGTCTTTTCGTGAAGGGGCTTCTGTGCCGAAGACAGCATATCGTAGTACGCCTTTGCGGATTCCTCTGGCTCGTCCTCTAATCCTTCACCGAACCGTGCCTCCTGAAAGTCATCCATCCATCGCTATCCGGCATCTCCATCAAAAGCCTCGAGCGTGGTCTCACCACCTCCTCTCTAATACGATCGGCTTCACCATGGTGGATCCAGCATGTATAGTTTGGCGTGAATCCATACTTGCAAAGATCTTCCCCACGTTCTTCCTATTCTTTCTTACACGGTTGTCACATTTGGCTGCAGGGACACGATCCGACTCGACCCTCTAGCAAATTTCGCCAAATGAATGCTCCAAGAAAGCATTAGTCTTAGTCATCCATTCAGGGTCATACTTGCGTGGCGTGTACATCCAATCACGGTTCTCCATCCTCCGCATATACATATGTAAGCGAGTAATATAACTAGCAATTGCATCCGCCTGCGTTCCTACCATCTAATAGGTGAGGATAGGTCCTAATTCCACTGCGGATCGTAGATGAGTCGGTTTCAATGCTCGCTCCTATCCGAGACAATTTGGCGAAGATTTTCCGCCGTTCTCCGATACACGTCCTGCAAGGGAGAGTGTGTATCCGGAGAACAACAGGGAGGTGATGCCGAAAGTCTGTCTCGGACCGGAGCGAACCATGGAAACTAACCTCATCTACGCATCCGCGAGCTGTCCAAAATACGTGGACAATCCGAAAGAGATACGGTCGTAGATATGCAAAGATCTGCATACCTCCGACCGTATCTCTTTCGAACGGGAGACGCCTAACTGGGCTACGTGACCATATAAAACATGCATGCAAAGGAGGAGGGGGTTATACCTAGGGTGGCGGTGGAGTCGGGCTAAGCGAGGCGATGGCGTGTCGGTGCGATGGCGGCGAGGCGATGCGGTGCAAGCAGACCAGCAGCGCCGACGAAGACGATCGGGGTCGCCAAGTCCCTCCCACGGGTCCTCCTACATAAAAAGGCAATAGGTTAGGCAAACATTATATAAATAACAATAATGAACATTAACAAGGAGCATCATTACTATTTCGTACTATTTCTTAATCATCAATATGTTGTTTCATATCCCCTTGCAACAAAGAACATTATGTAACAGGACGAAGCGATCCAACACAATCATATATATAGATAGCAATGACTAGGAAAGCAACTCGTAATTAAATTGACATCCGATCACGATTGATCATCTTAGTTGACAGCCGCAACATTTATATCTATCAGAGTACAAAAATAGGTCAATATCTAGACCAGCTCACAACAAATACTATCGTCTGAATTGATCCCTAAAAAAACAGTCAGTATTAACATGCTTGCTAAGAATGATACCACTAGGATACATGCACACATGTGTTTAGATATGATTTCAAATTTCTTTATATTAGATAAAATTTATCTAAAACCGAATGATTAGTACTACGTCGAGTGATGCCTCTTAGGCATCTCAACAGTTCTCACATTACAGTGGACATCAAATATATATCAGATCAGCATTTTTAAGCCCGTCGCCAGCTGTACCCAAAGAAAATATCCCTCCCAGGCTCCCAGTTAGCAAAGATACTTGGCCTTTACAGTAGTAGAAGGCTTTGCCTCGGCAGAAATTCTACTGTTTACTTGGTTAATCACAAACAAATCGAGAGCTTAATGTCTTAATATATAGCAAGTAGATATGGACAAAAACAAAGCTCATGTGTTGCCGTCTCACTTTCATCACAAGCTAAGCTAGCTTGCTGTCTAATTAATCTCGATGTCTGGCTCAGGATAAAGCCATGTTCCATTGTCTCAGAAGATCCAATGAGACTCATGCATTCATTTTGGAAATTTACTTTCTCCAAATAGTTTTGGCATCCATGATCTGTTGGGTAACTTGGTACAATATTGTATATTGTATATTTACCTCGTACGTACTTGTAATATACAGGTTTACATAACAAGTATTGCACATATATTCATATGATGGGTTGATCAGTTTACAACCTAGCTAGATGTACTGTACATCAAAGAAAAAACTAATGTGGAGAACATAGGTTGATGGAAAGAAATCAAGTAGTATTACATGACAACTGACAATAACATGATAGAGAATAAATTAATACTCGTGGCTAGTACTTCAATTATGAAACATAGCTAGCCAGCTAGTATATGTATATAGATGCACAAACTAGCAGGACCCTTACCCTTTAGGAAGTAAAGAAAGTCAATAAGGCTAATACACATTGGGGTACAAACTGTGAAAGAACACACATAACAATTTGATGGTGGATCAAGCGGGAATGTAACAGAATCTTACAATGGACCAAAGATACTTTCTTGCAAGGTTCAGCTTCGATACATCTATTCTGAATTTCCCAACCCTCCCAGTGCAAAAATAATTCAGCTGCACCCGCTCCTACAGATTGCTAGTTATGGACATCTAGCTAGCTGAGGCCGGTACGCGGCCTCCTTTTCTCCCATCACGCCCTCTTTACGGACTGCCACGGCCATAAAGATTTCTTGGACTGTATACTATGCACTCAAGGCCCAGACAATCCAAACTATACATATTTTGGTCCACTGCATGAGTTAATTCTATGTTCCCTTGGGTAAATCGCAATTGAAAAAAAAAGAGAAAGTTGATATTATTTCTTGCGCGCTACTAATACTCTATAGTCTATACCATGACGTTACGGATATAAGAACAACAGAGTACTACAATTGTAGCATTGGAGAAAACGTGAAGGTATTTCATATATATCTCTACCTCCATCAATCACCGCATTTTTCTATATTCAATGTCCAAATATTCATTACTCTGGTCTTTTTCGTCCTTTTGTGAAAGATAGCCATGTGTGCAAGTATGTGCCTGCATCACCGATTTCATAGCCCTTTATCGTTACCAAATACAGATATGTTATCCTCGCTCCTGCTCCCAAGTAACCTTTCTTGTCAAATGCTAAATAACCTCATCATGCATTGCCTCCCATGTGGCCAAAAGAGTTTTACCATGTTGAGTTGTAGGTCTTTACTTACTAAAGAACAAATTGAAACATGCAAGCAATTCAAGAAAAAATGAAATATCCAAATCCAGCAAAACCATATGTATTGTTTTATAAATGTTTATCTCACTTTTCCGAGATGACACACCAAAACAATATGAAATGTTTATTGTGTTTAGTAATGATCATTCCTAAATGGTTTGTTTGCTTTTCTGAGATAATAAATGCCGACAATGTCCAAGAAGCTTCAAGGGAGACAGATGGATACTTTATCAAAGTGGCATTGTCACTTTGTGATTAAGGATGCCTTAATTCCCGATGGAACAGATCATATAAGGGCAATCTTCACCACCATGTATATAAGGTTCCCTCTCCCATAAAAACCAAACTTTCTTATCTTGGTGCTTCTTACAGCATTTGGACGTCACCAAGAAATTGGAACATAATCTTTTTTCAATTTTTTACCAAGCATTCTATCATAAATGGATCAACTTGCAATCTTGTACCTTTATGACATTGGACCTATCTTCTAATAATCTTTCAGGTACTATACCAAATTACTTTGCCAACTTCACCTACCTTACTTTCAGGAAACTAGAGGAGGCGACGAGGCTTGAGGGGGGCTGGGGGCGGCCGCCGTCTGCCGAAGAGGGAGGCCGGGACCGAGAGGCAGGACCGCTAAGCTGTCTCCGTCTCGAGGTGGAGGAGTGATCCGCGGAGGACGGGAGGATGTGAGGGAGGCTTCGGCCTCTGGGGAGTAGGGATGGGGCGGCGATCATGCGGGGCGCGGGCGGCGTGAAGCGAGGCGAGGTGGCGGGGCGACGTCCAAGAGGGGGGCGAGGACAGAGGAGAGGCAAGCAAGCACGCATCTGCGTCGGTGTCGTCTGTGGCAGCAGATGAAGAGAGCGGCTGGGCGCTGGCAAGTGGCGGAGGCGAGGTGGCCGGGCGAGGCACGGCCGGCCTGCGGGCGCGGCGAAGGCGAAGGGGCGGGGCGCGGCGGCGCGCGGCGGGCGGAGGGAGAGAGAGAGAGGAGAGAGTAATGAGAGAAGAGAGAGAGAGCGCCAGGTGAAGATAAAGCGGCTTTGCGAGTGCGATCGGCAGACTCGGCAAAGTTAATTTTCTTCGCCGAGTCTCGTGATCTGGCACTCGGCGAAGTTTCTCTTTGCCGAGTGCCAGCTGGGCGGCACTCGGCAAAGTTATTATTTTGCCGAGTGCCAACCCTAGACACTCGGCAAACTAATTTTTTTTTTTGGTTTTTTGCCACTAATTTTTTTTTGAAGCTTTAGTACACTACCACAAACAACATGTTTAAATTTGGGATATTTTCATTGCCTTTTGGCATATTTCTATAGTTTATTTTTTTTGTTAAATTTTTTCAAAAAATGTAAGTTTGAACTGCAGGTGCATCGAATAATGGATTACATTCGTTCAAAAAATGTTATCCTTGTTTCTTAGTGTAAATTTAGGCTAAATCCAGGAACTGTCTCGAAATTTCGATCAACGTGCTCACGGGGCAACGCCGCCAACTTGCGTGGGAGTGGTTTTTTAATTGTATAAAATGCGAACGAATTCCGAAAATCATGAAACTTGTCGAGTTGTCGCCGTATCGTATGCGTATGCCGTGGAAAAAATTTGAAAAAGTTTCGAGCACGCTGTCACGTACGATGCTCACAAACCAGGAGATCTCCACATGTGATTATTTGCCGAGTGCCAAACGGGGGGCACTCGGCAAAGAGGACGCTGCTGGATGCCGTTAGGCCCCTACCAACCTTTGCCGAGTGTCTACCTTTGCCAGGTCGGCAAAGACAGTCTTTGCCGAGTGCAGATATTTGCCGAGTGCCAGGCACTCGGCAAAGTCCTCTTTGCCGAGTGCCATATTTTGCCGAGTGCGGCGCTCGGCAAATCATGTATTTGCCGAGTGCCCGCAATTTGGCACTCGGCAAAGATTTATGCACTCGGTAAATCAGGTGTTTCCCGTAGTGCACCGCGCCCTAGCGAGCCCAAGCCGCCGCGTCCTCGCACACCACAACGCATTCAGACGCAACAGGTCATACCGCCCTGCCTCAGTCGGGCTGCCGCCTGCTCCCATGGATGCTCCCCTCGAGAAGCCGCTGCCGCTGCCGCTGCCGCATGCTAGCATGAATGTCTAGAAGTGGCTGACGGTGTTGGTTGGGGCTGGAAGGAAAATCAAGTGGTTGTTGTTGGCAGTGCATAAGGCTTTGCATGTTGGATGAATAATAAAAAAAAGTATTAAGTGATGATGGAGTTGGCAGTGGAGAGAGATTAGCAAAAGACAGTGGAGGAAGTATGCTTCGGCTGGGTTAAACAAAATGGAAGGGACGGATTGGATTCCGCTGGGGAGAAAAACAAACAAAAGTGGGGAGTTCATGAATTTTTAGACATAGTTGCTTAGCTCCAAAAACTACAAAAATTTTATGAAAGATTCCTGACACGGTGATGCTCGCTGTATATTTTTTTCAGGGTTTTTTTTCTTCTTATTTTGCATTTTTCTCTATAATTATTTGAAATTCTAGTCTTTGTTGGTTGTGTTCTGCTGGGAATGAGATAAATAGCGGTGCAATTCTTCCTCTTTTTCTCCAACTCGCCCAAACGATCTCGCATGCACGAACTAGTCGCCACAATGGAACGCCCTTGAGACAATGAATGCAACGGTATGACATGCTTGAGGCAATTCTTGGTCTTTGATTGTGATTACAAGGAGAGAAGTTGGGAAAAGAAATGGACACGCAGACGTTTCGCTTACAGTCGGTCGAACTGGAAGGGACAGCAACGATATAAATGAATGACATGTCATGATTTTTGATATACACATTAAAACAAGAATTTGAAATAATTAAAAAAAAATAAATGCAGTCGTTCAAACGTTTCGATCTAATATTACTTATTGTTATTATTGTTGAGCAACTAAAAAAACTCAATTTAAATTTAAATGCAACCTTGGACGACTAGGCTACGTCCCCAGACAATCTTGCCTTATGCAAAATTAACCCTATAAGCTATCCTTTGTTATAATATCATACATTATAATCTGTTATTGGGTGTAACTTGTGGAGTACATTCATTTGTACTCACCTTGCTTAATAAAATATTATTCAGATGAGGAATACTACGAGGAGGACGAGAACTTGGACGACTATGCTACATCCCCAGACAATTACATGTGATGAATTGTGCGATCTACCTTATTACGTGCTTCCGCTGTATTTTGCTTTTGGTATTATGTATTTTTGTAATGAACTTTGGCTATCATGAATGAATTGTGTATTATGGTTATGCTATCACTTTTTATTTGACTGTGTATACTGGCTACTAATCATAGGACTAGTATGAAATACACAGAGAATTTGGGATCCTTCGCTGCCGAGTTCGATAAGTACACAATTCCGATCGCCAGCTGAACTGGCATCATGAACCCGCTCGTGTCGCTATTTCAACTGACGATAGGAATACTGTTTATTTCCTATCGTCTACCCAAATAGCGACAGGAGCTTGCCGCCATTTGAAATGGCGATAGATGTAATTTTTTTAATAATTTAATTTTGTAACTATATTTTTTAATTTTTTTTTCCAAAGGTGTAATCTCCGGAGATAGGGATGGATGACAGTATCGAATAAACTAGCTAGGGGAAAAAGTAGCTCGAATCGGGAGCAAGGCAAATCTTCTGAAGCTGCAATTCCATTTCCATTTCTCTCGTTCTGTCTCTCCTGCGAATTTGCCCTGAATCTCACGACTTCTGCATAATTCCATCGCCTCCATCTACGGCCGATTCTCCCTTTCCCACTCCAATCCCTCTCCCTCTCATGGCAGCCGACGTTTCCATCCCCACGCCGCCTCTCTGTCCTCAGGTCTCCCAACTACCCGCCCACCGCTGCTAATTCTTCCTTCTTGCGGCTAGCCTTGTTTTTTTTTTTTTTTTCAGTTTCCTGGTGGAAAATCCGTCAAAGGTTCGGCCTTTTCCTCGATTATTTTATATATTTTTTTGTCTGCAAAGATTAGATTCGGCCTTTACTGGCTTAAGTTTGCGGAGATGCAGTTCTTACTTAATTTGATGGGGGATCCTTTGGTCGGATTAGGACTCATCTTTGGCAAATTTTGGTAGTCGTGTTGCGAGATGCCGCCGCATTTTAGTGTTCTTTTGGCTGATTTCGAACTAAAAATGCCATCTTTTGGTCATACTACAGTTCTCTTTTTGTTTTTCGGGGGTGATTTCAGAGCCACGGATTGGTAATATTCTAGTTGGATTTCTTTTATTCTCTGCATAATTTTGGAGATTATTGAGGCTTTGGGGCCAGGCTGTGTCTTCTCGTCGAAAAGCTGCTCTCTCTCTCTCTAAATTATAGAGGGTGGATGGGGTTATTGTTAGTGGTAAAAATATATTGATCCTACTTTTGGAAAGCAGATTGAAAAGAAAGGAACCTTCTTAACCTCTGATTTGTTGTTGTAGGTTTCTCTTTTATGTACTACATTTGGGTGCTAGTGCTACAACTGTAGAGATAGTTTGCATTACTGCACAATTACACTGTTCCTCGTTTTAGCGTGTTGACTTCAATTAGGAATGCAATTTCAGGACTTTTAGCTGATCGGTGCTTTGGAGCTGCAGGGTGTGGAGCAAGTGGTCGACACTGGTGGCTACCAGAGTCGCAGATTTAGAGTTCTAAATTGGTGCATCTGCGTTCGTTCTTTCGTTGTGCAGTTGTAGCAAAGGAGGGGAGCTTTGATAAGATGAGCTGTACAAGAGGAGGGAGATTATTTTTTCCTCTTTGGTTATGTGCAGTGGTTTGCCTCATGGCTCAGCTGGGAGCTTGCAAAGTCGTGTTGATGGCGAATAGCACGACCTTGTCGTTCGATGATGTCGAGGCAACCTTTAGTGAGTGTTACAAATTACCCAATATCCCTGCATTTCAGCACCAAGCAATTATCAAGCTGTGAATTTTTTTTATTTAGCTGTTACTGTAGCTTTCTTTTTTTAATGCTAAATTGGTAATTTTGAGTGATTACTGATGAATGGATTGATAATTGATTGCTTCTCCTGCGTCCTGGTAGTTAAGTGAGTCTACTAATTATTGTAGTTGATTTTATTTCTTCTTGTAGGGAAGTTTGAACCGTTTGATAATGTGCAATGCTATATTGGTGCCTGAACCAAACTGTGTTATGAAGAACTTATTAACGTTTCAACCATTTGCAGCTCCAGCAGTGAAAGGTTCAGGTGTAAATGGTGTAATTTACACTGTGGAACCTCTGGATGCATGCAGTCCGTTGAGAAAGAAAGCGGTTGAAGGTCCTGCATCACCATTTGCATTGATTATAAGAGGTGGCTGCCAATTTGACGATAAAGTTAGAAATGCTCAGAATGCTGGATTCAAGGCTATGATAGTATATGATAATGAAGATAGCGGTGTCCTTGTTTCAAGTAATGTTCCTTGAGTCTTACCTTATAGTCCTGACTTCATTTTTTTACGTTGTATCTTTAACGGCATGTTACTAATGGTCAGCACATAAAAGTGTGTCTCTATGCGTTTACTGAAGTATTTATAATTCATGATGCTTTGATAGCTAGACATTAGTGAGGTGAGAGGAAGAAAAAGGATATATACAAAAATCCAATTCTAGATTATTATTCCCGTCACGAAATTCAAATGGTAGGAAACATTAGCAACCTTATGCAGACTATGCCTCACTAAGATAAAGAGCATAAATCAATGGTAAAACTTGGTGTGGCGTAAAAAAGTTATGTCACATTTTTTATTATTAGCTAATTTTGTTTATACTATCTATTCAGTGCACATATTTGCAATACTATTTAACTAGGAAGTGTTACAGTGGCTGGAAGCTCATCTGGAATCCACATATATGCGGTGTTCATCTCTAAGGACTCAGGAGAGGTGTTGAAGAAATATTCAGGTCAGAGTGATGCGGAGTTGTGGATAATACCAACATATGAGAACTCGGCTTGGTCAATCATGGCAATTTCATTCATATCACTGCTTGCTATGTCTGCTGTCCTAGCAACTTGTTTCTTTGTGAGGAGACACCAGATAAGACAGGACAGGGCTAGAATTCCTGCAACCCGAGAATTTCATGGAATGAGCAGTCAATTAGTTAAAGCAATGCCAAGTCTTATTTTTACAAAAGTGCAAGAAGACAACTGTACATCATCAACATGTGCCATTTGCTTGGAAGACTATAGTGTTGGAGAAAAGCTAAGAGTGCTGCCTTGTCGTCACAGTATGTCCCTCTCAGACTAAAGATCACATTTATTTTCTAATCAGCAATTATTGAACTTTGATGGTTTGCGAGCTGACTGGCCCTGCATTTTTAGCACTTATTTCAAATTAGGAAATATAGATACAAATGCAATATAGCACTACTAAAATAGTACCAAGACTGATAAAATATTCCATCATGATCATCATAACTCCATGTATTCCCTTTGTTGGCTTGAGATGTCAACTCAATTGAATATGGTCTTACCAGATTTCATTTGCTTCCTGATCCCATACTGTAGATAAATCTTGGCAGAAATGCTGATTTTAGTTTCATCGGTGGGTGGTTTCACAATGAATTTAGGTCAGGATGATTAGTGCTTGCATTTAAAACAATCACCTTAGGTACTTAGTGTTGCATTTTAATCGATCCCAACTCTATCTAAATTTTTGTTCTTGATTTTGTGTCCTGAGATTTGGTTGTCACTTTTCAGAGTTCCATGCAGCTTGTGTGGACCTGTGGCTCACCTCATGGAGAACATTCTGCCCTGTATGCAAGCGAGACGCAAGGGCTGGAACATCAAACCCACCTGCATCAGAGTCTACCCCTCTGCTTTCTTCTTCTATTCAATTGCCTGCTGAATCAGCGGCTTTGTCTTCCTTCCGGTCAATTGTGGCAGCATCTCCCCCTAGGCTACTCCAATTCCGCACCTACTCCAATTCTGGTATTCCCCGCACTCCTAACCCCCATAGATGTTATACCAACTCACCTGCTATCAGTACAAGTAGAAGCAATGTAGACCTTGCAAATATGTCATCCCCATGGTCTCACACTTTGCACCTCGCATCCACACACTCTCTGGGTGGGGGCCATTTGTCTCCACCAATCAACATCGGGTATGCATCACCACATGTCTCCCGTTCTGGCTATGGATCTCCCAGTCTGTTCATCGGTTCATCCCACGTCTCCAATTCTGGCTACGGATCTCCGAGCTATTATCCTGGCTCTTCGGGGCAGCAGTACCCTTACCTGAGGCACCGCACGGAGTCAGGGCCGAGCCTGTTTACCATGGTGCCCCAGTCACCGCAGCAGACCCAGCTGCTGCACGGTGGCGAGTCGGGGACAAGTCTATCAGCTGCGGCATCAACTCAATCGTTGCATCAGGCCTACCTGCAGCATTGTCCGGATTCTGATGCAAGCTTATCTGCTATGACATCAGCTCAGTCGCTACCAGGATGCTGATTGCTCATTCAAAGTTGACCATTTCAGAAGAGCCCTTCTGCTGCAAGGCACTGGTTGTTTTTCCTGGAACCTCCGTGTCCGATGAGAAATCCTATTTGATGCAAAACGTCCAGGTTAATGGAAGCTTATCCACGGAACTGTTTGGCGCCGGCCACCATGGCGATTGAGCAAGTGACTCGGCTGAGAAGCAGTGACCTAAATCGGACCAATTACTTGGTTGGAGTCTTGAAGAGGCAAATGGCTAGGATTGTATTTCAAGGATCGGCTTGGCTTGCGTAGGGGTTTGAGGCACGTACCATGGTCAGAAGTGATGCTCAAGAGCTCATGTGTTTGTTTAAATTTTCAGCTACTGTTTTATGTAATGGGTGCATGCTATTACAGCTCAACAGGAATCTGTTAGTTGTGAGATATATTGTTTAATTTTCAGCTACCTAGTTAGTTCTTTTTTGAATATGATGATGCCAACTCTAAAGTTCTTATGGACAACACCTGTCTCAGAATAATGTCTTCTTCAGATCCACGTAATTAACCCAAAATTCGCTTTTTCTCTAAAATTTAATTTCAAATTAATTAATTAAAAATGTCTGGATTTTTATTTGAATCTTATCTGTATTTTATGTGTAATTCTGAAGGGAAAACTCAAAATTTTAATTTCCCACTCAAATTCCAAAACTCCATTTCCAATTTCAATTTCAATTTCAAATGATGATAATTTAAATTCAAATCTCTAGAAAAATATTCGTTCCAGTTTAAAGGTCCAATCTATTTTTGCACTTCTCTCTTTTCCTTTATAAAAAATAATCCAATTCCTATTTTGGTCACCTATCCTATCTCTACTCCCTTACCAACTCACTTAACTACAAGAAACTCTTTAACTTTTCTTTCTTTGGTTTGCATCTTCTCTTTTAATTTGATATTCTTTATTCTTTCTCTCTCCTATCCATCTCCTCCACGTGATGTTCTTTCTTCTCTTTTGTGTTTTCTTCGCGAGAGCTTCCATGGCAGCGCCTCCATGGCTAACCCTGCCGCCGGCTCTGGCCACCCCGGCCGCCCACGTCGCCCCATTCCACAGCCACGCCACCCCTCCCCCCTCCCGCGCCCCCACGCCATGCAGTCGAGCACCCGAGCTGCCATGGCCGAGCTCCACCATTTCTCCCCGTTCTCCGCGCACGATCAACCAAAATCAATTCCGTTTGAAGCATTAAGACTGTTTTAACCTCGCCCACATTGCCATGCCATCAATTGCACGTTTCCTCCACTCCTTGCAATCAATTTTACTGTTTCTTCCTGTTCTTTTGCAAATCGAAAACTGAAGCGTTTTTCCCGTGACGGTCCTCGTCGACTCAGACGTCTTCTCCCCAGTATAAAGAGCACCGCGTGTCCCTCACTCTCCTTTTCGATTCGCCGCAAACCCCACCCTCTATCTCCCCACCGTTTGCTTGGATTTCGTCGACGACTGTGAGTCGCCGAAACTCCTTCCCCACCGGACTGCGTCGCCATCAAAGGTCCTCTCTCCGAGCCACCACCACCATAAGGTTTACATCGTCGCGTTATACATCGTGCTTCCCTCGTCTTCACTGGAGCATCGCCGGAGAGCCGCACCCCCATCTGTCGCCGCCGTCTGTGCGCCCCGAACACGTTGTCCTCGCCTCGCTCTGTCTCCAGCCAAACTGCCACCACCATTGGGTGGAGTACCTCGTTGGGGTTCCATTTTTGCCTGTTCACCGGACACCTCGCCGCTTACCTCACTGGCTCCACCACCATGGCCATGAAGCTCTGGAGCTTCTATGATGTTCGTTCTGGACATGTCTTCTGTTGGTTGAACCTTGAATCTATGACTTCTTGGGTCCACAAGTCAACGACTTCATTCTTTTCTATATTTCATTCTTTATTGATTCACTAGCACATGGTCCCTTGTTGTCAGTCAATGCTCAATGCTTCAGTTCTAAAAATCAGCAAACCGAAAACAGGTTTAACAAAACAGTGGAGCTCCAGAACACTAAATTTCAGCATTTTGTATCTATTTCTTTCTCTGTTATTTCACCATCTTGGTCCCTCTAGCCGTAGGCTCATCTCTTATCTCTTTGGTTTATCTGTTAACTCACTAGAAGATGGACCCTCCTTGTCATGCACACATATGCTTTGCTCTTCTCTGTAAGAACCGAATCAGCAATTTGCGAGTAATAGTAGCTATCTAGTCAACTTCTGTCCTGTAACTTTGTGCTTTGTATGTGCCCATTTTTTATAAGGGTTGATTTTTCAGAAATTCGTTCTCTCTCATACAAACTCCAAAGCCATCGATTCTTTCTCCTGAATTCATTCTCTATTTTCCAGTATTTATTTTATAATTTTTAATATTTATTTAATTTATGTTATTTATTTGTTCCGATTTACGCGTGTAGAGTCCGACGTCGCCGACACGAATTTGGATACATGAAGCGCTTACCTCCAACGTCACCAAAGGCGAGTCTCCTTTGACCACTTTGAACCTATAATTTGTAAATAATGTTTTCTGTTTTAAAAGTTATGCATGGCTAAATGATAAGTTTAAACTATAGGTTGCTAGTTAAAAACCTAAAGTTTGTTAATGTCATCCTTGATATTTGTTATCCTGTACCTTTTTAACCCTAGCGTATAAATTACGTAATATTGATTACAACTTTGCAGAATAGTGTGCTATCCTGTACCAATGTGTATACCCCGTTTTGAACCCCCTTCGAATCAAGTGTGCTTCGATCTACGCTCAGTTCTTAAATATCTTCAGATTCTCACAGTCAATACATGGACAATACATATATTTCACACCCTTATTCAACATATCCTACTCGGCAACTCTTGTAAAAGCAGACACGTCGTTAATGTACTCTTTACTCACACGGTTGCCAGTGTACATCTAGCTTCGGTCTATCTACGCGACTCATATAACAATTTGGTGTTAAATATTGAATTAATTAATTAGTATACTATAGATGCAACTTTTGATATCTCATTTGAAATATGTATTTCTAATGAACTAAAAAAATAGCAATGCATTACAATAGGAGTGCGGTAATATTTGTGTAATCAATGGCAACAACACCAATAAAATCCAAACTTCAACCATACACCCTAGGGCCAGGTTGTTCATCGCAAACACATTATAAACAGTTCACCCAACTTCAGATGGCAAGAAGCTAATACTTGCAAAACAACACAAAAAAAAACTAGATCTAAACCATCTTCAATTCTCTCTTTACCAAGCTAGATCTATAATATAATACGACGAACAAATTACTAATCATCGATAGTCAAGAACAAATTACCAAGCTAGATCTACAATCACTCTCTTCCCAAATCCGTCGTCTCCTTTCATCAAATCGCCTCAAAACCCCACCTCCAGCAGCAGCAGCGAGAACAGAGCTGGAATTTAAGACAGATCTGTAAGGGCCGGGTCTAAATGAGATTATCACAGACGTTTTTTAGTACAAACCGTCTGTGATGAGGACGGGAAGTCACAAACGGTTTATGTTAAAAACCGACAGTGAAGTATCACAGACGGTTCTGAATAAGAACCATCTGTGATTTTTCGTAATCTGTTTTCTACATAAACCGTGTGTGATATTACCTCTTCACAGACAGTTCTTAACACAACCAGTAACACAGACGGTTACTAAATAAAAATCGTATGCGATTATATATAATACAGACGATTTTGGTCAACCATCTATGATGAGGCGTCCAGCCGTCTTTTTGTAGCGGTGGGAGTATGGAGATGCTAAGAGAGAGAGAGAAAATATTTCACATCTAGCCTCTTAATTTCTATAGCCTCTTACCATGACTACATCGAGTGGTACGTACTACGGTCGCACACCAGACTCACAGACGGTTCTTGTAAAGAACTGTCGGGAGCATCTATTTATAGTGCTTGTATATCACAGACGGTTCTTGTAAAGAACTGTCTGTGATACGTCCACATCACAAACGGTTAACGAAGAACCATCTGTGATAATTTTATCACAGACAGGCGTATTCTATTGCCTGTTTTTGTAGTAGTGCGCCCTACGCCAGAGCGTCGAGAGCACTGCTCCAACTCTTTTTCCGCTCCACTACGTATCTAGTAGTAACGATCTATGACACCTTGCTTGCATGACTTAAAAACTGGAGTTGGTGGTTGTTCGTCCTCCCCCACCCTCTTGGGTACCAGAATCGATGTCTGGGCTACACGGTGGACGATACACACGAGCCTCTTAATTTCTATAGCAGCTCGGCGTTGAATTGTTAGAGATTGTGTTTTGTAGGGAGAGGGGATTTATATATGGAGGAATGTTGGCCGGAGTGATCAGTGGATCCACCAAACCAAGGATTAATAAGGGCTGAAAATTTTGAGCGTTCTTAATCTGTATGAACAAGATGGACCGATCGAGGTTATAATTAAATCAAACTCCAAATCCCCCAAAATAACGCGCGTGCGTGTAAACAATATAAGTAGACATGCAAGGAATATAATTGAAATTAGACAAGCTTCGTCTCAGTACATACATATACCAGCTATTTGACAGTACACAAAAAAAGGGGAGAACATGCATATTATTGATTACTTAAGCAAAAGCAAATCATGCATGCAGTAAACTTAAGCTGGAGCGGTGGATGACGATGATGATATATATATGATCTCTAGCTTCGTCGACGTCAACTCGAACTCGAACGGTGAAGAAGCATGCGGTGCAGCTGCTTAATTGGTGAGCTCCTCCTCCTTGTGGGTCTCGATGACGAGGTCGGACTTGGGGTAGGCGTGGCAGGTGAGCACCCAGCCGGCGGCCATCTGGTCGTCGTCGAGGAAGCTCTGGTCGGACTGGTCCACCTCGCCGGAGACGACCTTGCCGGCGCAGGAGGAGCAGGAGCCAGCGCGGCAGGAGTAGGGCAGGTCGATCCCTTCCTCCTCGGCCTGGTCGAGGATGTAGACGTCATCGGGGACCTCCAGCTCCACCTCGCCCTCCGGGGTCACCAGCTTCACCTTGTAGGCCGCCTGCGCCCGCAGCCTGGCGCCGCGCACCAGCTGCTTGCTCTTCGTGGTGAGCGCGACGCGGGCGGCTACGGGCGCCGGCGCTACGCGCAGGGAGAAGGGGGCGCGGAGGCTGCTGCTGCTCAGGGCGGTGGCCATGGCTAGCTGTTTGGTGGCTGGAGGCGAGCAACGAACGAGTGGTGGCGCGCGGCTTCACAGGTGAGGAGGCTAGGGCAATATGAAGGGATTGGAGGGGGTGGGTGCCAGGTGGCGCGGTCTCAGTGGCCACCTTATCGGCGGGGGGATGGCTGGGGCGACGACGACCACACGCTGCTCATCATCGACGGCCGGCGTGTGGACGCCGCTGGCCTGCAATGCAATCCGATGGATCTCACATCAAATTGTTTGTTTGCATATGCGATGCACCTATTATTTTACCAAGTGAAAAACACGCATTTGAAAGCGTATTAGCGTATATACAACACAAGATGTTTATACATAAGTGTTTAAAGAGACAGTATAGCCAGGGGCGGAACTAGAACGAAAATGATCGGGGTTCACCACTTCACCATACATATAATAATATATATAATTTCCAACTAACATGGTACTAAATAGTAATATATCCGGCAACTTTTAGCATCAATAATTCAACATAACCAATGCTATGTACAATGATAACGGAGTAGCGATCAAAATGCTTACCAAGATAAAGAAACTCACTTGTAATATTTGTTAATTGTAGAAAAGTGAAGCAACTAAGGGTGAAATCACGAATAAAAGATAGTCGGTATTGGCAAAATACATCATCCGACCTAAATGACATACAAAAAAAAGAACAAAATGAATTGAAATTGTAAAGTAAAAAAAGTAGAATGATCGAATAAAAGTAAATACATTACCTTTTAGTATTTACGTTCTTTCAAGTTCATGAAACGATGAACCACGGCGTCATTGGTAACTTTCTTCATTTCTTCTTTCTCCACATAGCAAATCAGGCTATCACTTATGAAATCATCACTGATGCGATTGCGCAAATAATTTTTCACAATTCTCATGGCTGAAAAACGCCTCTTAACTGTAGCAGTGGCGACAGGTAAAACTAGTACTAGCTTCAAAAGTCGATAAACCAAAGGATAGCAAAGATGTTTCCTTGTCTCCACCATTTTTTGAGAAAGTTGGGCAATAGTCTGTATGTTGGAGAATCTATCATCTGCTCGCACATCGGCAATGTAGAGGCAAAGGTGATGGTTAAGGTCCCTCAATTCCCCAAAATCAAAATCAATGGGATAAAGTTTAGCAATGCTCATCAAATTATCCAAATTGAAATCATGAAATGAGTCTCTTGGACTCAAAGCGGCTGACCAAACAAGCAAGTTAGAGGTTGTCTCGTTGAAGCGACTATCAAGCTCTTGAAGTAGCCAATCAAGAACATCATTAAAACAATCCACTTCATAATGATGCTTGTTGGTAATTCCAGTTCTTTGCCGTTGCTTCTTTGGATTAACGTAAGCTTCTCCCATTTCCAACTTAGGAATACCATGTTTATCACAGAAGGCATATACTTCACCTAGGACAGATTCCCACCTATCTCTTCTAAGCTCATCCAAATACAACCTAGTTGATTTCACACATTTAATGGCATTCACACTGTCTTGATCCTTTCGTTGAAGTGCTAGTGACAAGGTGTTTGTGATTATCAAGATGGTCAACATGAGATGCAAATAAAAGACAAAATCAAATGACTGAAAGTACACTAGTAGACCCAATGCTTGATCTCTATTTGTTCTGTCCTTGTCTTCTTCTTCCACAAATTCTAACACTGTGACAACTGTTGGGAACAAGTCAACCAAACTCTTAAGAGTTTTATAATGAGAACTCCAACGAGTATCTCCGGGTCTTTGAAGACATTGCTCTTGATTTAATCCCGTCCAGTTTGAAGTAGCCCACAACCTAAAGCCGTGTGCACTTGTTCGTGGTTGATATCTCGAACCATGTCCCTCCTCTTCGAAGATCCACCCACCACATTCAACAAGAGAGAAATCATACTAAAGAAATTACTAATGCCCTTATGCTTTCTTACAACGGCCACAACTACTAATTGAAGTTGGTGAGCAAAACAATGGACATAATAAGCTGTGCTACTTTCTCTTATGATCAATGATTGCAAGCCATTGAACTCACCTCGCATATTGCTAGCACCATCGTATCCTTGGCCTCTAACTTGCTTCAAACTTAGCTTATATTCTGCAAATAGAGAATCAATAGAAGACTTGAGGTAGGCAGAAGTTGTCTCTTTTACATGAACAAGACCAACAAAACTCTCCTTTATAATTCCACAACTATCAACATACCGCAAGACCACTGCCATTTGTTCTTTGCAAGAGACATCTCTGGACTCATCAATAAGCAAGCAAAACACATCATGCCCAATTTCTTTGAGAATAGAATGCAATATGTCCTTTGAGAATAGAACTCGAACGGTGAAGAAGCATGCGGTGCAGCTGCTTAATTGGTGAGCTCCTCCTCCTTGTGGGTCTCGATGACGAGGTCGGACTTGGGGTAGGCGTGGCGGTGAGCACCAGTAGCGGCCCATCCGTCGTCGTCGAGAAGCTCGGTCGGACCGGTCCACCTCGCCGGAGACGACCTTGCCGCGCCGAGGAGGAGCGAGCCGCCGGCGGAGTAGGGCGGTCGATCCCTTCCTCCTCGGCCGGTCGAGGATGTAGACGTCATCGGGACCTCGGCTCCACCTCGCCTCCCGGCGTCACCGCCTTCACCTTGTAGGCCGCTGCGCCGCGCCGCACTGGCGCCGCCGCACCACCGCTTGCTCTTCGTGGTGAGCGCGACGCGGCGGCTCGGGCGCCGCGGCGCTGCTGCAGGGAGAAGAGGCGCGGAGGCTGCTGCTGCTGCAGGCGGTGGCCATGGCTAGTCGTTTGGTGGCCGGAGGCGAGCAACGAACGAGTGGTGGCGCGCTTCACAGTGAGGAGGCTAGGGCAATATGAAGGATTGGAGGGTGGGTGCCGTGGCGCGGTCTCGATGGCCACCTTATCGGCTCGGGATGGTCAGGCGACGACGACCACCGCCGCTCATCATCGACGGCCGGCGTGTGGGCGCCACCGGCTCGCAATGCAATCCGATGGATCTCACATCAAATTGTTTTACTAAGTGAAAAACACGCATTTGAAAGCGTATTAGCGTATATACAACACAAGATGTTTATATATAAGTGCTTAAAGAGACAGTATAGTGTGGATATCGTGAGGATATGTGCACGATCTCAGGATGATGAGTCAATTGGCAATGGCTTTGTTGGTTTGCAAAATCTCGCGTTTTGGGTTTGCTTCATCTTTGTCGGACCACGGCGGTCCGACCGGTGGTGTCGGCGGTCGGACCGCGCGTGCGGCCGGATCGGACCGGCGGTGGTGGGTCGGACCGGCCTGACCTAAGGTTGGATTTTCGGGCTAATCCAAAAATAGGTTGTGTAGGCAGGTGAGGGGAGTCTTCTGGATGTGGTCCCATCATTTTTGGAGCTCCCAGTCAAAAGTTCTATTCGATTGAAATTTCCGAAGGTTTGAATTTCGCTTGAATTTTGGCTAAGTCCTTTGGACCGTCCGACCGCCGTTGTGGGAGCGGTCCGGCCGATGAAATCGGTCGGACCGGCCACGTGAAGGCCGACCGGCGATCACTGGAGGTGAGCCAAGTGTGGCATTGAGTTTGTTACGAGTGTGTTATTCTATGAACTTCAATGCTTTATTGATGTATATTGCATTGCGGGCGGCGTGGGTCAAGTTGTGAAGAACTTGTTCGGAAGCGGTTTGTTTGTCTATTATCGCGGTGGCTTGCGTGTCAACGGCGTCAGCGGTGAGTGGATCGGGACTACGCTTGGAGAGTGAGGTCGAGCGATCGGGGATACCGGGTGAGGTTGTGTGACTCAAGCATGGAGCGAATGGACAAGATGGATCGAACGGGTGGTTCAAGCATTGGTTGGATCGGTGGTGCGGATATCGGTGCGAGTCTCGGGAGGTTCCGATGGGATTCGGACGAGAGGCTTGGCGTCGATGAGAACCGTGATCAACCTACACGTGGTGAAGCGGCGATTGCTTCAACAGATTAGTGTGTGGGTCCCATGTGTGAGTGGGCCCCAAATGTGAAACTCTAGTCCTCTCTAGTATAAATAGGAAGGGGAGAAGAAAAACTCTTGAGGCACTCATTTGGTTTCTTCCTTGCTTTTCTAGGGTTAGGGTTTGGAGAGGAAGAGAGGAGAGATTGTATGCTCCTTGGGTGAGCTCTTGTCCTCCTAGTTGGAGTGGCTTTGTAAGCATCTTGTGAGATCAATCAATCTTGTGATGCTTGCTTGAGAGATCATTTGTCTCCTCTTTGTGTTCTTCTCTCATTTGGATGAATTTGGTGCTTCCTTGATTCAAGGGTTTATGCTTGGTCTCTTGACCCATTTTGTCTTGCTTTGATGTGTGGAATACTCCTAGAATCATCTAGACCATCAATCCCCACAAGCAAGTCTTGAATCAAAGTTTTTCATATTTCTAGGGTTTGTGCACTTCTTGATTAAATCCTTGAGAGATCGATTCTGCGAAGTGGATCCAAGGATCGTCGCTAGAAATAGGTCTCTAATATCATTAGGAGGTGTGCTCAAATTTGGTCAAGTTTCATTGGTTGAATCAAAAGTTGGATCAAATTTCGTTTTGGATTTGGGGTTCTTTTTCGATTCGGTGAACCGGTCGACCGGTCTTATAGCAATGATCCGACCGCCAGTATATTCGAACATTTATCTTGCCGGTCGAACGTTGCCCACCGTCCGACCGCCGATTAGTTGCCGGTCGTATCCATTGTTGAGCGTCGGTCCGACCTTTGTGGTAGCGATCGACCGCCAGCCAGATCAACCCTTTGAGTTTAAGTCTCCACATTTGTGTCGTGTGGTTGTCGGGGTTTGTCGAGTTCAGCACAAGGCTTCCGCTGTGTGCTTATTGATCTTCTTAGCTCTCATAGCTAAAGGAGTAAAGTTCGTGTTGGATTTGTTTTAGGCGAGAAAGTTTTGAAAGCGCCTATTCACCCCCCCTCAGTCGCCTTTCCGGTCCTACAAGTGGTATCAGAGCCGGTTAGCTCTTTGCTATAGATCTTACCCGGTCTTTGGAGCCATGGCGACTGAGCGATATTCAATCAGGCCACATGTTTTTGATGGAGTTGATTTTGCTTATTGGAAGGCCCGAATGGAGGCCTACATCGAGGCTCAAGGGCACGCGATTTGGCTTAAGGTGAAAAACCCTTATGTCGTGCCAGCCGATGACAATTTGATCACTCCAGATGTGGAGAACAACAGCAGGGCTCGTAATTTTTTGATTCAAGGCCTTAGTCGATCGGAGTTTGAGCGTGTCGCTCATTTGCTGTCTGCTCATGAGATCTGGCGGACTCTTTGTGATTATCATGAAGGGTCCACTGCGATCAAGGAAGTGAGATGAACCGACTTAAGAAAGCATACTCCAAGATCGAGCAAAGACACGTGAATCTTTAGATGAGCTGTGGGGGAGATTTACTAAAATTCTTCATGATCTCCGCGCTGTTGATCTTGTATTTTCTGAGTCAGAAAATGCACGCCAATTGTTGGGTGCTTTAGATGTGAAGGTCTGGGGGATGAAGATCATCGCCATCAATGACAACATCACATGAGTGAGCTTACCATGGATAAGCTTTACTCGAGGTTGAAGACGCATGAGATTGATTTTATCTCGCGTCTCCCCACGGCATGAGCCGATGGCTTTAGTGGTTGACCACTCTAAGGGTAGATATCTTTGATTCTTTTAATGTTAGCTCATCTGGATTTTCTTTATGCCTTTGCATTCTTTGAGCGATGAGCAACTTGAGAGACTACCCGAGGATGACTTAGCCCTCCTATCCACAAAATTCACGAGCCTACAATAATGTGAGGAGTAGGAGGAGAGGTGAACCTATCACATGCTTTGAATGTGGTGAGCCAAACCACATTCGCTCTAGATGCCCCAAGTGAAGGGCAAGGAGGAGAAGGAGTCACAAAGGCATCCTCAAGCGAGGATGCTAAGTCCAAGAAGACAAACTACCGCAAGTTTGTCGGTCGAGTCCTTGAAGCTCTAGAGGATGTGAGCATGGAAGATGTGGACTCGAGTCGGAGGACGACAAAAGTGACTCCGTGGCAAGAAGAAGGCACGTGATTTCACGAGCATGTGCTTTATGGCTAAGAACGACCACGACAGCCTACTCCTCCAACAAATGAGGATCCTTTCATGATCCCGATGAGGTATGCCCTTCACTTCGACATGAAAAGGGCTTTAGTGCTTGCTGAACAAAAATTGCATAAGCAAGCTAAAGTGATCAAGAAACAGATACAATGATTGATAATTTGAACCTAGAAGTGGTTAGGCTCAAATCCATTAATCCCGATGATTTCGTGATTCATGCTCTAGCTTGCTTAATGAATTGTCAAGCTTGAATAATGCTCATTCCTCTGTTGAAAATCAATTGAAAATGATCTTTACAACTAGAATCTCTCAAGTCTAGTTCTGCTTGCATGAATGCCATTCCACTTGATGTGATTTGCTTTAGAAGCTATTCCATTAAATTGCTCAAACTGTGCTTTGCTAGAATTGAAAT
This sequence comes from Hsuehochloa calcarea, assembly GCA_036346395.1. NCBI lineage: Eukaryota > Viridiplantae > Streptophyta > Magnoliopsida > Poales > Poaceae > Hsuehochloa > Hsuehochloa calcarea. The sequence goes on from CM070601.1 coordinate 45,296,141, forward strand.
CTGGATAGCTCTTTAAAAGAATTGCAAAATTTGATGCTAGTCACACTTGTTCTCATTGTAAGAATAATCGAATTAAAATGCAAGAGATGACCAAATGGTTGCTTATTCTAGAATTGCCTCTTGTGAAAATTACCTAAAGCTTACAATTGAGATTGAAGCTTTAAACAAGACTCTTGAAGAGAAAGCTAAAATTGAAAGATCCATGTCTCTTCTGCTTCCAAGAAAGTCATTGATTCTTCCTCTTGTATGTTGCATCTTTGAAATTGATATTCTTTGTTGGTAAGATACAAGAGGCTTTTAGAGTCAAATTTAAGGAAGCAGCTGAATAGGATTGGAGAGTCCTATTGTGTGTCTTGTGAGGCTCTTAAAGTGGAAGTGGATCTTCTTAAGAGCAAACATGTTGAGGCAATCGATTCTAAAAAGTGCTTCAATTGTGGAGTTTTGGCAAAGAGAACGATTACCTCAAAATGACTCTTGAGAAGTTTTCTAGTGGGAAAAGAAGCTCAACTTGATTCTAGACCAATCCAAGGTGAGTGTGAAAAACAGTGGCCTAGGCTTTAAGTCCCTAGAGCTTTCCAAGAATCTCCCACCAAAGATTGCTAGAGTTGTGAAAAGTGGTTTGGTTGAGCAAGAACCTTCTTTGACTTCAAAGGTTGTTCCTAAAGTCAGAGGTTCTGCTCAATCTCCTTCTAGCAAGAAAGGTGCTTCGTCTCACCAATTACGGACCCCTCAAAAGGTCAAGTACAATTGCACCTTCTGCAAGAAAGAGGGCCACACCGTTGAGTTTTGCTTCCGGAGAGCAAAATTTGAGAGGAAAGAGAGGATGAGCGCTTTGAGATCCATTAGAGGAGTCTCTTCTTCAATGATAGTCTCTAGAGCAGGCGACCTATTCAACACCACACATATAGGCCTAGGCTTGTAGAGAATCTTGTTGACTCTTTTGGTGGGTCCAGGCAGCAGTGTGGTTTAGGATATCGTGAGGATAGACCACGGGTAGCACCTAGACAGGGGGAGTATCGGTCTTTTGGTAGATCGTTTTGGAGAGGTCCAGGTGGTGCTCATGGGCATTCTTATGATTTTGTGCCTAATCATTTTTCTGCTGCTTCTTTTGCTGTTCCTAGGCCTCATCCATCTCAGTACTGGACTCCTAGAACTTTTATCTCAAATCCAGATCGAGGCTTGGATGTTCGAGGAATTTGCTCTTTTGTTTTCATTGTATCATAATGCATTTTTATTTCAAATGTCGTGCATTGCATAATAAAAATTGTGGAGCTTTGAGTATTATCCTTGTATGGCTTGATTTCATACTCTATACCTTGTCATATCAAGTGATGGTCTGCTGGACTTCTTTTATGGCTCTTCGTGTTTTGGCTTAGCTTTTCCCTTGCTAGCTTTATATCTGTGACCAAATTGAATCGAATCATGTCTTGTTGGATCTTGTGACTAGTTTTGCTCTAGTGATCCTCTTATGATTCTTGCCATGTCTTACAAGCTGAATTGAGTCTTGAACTTATTTTGAGATGAAAAATTAGCTTTTTATCTTCTTAAGTCAAGCAAATGAAAAAAAAAGATTTTCTGTGGGAAAAAACTGATCTCACCAATCCTTTCTCATGAGACGGCTTGCCATTGCACTAGGCATGAACTCAGGGGGAGTTTTGGATGACCTAGACCACTCTTTTAAGCTTATCGCTTGAGATGGTCGCGGCAAGGCTTGAGATCTAGCACAGTAAAAAAGGAGAAGAGAGAAAAAAAAAAGGGGCTAAGTGCTTGAGCTTTGCTTCAAAAGAATTCTCTTAATGCTCAAAATGCCTCAATTCCTGTTTTGAGTCTCTTTTTGCTTATAGACATGGCTTGACTCATTTTTGGTTGCTTTTAGTGAATCTATGACATTGAGCAACCTTTCATGGTTTTAATTACATTAATCTCAGTTTACGCTATCTTGGTGTTAGCTTTGCGAGACATGTTTTGCCATGATTGAATATAGCTTCTACTCTTTATATGGCTTGGTATATGTCTTGTCTTGTCTCGTAGATAATGGTCATGGCTCCTTTTGCTAAATTTCAAATAAAGTCATTTCTTCATGCTCGTTCTTCTCTCATGCATCTTGATGAATTCATTGTCAAAGGGGGAGAAGGATTGAAGAAAATGCTGCTTTGGAGCTTTTGGTTCACATAAGGTTTCATGCATAAAAGAATACACACACACACACAAATAAAAATTTTGTGAACCTTTTGAAAATTTGTGATCATAGTGAGTTGAGTCTCTGGGTTTTATTGCCTTTTTCTGTTTTGAATTGCAATTCAAGAAGACTCACAATGATCAAAGGTCAAATAGAACATGTTGTCTTTCATATGGACCTTAGTGAGATTTTTGGCCATCTTACGAATTTGAATTCTTTTGTGCGTTCATTGCCTTATCTCACTTGCCTTCACTATTCTGAAGCCAGCTTGGTCGGTTCCTAAGCTTTTTCTTGCTTATGGACCAAGTTGTGCCTTTATGCGAAAACGGCGATTTTTACTTTTCATTTCGAAAAACCACATTTTCTTGGAAATTGCCAATGTGTTCATCAAGGGGGAGATTGTGGATATCGTGAGGATATGTGCACGATCTCAGGATGATGAGTCAATTGGCAATGGCTTTGTTGGTTTGCAAAATCTCGCGTTTTGGGGTTTGCTTCATCTTTGTCGGACCACGGTGATCGGACCGGTGGTGTCGTGGTCGGACCGCTTGCGTGCGGCTTCGGACCGGCGGTGGTGGCTTGGCCGGACCGGCGACCTAAGGTTGGATTTTCGGCTAATCCAAAAATAGGTTGTGTAGGCGGTGAGGGAGTCTCCTGGATGTGGTCCCATCATTTTTGGAGCTCCCAGTCAAAAGTTCTATTCGATTGAAATTTCCAGAAGGTTTCGGAATTTCTCGCTTGAATTTTGGCTAAGTCCTTTGGACCGGTCCGACCGCCGTTGTGGGAGCGGTCCGATCCGTATGAATCGGTCGGACCGGCCACGTGGCTGATCGGGCCGGCGATCACTGGAGGTGAGCCAAGTGTGGCATTGAGTTTGTTACGAGTGTGTTATTCTATGAACTTCAATGCTTTATTGATGTATATTGCATTGCGGGCGGCGTGGGTCAAGTTGTGAAGAACTTGTTCGGAAGCGGTTTGTTTGTCTATTATCGCGCGGTGGCTTGCGTGTCAACGGCGTCAGCGGTGAGTGGATCGGGACTACGCTTGGAGAGCCGAGGTCGAACGATCGGGGATACCGGGTGAGGTTGTGTGACTCAAGCATGGAGCGAATGGACAAGATGGATCGAGCGGTGGTTGAAGCAATTTGGTTGGATCAGCGGTGCGGATATCGGTGCGAGTCTCTGGGAGGTTCCGATGGGATTCGACGAGAGAGGCTTGGCGTCGATGAGAACCACTGATCAACCTACGTGGTGAAGCGGCGATTGCTTCAACAGTTAGTGTGTGGGTCCCATGTGAGTGGGCCCCAAATGTGAAACTCTAGTCCTCTCTAGTATAAATAGGAAGGGGAGAAGAAAAACTCTTGAGGCACTCATTTGGTTTCTTCCCTTGCTTTTCTAGGGTTAGGGTTTGGAGAGGAAGAGAGGGAGAGATTGTATGCTCCTTGGGTGAGCTCTTGTCCTCCTAGTTGGAGTGGCTTTGTAAGCATCTTGTGAGATCAATCAATCTTGTGATGCTTGCTTGAGAGATCATTTGTCTCCTCTTTGTGTTCTTCTCTCATTTGATGGTCTCTTGACCCATTTTGTCTTGCTTTGATGTGTGGGAATACTCCTAGAATCATCTAGACCATCAATCCCCACAAGCAAGTCTTGAATCAAAGTTTTTCATATTTCTAGGGTTTGTGCACTTCTTGATTAAATCCTTGAGAGATCGATTCTGCAAGTGGATCCAAGGATCGTCGCTAGAAATAGGTCTCTAATATCATTAGGGAGGTGTGCTCGAAATTTGGTCAAGTTTCATTGGTTGAATCAAAAGTTGGATCAAATTTCGTTTTGGATTTGGAGTTCTTTTTCGATTCTGGATGAACGGTCCGACGGTCTTATAGCAATGGTCCGACCGCCCGTATATTCGAGACCATTGTCTTGCCGGTCGAACCGTTGTCCACCGGTCCGACCGCCGATTAGTTGCTTGGTCGGATCATTGGTTGAACGTCGGTCAGACCGCTGTGGTAGCCGGTCGACCGCCGTGCCTGTGATCAACCCTTTGAGTTTAAGTCTCCACATTTGTGTCGTGTGGTTGTCGGGGTTTGTCGAGTTCACACAAGGCTTCATTGTGTGCTTATTGATCTTCTTAGCTCTCATAGCTAAAGGAGTAAAGTTCGTGTTGGATTTGTTTTAGGCGAGAAAGTTTTGAAAGCGCCTATTCACCCCCCCCCCCTCAGTCGCCTTTCCGGTCCTACATATAGCCACGTCACCAAGCGACCATGCATGTAAGAGCTATTTCCTCTAATGCAAGAACCACTTTGATAGCTGCTTAGATGGTTGTATTATCTATCAATTATATGTAGTTATATGTATAAACACGTATTATGCACAGGTACCTACTCAAACATCGATGTTACAAAATAAGCAGCTTATATGTCCTACACGGCAAGAAAATGTCAGTTTTGCTTTGGTAAGCATCTCTCTTGGCACCTGCACTGTACATACTATCTCTTTAAGCACTTATGTTACAAAACTTGCTTTAACCCCTCTCCTCTAGCTCTATTTGCCCGGTTTTGAGAGGAAAGGGTTGGATGAATGCATGAAAGGATGTAAATATGAATTCAACTTTATGACAAATTTAGGTTGGCTTAGTCAGAGTGCAAACTTTCACATGTATGCTTACATAATTATATCAAAATGCAACAAGACAAATTCATTTTTGTCAGCGGAGCATAAGATTCAACAACAACAAGAATTCATACTAGCATGTCTTGGTTCTTGGTTGCTATATTAAGGACCAATTAAACAATCAATTTAACAATTTGAATAAACACTTAGTAAGACCTACACATGCTAGTGTCATCATCTTAAAGTTCACACACAACCAAGTTTAGCATCTAGTTCAATACATATTTTTGTTTTAAAGACTACAAGTGAGCAACTAGGTCTTGGGAAAAATAATAAATTGGCTAGAAAAATTCAAAAAGAATTGTGGGATGTTTCTAGGATACTAAAGATGCTCAGAAAATTTTCCCTACACGTTATTATCAGGTTTTAATTTGTACAATAATTCAGACAAGGGAAACAAGACATAGACTCAAACAGCAGAGAGATTAAGTTCAAAAATTCCAGAAAAATTCCGGTACATTACTTAAGAAATAATTAACACCATAAAATTGGGCCCTAGAATTTTAAACCAACCTATTAGTTCCAAAATCCAAATTGGCCATAACAACACTGCAAAGTTTTTGAATTAATTTCTGTGCAAAATTAGTTCAATAAATTGTGGAAAAAATATATTTGTGATCTACACACCATCAGGTTATCATGTGAATATTTTAAAGATTTTTTAGAAAAACTAATGGCACTGGAGCACAATTCTATCCATCGAGTTCAAAAATTGTGCACAAAAACAAGAAATGTGAAGGACCGAAATGGCAACAGAGGGGGTGAATGGTGCCTAAAAATTAATACTCCCCTTAACTGTATTTAAAACAAGCCTACAAAGATTTCTGAAGATCTAAACAAAGTAAATGAAGCAAGATCAAATAACAAAAACAAGTTTCAGGCTGTTCTTCTGGAAATCGGAAGTTCCGGGCAGTAGAGTGCGGAAGTTCCGCAGTGTATAGCGCGGAAGTTCCGCTTGCGGTACTTCCGCTGCATAAAATCGGAAGCTCCGATTATCCTGACCGAAGAACAGAACGCTCGGGTTTTTGCCCAAAAATCCAAACTACTTAATCTTGAATGCTCTTCTCAGGTCAAGTTTTACAGGACATCATCCTAAACACCATCTTGACCTTATGGAGAAGAATCGCAACCAAAGATTCAATAATCGAACCAAAAACGGATTTCTTGAAGAAGGGGCAAGAAAACCAAAACCAATGATAAGCTAGATTCTCAGATTCTTAGAGCATGAAACTTTGAGGAAGTAATAGCAATACCAAAACGATTCTAAATATGAAGTTTCATGCTATCTCATAAAACGAATCAAAAGATATGCCAAAACCCTAGATATTCAATATGAACAGAGAGAGAGAGAGAGAGAGAGTTGCAAAATCAGATAATCGAAACCTCAGATTTCATTGGATTGAAACATGGATTACAGAGGTAACGCAAAGAGGAAAGATTACAATAGGTTTCAGTTCATACTCTCCTCTCAACAAGCTCTCAAAAGCAAAACAAATCTTTTCTAGAGCTAACCCTAATTTTCTATCCAAAAAGTCTAACCCTAACTCGTGGTTCTCCCTATTTATAGCCTTTGCTAATGGGCCTCCAACCCATTAAGCCCGCTACACCCGAACGGAATCGCCTCCACTTTTGCCGCTGCGAAAAGACCCTTTCGCCTTGCGCACCTTCCGAAGCCTCCGTACACCTTGTTGTGCACGACTGCAACCGCTTCAAGATTCACGCCGTCTTGACACATCCGACCGCTTCGACCTCAACGCCTCCTGCGCCTAGTCCGGTCCACGTGTCTCGCCACGACTCCATCTTGATGCCTGCGATCAACACAGAAAAAAACACATCACATAGCATTGCACAATATCATAGCATTAATATTTGTATAAGACTCAAACTCATACACAATCAAAATCACAATTTATCCTTCTCTGCAAAGTTCTGGACACAATCGGAAGTTCCGCACTTACCACAGCGGAAGTTCCGATTTCCGGAACATCCGCACTTGTCAGGAATATCGGAAGTTCCGCGCTGTACTTGTCAGGAATATCGGAAGTTCCGCGCTCAACACTGCGGTACTTCCGATATCCGGAACAACCGACTTTCCAGATATTTAATTCCGATTTGATATCTTAGAGAACACACAATGTCAGAATTTTCGGACACTCCGCTACCCCTTGTGCGGAAGTTCCGATTTCCTTCAGCCGAGAGCAAAACCCAGATATATCGGAAGTTCCTTTTTCCAACACCGGTAGTTCCGATTAATCGGAACTTCCGCTCCATACACAGCGGTAGTTCCGATTTCCCTGACTCAGCCCAGAAACAGTCCAAACCGAAAAACTCAACTCTCAATCTAATCAACACACTTGTCAAATACTCATCACTCAGAGTGGAGGACCTCTCACATGGTCTCTCAAAATGAGTTTCACTTTGCATAAAAAGTAATTGACTACATAAGCAAACCTAGCATGGTTTAAACACTTCCAGTTAAGCAAGACTAAAATGAGCTACTCTCATTTCATATTATAACAAGTTCACTTTTATCAATTAAAAGACAAGCACGTTCTTTAACTCCATAACAATCTAGCTTATCAAGCTACAACATCCATAATATCTAAAAATTTAAACTCATGCAAGGAATCTATATGAGCACGACAAGTTGTTAATTTCCAAATTGGTTAACAATTTTAAGCTAAAGAAATTTAAAGGCAAATTGAATTTATACCTCTACCTATTAGTCATTTTCCTTCTTTGATCACTAAGACGAACTACTAACCATGCTTCTCGATTTATACAACTTAAGTAACATGACATGCTTGAGTTAATTTAGAAACTATATGCATGATCAAAGTATAAGAATCCAGGTGCCTAACAAGTAATTTGATGTATCTTCTACCCCTTCTATGCGCCACTCTTTGATTGACATGACTTATTAGCATTCTTGGAACCAATGAGGTTAAATGGATGACATTCGATAGCTAACATGTCTCAAGGTGATCCAGATGAAATAGTAAATGAATGCGTGAGTATGATGCAAGACTGTAACACCCCAACCCATCAGGGGCCTGGGATGTTACTAAATAAACAAGATAAACAATAAACATATGGCATAGTTCTAAATTTCGGCAGAACCTCCTTTGCATAACTAGGTATACCGGAGGTTCCAACATATGCATATATTATTATCAATATCTCAACATCCAAAGTTCATCAAAGCATTCATAAATAAACTATTCAGCTAAAGCATAAGCAAGCGTAATTAAAACTTGCCACTCTCATTATTACAAATAACCCAATGCATTCAGGCATAACCAAAATTAATTCTTAAACAGTTTGCTTATTATTAAGGTACGACCTAAATGATAATCATCTTTAAAATATTGTGTGGTAGTGAGTGCATCCAAAGCAGTTCTACTCCCTCCCATGCATGCCGTTCTTGCAAGTGGTACCTAAAAGCACAACAAAAGCAAGAGGTGAGTCCAAAGACTCAGCAAATATAATAAATGGCATCAACAACATACAAGCATGTAACTCATCAACTATACTTCACAAAATCACATATCAATCACTTTAGACATGTATGTATGCAATATGCTCAACATGGTCTTTCTCTTTCTCTTTCCCTTTTGCATTTTACCGGTAATGCAAAGTGCGCATCCGTTGATGCACACCCATACCTGTAACATCTACTACATGGACATTTGCCCATACTCCACGTGTATGGGAACCTGAGCCCATGCTCTTCAAGCATGAGAGCCTTTAGCCCGTCATTAACATGACGGGGACCTCAAGAGTTGCTTGGCCCTCACATGACCAAGACTTCAGTTAACCACCATAATGCATATGTATGAATTCTCAAAGTAATACAAATATGCGTCCACAACAACGTTGCGTATAAATAACCTAATCTTACTCCAAAACCTCATAACCATAGACCGACAACCATGAATAATACCAATTAAGCTATCATCATCACAAACATGAACACACAAGGACTCATAATATATACCAAACATTGCCATTCAATAGTACATAATATGGTCATCGTTATACTTGCCTTAACCACGAGAGAACGAGGATGTCACGTAAGGTCTTGCTCCGTGCATCCACCAACTGAATAATAATTATAACACACGCCAAGACACAGCAGCAAACCAAAACAAACTATTTAACAACAACCATGGACTTGCAAAACTTCTAACTCGATCTCGTCCCCAAAATCCTAAACGTCGATCTGTCCCCTTGGTGGACAGTCAACTTTAAAAATCCATATCTATTAGTACAAGGGTCAAAATAAGATGTTCTTAGACTTTCTTGAAAGGTAATTAAATTCTCCAATTAAGTCTAGTTGGTGAGCCTTACTGAATTGAGAGACCATGTGAGAGGTCCTCCACTCTGAGTGATGAGTATTTGACAAGTGTGTTGATTAGATTGAGAGTTGAGTTTTTCGGTTTGGACTGTTTCTGGGCTGAGTCAGGGAAATCGGAACTACCGCTGTGTATGGAGCGGAAGTTCCGATATATCGGAACTACCGGCGTTGGAAATAGGATCTTCCGATTTTCCTGGGTTTTGAGTTCGGCTGGCGGAAATCGGAACTTCCGCTCAAGGGGTAGCGGAGTGTCCGATAATACTGTTATTAAGGTTCTCTGAGATGAAAATCGGATTTGAAAATCGGATGTTCCGAAGATCGGAAGTTCCGCAATGGTAAGAGCGGAAGTTCCGATAATCCTGACAAGTGCGGATGTTCCGGAAATCGGAACTTCCGCTGTGGTAAGTGCGGAACTTCCGATTGTGTCGAATCTGTCGAGAGAAGATTAATTTGTGGTTTTGATTTTGTATGAGTTTGAGTCTTATACAAATGTTGATGCTATGATATTGTGCAATGCTATGTGATGTGTTTTTGTGCATGTTGACCGCAGGACATCGAGGCGAAGTCGTGGCGAGACACGAGGAGATCGGACTAGGCGCGAGCGGCGTTGAGGTCGAGCGGTCGGATGTGTCGAAGGCGGCGTGAATCTTGAGGTGGTTGCGTGTCAAGGACAGCAAAGGCGTCTGGAAGGCTTCGGAAAGGTGCGCAAGGCGCGAAGGGTCTTTTCGCAGCGGCAAAAGTGGAGGCGGTTACATTGGGTGTAGCGGGCTTAATGGGTTGGAGGCCCATTAGCAAAGGCTATAAATAGGGGAGAACCCTGGTGTTAGGGTTAGACTTTTTGAGAGAAAATTAGGGTTAGCTCTAGAAAAGGATTTGTTTTGCTTTTTGAGAGCTTGTTGAGAGGGAGAGTATGAACTGAAATCTTTTGTAATCATTCCTCTTTGCTTTACCTCTGTGTCAGTGTTTCAATCCAATGAAATATGAGGTTTTGATTATTTGACTTTGCAACTCTTCCTCTCTGTTTCATGTTGAATATCTAGGGTTTTGACATATCTTTTGATTCGTCTTAAGAAATAGCATGAAACTTGATATCTAGAGTCGTTTGATATTGCTATTACATCCTCAAAGTTTCATGAGCTAAGAATCGAGAATCTAAACTTATCATTGGTTTTGGTCTTTCTTGCCCCTTCTTCAAGAAATCCGTTCTTGGCTTGATCATTGAATCTTTGTTTGCAATTCTTCTCCATGAGGTCAAGATGGTGTTTAGGATGATGTCCTGTGAAACTTGACCAGAGAAGAGCATTCAAGATTTAGTTTTTGGATTTTTGAAAAGAAACCGAGCTTTGTTCTTGGTCGGGACAATCAAACTTCCGATTGTCCATAGCGAATTCTCATGGCGGAACTTCCGCACTGATTCCGGAACTACCGGAGTGCGGAAGTACCGCCGGGTAAAATCGGAACGTCCGATATTTGACAGAACAGACTGGAACTTATGATTAGTTCTCTGATTTTGTTTTACTCTTCTTGAGAGGGTTTGTAGATCCTTTTTAAATACAGTAAGGGAGAGTTCTTAATTTTAAGGCACCTTTCACCCCCCCCCTCTGTTGCCATTTCGGTCCTTCAATTGGTATCAGAGCCGGTTTGCTCTTCTTTATAGATCTTAACCGGTCGGTTGAGCCATGGCAACGGACAAGTATTCCACCAAGCCTCCAGTTTTTGATGGTCTGGATTACCCCTTCTGGAAGAGCCGAATGGAAACTTACATCCAGGCTCAGGGGTATGCCATCTGGAGAAAGGTGAAGGTTAGATTTGCTGTTCCTGCCGATGAAAACATCAATGTGGGAAACATGCTCGATGTTGAGGCAAATGCTAAGGCAAGGAACATAATCATTCAGGGTTTGAGCAGAAGTGAGTTTGATCGCATTTCTCATTTGATTTCTGCTTACGACATCTGGGTGACCCTCGATGCATACCATGAGGGCACCACCCAGATTAAGACGGTTCGACAAGACCAGGTTCAAGCGTGAATCTGATGAAATTTGAAATGCTTCTTTGGTGAATCTCTTGACGAAGTGCTTTTCGCGTTTTCACAAGATTTTGAGCAACCTCCGAGCGGTCGGTCTTACATACCCGACTCGGATAACGCCGACAGGATGCTTTCTGCACTTGATCTTCGTGTTTGGGAGATGAAAGTGACTACCATCAAAGATAGCACGGACCTCTCGACCACGACTCTTGATGCGCTTTACTCGCGTCTCAAGACTCACGAGATTGACATTGTCTCAAGGTCGAAGTCACGGTCGATGGCTTTAGTCACCGATCCCACTTCGGATCTTCTTACGAGTCAATCGTGGGTTCTCCTAGCTGCTCTCGTGACATAACGATGATCGCTTAGCAGCGACTTGAGGATGAACAGCTAGCCCTCCTAGCTCGGAAGTTTTCCCATGCTTACAAGAGGAGGAGGGATGGTAAAAGAGGAGGTCTGTGATTTGTTTGAGTGTGGTGGCCCCAACCACATCCGAGCAAACTGTCCCAAGCTTGGGAAGGGCAAAGGTGATTATGGCGGTCCAAGCAAGAACGACTACAACGACAAGAACCGCAACACAAAGCCCTCGGACTGATCAAGGCAAGAAGAAGTTCCGCAACTTTGGGAAGGCAAAGAAGGCTGTTCCATCGCGTCCTCACCGCCTCGATTTAACCGGACACCAGCGAGGTGGAGGGGTGGAGTAACGATGATGGGAAGGACGATCATGATCCCAAGGACGACGGCAACTTCTCGGCATGTGCTTCATGGCCCTCGAGCGAATCGAGCGACAATGAGTGTACTCTGACTCCGATGAGGTTAGTCCCACTTATGACCGACTTAATGATGCTTTTCTTAAGCTAGGTAGATTCCATGCTAAGTCTAGGGCTAAGTGTCTTTGGGTTGGAGAAGGAAGTAGCTAGACTATCACGGAGCTTACTTTACTTACATCCGCTCCCTCCCGTGATGAATGTGACACATGTTTGTGCTTTGATTGATGATATGGAAAACTAAGGACCTTACATGATAGTGTGTCCTCTGAACTTGACATGATTAAGGTAGAGAACATTAGCCTTCTTCTTGAATTAGAGATGAGTAGGCTAGCACCTCCTTCATCCACTACTGTTGAGGCTACTGCTTGCACCTCATGTGAGATGAGTAGGCTAGCACCTCCACTTTTGCCGCTTTGCGAAAAGACCCTTTCGCCCCTTGCGCACCTTCTGGAAGCCTCCCGTACACCTTGTTGTGCACGACTCGCAACCGCTTCAAGATTCACGCCGTCTTCGACACATCCCGACCGCTTCGACCTCAACGCCTCCTGCGCTTAGTCCGGTCCACGTGTCTCGCCACGACTCCATCTTGATGCCCTGCAGTCAACACAGACAAAAACACATCACATAGCATTGCACAATATCATAGCATCAATATTTGTATAAGACTCAAACTCATACACAATCAAAATCACAATTTATCCTTCTACGCACGATTGGACACAATCGGAAGTTCGCAGATTTACCACAAATGAAGTTCCGATTTCAAACATCCGCATTATCGGGAATATCGGAAGTTCGCGCTCAACATCTGCGGTACTTCGATATCCGAACAACCGACTTTCCGATATTTAATTCCGATTTGATATCTTAGAGAACACACAATGTCGAATTTTCGGACACTCCGCTACCTTGTGCGGAAGTTCCGATTTCCTTCAATGAGAGCAAAACCGGATAAATCGGAAGTTCCTTTTCCAACACCTGAGTTCTGATTAATCGGAACTTCCGCTCCATACACAATGTAGTTCCGATTTCCTGACTCGACCAGTAAATAGTCAAACCGAAAAACTCAACTCTCAATCTAATCAACACACTTGTCAAATACTCATCACTCAGTGGAGGACCTCTCACATGGTCTCTCAATCTCCCCTTGATGAGTATATTGACAATTACAAAAAGCATAAGATGAGTTTGAGTTTACAAATCAACCAAGGTTTAAACAAGAGTAGTTAAGCTCAAGACCAAGTTGACAAAAGAGAAAGACTTGAGATGAGATGAAAGAGAAATTTTCGCACAAAACTCAAGGCTTTTCTCCAGAAGGAAGACTTTTTCTCACAAAAATTCTCCCCCTTTGGCAATAAAATCATCAATATGCAGAAAAGGGAGGAAAAGACTATATGATGTTCATTTTAAGCAATAGGAGCCATGTAGATTATCCAAAATGACTATTAGAGAATTACACCAAGCCATAACACAGAAGAATGCTATCAAGATCATGACAATTGATGTATAGCAAAGCTAAGACAGAAAGTCCAAAATCTGATTAATGATCCAATTCTTTAGCAGGTCAAATAAGTCAAGATTGAAATCTAGCTAAAGATATCCAAGGATGATGCAAGCCATGTCAAATAATCTAAGTTGAACCAAGAAGACTCATACTGAACAGTTTAGAGTGCTACCAGTTGAAGAAGGTCTTATTTTATCCAGAACTCGGTCTCTTTGAAGATAAGCAATTTTAGCACATTTTTCTTTTTCTGAAGACTTTTTATGGTTTTATCTCAGTAAAGCAAGCTCTGGACTAGGTGCCATCCACAACTGCCTCCTGAGCTTCAACCATATTTTTTTTTATATAGCCATGTGCTAGATCCCAAGCCTTATGCGACCACTCCAAGCAACAGACTTAAGGATGTGATCTTAGGTCATCCAAGGCTCCCCCTGAGTTCATGCCTAGTGCAATGGCAAGCCGTCTCATGAGAAATATTTGGTGAGATCAGTTTTTTCGCACAAAAGAGATCATTTTTGCTTTTGAAGTTTTTAGACCAGAGATTAGAGATAAGTCATGTTTCTTAACAAACTGACATAGCTTACTCAAAAGTTCAAAAGAGATTCAGGACTCAACTCAGCCTACTTGACATGGCGAAAATCATAAAAGGATAGTTTCAACCAGACTAGTCTCAAGAGCTATCATGACAAGATTTTAATTCAAGTTTAGCATTTTTAAATACCTTAGCATGGCAAAGACTAAACTACACATAAAAAGTCATGATAGATCTAGCAGTTTAGCATAAATCATGGCAAGATGTAAAACAGTGAAAACATATCATAAGGGATAATAAACAAGACTCCATTTGATTATAATGCAATGCGGAATGAAATGCACAAAAATCCAGATTCCCTTCAGAATGAGATGCATCTTTTAATTCAGGTTGAGTTATGACAAAATTAAGAGTATGGAATAACCAAGAATAACTCCCCCTGAACCAAAGGAACTAAAACGAGAATCTGATAAGTAAAACAGAAAAGGCAGTCCTTTAGAGCATATAAAAGATATAGAGAAAACTATCGCCCAGACATGTTCTTATCTACCCCATATGATTCTAGGACTATCAGCTGATCAACTCATACACTAAGGAGCAAACACTGACCCTGTCTACCCAAGGGTGGCCCGACCCTTGTTAGAACCTATAAGAAGTGAGTAAGCTCTACTTAGAGAAGGAAGAAACAATAATAAGCAAGATCCTAGAAGCACAAGACAAGAAGTAGCAACAAAGCAATTTGGCAAGAGAACCACTCTAACCTATCTTTGGAAGGACTTCGACCCAAAAATGAAACCAGAAAGGAGTAATAGTATAATATAATATAATATAATATAATATAATATAATATAATAGTAGCACAAAGCTCCCCCTCACAAAGAGTCCGTAAGGACAAACCACCCCAAGCTCTCCCACAGAGGCAAAACCGAGAGTCAGCCCAGAGGCTTAGTGAAGATATCGCCAATCGGTGCTCACTTCCACAAACCGAGCACAATGTCACCCTTCTCTACATGGTCTCTAAGAAAGTGATATCGATATCAATATGCTTGGTCCGAGAATGCCTTTGGGTTCTTGGCAATGCAAATCGCAGACGTGTTATCACGTAAGAGTGGAACGCAATGATAGATAACCCAAATCTGCAGGTCGAGACCATCCAAAGCACTTGGCTACAAAGAATCGGCGCAGACAACGTACTCGGCCTCTGCAGTGGATCGCGAACACCGGATTGCTTCCTCGACGACCAGAGATTTAGAAGTGCCAATGAATTGGCAAGTGCCGAAGTGCTCTTCCTATCTATCCTACACCCGATGAAATCGCATCGGAGAAGGCTCTAAGAGATAGACAAGAAGAGGAAGAGTACCGATACCATAGTCAATGGTAGCTCGAAGGTACCGAAGATGCGCTTCACCGCCGACGGTGAGATACGCAAGGAGAAGCTCAAACCAAGCACAAAGACACACGTAAAAATGTATGTCCGGTCTCGAGGCCGTGAGGTACAAGAGAGAGCCAATCATGCTCCCGAAATCCTTTTGGTCAACAGTTCGCCGCCTTCATCTGGATCCGAGCAGGTGAGATGCCATTGGAGTTGATAATCGCTTTCCATCATTCATGTCGAAACGCTTCAGAGGTCTCGAGTGTATTTGCCTTGATGAAGAAAGGTACCCTCCCGAGTCTGTTTGATTTGGAAGCCAAGGAAGAAGCTCAACTCGCCCATCATGCTCATTTCAAACTCCGAGCTCATGACATCGAAAACTGGAAGCGAGCATGCGAGGAGCCGCCAAAGATAATGTCATCCACGAGATCCGACGAGCGTAAGATCGAGCCAAGACGGCGAATGAACAAGGTTTTGTCAATTTTACCCATCTCAAAACCATGGCTCGTGAGATAGGACTTAAGCCTTTCATACCAAGCTCGGGAGCTCGCTTGAGTCCATACAAAGCTTTGGAAAGCCTCAGAGACATGGTTAGGGTATTTGGGGTTCTCAAACCAGGAGGTCGTCTCACATAGACTTCTTCCTCAATAAGGCCATTGAGGAAGGCACTCTTGACATCCATCTGTAAAGCTTGAAACCCTTAGAAGCCGCAAAGGCAAGCGAGATTCTAATGGCTTCAAGTCTAGCTACAGGGCAAAGTCTCTTCAAATCTAGACCCTCAACTTGAGAGTACCTCGAGCTACCAAATTTAGCCTTGTTTCAATGACTAACTGTCGGGACCCAAATATGCAAATCTGGACCTTTGTGTATTCTCGCACTAGTCCAGATCACGCTAGTGCACACAAAGTGTCAACATTGATGAAATATCACATCCATACAACGAATATAAGAATAAACGAGTACATTTAAATAACAAATAATCATGGGACCTTACGGTCGAGTTTTACATTTATTAAGCCATGCAAGGTCGACAATAAAGAAATAAACCTGCAATGAAACGAAATAAACTCGGTGGCTCCCATCAATTTACCACGAACAACCGATCGATCAAGACCCTAACGCTCAACCTTCGTAGAACTCTTCTTCAAAAGCAAAGACGACTCCTCCACTTCGTTGATTTGTTTAGCAAGAGTGAGTACACACCGCATCGCAAGTCATACCACGTAATGCATTTATACATGATGGCTTATTCCAAAGGAATGGCTTCGTGGTTATTTTGCGTAAATGCAACATTTGCAATTGAATACAAATAATAGATTGAAAGCGTAATTCAAAACAAATAGACAATAATAAGTTAACAATTGATTTCACCAAAGGACACACAGTCTAATCAAGTTCTTTCACACAATGAACAAGTTATCTCACACAAATGACCCTTCCCAATTGTTTTATGAAAATCTACCCCTCGTGTGAAATTCGAGCATGTCCATAACCGAGGACGCGCTATTCGAATAGATTGATTTAAACACTCTGCAGAGGTTGTACACTTTACCCACACGATGAAATCAACCGATCGTGAGTTGATCACAACAAAACCTTTCGAGACTTCATCTCAAACAATGACACTCTGTGTGCTTTAATACCGCCCAATTTGTACACACGCCCTTGGAACGACACACACCATTGGACAGGATGCAATAATCGTCCCGCGATGTGACATATCACACCTCCACCCATCACATAGCTTAAATACAACCCGAGTTGTCAATGTCAAGACTCCATAACTTACTAAGTCAGCCCACCCATACTAGGCATGTGGTCGCATAAGAAGGCCCAGTTCAATGGCGCACAAAGTTAAGTCCTTAATTGACTAAGGCAAGACTTCCATTTTAACCCAAATCACAAAGTTTATATCACACGATCCACCATTCACACGTAATCCACCACTTGCCTCGGTCTAAATCTTTTCCCACCTCGTTGATTAAGTGCAACACATGCCATCAACGAGTAACAAACACACAAGACACACAGATTCATCACACAGTTCCATAATCACTTAGTCAAATTTATAATTGCAACTCTCACATGAAATGATGACTCGTGGCATGGCTAAGCAGTCTAATCGTATCTAACCAACCCACGTTGGTGCTACAATAATACCAACTAATAATTAATCAACCTAGGGTGACAAAAGATTATGGCATATAATAGACAAGGTGGCATAACAATTTGGATTAATAACTACACCCAAAAGCATTTAAATAAATACTTGAAATAGAATGCAATACATTGAAACAAAGTATTTTGAAAACTGAGTTCAAAATGATCAAAGGTATAACTTGCCTTGGAATAGATCTAGATATTGGTCTTGGTCTTGAGGTGCTCCTTCTTACGCAAAATTCCCAAGTATCGACGCCTACTCATGAACGAGACAAAAGAAATAAAACAAATAAATAACAGAGGCAAAACAAACTCCAAAAATCAAATAAAATTCAGCATTAAATAGATCTTAATTTTATATGAATTTACAAATTTGAATGGGCTCAATTGGACTTCGGATGCAAAAGATATGGGCTTTGGAAGATTGGAAAATCAATTAAACCCTAATTTGGATTTTCTCGAATTTCCGAATTATTTTTATAAAGGAAAATCGGATTATTGCGCAATGCTTGCGCTCCGAGAATTTCCGGAAAAAATTATATTTAAAAGAATTCGACATGTGGGACCCATCGCGGGTCTCGGGGTTCACGGTGGACCGAGTGCACCGAACCGAGGAGATCCGCGCGGTGGATCGGCCACGACGCTGCGCCGGCAATGCCGATCTTGGCGCCACGCGGCCGCCACACCAAGACTGGTCCGACGGCCAGCAGCCGAGCCCGGGCGATAACGGCGGGCGGTGGCGCTCGGACCGATGGTCACGGCGAACGGCGGCTCTTCGCGGCGGTGAGTGGTACCAATGTGTAGAGGGGGTTAATGCGCACACATGCACCGTTTGAGCACACGGGTTGACGGAGATGGCCGTGGCGAGGAAGAAGCGGCGGAGAGAGCTCGGTTTTGTCGGACGGCGCCCGGCAATGCTCGGCGACGAGGAGGTGTGCACGAGGTAGCTCGAGACTTGCCGATCACAACGTGCGGTCGGTGGAGCAAGGGCGACGATGACGGCGCAAGCAATCCACCGGAGAAGAAGCTCGGCCGAAAACCCTAAAACTCGAAATGCGGCGGCGCTAGGGCGATCGGGGCGACGAGAGTGGCGGCTTAGGGTTGCGGAGGTCCAGGCGGTGCTAGGGGTATTTATAGGCTCGGAGACGCCGAGATTTGAAACCCCAAATCGGGTCCAAACGGCGGTTTTTGAATTCAAAGATTTTCGAGATTGAAACCGATTCGAGGTTTGATTTGGTTTGGAACGGATAAGGAATAACCGGAGACATGATTTGGTGGGTCGGCACGAAGAATCGAGAACGAATCGCGATTTGTCGGACGCGGCTTCGAGCTCCAAAGAATGGCGCGGCGGGCGCGCGCGAGGAAGAAGAAGATAGCGCGGAGACGACGACTCGGTCGCGGTCCCACCTGGCAGCGGCGAGGCGCGGCGAGAGCGAGCGTGCGATGGCGATCCAACGGCGCAGAGCGAGCGCGAGCGAGCGAACGAGCGAGATCAATCGAGGCGGCCACGCCGACAATCCAACGGGCAAGCGGGCGAAACGCAGGCGAGCGGCGGCCGGCGATGTTGATCCAACTACCGGGATTGAGCGGGCCGGAATAGTGTTGGGCTTGGCCCAAAGATCGTTCAAGGAATTTAAAATATATTTTCTTTTAATAAATCCAAAATGCAAATAGCAATTAGAAAATAGCAAATGACTTTGGAAAAATTCCGAAAATTCTATAAAATATAACCAAGCATATAGAATCTAAATAAAATAATTTTGACAATTGTTGATGTTGGGATTAAGCACATTAAATCAATTTGTCCTTAAAGTCCATATTAAGCTTTTTAATTTAATATTCAAATAAATCCAAATGATGAATTTTCTTGCTACCATTATTTAAAAGATTTTTAAAGCTCAAAATAGGGATGTTACAAACCTCCCCCTTAAACGAATCTCGCCCCGAGATTCCGCTAGCTAGAGAAAAGGCTAGGAACTCGGTTTCAACTCTTCTTCACGCTCCCACGTTGCTTCTCCTTCCGAGTGGTTACTCCACCGGACTTTGCGTAAACGAACGGTCTTGCTTCAGTGCGGCGCTCATGACATCCAAAATCTGACAGTCGTTCTTTGTACGTGAGATCTTCCTTCGCTCAATTGACTCCAACGGGTCCGCTCTTCCGCACACGAAGACACTTCTTCACCGAGAGACATGAAAGACATCATGCACTCCGCTAACGATCGTGGTAGCTCCAATCGTAAGCAACTTCTCCTCGGCGCTCCAAAATCTTGAATGGACCCACATACCTTGGAGCAAGCTTCCTTTGGTGTGGAATCTCTTAACACCTCTGGCGGAGTAACTCAAGATACACAAAATCCTCGGTTCAAAGTCGAGGTCACGACGACGATTATCGGCATAACTCTTTTGCTCGGACTGGCTATCTTTAACCTCTCTCGATCATAGCAACTTGTTCTTCGACTTCTGAATAATATCTGCCCGAACACTACACGCTCAAATTGTCTCGACCAATTCAACGGAGTTCGCAGTACGCGACCATACAAAGCTTCAAATGGTGACATCCGCAAACCGGCTTGATAATCATTGTTGTACGAGAATTCGCATACGGCAAACTTTTATCCCAACCGTAGCATTAGCTAAGGCACGGGCTCTCAACATATCTTCTAATATCTGTTGACTCTTTCATCATCCATCCGTCTCGTGGATGATAAGCGATCAAATTTAGATGAGTTCCTGTGGCTTCATGTAGACTCGCCGTAAACGAGAGGTGAATTGAGATCCTCGATCCGACACTATCTTCTTAGGCACACCGTGCATCGACGATTTTGACATATACAATTCCGCCAAGCGGTCTCTCGAGTAAGTGGTTTTGATGGCAAGAAATGGGCAACCTTAGTCAAACGATCCACTATTACCCAAATCGAATCATAACTCGATTGAGACTTAGGTAAACCGTAATAAAATCCATACCGATCTCTTCCCACTTCCATTCGGTATCTTCACGGTTGTAGCAATCCTGCTGGTCTCGATGTTCGCCTTTACTTTCGACACACGCCGCATAAGGCAACGAACTCGCGACGCCTCGCTTAAGTTTGGCCACCAAAACTTATTCTTAACATCCCGATACATCTTAGTGCTTCCAGGTGAATTGAATACTTTGAGTCATGGGCTTCCTTCGTAATCACCGTCTTAATCCATCCATATCGGTACACGATACGCCCATTGATCCACAAGATATCCCGATCATCTATGGTGAAGTCTTTAAATTTTCCTTCCGACATCTTCTTCTTGAGATCAAGAAACTCGTAATCCTTAGGTTGAGCTTCACGAACTGCTTTCTCGAGTAGACTGCACTTCCAAATTGGCCACAAATCCTTCCGAACAACTTCTAGTCAGTAGCTTCGAATTCCTCCCAAGTTCCGGGCAAATCTCTTTTGCTTCCAGAGCATTGCAGTAGCTCTTGCGACTCAGTGCATCTGCAACTACATTGGCCTTACCAGGATGGTAATGGATTCCAAGGTTATAATCCTTTATTAATTCCAACCATCTTCTCTGTCTCATGTTCAAATCGATCGAGTGAATATGTACTTGTGCTCTTATGATCTGTAGACTTCACAATGACACCGATGAGATAATGTCGCCAAATCTTCAAAGCATGCACTACGGCAGCTAGTTCCAAATCATGGGTAGGATAGTTCTCTTCATGAGGCCTTAATTGCCTTGACGCATAAGCGACAGCTCTTCCTTCTTGCATAAGGACACATCCTAATCCTTGACGCCAAGCATCACAAGAGATATCAAAATCCTTACTAATATCCCAGAAAACTAGCATCAATAAGTCAAACGCTTCTTCAATTCTTGAAAACTTTCTTCACAAGTCAGTCCAAATAAACTTCTTCTCTTTCTTCAACAATTGCGTAAGAGGTTTAGCAATCGTTGAGAACCCTTCAATGAAACGACGATAGTATCCCGCCATTCCCAAGAAACTACGAATTTGAGTAACCGTCTTGGTCCGCTCCCAATTCATTACGACTTTAACCTTCCGGTCAATCGCTACTCCTTCGGCTGTCATTACATGACCGATAAAATCAACTTTCTTCTTCCAAAAGTCACACTTGCTGAACTTGGCATACAACTGATGTCCTCTGAGCTTCTCTAGGATTAATCTCAAATGTCCTGTATGTTCTTCTTCTGACTTTGAGTATACCAAAATATCATCAATGAATACTACCACGAACTTATCCAAATATTCCATGAATACTTTGTTCATCATGTTCATGAAATAGGCAGGGCATTAGTCAATCCAAAAGACATGACTAGAAATTCATAATGTCCATACCGGGTTGAGAAAGCGGTCTTTGGTACATCCTTAGGACAAATCTTCAACCGATGGTAACCTGATCGCAGATCGATCTTAGAGAATACCCGGCTCCTTTCATCCGGTCGAACAAATCATCAATTACGGGCAATGGGTACTTATTCTTGATGGTGACTTCGTTGAGAGAACGATAATCGATACACATTCTCATACTTCCATCTTTCTTCTTGACGAACAAAACAGGTGCTCCCCATGGCAACGAACTAGGTCTTACAAAACCTTTCTCAAGTAGTTCTTCTATCTGCTTCTTCATTTCCACAAGTTCATCGACTGGCATCCGATAGGGTCTCTTGAAATTGGTGTCGTTCTCGCACTAGATCGATGACAAACTCAATGTCACGGTCCGGTGGCATTCCCGTAACTCTTCCGAAATACATCCGGTAATCTCGACTACTGTACGCCTTCCAAAGAAACTGCCTTGAGATCGTTGACTACCAAATGTCCATCACGCATCGAGGTGGCTAGAAATTCAACTTTCTTTCCCGTGGTATCCTCAATTGTCACGCTCTTCGCCACAATCTAGCATCGCTTATGTTTGGATAACCAATCCATACCAAGGATGACATCTATGGTCTGAGTGTCTAGAACTATTAGGTTGGCTAGAAACTCAACTCCAGCTATGAGTAGCCTAGCTCCTAAACATCCAACTTTAGAACTTAGTTCTGCTCCAGGCGACTGGACTAACAGAGTATGCTTAAGATGCATAACTTCCAATTTGTTCTTAGTTGCAAAAATTCCAGAAACAAACGAATGCGAAGCTCCAGAATCAAACAGAACTGATGCAGGTACTGAATTTACTAGGAACTTACCCAGTACAACGTCAGGTGCTTCTTGGGCTCCTTCTAGAGTGACGTGGTTGACACGGCCTCTGACCACTGATGGCGGTGCTCCTCCGGATTGACCGGTAGCTTGAGAAGTTCCTTGATGGTTGCCTTGCACTGGTGTCTTGGCTGGTGTGTTCCCAAGGTTGAAGCGTACTGGAGTGATAGTCCCATTCTGCGGACATCGGTTGGCGAAATGCCCTGGCTGACGACAGGTAAAGCAAACTCTGGTTGTATTCTGTGGGTTGCTTACTGGATTGGGGTTGACTGGTGCAGGGTTGCGGAAGTTCTGAGCAACTGGGCGAGGTGCTGAAGTTGGTGCGTGGTCCGCGACTCGTGGTGGAAAACGGCTAAACCGCGGTGGAATCATTCTTGCCCTCACCGGGTTGGTGACTTCCTTGCCGAGCCATTCGCGCTTACGATGATCTTCCAATTGCTTGCGCTTATCCTCTAGAATCAAAGCCTTGTTGATTAACTCTTGAAAATCAGGAAAGGTGTGGGCGATCAAGTTGACTTGAAGTCCAGTGTTCAATCCTTTCGAAACGACTCGGCGAGCCTTGTCGCTGGCGACATCTTCTCGCAAAGATATCGAGCAAGTTGAGAGAATTTGTTGAGGTAGTCGATCATCGACATTCCTCCTTGCTTGAGAGCACGAAATTCATCCTTCTTCGATCCATGATTCCTTCGGTACATGATATCGCGGCGAGTGAACTCTTCCCAAGTAATATCTTGCGGCGCTCCATGTCTTTGCACAAAAGTTTTCCCACCATTCGCGGCAATGCCTTCCATCCGTGAGAGGCGATGTAACTTTTCATGATCGCCGCATTGAGTGATCGCGGCTTCTCTCAATAACACGGCCAATCATCGCCTTCACCGTGAGACATGTCCGTAAAAGGTTGGTGGACGGGTCCTCATAAACTCCGCCAACTTGGATGATCCATTATGACCATGAGCAACTGGGGTTCCATTATGATGCTGATTGTTGTTGCTCTGGTTATTCATAGCTTGCATCTGATTCATCATGGTGTACATCAGCTGGGTTTGAGCTATCATGAATGCTCCAAAATTTTGCAGATCGACTGAAGGTGCTTGTGGTGGAACTGCTTCTGCGGGGTTTTGCTCCCGTCCTTCTGATATTGGAGTATCAGAACCACTTGCAGCAGCTTGACGAGTCTGAACCATCTGGTGAATCTCCAGGGGTTAGATAAGGTAGCAAGCACGAGATAAGTTGTAGAACTAAGCGGGGTAGGTAAAACCCAACAACATATTTTAAGAAAGCTCAACTGAAACTCTTATATTGATTAAGATAATAGTATGGCTTGCAACAAATGCCTAAGGGTCTTTGCAGCTCATACTTGCACACAAAAATAAGGACGAACTTAAGCACACCAAACTACCGCCTAAAGGGCGACTCAAGACTTAAAAGCGGCTAAGCTCAAACAACTCGAATGACTACTCGATCAAATAGCCTCCGCACCTTGACGGTGCTCTACTTTCTTGAGACTCAAAAGTGAGCCGCATCCTCGCAAACCGATCCCGATGTCCCGGGATGGTGCAATAGGAGCAGTGTCCTCGGCAGTCTTCTTGGTGCTTCGCTCACGCTCCTCTGCTTGGCTCTTACGTTCACCGGTCCATCGCCTTCTTCGGTCTTCCTCTTGATGTCTTCTTCGTGTCGCCCATAAAGAGTTTCTTCTAATATGGCGATCCTTTCTTCACTCTCTCAAGAGTCTCATAGGTACACTCCACTCAGAGCGCTAACTCCAACGATTCCTCCCGAGCGTGGCCAGCGAATCGGGCGAGATGCACAACGGTGGCGTTGTCTTCTCCCTCCGTGAGACGTAAAACGTGCAAGAAGATCCACGCCGAAGTGCGGGATGATAACGGAAAACCGTGTCACGAAGCTCGAGAGTAGATGTTGCGGATCCTCGGGATGGCAAGGCGTGAAGACTCTGGATTGCTTCAATCCAAATACTCCTTCGAGCCGAGATGTTCAAAGGTTTGCTCGCCTTGGTGTTACGCCTGGCGTAGATGGTCAAATGGCGATTACTCCACGATCTCTACTGCTCACAATCCAAGCACCGCCACGGTACAATGGACGATCGAACCTCCAAGTACTTGTAGCAACTTCCAAAGCTCGGCGGCAAGTCCTCCTTGCGCTCTCCATAACTCAAGACGAGGCATCTGTCCAAGATGGACAAGGATAAGAAAACAACTTTAAAACAAATAGCGGAGAGAAAGAATTTCAGAGTAGTTGAGTCAAGAAAGACATGAGATGAGTTAAAGAGCTCAATTAATCTTGCAAGTTAATATTTGCTTTAGAAAATAGTTTTGACTCACTAAGAACGGCCAATCTAACTAGGGTCAAGACCTACGGTCGATGGCTCGATACCACCTCCGTCGGGACCCAAATATGCAAATCTGACCCTCTGTGTATTCTCGCACTAGTCCAGATCACGCTAGTGCACACAAGGTCAACATTGATGAAATATCACATCCATACAACGAATATAAGAATAAACGAGTACATTTAAATAACAAATAATCATGGGACCTTACGGTCGAGTTTTACATTTATTAAGCCATGCAAGGTCGATAATAAAGAAATAAACTGCAGTGAAACGAAATAAACTCCGGTGGCTCCCATCAATTTACCACGTAACCGATCGATCAAGACCCTAACGCTCAACCTTCGAGAACTCTTCTTCAAAAGCAAAGACGACTCCTCCACTTCGCTGATTTGTTTAGCAAGAGTGAGTACACACCGCACTCGCAAGTCATACCACGTAATGCATTTATACATGATGGCTTATTCCAAAGGAATGGCTTCTGTGGTTATTTTGCAGAAATGCAACATTTGCAATTGAATACAAATAATAGATTGAAAGCGTAATTCAAAACAAATAGACAATAATAAGTTAACAATTGATTTCACCAAAGGATAATGGCACCGTGGTATTGAGCGTGACACGGAGTTCAAAAATGCTTCTTTTGCTTCTTTTTGTGCTGAGCGTGGTATTGAGCATCAGTTCTCCTCTCCACACGTCCCTCAACAAAATGGCGTGGTGGAAAGGAAGAATAGGACCTTGGTCGAAATGGCTAGGACGATGCTAGATGAGTATAACACACCGAGGAGATTTTGGGCCGAAGCTATTGCTACTGCTTGCCATATTGCAAATCGTGTCTTTTTGAGACCTTCTTTAGGCAAGACTCCTTATGAGCTTCGTTTTGGTAGAAAACCCTCTGTTTCACATTTTCGAGTTTTTGGATCAAAATGTTTTATTCTTAAGACAGGCAATTTAGATAAATTTGAATCAAGAACTTTTGATGGGATATTTCTGGGTTATCCTGCTCATTCGAGGGGTTTTCGGGTTTTTAATACTGAGACTAACATTATTCAGGAGACTTGTAATGTCACTTTTGATGAGACTAGCCCTGGAGCTAGATCTATTGCTACAGATGATTTACAGGTGACAGAGAGTATTTTTGTGGAGGAAGATGAGGACGAAGCTAATATCATTCCTTCATCTCGCAAGCTCTTCGGCGCCCATACGATACAAGAACCTCGCTACGCCTACTTCACCTTCGCTTGAGGCTCTCACGCATCTTCATCATCAGCCAGATACTGCGGAGGTCGAAGAAACTAGATCTCACCCGGCGCCCACTTCGCATTCAGAGACAAAGATCCTCCTAATGATAATAGGTAATCTACATGAGCGAGTCACTCGCTCCAGGTATAATGATCCAAATCTCTACTCTCATTCAGCTTTTGTTGCTTCTTTTGAACCCCGCGATATATCACATGCTTTATCTGATTCTAGCTGGGTAAATGCCATGCATGAGGAGTTAGAGAATTTTGAAAGAAACAAAGTTTGGAACCTAGTAGAACCTCCTAGTGGTCATAATGTTATAGGAACTCGTTGGGTGTTTAAGAATAAACAAGGTGAGGATGGTTCTGTGGTTAGAAATAAGGCCAGATTGGTAGCTCAGGGTTTCAGCCAAGTTGAGGGGTTAGATTTTGATGAGACATTTGCTCCTGTTGCTAGACTAGAAGCCATTCGCATTCTGCTTGCATTTGCTGCATCAAAAGGTTTTAAATTATACCAGATGGATGTTAAAAGTGCATTTTTAAATGGTTTCATAGATGAGGAAGTGTATGTTAAGCAACCCCCTGGTTTTGAGGATCCTAAATATCCAAATCGTGTTTTCAAGCTATCTAAAGCGTTGTATGGTCTTAAACAAGCCCCTAGAGCCTGGTATGATAGACTTAAGACCTTCTTGCTTAAAAATAATTTTGAGATGGGTAAAGTGGATAAAACCCTATTCATTCTTAGACGTGACAATGACTTCCTGCTTGCTCAAATTTATGTGGATGATATTATCTTTGGTGGTTCCTCTAATGCTCTTGTTTCACTTTTACGACACTATGTCCGTGGAATTTGAGATGAGTATGATGGGAGAGCTTAATTACTTTTGGGACTTCAAATCAAGCAATGCAAGGAAGGAACTTTCATCCATCAGACGAAGTACACTAAAGATCTACTCAAACGCTTCAACATGGGTGACTGCAAGCCAATTTCCACTCCCATGGCAACTTCGACTGTTTTGGATCCAGATGAGGAAGGAGAAGTCGTGGATCAACGCGAGTACCGCAAAGATGATCGGCTCCCTTCTCATTTTTGACCTCGAGACCGGACATTCACTTCACTGTATGCCTTTGTGCAAGATTTCAGCGCCTCCGAGAACTTCCCATCGCCAAGCCGTTAAGCGCATATTCGTATTTACACTCTACCCTCTTATATGGCATTTGGTATTCCTGCTCTTCAGCTTTGTCCATTAGAGGTTTTTCAGATTCTGATTTTGCGGGCTGTCGGTTAGATAGGAAGAGTACCTCAGGCACCCGTCACTTCCTAGGCACTTCTCTTGTATCTTGGTCTTCTAGGAAGCAGTCTTCTGTTGCACAATCCACTTCTTTGGCGGAGTATGTAGTCAGCCGCTAGTTGTCTTTGAGCTGATTTTGTGGATGACGCCCACTTTGAAAGATTATGGGTTAAACTTTGCTAGTGTTCCTCTTTCTCGTGATAACACTTCGCTATTAATATTGCTAAAAACCCAAAGGCAACATTCTAGGACTAAGCACATAGACATTCGCTTTCACTTCCTTAAAGATCATGTTGAAAAGGTGATATTGTGATGCACTTCAGAGAGTCCAAGCTCAATTGGCGATATTCTTACCAAGCCTTTAGATCAAACCAGATTTTCCTCCTTAAGAAGCGAGTTAGGGGCAATTTATCCTTATGGGTTGGTTTGAGGGGGAGTTTGATCTTTTTCTTATCTTTCCTTGTTCTTTTGATCTTTTATTGTTTTTTTTTTCTGAACTTAGTGATCTTTTCGAACTTTTTAGGTGTTTTAGGTTTTTTAATTGCATCTCATTGTGTCATATTGCATTCATACGAAAAATACAACAAGTGGTTACAACTAGTGGTATGAAAAATCCAAAAAGATGCATTGTAATATAAGATTTTCAGCTTATCTTTTAAATTTGATGAAGCTTTGCCTATTACCCTTTAGAGCTTTTGTATTTCAATTCTTGCTCAATGTCATGTCTAGTTCTTTGACTTGCTAGAATTATCATGCTTTTACATGTGTAGCTAAGTCTTTGCTATATGTGCTAGAACCTTTTAAACAACTCAAACTAAGAAATTGCAATTTGTGGATGTTTTAGCGAGTTGCGTAATTAGTGCTCCTCTTGTGACATTGGCCCTGTCAGAATTGCTTTGTTAGCTCTTTGATCTAGAATTGACCATTACTTGAGCTTTTGTGTTCTTGAGATTCTAAAAGGACTCATATGAAAAATAAAAATCAAGATTGTCTTATGCTTAAATTGTGCCAAACTATTCTTACGAGACTGCTTGTCAAATGACATGAACTTGGAGATAGTTTGATGATCCGCACGATCTCATGGGGACCGCTTGTCGAAATGACATGAACCTCAAGATTTGTCGCCTTGTAGAAGCTTAGAAAGAGTTTGTGGATGGCTCCTAGTCCGGGATCTTCTTTACTAAGATATACCTTTAAACAACTTTTGGTCAAGCTTAGGATGAGTTTGTGGATGTCTCCTAGTCCAGATCTTGTCACTAAGTTAGATCATTAGTCAACTTCAATATTCAATGCAAATGAGAAAAATGTTGACAAATGGGCGCTTACAAATATTGAGCAAAATGATTCAATACGGGACTTGATTGACTCTTAATGTGGTCTTTGTTAGATTTTTGATCTCACTTTGACATTTTGACATGGCCAATTTCACTTTAGGATCCTCGTTGATGAACTTGTTTGAATTTGAAGCGTTGCTTAAATTGATCAAATCTCTCGCTTTACTTTTGAGCCTTTGTGCTTAGCTTTGATATATATGTCTTACCATGATCTTGCTAGCTATTTGTCGGGCTTGATATGTCGTTTGTGCAATATTCGAGATACTAGCTTGTTCTTTTGGGTAATCTCCAAAGCTTCTTGTAATCAAAAATTGAAAATACAAAAATTGAAGCCACCCATTGCACTTCATGCATATTCCTCTTTATGCTTCTTTTGTTTCGCTTTTTCTTTATTCTCTATTTGTTATCCCTGGATGAGAGGAAGGCGTGATTCCTTGATGAATCCATTGTCAAAGGGGGAGAAGATGTGTTAAATGAAAAGATATTTCTTTGGGAGAAGATGTGTAATATTTCTTTGCTACTCTTATTTGGAGAAGATGTGTTAATGAGAAGATTGGGGAGAAGCTTATACAAAGGGAGAAATCAAAATTTGAAATTTGATGCTCATAGTGAGGGGAGTTCTTGAGTTGCATTCTTATTGTCTTATTGAATATTCTGAACTTGAATTGCATTCTTTTATCCTCACAATGATCATAGGTCAGTTGAACAATTGTTCTTTCATATGGACCTTATGTGAGAATTTTGACCCTTTTCTGGAAATCAAAGTTTTATGCTTACTTTTGCCTTGTCTCACATGCCTATATTATTCGATGCCACTTGGTCATTTTCATTGCTTTTTCTTGCTTATGGACCAAGTTGTGCCTTTGTGCGAAAAACCGCGAGTAAACTCGCTTTCAAACCTCTTACTTACATTTTTCGGATAATTGCCAATGTGTTCATCAAGGGGAGATTGTGGATTTCATGGGGATATGCTTCAGATCTTAGGATGATGTGACAATTGGCAATGGCGTTTACGGTTTGTCGTTGCACGCGTTTTGACAAAGCTACGGTGTTTTACGTCGAGGCGGTCCGACCGGTCCTTGCACGGCGGTCCGACCGGTCCCAAATCGGTCGGACCGGCCATGTAGGGCGGTCGGACGGTGGTGACCAAAGTGGTCAAAATGAGCCGAGCCAAAAATAGGTGTTGTAGGCAAGTGAGGGATCCCAATGCACTTGGTCTCATGATTTTTGGAGTCTCCATAAAAAGTTCTATTGGTTTAAAGTTTCGTAAGGTTTGATTTTGGGAGTTTGAATTTCGGCTAAGTCCCAGCGGCGGTCCGACCGCTCATTGGGAGCGGTCCGACCGCCATGAAGCGTCCGACCGCTCACCCGAGCGGTCGGACCGGTTCTACTTGAACATCGGCCAACTTCGTGGCGATGTTGTTTTGTTAGGTCAAAGTCATTGGTTTATGGCATATGATTTGCATGATGCATGTTTTGACTAACATGGGTCAAGTTGTGAAGAACTTGTTCCCGAATCGTGTTTTCTTGTCCGTGGTTGTGCAGTAGCTTGGTGGTCAACGACGGTCAACGGCGAGGAGAATCGGGACTAGACTTGAAGAGTTGAGGTCCGAACGATCGACGATGCGGGTGAGGTCAACGACTCAAGCGTGACACAAGATGGACAAGGGTGACCTATTGGCGAATCCATGACTCATGGTGAAGCGGTTTAGGTCAAAAGGTTAAAGACGGCGCCGCGGGCGCGTGCGTGTGTGACCCGCTTGTTAGTGGGCCTTAACGGAGCCCAAGAGAGTCAAACCCTAAGAGTTTTAGGCCTCCACTATAAATAGGAGGAGATGGTGGCTGCACCTCTCTCTCTCTCGCCTTTTATGTTTCAAAACCCTAATTGTCTTTAGGGAGTTGAGGTGGAGGCTAGGGCTCTTGATGGTTTGTGGTGAATTTCGTGATCCTTGATTGTCCACCGATCCATGATGGTGTGGATGTAATCCAAAAACAATCACGAAATCAATCTATGCAAGGTTTGCTTGAGATAAGTCTCTTTTCGCTCTTGCTTTCAATTTCGTGTTTTTAGGGCTTTCTTTGATCCGCGAGTTTGTGATTGATTCTTTCACGTGAATTAGCTTGCTGTGATATGTGTGAATCTATCTAGCATCATCTTGATCATCAATCTCTCACGAACAAGCTTTAGGATCAAGTTTTCGTTCTTGCCCTTTTAGACCTTCATTAATCAATTGGCAATTGCTCAAGATCGCTCCAAGAATTATCATAATATTCGATTGGAATAGGTCCTCAATAGCATAGAGAAGGTGTGTGCAAAGTTTCATAAAGTTTGGAGTTGAGAATCAAAAGTTAGACCTAATTGCAACTTCGCCATCGGCTGATTTTATCGCTTTGGATCGGTTAGATCGCCGGTCCGATCGCCCGTCACCACCGGTCCGACCGATTTGAGCGGTCCGACCGCCAAAGATAACAGCGGTCCGACCGCCCGCAATCGGTCCGACCGGTTCACTACACGGTCGACCGCCAAGATTTGTATTCTTTGATTCTTAGTTGATTATTGTCGCATTGCTTAGGGTTTTATTGGATTCAATACTAGTCTTCCAGATCGGTATATTGATCTTCATAGCTTTCTAATAGCTACCGGAGTGAAATTGTATTGAGTTCATAATTTGTGAAAAAGTGAGCGTGCTCCTATTCACCCCTCTAGTCGCCTTTACGGTCCAACAAGTGGTATCGAGCCCTGTTAGTTCAATCTTGATCTTAACCGGTCCACCGAACTTTGGCGATGGATAAGTTTTCTACTAAACCGCATATCTTCGATGGGCACGACTATGCCTATTGGAAGAATCGTATGCGCGTCTTTCTTGAGAGCGAGGACAAGTTATTTGGGATGTTGTTAGAGCCCCACCGTTATTCCCGAAATTGCTACACCGCTTCGCAATTCTTTTGGCTAACAACAATAAGGCTAAGAATCTTTTATATGGTGCACTTGGTAGACAAGAATATGATAGAATTTGCAATCTTTCAATCACAGATGAAATTTGGAACACTCTCGAAACATATCATGAGGGTTCGTCCCAAATCAAAAGGTGCGCCAAACAGTTTACAAGCGTGAATACAATAAATTCGAGATGCGCCTGGAGAGAGCATCGATGACATTTTCATCGCTTTAATAAAGTAATTAATCAAATGAAAGTCGTTGATATTGAATATTCTCAATCTGAAAATGCCACCCATCTCTTGGCCGCAATCAACACCAAGGAGTGGGAGATGAAAGCTACCGCTATAGAGGAAAATGTTGATCTTTCAAGTCTTACTTTAGAATTGCTTTATAGTAAACTCAAGACTCATGAAATTAAAAGAGTTGATCATCCCAAGAAAGATAATTTAGCTTTGGTAGCGATCCTCTCAAAAGGCTTTTGATGACTCTTTTGAATCTTCTTCGGATTTTCATTTGCTTGTTTATCTGCTATTCATGAAGAGGAGCTTGAAAGTATTCTGAAACAGAGTTAGCTCTTCTAGCTAAAAATTCACACGGCCTACAATAATGTGAGAAACAAAAAGAGAGGTGGTCCGTGACATGCTATGAATGTGGTGAGCTCAATCATATCCGCAAATTGCCCCAAAGTGAAAGGTAAGAGCAATCATAAGGAAGGAAAGCCGACTTGGAAGAAGCCTCCTTTCAACAAATCAAGGTATGAGGCTAATAAGCTTGTGAAGGCTGCTCACCGGTCCTTGCCGCTTTTGAGGATCAATCCTTGAGCGATGTGGATACCGGGAGTGAGGAGGACAAGGAGGAGGAGATCCTCAAGGCAAAAGAAAGGGAAGGCCAAAGACTTCACCGGCATGTGCTTCATGGTCGACAATCGACAACATTGATGATGATGAGGTATCTTTTTCTTATGATGAGCTTTCGCTAAATATGATTCTATAGTTGAGCAATTGCTTAGTCAAGATGAAGCGCTAGAATTTGTTATGACAAAAAATAAGAAATTAGAGTCAAAGATTAACAAACTGAAAGTAGAGCTTAAAAATGCTAAGACTCTTGAACCTGATGAATGTTTATCTTGTCATGCTATGCACTCAGAAATTACTAAGTTACAAACTGCTCATAATATTTCAGTACAACAACTTGAGAATGCTAGATCTGAACTAAATGAAATTAAAAGTGCTCCTTGTGAAAAATGTTTAGAATCTAGTAAATTGATTGCTTTTGATGTGTTTGATTCTAGCCCTTGCACTTCATGTTTAGAAAAGGAACGTGAAATCAAAGATATCTTAGAAGTCGCTAGAGTCAAATATGCTAAGCTTAAGGACAATATTGAAAATACTACTTGTGCTTCATGTTCCGCTTTTAAGCTTGAAATTGCTTTGTATAAGGAGAAATCTATGAATAAAACTTGTGATGCTTGTGTTAACTTGAGAAAAGAAAATGCTTACCTTCATGATACATTAGAGAAATTTTCTAAAGGTAAGAAACAATTAAACATGATTCTTGACAAGTCTAAAACTCCTTATAAGAAGCAAGGTTTAGGATTCAATTCTTTTCAAGACAATTCAAACCCAAAAGTCATTCAAGTCTTGGAAAAGGTTTAATTGAATTCAAAACCCAACCCGCAAAAACATCTTTTAAATCTGCAGGTTTTGCCCAACCTTGTATTAATTCAAATGGTGCTTCTTCTAGTGGTACCAAGTACCATTGCACTTATTGCAAAAAGGTGGACATTTGATTGAATATCACTGGCGAGGTTGAAAAATGATAGGAAAAATTTTGATAGAATTTCATTCATGCAACCTAGAGCTTCTATGAGACATGGTAACACCGAAAAGAATAAACTCGGATTAGGATTTTTATCTCATGCAAATCATTATGTTTCTAGACATCCTAATTCTAATGTGTATCGATCAAGGTCCGATCACTGGTGGTCACCGGCCCGACCGCTTTGGTCACCGGCCGACCACAAAGACAAAGCCGGCCGACCGCCATGGACAGCTTCAAGTCTCATTTTAATTTAAACATTGCTCATAACCGAATGTTAAATGAAATCAAGGATAGTACTTCGGTTTGTATACTCCTTGCGGACGTGTGTCTCAATCTCGGATTCCTAAATCTTGTTTATCTAATCCCGAGATTGAGACACATCGCTCTTTTGCTCCTTGATTTTCGTGGATTACCGCGAAAGGGAAGAACACGTGGTTCGTTGACTCGGATGTTCACGCCACATGACCGGGAACTCAAAATGGTTCACCTCTTTCACGCGAGCAACAGTGATGACTTCATCACCTTTGGAGATGATACACAAGGGCGAATTGAAGGAACAGGATCAATTAGGGTAAACAACAAATTCATTCTAAAGGATGTCGCTCTTGTGGACAAGCTTAGGTATAATCTCCTTTCTGCTTCTCACCTTCTTGATGATGGCTATGAGACGTTTTTAAGAAAAATGCTTGTCGTGTGCTTGATTCTCTTGGTGAGCTTGTGTTTGGAATCTCTAGAGTTGGTAGAATTTTTGGGCCGATTTTCGTAATCTCTTGTCGGATCTCTTAAATGTTTGCTTACATCTTCTTCTCGATTTTTGGCTTTGGCATCGACGTTTGGGGCACATTGGTTTTGATCATTTGACGCGAGTTAGCAACCTTGATCTCATGAGAGGTTTGCCTAAGCTCAAAGTCACAAAGATGTCAGTATGTGCGCTTTGCGGCATGGCAAACAAGTTGCCGCCACACCCTTCTCGTGACTATGGTTATGACCGACGGACGGGACGCTTGCTTCATATGGATACCGTTGGTCCCGCTAGAGTCCGGCGATCGGTGGAAAATGGTATATTCTTGTCATAGTCGATGATCTTTCTAGATATACTTGGGTGTTCTTTCTTACTTCAAAAGATGAAGCTTTTGGTTATTTTCATGATCTTGTTCTTCGCTTGGCTTCGAGCTTCTGGTGCTTTGAGAGCGATTCGCAGTGATAATGGCACGGAGTTCAAAAATGCTTCTTTGCTTCTTTTTGTGCCGAGCGTGGTATTGAGCATCGCTTCTCCTCTCCACACGTCCCTCAACAAAATGGCGTGGTGGAAAGGAAGAATAGGACCTTGGTCGAAATGGCTAGGACGATGCTAGATGAGTATAACACACCGAGGAGATTTTGGGCGAAGCTATTGCTCTCGCTGCCATATTGCAAATCGTGTCTTTTGAGACCTTCTTTAGGCAAGACTCCTTATGAGCTTCGCTTTGGTAGAAAACCCTCTGCTTCACATTTTCGAGTTTTGGATCAAAATGTTTTATTCTTAAGACAGCAATTTAGATAAATTTGAATCAAGAACTTTTGATGGGATATTTCGGGTTATCCCGCTCATTCGAGGGTTTTCGGGTTTTAATATCGAGACTAACATTATTCAGAGACTTGTAATGTCACTTTTGATGAGACTAGCCTCGAGCTAGATCTATTGCTACGAGATGATTTACAGTGTGAGAGAGTATTTTTGTGGAGGAAGATGAGGACGGCTAATATCATTCCTTCATCTGCACGCTCTTGGCGCCCATATTGATACAAGAACACCTACGCCTACTTCACCTTCGCTGAGGCTCTGCGCATCTTCATCATCGCAGATACATGAGGTCGAAGAAACGCGATCTCACCCGGCGCCCACTTCGCATCAGAGACAAAGATCCTCCTAATGTATAATAGGTAATCTACATGAGCGAGTCACTCGCTCCAGGTATAATGATCCAAATCTCTACTCTCATTCAGCTTTTGTTGCTTCTTTTGAACCCCGCGATATATCACATGCTTTATCTGATTCTAGCTGGGTAAATGCCATGCATGAGGAGTTAGAGAATTTTGAAAGAAACAAAGTTTGGAACCTAGTAGAACCTCCTAGTGGTCATAATGTTATAGGAACTCGTTGGGTGTTTAAGAATAAACAAGGTGAGGATGGTTCTGTGGTTAGAAATAAGGCCAGATTGGTAGCTCAGGGTTTCAGCCAAGTTGAGGGGTTAGATTTTGATGAGACATTTGCTCCTGTTGCTAGACTAGAAGCCATTCGCATTCTGCTTGCATTTGCTGCATCAAAAGGTTTTAAATTATATCAGATGGATGTTAAAAGTGCCTTTTTAAATGGTTTCATAGATGAGGAAGTGTATGTTAAGCAACCCCCTGGTTTTGAGGATCCTAAATATCCAAATCGTGTTTTCAAGCTATCTAAAGCATTGTATGGTCTTAAACAAGCCCCTAGAGCCTGGTATGATAGACTTAAGACCTTCTTGCTTAAAAATAATTTTGAGATGGGTAAAGTGGATAAAACCCTATTCATTCTTAGACGTGACAATGACTTCCTGCTTGCTCAAATTTATGTGGATGATATTATCTTTGGTGGTTCCTCTAATGCTCTTGTTTCCAGCTTTTCTGACACTATGTCCAGGGAATTTGAGATGAGTATGATGGGAGAGCTTAATTACTTTTGGGACTTCAAATCAAGCAATGCAAGGAAGGAACTTTCATCCATCAGACGAAGTACACTAAAGATCTACTCAAACGCTTCAACATGGGTGACTGCAAGCCAATTTCCACTCCCATGGCAACTTCGACTGTTTTGGATCCAGATGAGGAAGGAGAAGTCGTGGATCAACGCGAGTACCGCAAAGATGATCGGCTCCCTTCAGATTTGACGGCCTCGAGACCGACATTCACTTCACGGTATGCCTTTGTGCAAGATTTCAGGCGTCTCCGAGAACTTCCCATCGCCAAGCCGTTAAGCGCATATTCAGGTATTTACACTCTACCCTCTTATATGGCATTTGGTATTCCTGCTCTTCAGCTTTGTCCATTAGAGGTTTTTCAGATTCTGATTTTGCGGGCTGTCGGTTAGATAGGAAGAGTACCTCGTGCACTGCTACTTCCTAGGCACTTCTCTTGTATCTTGGTCTTCTAGGAAGCGGTCTTACATTGCACAATCCACTTCTTTGAGGCGGAGTATGTAGTCACGCTAGTTGTCAGAGCTGATTTTGTGGATGACGCCCACTTTGAAAGATTATGGGTTAAACTTTGCTAGTGTTCCTCTTTTCGTGATAACACTTCGCTATTAATATTGCTAAAAACCCAAAGGCAACATTCTAGGACTAAGCACATAGACATTCGCTTTCACTTCCTTAAAGATCATGTTGAAAAAGGTGATATTGTGATGCACTTCAGAGAGTCCAAGCTCAATTGGCGGATATTCTTACCAAGCCTTTAGATCAAACCGATTTTCCTCCTTAAGAAGCGAGTTAGGGTAATTTATCCTTATGGGTTGGTTTGAGGGGAGTTTGATCTTTTCTTATCTTTCCTTGTTCTTTTGATCTTTTATTGTTTTTTTTCTCAACTTAGTGATCTTTTCGAACTTTTTAGGTTTTTAGGTTTTTTTAATTGCATCTCATTGTGTCATATTGCATTCATATGAAAAATACAACAAGTGGTTACAACAAGTGGTATGAAAAATCCAAAAAGATGCATTGTAATATAAGATTTTCACTTATCTTTTAAAATTGATGAAGCTTTGCCTATTACCCTTTAGAGCTTTTGTATTTCAATTCTTGCTCAATGTCATGTCTAGTTCTTTGACTTGCTAGAATTATCATGCTTTTACATGTGTAGCTAAGTCTTTGCTATATGAGCTAGAACCTTTTAAACAACTCAAACTAAGAAATTGCAATTTGTGGATGTTTTAGCGAGTTGCGCAATTAGTGCTCCTCTTGTGACATTGGCCTGCTGAATTGCTTTGTTAGCTCTTTGATCTAAAATTGACCATTACTTGAGCTTTTGTGTTCTTGAGATTCTAAAAGGCTCATGTGAAAAATGAAAATCAAGATTGTCTTATGCTTAAATTGTGCCAAACTATTCTTACGAGACCGCTTGTCAAATGACATGAACTTGGAGATAGTTTGATGAACCGACGATCTCATGGGGACCGCTTGTCGAAATGACATGAACCTCAAGATTTGTCGCCTTGTAGAAGCTTAGAAAGAGTTTGTGGATGGCTCCTAGTCCGGATCTTCTTTACTAAGATATACCTTTAATCAACTTTTGGTCGAAGCTTAGGATGAGTTTGTGGATGGCTCCTAGTCCAGATCTTGTCACTAAGTTAGATCATTAGTCAACTTCAATATTCAATGCAAATGAGAAAAATGTTGACAAATGGGCGTTTAAAATATTGAGCAAAATGATTCAATACGGGACTTGATTGACTCTTAATGTGGTCTTTGTTAGATTTTTGATCTCACTTTGACATTTTGACATGGCCAATTTCACTTTAGGATCCTCGTTGATGAACTTGTTTGAATTTGAAGCGTTGCTTAAATTGATCAAATCTATCGCTTTACTTTTGAGCCTTTGTGCTTAGCTTTGATATATATGTCTTACCATGATCTTGCTAGCGCTGTCAGGCTTGATATGTTGTTTGTGCAATATTCGAGATACTAGCTTGTTCTTTTGGGTAATCTCCAAAGCTTCTTGTAATCAAAAATTGAAAAATACAAAAATTGAAGCCACCCATTGCACTTCATGCATATTCCTCTTTATGCTTCTTTTGTTTCGCTTCTTTCTTTATTCTCTATTTGTTATCCTGGATGAGAGGAAGGCGTGATTCCTTGATGAATCCATTGTCAAAGGGGGAGAAGATGTGTTAAATGAAAAGATATTTCTTTGGGAGAAGATGTGTAATATTTCTTTGCTACTCTTATTTGGAGAAGATGTGTTAATGAGAAGATTGGGGGAGAAGTTTATACAAAGGGGAGAAACTGAAAATTTGAAATTTGATGATCATAGTGAGGGGGAGTTCTTGAGTTGCATTCTTATTGTCTTATTGAATATTCTGAACTTGAATTGCATTCTTTTATCCTCACAATGATCATAGGTCAGTTGAACAATTGTTCTTTCATATGGACCTTATGTGAGAATTTTGACCCTTTCTGGAAATCAAAGTTTTTATGCTTACTTTTGCCTTGTCTCACATGCCTATACTATTCTGGATGCCACTTGGTCATTTTCATTGCTTTTTCTTGCTTATGGACCAAGTTGTGCCTTTGTGCGAAAACTGCGAGTAAACTCGTTTTCAAACCTCTTACTTACATTTTCTGGATAATTGCCAATGTGTTCATCAAGGGGAGATTGTGGATTTCATGGGGATATGCTTCAGATCTTAGGATGATGTGACAATTGGCAATGGCGTTTACGGTTTGTCGTTTCACGCGTTTTCGACAAAGCTACAGGGTTTTACGTCAGGGGCGGTCCGACCGGTCCTTGCACGGCGGTCCGACCGGTCCCAAATCGGTCGGACCGGCCATGTAGGGCGGTCGGACCGGTGATGACCAAAGTGGTCAAAATGAGCTGGGCCAAAAATAGGTGTTGTAGGCAAGTGAGGGATCCCAATGCACTTGGTCTCATGATTTTGGAGTCTCCAAGAAAAGTTCTATTGGTTTAAAGTTTCCGAAGGTTTGGATTTTGGGAGTTTGAATTTCGGCTAAGTCCCAGCGGTCCGACCGCTCACGAGGAGCGGTCCGACCGCCATGGCGGTCCGACCGCTCACCCGGAGCGGTCGGACCGTTTCTACTTGAACATCGGCCAACTTCGTGGCGATGTTGTTTTGTTAGGTCAAAGTCATTGGTTTATGGCATATGATTTGCATGATGCATGTTTTGACTAACATGGGTCAAGTTGTGAAGAACTTGTTCCCGAATCGTGTTTTCTTGTCCGTGGTTGTGCAGTAGCTTGGTGGTCAACGACGGTCAACGGCGAGGAGAATCGGGACTAGACTTGAAGAGTTGAGGTCCGTAACGATCGACGATGCGGGTGAGGTCAACGACTCAAGCGTGACACAAGATGGACAAGGGTGACCTATTGGCGAATCCATGACGCATGGTGAAGCGGTTTAGGTCAAAAGGTTAAAGACGGCGCCGCTGAAGCGTGCGTGTGTGACCCGCTTGTTAGTGGGCCTTAACGGAGCCCAAGAGAGTCAAACCCTAAGAGTTTTAGGCCTCCACTATAAATAGGAGGAGATGGTGGCTGCACCTCTCTCTCTCTCGCCTTTTATGTTTCAAAACCCTAATTGTCTTTAGGGGAGTTGAGGTGGAGGCTAGGGCTCTTGATGGTTTGTGGTGAATTTCGTGATCCTTGATTGTCCACCGATCCATGATGGTGTGGATGTAATCCAAAGAACAATCACGAAATCAATCTATGCAAGGTTTGCTTGAGATAAGTCTCTTTTCGTTCTTGCTTTCAATTTCGTGTTTTTAGGGCTTTCTTTGATCCGCGAGTTTGTGATTGATTCTTTCACGTGAATTAGCTTGCTGTGATATGTGTGAATCTATCTAGCATCATCTTGATCATCAATCTCTCACGAACAAGCTTTAGGATCAAGTTTTCGTTCTTGCCCTGTTTTAGACCTTCGTTAATCAATTGGCAATTGCTCAAGATCGCTCCAAGAATTATCATAATATTCGATTGAATAGGTCCTCAATAGCATAGAGAAGGTGTGTGCAAAGTTTCATGAAGTTTGGAGTTGAGAATCAAAAGTTAGACCTAATTGCAACTTCGTCATCGGCCGATTTTACTGCTTGGATCGGTTCAGATCGCCGGTCCGACCGCCCGTCACCACCGGTCCGACCAATTTGAGAGCGGTCCGACCGCCAAGATAATAATGATCCGACCGCCCGAGAATCGGTCCGACCGGTTCCTCTACACCATGGTCGACCGCCAAGATTTGTATTACTTTGATTCTTGTTGATTATTGTCGCATTGCTTAGGGTTTTTATTGGATTCAATACTAGTCTTCCATTTGATCGGTATATTGATCTTCATAGCTTTCTAATAGCTACCGGAGTGAAATTGTATTGAGTTCATAATTTGTGAAAAAGTGAGCGTGCTCCTATTCACCCCCTCTAGTCGCCTTTACGGTCCAACAGCTTGTCAATGTCAAGACTCCATAACTTACTAAGTCGCCCCCGGCCCATACTAGGCATGTGGTCGTGATGCAGAAGGCCCAGCCAATGGCGCACAAAGTTAAGTCCTTAATTGACTAAGGCAAGACTTCCAGTTTTAACCCAAATCACAAAGTTTATATCACACAGATCCACCATTCACACAGAATCCACCACTTGCCTCAGTCTAAATCTTTTCCCACCCTGTTGATTAAGTGCAACACATGCCATCAACGAGTAACAAACACACAAAGACACACGCATTCATCACACAGCTCCATAATCACTTAGTCAAATTTATAATTGCAACTCTCACATGAAATGATGACTGTGGCATGGCTAAGCGCCTAATCGTATCTAACCAACCCACGTTGGTGCTACAATAATACCAACTAATAATTAATCAACCTAGGGTGACAAAAGATCATGGCATATAATAGACAAGGTGGCATAACAATTTGGATTAATAACTACACCCAAAAGCATTTAAATAAATACTTGAAATAGAATGCAATACATTGAAACAAAGTATTTTGAAAACTGGGTTCAAAATGATCAAAGGTATAACTTGCCTTGGAATAGATCTAGATATTGGTCTTGGTCTTGAGGTGCTCCTTCTTCTGCAAAATTCCCAAAGTATCGACGCCTACTCGCAAAACGAGACAAAAGAAATAAAACAAATAAATAACAGAGGCAAAACAAACTCCAAAAATCAAATAAAATTCAGCATTAAATAGATCTTAATTTTATATGAATTTACAAATTTGAATGGGCTCAATTGGACTTCGGATGCAAAAGATATGGGCTTTGGAAGATTGGAAAATCAATTAAACCCTAATTTGGATTTTCTCGAATTTCCCGAATTATTTTTATAAAGGAAAATCGGATTATTGCGCAATGCTTGCGTCAGCCGAGAATTTCCGGAAAAAGAATTATATTTAAAAAGAATTCTGACATGTGGGACCCATCGTCGGCCTTGGGTTCACGGTGGACGAGTGCACCGAACCGGGAGATCAGCGCGGTGGATCGCCACGCGCCGCGCAGGTCTTTGCCGATCTGGCGCCACGCGGCCGCCACACCAAAGATCGGGTCGACGCTGGCGCCGAGCCGGGCGACAACGGCGGCGGTGGCGCTCGGGACCCGATGGTCACCGGCGAACGGCGGCTCTTCGCCGGCGGTGAGTGGTACCAATGTGTAGAGGGGGTTAATGCGCACACATGGGCACTTTGGTTTGAGCACTGGGTTGATTTGAGATGGCCGTGGCGAGGAAGAAGCGGCGAGAGAGCTCGGGTTTTATCGGACGGGCGCCCGGCAATGCTCCGGCGACGAGGAGGTGCGCACGAGGTAGCCTGAGACTTGCTGATCACAACGGTGCAGTCGGTGGAGCAAGGGCGACGATGACGGTGGCGCAATCCACCGGAGAAGAAGTTCGGCCGAAAACCCTAAAACTCGAAATGCGGCGGCGCTAGGGCGATCGGGGCGACGAGAGTGGCGGCTTAGGATTGCGGAGGTCCAAAGCGGTGCTAGGGAGTATTTATAGGCTCGAGACGCCGAGATTTGAAACCCCAAATCGGGTCCGAAACGGCCGGGTTTTTGAATTCAAAGATTTTCGGAGATTGAAACCGATTCGAGGTTTGATTTGGTTTGGAACGGATAAGGAATAACCGGAGACATGATTTGGTGGGGTCGGCACGAAGAATCAGCAACGAATACGCATTTGTCGGACGCGGCTTCGAGCTCCAGCAATGGCGGGCGAAGGCGCGGGCGCGAGGAAGAAGAAGATAGCGCGGAGACGACGACTCGGTCGCGGTCCCACCTGGCAGCGGCAGCGAGGCGCGGGCGAGAGCGAGCGTGCGATGGCGATCCAACGGCGCAGAGCGAGCGCGGGCGAGCGAACGAGCGAGATCAACGGGCGAAGCCACGCGGCGACAATCCAACGGGGGCAAGGCGAAGCGAAACGTGAGCGGCGGCAATGCGATGTTGATCCAACGGCTGGGATTGAGCGGGCTGGAATAGTGTTGGGCTTCGGCCCAGCACTGTTCCGAAGGAATTTAAAATATATTTTCTTTTTAATAAATCCAGAAAATGCAAATAGCAATTAGAAAATAGCAAATGACTTTGGAAAAATTCCAGAAAATTCTATAAAATATAACCAAGCATATAGAATCTAAATAAAATAATTTTGACAATTGTTGATGTTGGGATTAAGCACATTAAATCAATTTGTCCTTAAAGTCCATATTAAGCTTTTTAATTTAATATTCAAATAAATCCAAATGATGAATTTTCTTGCTACCATTATTTAAAAGATTTTTTAAAAGCTCTGAAAATAGGGATGTTACACTAACCCATCTTCACTTTGCTTGTTCTTGAACACCCATTTGGTCCCAATGATATTGTGACCTTGAGGGGGCTCAACAAGGGACCAGACCTTGTTCCTTTCAAAGTTTTCCAATTCCTCGTGCATGGCGTTAGTCCATGACTCATCAGAAAGACCATGACAAACGTCTTTGGGCTCAAACGAGGCAACAAAGGCAGAATGGAGACAGAATAGAGACATGCCAGTTTTTGAACGAGTGACTCGCTCAAAGAGATCTCCAATTATCTGCTCGAAGGATGGTCCTTTTGAATGTGTCTTGGAGGTCCAGGTGAGATGAAGAAGTGGCCTCTACCTCATGATCGATGAGATAGGAAGAACCACTAGCTTGTAAGAAGCGGAAGGTAAGGTGATCTCCTCGAGGTGCGGTGGAAGAAGGCACCTCAAGAGGAGGAGAAGGAACTGGATCGGGTAGACAACCTCATCTCCATCCTCCTCATCATCCACAAAGATGGACTCAGGTCGCTCTAGGGAACTCGAGATATCGTGCCTAGTCCCCTGACCGCCTCATCGAAGGTCACCTCACGTGTCTCTAACAATTTACTAGACTCGCAGCCTGCACTCTATAGGCACGAGAAGAAGTCGAGTAACCTGTAAAGATCCCATCACAAGATCGTGACTCGAACTTATCTAGGTTCCCGCACTTGAATAAAACACTTGCAACCAAACACACGAAAATGCGAGACGGGGGTTTTTGCCCATATCTCAACTCATAAGAAGTACGATGCAAGAGTGCCCAAGAAAACTCATAGAAACATGACAAGCGATAGCAATTGCCTCACCCAAAACTTCCTAGGTGTAGAGTACTCATCAAGCATCGTCCCGCCATCTCGACCAAGGTACGGCTTCTTCCTCTCCACAACGCCATTTTGTTGGGGGACGTATGGAGACGAGAACCGTGCTCTACACTGCCTCACCACAAAACTCTCAAAGTAGGAATTCTTGAACTCGGTGCCATTATCGGTCTTGAATTGCTCGTAATGC
Organism: Hsuehochloa calcarea; assembly: GCA_036346395.1. Classification (NCBI taxonomy): domain Eukaryota; kingdom Viridiplantae; phylum Streptophyta; class Magnoliopsida; order Poales; family Poaceae; genus Hsuehochloa; species Hsuehochloa calcarea. The sequence continues at coordinate 45,340,425 of CM070601.1, forward strand.
ACCCGGAGCTCAACAGAAGCCTACTAAAAAGACCACGAAAAAGAGTAAACGCCTCATCCTTCAAGGCTAAGAAAAACACCCAAGAATACCTCGAGAAGTCATCGACCACGACAAGTACGCACCACTTCCCTCCCATCGATCGCACTCTAGCCGGTCCCATCTTGGTCCATATGGAGCAGATTGACACAGTGCATCACCATAGTCATCAGAATCGAGGATGTGAAGCGGCAACCATTTTGCCGTCTTAAGCAAGGAGTACAAACAAGATCCTTGACCATTTTGAGTTTCGCAAACCACGAATGAGATCGTGGCGCTAACTCGGGCCGATGATCAAATCCTATATGACCAAATCTCCTATGCCGAAAAGTCAAATCACGGGATTCAGAAGCAATTAAACATCGGAGAGGATCACCAGAAGATCCAGAAAAATCAGCACGAAAGATCCTCCCATATCGAGAAATCCCGCAAACTAGACTACCCGAAGAATCAAGAATTTTGCAATTGTTTTTCTTAAAGCTCACCTCGAAACCGTCATCAGTAAGTCGAGAGACCAAAGCAGATTATCTCGCAGCTTACTTACTATGGCAACATCTTTTAAAATAAAAGAATCATTAATGCTCACAGACCTTTAGCGATGACGCGCCCAAATGAAGCATCTCCGAAGGTGATCGTCTCATCACCTGGAGCACGGGCTAGGGAAGAAAACCAACGAGAATCTCCAGTCATATGACGTGAACAACCGGAGTCTACAATCCAGACCTTTCCCTTCCCAAATTTCCCGTGACCACGAGTCAAACAGAGTAAAGTCTCAAGATCGGGTGAATCAACGGTGATTTTGGCACCCAATACCGAGTAACACGGCGACGATGAAGTAGTCAAGCAAGATCGACCTCTATCTACCCTACGCTCTCGTCACTCAACAAGTCAAAAGATCTCAGCCTGTTGCTGGATCCGACTGCTATGGAAGAGCGAGTCGAAGTGCGATGTATGTCGATCTCGCCATGAGTAGCTATCTCGAAAGGAAAACGAGATCTACCCTCGGGGCGCGGAGATTACGACCAAAGGGAGCATGAGGACGAAAATCGAAAACTCGGAAAAACCAAGTCCTCGATGTCGCCCAAAATCATCGATGGAACAAACCTAGACCTCGTGTTGGTCTTAGGTGCACTCAAGATCCGGGCTGACCACGAATGTGCCTAAGAGACTCAACACGGTCTCTACGCGATCTTGGCGCTGAAGCAATTATCAACTAAATGTCCATCTTTACGATGGAAGGTGCAATGATACTTAGCCTTACGAGGGGAGAAGCTGCAGTGGAATCACCTTGTCGCCGAAATCCTTTGAACAAAACTCACGACTTAAAATTGACTTTCTCCCCCAGGCTTAGTTTTGATCACACCGGTGCTATGGTTTTGAGCACGACGGTGGATGCTTCCTCATATCCTCCTCGGATATCATATCCTAGACCCCGATTAAATCGCAAATTTTAGATTTGTCTAGAATGAGATTGAGCTTCTTCTTGCCTCCTACAAACCTCTCGAGAGTGTTCATAAGATACCGACACTCCGTAAAGAGAGAGGTGCAAGAAGAGCAGGGGAAGAAGGGACAAGCAAAGGTAAGGGAGCGTAAGAAAACCAACAACAGAGGAAAGATTGGCTTGTGCACGACAAATTGACTTTGGGGGACAAATCCCTCACAGTAGCATTGGTTCACGTTACTAGGCGTCTCTACCAAACCCTTAGGCTTCTTCCCAAAGACACACAATACAAGCAGATGATTGTGTCTCTAGAAGGTCCTTAGTTAGCTTCACACATTTTTCATCCAATGCAACCAAATCACATTTTAGTTTATTACAATGATTGCAAGGTGAGCTAACAAGGTCCTTAGAAGCATCTTGAGCCAATTTGTTATTGTGATCAATCATTTCTTGAAACCGCTTAGATACGATTCTAATTCAAATTGCTTAACTTAGGACAGCTTTAAACAAGAAACAATAGGCTCTAGTAGCGCAGCTTGAAATTGACAATTTTGTGATCCGCCTGCTTTAGGTTCATCTTGAGTTTATTACAATTTTCACAAGTTTCAGCGGATCAAGCAACATGGTATAAAGACCTCTAAACGAATTGTCCTTAACCTCACATGAGGTGCAAGCAGTAGCCTCAACAAAGAGTGGATGAAAGAGGTCCTACCCTACTCATCTCTAATTCAAAGAAGAAGGCTAATGTTCTCTACCTTAATCATGTCAAGTTCAGAGGACACACTATCATGTAAGGTCCTTAATTTTTCCATATCATCAATCAAAGCACAAAGATGTGTCACATTCATCACGGAGGGAGCAGATGTAAGTAAAGTAAGCTCCCGTGATAGTCTAGCTACTTCCTTCTCCAACCCAAAGACACTTAGCCCTAGACTTAGCATGGAATCTACCTAGCTTAAGAAAAGCATCATTAAGTCGGTCATAAGTGGGACTAACCTCATCGGAGTCGGAGTACACTCATTGTCGCTCGATTCGCCCCGAGGGCCATGAAGCACATACCGAGAAGTTGCCGTCGCCCTTGGGATCATGATCGCCCTTCCCATCATCGTCCTCCACCCCTCCACCTCGCCGGTGTCCGGTTCAATCGAGGCGGTGAGGACGCGATGGAATGCCTTCTTTGCCTTCCCAAAGTTGCGGAACTTCTTCTTGCCTTGATCAGTCTTTGAGAGCTTCGTGTTGCGGTTCTTGTCGATGTAGTCGTTCTTGCTTGGACCGCCATAGTCACCTTTGCCCTTCCCAAGCTTGGGACGGTTGCTCGGATGTGGTTGGGGCCACCACACTCAAACAAATCACAGACCTCCTCTTTTACCATCCCTCCTCCTCTTGTAAGCATGGGAAAACTTCCGAGCTAGGAGGGCTAGCTGTTCATCCTCAAGCCGCTCTAACGATCATCGCTATGTCACGAGAGCAGCGCTAGGAGAACCCACGAATCGACTCAGAATAAGATCCAGAAGTGGGATCAGTGACTAAAGCCATCGACTGTGACTTCGACCTTCGAGAGACAATGTCAATCTCGTGAGTCTTGAGACGCGAGTACAGCGCATCAAGAGTCAGGGTCGAGAGGTCCGTGCTATCTTTGATGGTAGTCACTTTCATCTCCCAAACACGAAGATCAAGTGCAGAAAGCATCTGTCGAGCGTTATCCGAGTCGGGGTATGTAAGACCGACCGCTCGGAGGTTGCTCAAAATCTTGTGAAAACGCGAAAAGCACTCGTCAAGAGATTCACCAAGAAGCATCTCAAATTTATCAGATTCACGCTTGAACTGGTCTTGTCGAACCGTCTTAACTGAGTGGTGCCTCATGGTATGCATCGAGGGTCACCTGGATGTCATAAGCGTAAATCAAATGAGAAATACGATCAAACTCATACGCTTAAACCTCGAATGATTATGTTCCTTGCCTTAGCATTTGCCTCAACATCGCCATGTTTCCAAAGATTGATGTGCTCATCGGCAGAACAAAGAAATCTAACCTTCACCTTTCTCCAAATGGCATACCCCGAGCCTCGGATGTAAGTTTCCATTCGGCTCTTCCAGAAGGGGTAATCCAGACCATCAAAACCTGGAGGCTTGGTGGAATACTTGTCCGTTGCCATGGCTCAACCGACCGGTTAAGATCTATCAAGAAGAGCTAACCGGCTCTGATACCAATTGAAGGACCGAAATGGCAACAGAGGGGGTGAATGGTGCCTAAAATTAATACTCCCTTCACCGTATTTAAAACCACCTACAAAGATCTCTCAAGATCTAAACAAAGTAAATGAAGCAAGATCAAATAACAAAAACAAGTTTCAGTCGTTTCTTCCGAAATCGGAAGTTCCGGCAATGAGAGTGCGGAAGTTCCGCTGCGTAGTTCCATGATGTATAGCGCGAAGTTCCGCTATGTACTCCACGCATAAAATCGGAAGCTCTGATTATCCCGACCAAGAACGTAACGCCGGTTTTTGCCCAAAAATCCAAACTACTTAATCTTGAATGCTCTTCTCGTGTCAAGTTTTACAGACATCATCCTAAACACCATCTTGACCTTATGGAGAAGAATCGCAACCAAAGATTCAATAATCGAACCAAAACGGATTTCTTGAAGAAGGGCAAGAAAACCAAAACCAATGATAAGCTAGATTCTCGATTCTTAGAGCATGAAACTTTGAGGAAGTAATAGCAATACCAAAACGATTCTAAATATGAAGTTTCATGCTATCTCATAAAACGAATCAAAAGATATGCCAAAACCCTAGATATTCAATATGAACAGAGAGAGAGAGAGAGTTGCAAAATCAGATAATCGAAACCTCAGATTTCATTGGATTGAAACATGGATTACTGAGGTAACGCAAAGAGGAAAGATTACAATAGGTTTCAGTTCATACTCTCCCTCTCAACAAGCTCTCAAAAAGCAAAACAAATCCTTTTCTAGAGCTAACCCTAATTTTCTATCCAAAAAGTCTAACCCTAACTCCAGGGTTCTCCCCTATTTATAGCCTTTGCTAATGGGCCTCCAACCCATTAAGCCCGCTACACCCGAACGGAACCGCCTCCACTTTTGCCGCTTATGCGAAAAGACCCTTTCGCCTTGCGCACTTTCCGAAGCCTCCGTACACCTTGTTGTGCACGACTACAGAACCGCTTCAAGATTCACGCCGTCTTCGACACATCCCGACCGCTCGACCTCAACGCCTCCTGCGCTTAGTCCGGTCCACGTGTCTCGCCACGACTCCATCTTGATGCCCCGCAACAACACGCATAAAAAACACATCACATAGCATTGCACAATATCATAGCATTAATATTTGTATAAGACTCAAACTCATACACAATCAAAATCACAATTTATCCTTCTCGCACGCTTCGACACAATCGGAAGTTCGCTTTTACGCAAATGAAGTTCGATTTCGAACATCCGCACTTGTCGAATATCGGAAGTTCCACACAGACTTGTCAGAATATCGGAAGTTCCGCGCTAACATCAAGCGGTACTTCCGATATCCGGAACAACCGACTTTCCAGATATTTAATTCCGATTTGATATCTTAGAGAACACACAATGTCAGAATTTTCGGACACTCCGCTACCCCTTGTGCGGAAGTTCCGATTTCCTTCAGCCGAGAGCAAAACCGGATATATCGAAGTTCCTTTTCCAACACCGTAGTTCGATTAATCGGAACTTCCGCTCCATACACAGCGGTAGTTCCGATTTCCCTGACTCAGCCGAAAACGTCCAAACCGAAAACCTCAACTCTCAATCTAATCAACACACTTGTCAAATACTCATCACTCAGTGGAGGACCTCTCACATGGTCTCTCAAAATGAGTTTCACTTTGCATAAAAAGTAATTGACTACATAAGCAAACCTAGCATGGTTTAAACACTTCCAGTTAAGCAAGACTAAAATGAGCTACTCTCATTTCATATTATAACAAGTTCACTTTTATCAATTAAAAGACAAGCACGCTTCTTTAACTCCATAACAATCTAGCTTATCAAGCTACAACATCCATAATATCTAAAAATTTAAACTCATGCAAGGAATCTATATGAGCACGACAAGTTGTTAATTTCCAAATTGGTTAACAATTTTAAGCTAAAGAAATTTAAAGGCAAATTGAATTTATACCTCTACCTATTAGTCATTTTCCTTCTTTGATCACTAAGACGAACTACTAACCATGCTTCTCGATTTATACAACTTAAGTAACATGACATGCTTGAGTTAATTTAGAAACTATATGCATGATCAAAGTATAAGAATCCAGTGCCTAACAAGTAATTTGATGTATCTTCTACCCTTCTATGCGCCACTCTTTGATTGACATGACTTATTAGCATTCTTGGAACCAATGAGGTTAAATGGATGACATTCGATAGCTAACATGTCTCAAGGTGATCCAGATGAAATAGTAAATGAATGCGTGAGTATGATGTAAGATCAGAACACCCCAACCCATCGTGGGCCTGGATGTTACTAAATAAACAAGATAAACAATAAACATATGGCATAGTTCTAAATTTCGGCAGAACCTCCTTTGCATAACTAGGTATACCGGAGGTTCCAACATATGCATATATTATTATCAATATCTCAACATCCAAAGTTCATCAAAGCATTCATAAATAAACTATTCAACTAAAGCATAAGCAAGCGTAATTAAAACTTGCCACTCTCATTATTACAAATAACCCAATGCATTCAGGCATAACCAAAATTAATTCTTAAACAGTTTGCTTATTATTAAGGTACGACCTAAATGATAATCATCTTTAAAATATTGTGTGGTAGTGAGTGCATCCAAAGCAGTTCTACTCCCTCCCATGCATGCCGTTCTTGCAAGTGGTACCTAAAAGCACAACAAAAGCAAGAGGTGAGTCCAAAGACTCAGCAAATATAATAAATGGCATCAACAACATACAAGCATGTAACTCATCAACTATACTTCACAAAATCACATATCAATCACTTTAGACATGTATGTATGCAATATGCTCAACATGGTCTTTCTCTTTCTCTTTCCCTTTTGCATTTTACCGGTAATGCAAAGTGCGCATCCGTTGATGCACACCCATACCTGTAACATCTACTACATGGACATTTGCCCATACTCCACGTGTATGGGGACCTGAGCCCATGCTCTTCAAGCATGAGAGCCTTTAGCCCGTCATTAACATGACGGGGACCTCAAGAGTTGCTTGGCCCTCACATGACCAAGACTTCAGTTAACCACCATAATGCATATGTATGAATTCTCAAAGTAATACAAATATGCGTCCACAACAACGTTGCGTATAAATAACCTAATCTTACTCCAAAACCTCATAACCATAGACCGACAACCATGAATAATACCAATTAAGCTATCATCATCACAAACATGAACACACAAGGACTCATAATATATACCAAACATTGCCATTCAATAGTACATAATATGGTCATCGTTATACTTGCCTTAACCACGAGAGAACGAGGGATGTACAGAAGGTGCTGCTCCCGGTACCAGTCCACCAACTGAATAATAATTATAACACACGCCAAGACACAGCAGCAAACCAAAACAAACTATTTAACAACAACCATGGACTTGCAAAACTTCTAACTCGATCTCGTCCCCAAAATCCTAAACGTCGATCTGTCCCCTTGGTGGACAGTCAACTTTAAAAATCCATATCTATTAGTACAAGGGTCAAAATAAGATGTTCTTAGACTTTCTTGAAAGGTAATTAAATTCTCCAATTAAGTCTAGTTGGTGAGCCTTACTGAATTGAGAGACCATGTGAGAGGTCCTCCACTCTGAGTGATGAGTATTTGACAAGTGTGTTGATTAGATTGAGAGTTGAGTTTTTCGGTTTGGACTGTTTCTGGGCTGAGTCAGGGAAATCGGAACTACCGCTGTGTATGGAGCGGAAGTTCATATATCAGAACTCTGGCGTTGGAAATAGGATCTTCCGATTTTCCTGGGTTTTGAGTTCGGCTGGCGGAAATCGGAACTTCCGCTCAAGGGGTAGCGGAGTGTCCGATAATACTGTTATTAAGGTTCTCTGAGATGAAAATCGGATTTGAAAATCGGATGTTCCGAAGATCGGAAGTTCCGCAATGGTAAGAGCGGAAGTTCCGATAATCTGACGAATCGCGGATAAATCGAAATCGGAACTTCCGCTGTGGTAAGTGCGGAACTTCCGATTGTGTCCAGAACTGTGCAGAGAAGATTAATTTGTGGTTTTGATTTTGTATGAGTTTGAGTCTTATACAAATGTTGATGCTATGATATTGTGCAATGCTATGTGATGTGTTTTTGTCTGTGTTGACTGCAGGACATCGAGACGAAGTCGTGGCGAGACACGAGGAGATCGGACTAGGCGCAGGCAGCGTTGAGGTCAGAACGGTCGGATGTGTCGAAGACGGCGTGAATCTTGAGGTGGTTGCGTGTCAAGGACAGCAAGGCGTACGGAAGGCTTCCAGAAGGTGCGCAAGGGGCGAAAGGGTCTTTTCGCAAAGCGGCAAAAGTGGAGGCGGTTCTGTTCGGGTGTAGCGGGCTTAATGGGTTGGAGGCCCATTAGCAAAGGCTATAAATAGGGGAGAACCCTGGTGTTAGGGTTAGACTTTTTGAGAGAAAATTAGGGTTAGCTCTAGAAAAGGATTTGTTTTGCTTTTTGAGAGCTTGTTGAGAGGGAGAGTATGAACTGAAATCTTTTGTAATCATTCCTCTTTGCTTTACCTCAGAATCGTTGTTTCAATCCAATGAAATATGAGGTTTTGATTATTTGACTTTGCAACTCTTCCTCTCTCTGTTTCATGTTGAATATCTAGGGTTTTGACATATCTTTTGATTCGTCTTAAGAAATAGCATGAAACTTGATATCTAGAGTCGTTTTGATATTGCTATTACATCCTCAAAGTTTCATGAGCTAAGAATCTGAGAATCTCGCTTATCATTGGTTTTGGTCTTTCTTGCCCCTTCTTCAAGAAATCCGTTCTTGGCTTGATCATTGAATCTTTGTTTGCAATTCTTCTCCATGAGGTCAAGATGGTGTTTAGGATGATGTCCTGTGAAACTTGACCAGAGAAGAGCATTCAAGATTTAGTTTTTGGATTTTTGAAAAGAAACCCGAGCGCACTGTTCTTCGGTCAGGACAATCGAAACTTCCGATTGTCCATAGCGGAACTACCGCAGGCGGAACTTCCGCACTGATTCCGGAACTACCGGAGTGCGGAAGTACCGCCGGGTAAAATCGGAACGTCCGATATTTGATGTAATGCATCGAACTTATGATTAGTTCTCTGATTTTGTTTTACTCTTCTTGAGAGGGTTTGTAGATCCTTTTTAAATACAGTAAGGGAGAGTTCTTAATTTTAAGGCACCTTTCACCCCCCCCCTCTGTTGCCATTTCGGTCCTTCAATTGGTATCAGAGCCGGTTTGCTCTTCTTTATAGATCTTAACCGGTCGGTTGAGCCATGGCAACGGACAAGTATTCCACCAAGCCTCCAGTTTTTGATGGTCTGGATTACCCCTTCTGGAAGAGCCGAATGGAAACTTACATCCAGGCTCGGGGTATGCCATCCGGAGAAAGGTGAAGGTTAGATTTGTTATTCTGCCGATGAAAACATCAATGTGGGAAACATGCTCGATGTTGAGGCAAATGCTAAGGCAAGGAACATAATCATTCGTGGTTTGAGCGTAGTGAGTTTGATCGCATTTCTCATTTGATTTACGCTTTACATCCGGGTGACCTCGATGCATACCATGAGGGCACCACCCGATTAAGACGGTTCGACAAGACCACCAAGCGTGAATACATAAATTTGAAATGCTTGTCGGTGAATCTCTTGACGAGTGCTTTTCGCGTTTTCACAAGATTTTGAGCAACCTCCGAGCGGTCGGTCTTACATACCCGACTCGGATAACGCCGACGATGCTTTCTCGCACTTGATCTTCGTGTTTGGGAGATGAAAGTGACTACCATCAAAGATAGCACGGACCTCTCGACCCTGACTCTTGATGCGCTTTACTCGCGTCTCAAGACTCACGAGATTGACATTGTCTCTCGAAGGTCGAAGTCACAGTCGATGGCTTTAGTCACTGATCCCACTTCGGAACTTCTTCTTGAGTCAATACGTGGGTTCTCCTAGCTGCTCTCTTGTGACATAACTGATGATCAGTTAGAGCAGCTTGAGGATGAACAGCTAGCCCTCCTAGCTCGGAAGTTTTCCCATGCTTACAAGAGGAGGAGGGATGGTAAAAGAGGAGGTCCTGTGATTTGTTTCGAGTGTGGTGGCCCCAACCACATCCGAGCAAACTGTCCCAAGCTTGGGAAGGGCAAAGGTGATTATGGCGGTCCAAGCAAGAACGACTACAACGACAAGAACCGCAACACAAAGCCCTCAGCACCTGATCAAGGCAAGAAGAAGTTCCGCAACTTTGGGAAGGCAAAGAAGCTGTTCCATCGCGTCCTCACCGCCTCGATTTAACCGGACACCAGCGAGGTGGAGGGGTGGAGGACGATGATGGGAAGGACGATCATGATCCCAAGGACGACTGCAACTTCTCCCAAGATGTGCTTCATGGCCCTCGGGCGAATCGAGCGACAATGAGCCAGACTCCGACTCGATGAGGTTAGTCCCACTTATGACCAAATTAATGATGCTTTTCTTAAGCTAGGTAGATTCCATGCTAAGTCTAGGGCTAAGTGTCCGGGTTGGAGAAGGAAGTAGCTAGACTATCACGGAGCTTACTTTACTTACATCCGCTCCCTCCCGTGATGAATGTGACACATGCTTTGTGCTTTGATTGATGATATGGAAAAACTAAGGACCTTACATGATAGTGTGTCCTCTGAACTTGACATGATTAAGGTAGAGAACATTAGCCTTCTTGCTGAATTAGAGATGAGTAGGCTAGCACCTCCTTCATCCACTACTGTTGAGGCTACTGCTTGCACCTCATGTGAGGTTAAGGACAATTCGTTTAGAGGTCTTTATACCATGTTGCTTGATCTGCCTGAAACTTGTGAAAATTGTAATAATCTCAAGATGAACCTAAAACAGGCAGATCACAAAATTGTTGAATTCAAGTCTGCGCTACTAGAGCCTGTTGTTTCTTGTGTAAACCGTCCTAAGTTAATCTAATAACTAGAATCAGATTCAAGCAGTTTCAAGAAATGATTGATCACAATAACAAATTGGCTCAGTATGCTTCTAAGGATCTTGTTAGCTCACCATGCAATCAATGTAATAAACTAAAATGTGATTTGATTGTTTTGGATGAAAAATGTGTGAAGCTAACTAAGGACCTTCTAGAGACACAATCATCTGCTTGTATTGTATGTCTTTGGGAAGAAGTCTAAGGGTTTGGTAGAGACGCCTAGCAACGTGAACCAATCTGCTAGCGATGGGACTGCCCCCAAAGTCTACCGTGCATGCACAAGCAAATCTTTCCTCCGTTGTTGGTTCTCCTTCTCGCTCCCTTACCTTCTCATTGCCTCTTCTTCCCCGCTCTTCTTGCACCTCTCTCTTTGGAGTGTCGGATCTTATGAACACTCTCGAGAGGTTTGTAGGAGGCAAGAAGATGCTCAATCTCATTCTAGACAAATCTAAAATTTGTAGATTTAATCGTGGTCTAGGATATGATATCCGTGAGGATATGAGGAAGCATCCACCGTCGTGCTCAAAACCATAGCACGGTGTGATCAAAACTAAGCCCGGGTGAGAAAGTCAATTTTAAGTCGGCGGGTTTTGTTCAAAGGATTTCGACAAGAAGGTGATTCCACCTACGACTTCGCCCTCGTAAGGCGAAGTATCATTGCACCTTCATCCGTAAAGATGGACATTTAGTTGATCATTGCTTCAGCGCGCCAAGATCGCGCAGAGACCGTGTTGAGTCTCTTAGGCACATTCGTGGTCACCCTGATCTTGAGTGCACCTAAGACCAACACGAGGTCTAAGTTTGTTCCATCCGATGTTTTAGGGCAAGATCGAGGACTTGGTTTTTCCGAGTTTTTGATTTTCGTCCTCATGCTCCTCTCGGTTGTAACCTCCGCCGTCCTGAGGGTAGATCTCGTTTTTCCTTTCGAGATAGCTACCCGCGGCGAGATCAGCGTGTTATCGCACTTCGACTCGCTCTCCCATAGCGATGGATCCAAAGAATGTGTGAGATCTTTGACTTGTTGAGTGACAGAGCGCGAGGGTAGATAGAGGTCGGCCTTGCTTGACTACTTCATCTGTTCGCGTGTTACTCAAGATTGGGTGCCAAAATCATCGCTGATTCACCCCAAGATCGAGACTTTACTCTTTGTTTGATTCGTGGTCGCGGCCGGGAAGGGAAAGGTCCGGATTGTAGACTCGGTTGTTCACGCTATATGACCGTGAGTCTCGTTGGTTTTCTTCCTAGCCCGCGCTCCTGTGATGAGACGATCACCTTTGGAGATGCTTCATTTGGGCGTCATCGCTAAAGGTAAAGTGAGCATTAATAATTCCTTTATTTTGAAAGATGTTGCCTTAGTAAGTAAGCTGCAGATAATCGCTTTGATCTCTCGACTTACCGATGACGGTTATGAGGTGAGCTTTAAGAAAAACAATTGCAAAATTCTTGATTCTTCTGTAGTCGGTTTATGGATTTCTGGTATGGGAGGATCTTTCGTGCTGATTTTTCCGAGTCTTCCGTGATCCTCTCGGTGTTTAGTAGCTTCAATCCCGTGATCGACTTTCGGCATAGGAGACTTGGTCATATAGGATTTGATCATCGACCGAGTTAGCGCCACGATCTCATTCGTGGTTTGCCAAACTCAAAATGGTCAAGGATCTTGTTTGTGCTCCTTGCCGACACGGCAAAATGGTTGCCGCTTCACATCCTCCGATTCTGATGATAATGACAGATGCACCAGTCAATCGCTCCATATGGACACGAGGGACCAAACTAGAGTGCGATCGAGGGAGGAAGTGGTACGTACTTGTCGTGGTCGATGACTTCTCGAGGTATTCTTGGGTGTTTTTCTTAGCCTCAAGGATGAGACGCTTACTCTTTTTCGTGGTCTTTTAGTAGGCTTTCGTTGAGCTCCCGGGTGCATTACGAGCAATTCACCGATAATGGCACCGAGTTCAAGAATTCCTACTTTGAGAGTTTTGTGGTGAGACAGTGTAGAGCACCGCCTCGTCTCCATACGCCCCCAACAAAATGGCGTTGTGGAGAGGAAGAACCGCACCTTGGTCGAGATGGCTGGACTATGCTTGATGAGTACTCTACACCTAGGAAGTTTTGGGTGAGGCAATTACTCTTGCTTGTCATGTTTCTAACAGAGTTTTTCTTCTGCACTCTTGCATCGCACTTCTTATGAGTTGAGATATGGGCGAAAACCAGCGCCTCGCATTTTCGTGTGTTTGGTTGCAAGTGTTTTATTCTCAAGTCCGGGAACCTAGATAAGTTCGAGTCACGATCTTGTGATGGGATCTTTCCGGGTTACTCGACTTCTTCTCGTGCCTATAGAGTCCAGAATCTGCGAGTCTAGTAAATTGTTAGAGACTGTGAGGTGACCTTCGATGAGGCGGTCACCGGGACTAGGCCTCGATATCTCGTGTTCTTTAGAGCGATCTGAGTCCATCTTTGTGGACGAAGAGGAAGACGGAGATGAAGGTTGTCTACGATCCAGCTTCTTCCTCCTCCTCTTGAGGTGCCTTCTTCCACCGCACCTCGAGGAGATCACCCTTACCTTCGCGCTTTCTCAAGCTAGTGGCTCTGCTCCTATCTCATCCGATCATGAGGTAGAGGCCACTTCTTCATCTCACCCCGACCTTCAAGACACATTCAAAAGGACCATCCTTCAGAGCGAGATAATTGGAGACCTCTTGAGCGTGTCACACGCTCCAAAGTCGGCTTGTCTCTTTTACATCTCTATTACGCCTTCGTCGCCTCATTTGAGCCTAAAGATGTTTGTCATGCTCTATCTGACGAGTCTTGGACAAACGCTATGCATGAGGAGTTGGAAAATTTTGAAAGAAACAAGGTCTGGTCCCTTGTTGAGCCCCCTCAAGGTCACAATATCATTGGGACCAAATGGGTGTTCAAGAACAAGCAAAGTGAAGATGGGTTAGTCATTCAAACAAGGCTAGGCCGGTAGCTCGTGGGTACTCTCAAGTTGAGGGTCTAGATTTCAAGAGACCTTTGCCCTCAGTAGCTAGACTTGAAGCCATTAGAATCCTCGCTTGCCTTTGCGACTTCTAAGGGTTTTAAGCTTTACCAGATGGATGTCAAGAGTGCCTTCCTCAATGGCCTTATTGAGGAAGAAGTCTATGTCGACTGACCTCCCGGTTTCGAGAACCCCAAATACCCTAACCATGTCTACAAGCTTTCCAAAGCTTTGTATGGACTCAAGCAGCTCCCGAGCTTGGTATGAAAGGCTTAAGTCCTATCTCACGAGCCATGGTTTTGAGATGGGTAAAATTGACAAGACCTGTTCATTCGCCCTTGGCACCGATCTTACGCTCGTCCGATCTACGTGGATGACATTATCTTTGGCGGCTCCTCGCATGCTCTCGCTTCCCAATTTTCCGATGTCATGAGCTCGGAGTTTGAAATGAGCATGATGGGCGAGTTGAGCTTCTTCCTTGGCTTCCAAATCAAACAGACTCGGAGGGTACCTTTCTTCATCAAGGCAAATACACTCGAGACCTCCCAAGCGTTTCGACATGAATGATGGAAAGCCAAGATCAACCCAATGGCATCTACAAGCACTCGGATCCGATGAAGACGGCGAACTCGTTGACCAAAAGGATTTCAGAGCATGATTGGCTCTCTCTTGTACCTCACACCTCGAGACCGGACATACATTTCTCTGTGTGTCTTTGTGCTCGGTTTGAGCTTCTCCTCGCGTATCTCACCGTCGGCGGTGAAGCGCATCTTCGGTACCTTGAGCTACCATTGACTATGGTATCCGGTACTCTTCCTCTTCTTGTCTATCTCTTAGAGCCTTCTCCGATGCGATTTACCGGTCAGAGGATAGATAGGAAGAGCACTTCGGCACTTGCCAATTCATTGGCACTTCTCTTGTCTCTGGTCGCCAAGGAAGCAATCCGGTGTTGCGCCCACCGCAGAGGCCGAGTATGTTGTCGCAACCGATTCTTTGTAGCCAAGTGCTTTGGATGGTCTCGACCCTGCAGGATTTTGGTTTATCTATCGACTGCGTTCCACTCTTTTGTGATAATACATCCGCAATTTGCATTGCCAAGAACCCAAAGCAACATTCTCGGACCAAGCATATTGATATCGATATCACTTTCTTGAGACCATGTAGAGAAGGGTGACATTGTGCTCCAGTTTGTGGAGAGTGAGCACCAGCTGGCGATATCTTCACTAAGCCTCCGGATGCTCTCGGTTTTATTCTGCGGGAGAGCTTGGGGTGATTTGTCCTTACGGACTGCTGTGAGGGGGAGCTTTGTGCTACTATTATATTATATTATATTATATTATACTATTACTCCTTTCTGGTTTCATTTTTGGGTCGAAGTCCTTCCAAAGATAGGTTAGAGTGGTTCACTTGCCAAATTGCTTTGATGCTACTTCTTGTCTTGTGCTTCTAGGATGTCGCTTATTAGTCGTTTCTTCCTTCTCTAAGTAGAGCTTACTCACTTCTTATAGGTTCTAGCAGGGTCGGGCCACCCTTGGGTAGACAGCGGGCGATGTTTGCTCCTTAGTGTATGAGTTGATCAGCTGATAGTCCTAGAATCATATGGGGTAGATAAGAACCTGTCTGAGCGATAGTATTCTCTATATCTTTTCTATGCTCTAAAGGACTGCCTTTTCTGTTTTACTTATCAGATTCTCGTTTTTGTTCCTTTGGTTCAGGGGGAGTTATTCTTGACTATTCCATATTCTTAATTTTGTCATAACTCAACCTGAATTAAAAGATGCATCTCATTCTGAAGGGAATCTGGATTTTTGTGCATTTCATCAAGCATTGCATTAAAATCAAATGGAGCCTTGTTTATTATCCCTTATGATCTGTTTTCACTGTTTTACATCTTGCCATGATTTATGCTAAACTGCTAGATCTATCATGACTTTTTATGTGTAGTTTAGTCTTTGCCTTGCTAAGGTGTTTAAAAATGCTAAACTTGAATTAAAATCTTGTCATGATAGCTCTTGAGACTAGTCTGGTTGAAACTATCCTTTTATGATTTTCGCCATGTCAAGTAGGCTGAGTTGAGTCCTGAATCTCTTTTGAACTTTTGAGTAAGCTATGTCAGTTTGTTAAGAAACATGACTTATCTCTAATCACTGGTCTAAAAACTTCAAAAGCAAAAATGATCTCTTTTGTGCGAAAAAACTGATCTCACCAAATCTTTCTCATGAGACGGCTTGCCATTGCACTAGGCATGAACTCGGGGGCCCTTGGATGACCTAAGATCACCTCCTTAAGTCTCATTGCTTGGGTGGTCGCATAAGGCTTGGGATCTAGCACATGGCTATAAAAAAATGGTTGAAGCTCAGGAGGCAGTTGTGGATGGCACCTAGTCCAGAGCTTGCTTTACTGAGATAAAACCATAAAAAGTCTTCAGAAAAAGAAAAATGTGCTAAAATTGCTTATCATTAAAGAGACCAAGTTCTGGATAAAATGAGTCCTTCTTCAACTGGTAGCACTCTAAACTGTTCAGTATGAGTCTTCTTGGTTCAACTTAGATTATTTGACATGGCTTGTATCATCTTTGGATATCTTTAGCTAGACTTCAATCTTGGTTTATTTGACTTGCTAAAGAATTGGATCATTAATCAGAATTATGGACTTTCTGACTTAGCTTTTCTATACATCAATTGTCATGATCTTGATAGCATTCTTCTGTGTTATGGCTTGGTGTAATTCTCTAATAGTCATTTTGGATAATCTACATGGCTCCTAATGCTTAAAATGAACATCATTTAGCCTTTTCCTCCCTTTTCTACATCTTGATGATCTTATTGCCAAAGGGGGAGAATTTTTGTGAGCAAAAGCCTTCTGGAGAAAAGCCTTGAGTTTTGTGCGAAAAATTGTTCTTTCATCTCATCTCAAGTCTTTCTCTTTTGTCAACTTGGTCTTGAGCTTAACTACTCTTGTTTAGACCTTGGTTGACTGTAAACTCAAACTCATCTTATGCTTTTTCGGTAATTGTCAATATACTCATCAAGGGGGAGATTGAGAGACCATGTGAGAGGTCCTCCACTCTGAGTGATGAGTATTTGACAAGTGTGTTGATTAGATTGAGAGTTGAGTTTTTCGGTTTGGGCATTTACGGCCGAGTCGGAAATCGGAACTACATTGTGTATGGAGCGGAAGTTCGATATATCAGAACTACGGCGTTGGAAATAGGATCTTCCGATTTTCCGGGTTTTGAGTTCGGTGGCGGAAATCGGAACTTCCGCTCAAGGGTAGCGGAGTGTCCGATATCTTATTATATTAAGGTTCTCTGAGATGAAAATCGGATTTGAAAATCGGATGTTCCGAAGATCGGAAGTTCCGCAATGGTAAGAGCGGAAGTTCCGATAATCCTGACAAGTGCGGATGTTCCGGAAATCGGAACTTCCGCTGTGGTAAATCTTGGAACTTCCGATTGTGTCGAATCTGCGCAGAGAAGATTAATTTGTGGTTTTGATTTTGTATGAGTTTGAGTCTTATACAAATGTTGATGCTATGATATTGTGCAATGCTATGTGATGTGTTTTTGTCTGTGTTGACTGCAGGACATCGAGACGAAGTCGTGACGAGACACAAGGAGATCGGACTAGGCGCAGGCAGCGTTGAGGTCAAAACGGTCGGATGTGTCGAAGACGGCGTGAATCTTGAGGTGGTTGCGTGTCAAGGACAGTAAGGCGTACGGAAGGCTTCCAGAAGGTGCGCAAGGGGCGAAAGGGTCTTTTCGCAAAGCGGCAAAAGTGGAGGCGGTTACTGTTGGGTGTAGCGGGCTTAATGGGTTGGAGGCCCATTAGCAAAGGCTATAAATAGGGAGAACCACGTGTTAGGGTTAGACTTTTGAGAGAAAATTAGGGTTAGCTCTAGAAAAGGATTTGTTTTGCTTTTTGAGAGCTTGTTGAGAGGAGAGTATGAACTGAAATCTTTTGTATTCATTCCTCTTTGCTTTACCTCTGTAATCAGTGTTTCAATCCAATGAAATATGAGGTTTTGATTATTTGACTTTGCAACTCTTCCTCTCTCTGTTTCATGTTGAATATCTAGGGTTTTGACATATCTTTTGATTCGTCTTAAGAAATAGCATGAAACTTGATATCTAGAGTCGTTTTGATATTGCTATTACATCCTCAAAGTTTCATGAGCTAAGAATCGAGAATCTCGCTTATCATTGGTTTTGGTCTTTCTTGCCCCTTCTTCAAGAAATCCGTTCTTGGCTTGATCATTGAATCTTTGTTTGCAATTCTTCTCCATGAGGTCAAGATGGTGTTTAGGATGATGTCTGTGAAACTTGACCGAGAAGAGCATTCAAGATTTAGTTTTGGATTTTGAAAAGAAACCCGCGCCTTGTTCTTGGTCGGACAATCGAACTTCCGATTGTCCATAGCGAATTATCAGCAGCGGAACTTCCGCACCGATTCGGAACTACGGAGTGCGGAAGTACCGCTGTAAAATCGAACGTCCGATATTTGATGTAATGCAATCGAACTTATGATTAGTTCTCTGATTTTGTTTTACTCTTCTTGAGAGGGTTTGTAGATCCTTTTTAAATACAGTAAGGGGGAGTTCTTAATTTTAAGGCACCATTCACCCCCCCTCTGTTGCCATTTCGGTCCTTCATGAATCAGCCAAGTAATACCCCTACCCGGCCAATTAATAAAACATCAACTTCACGTTGGGTTCTCTGGACAGAGCACTAAAACCGCCATAACTTTTGCTACGCAACTCGGAACGGGGTGATCTTGGTCTCTCTGGAATCACGACAAAACCATATACAATAGTCTAGTTGTGCAAGTCTCCTGATTCGGCAACCTACTAATTCTTATATTCAGGTAAAGTTTTTCTAAGTTTTCTGTCTCTGCAATCTGTCAGTCAGCGAAACAGCGACGATAAAAATTCCATAACTTTTTATTTCCAACTCTAAAAATTATGTTCTTTATCATATTGGAAATCTTACTGAATCCTCTACAATATTCATTTTGGGTGTCTTTTCTAATTCGGCCTCTAAAAATTCATAATTTTCAGACAAGACAATCTGTCAATTCTCGTTAGATCTCCTGGATAGTCGCGGTAAAACTACCATAACTCCTAAATCGTAAGGCCAAATCAAGTGATCTCAGTGCCAAAAGAAATCTAAAACCGAGGGCTACAACTTTCTAAGAGGTGGACAGATCAGAAAACGTACACATCTTACCCAAAACTGTCGAGCAACAGCGCCGAACAAATCTGATCTGCTATCTCTCCTTGACCGGCCTTCCAAAAATCGCCTCCTCGCCTTCCTTCCAATGGACCGTAGACACGGGCTTCGCCAGGGAGGGAGAAGGTGCTGTGGTGGAGATGGAGGCGCAGGGGAGAGGTGGTGGCGGCGCACAGGGTAGGGGAGGCCGGCGGCTCAAGTGGGAGGAATGGGGAGAGGGGAGGGGATTAGGGTTTTGGGGGGTGGGAACCCCCCCTTATGGCCGGCCACACTTGGGCCCCTCCTAGGCCGCGGCCCAGGCCCAGGTTATCGAATAAAAGCAGAAATCTCCCTTTCTTTTCAGGTATTTTCTCTTCTTTTCTTGTCCCGGCTAAATTCCTAATTATCCGATTAAATTATGGTGTATTACAAAGACTCATGATGATCAAGATATAATTTTAGGCCTCTACTACCCCCCTTAATATTTTTGGTGCTTGTTAGATGGGGTGAGAAAAGAATGAGCGTAAGGTGAGTAAACGGGCAACGGGTATGCAATTGAACTCTAGCGTGTACCGATCATTCCAAAATCACCAAAATGAGATACAACGAACCACAATTAGTTTTCTGATATAGTTGCTATACATGCCG
Organism: Hsuehochloa calcarea; assembly: GCA_036346395.1. Classification (NCBI taxonomy): domain Eukaryota; kingdom Viridiplantae; phylum Streptophyta; class Magnoliopsida; order Poales; family Poaceae; genus Hsuehochloa; species Hsuehochloa calcarea. The sequence goes on from CM070601.1 coordinate 45,359,929, forward strand.
CTCGTAGGCAATGTGCAACTACTTGGAACAAAGAGAGCAAATGATTACAAAATTCAGCTTCTACAAACTAGGTAATATCATTAGGGTTTATATATTCTAAGAATAAACCCAAATTTAATCCTAATATCGCAGCAAGGCATCGTCTTCTCGTCCTTTCGCCGATGCTCTTCACCGGTGACTACATAGCGTATATATCATTGGAAAAGAGAGATGAGCAATGGAGAAAAACTACTTTGCACAAATCAAATGAATAGTAGGGTAAGAATTAGATGTTAGGATGGGTAAGAAAGAAATGAATTTTATCACTTGCATTTTTCTCAAATATTTGCTAGTTTGAAAATACTTTTTGCAAACTAAATCCTTACAACGTCCATTGTTATGGCTTAACCTACAGCCAGTATACCTCTGATACCAACCTTGTGAGAACCCAGGCGATTTAACTTGTAATGCTTAACCCTCCAATTGGTCCTAGCATCATAAATTAAATTTCCCTCTCTCGATGTATTATGTACCTCCCAGGAGCAGTACACATACACCATCACAAACATAAATATCAATCCATACACAAGTTCTTATAATATCGAAACTACATAATTTACAATATATTGAACTTACAAGGTTCAGTTTCATACAAAAGGGCCAACCGGCCAAATAACAAGATAAATATCAAGTACATAGCGGAAAATAGTAAATAAGCTGAAATAAAAATATGAATTAATCATAAATAAAGTCCCAATGACTTGTCATAACCCGCAAGGCAACCGATCGGGTTCAAACGAGAGCAAATCGGCGTTCTGCGCAATTTTCTTACTGATTCAATCTCGATACATGTTGTCCAGATTAGTAAATGAAAGTAAGCAGTGAGTATCTGAATGTACTCCACAAGACTTTACCAAGTCTATACATAGCTACATGCAAGTTCTGCTCAAAGGAGAAGGCTATAGGGTTCATTTTCAGCACAAAGCAATATTTCAATTGAATACAAGCAGTAGATTCAAATTACAAGTTAGCAAATATTTTTAATACTTCAAATAACAGCGAGTAATTAACATTAGACATCAACAAAACATCTACGGGTAACTACCACTGTAGCACACAAACATAGCATAAGAACTAATCTCAATACCACTGATCAAGTTTTAAGTTTAAATTCCAAAAGGTAGAGTCTAATTCTTGCACGACCTAACCAAGCATTGTCATAAGCAATAACGTAGCTACTTGAGTAGATTAAACCTTGCAGGGTGTCCAACATTACCCACATGTCAGACCACTCCTTTTGCCAAGCAATTTAGCACACTTCCTATAACATCTCAATTTCCCGAGCTTTAAAAATCTTTTAAATAGTTACTAGTTGGAAAAATCCACTATTTGAATTTTTATTGAATTTTATTAAAAGCTTAATATGGATTTTTAATATCAAAATGATTTAATATGATTAATCCCAACATCAACAATTGTCAAACTATTTTATTTGGATTCTATGTGCTTGGATATATTTTCTAGAATTTTCTATAATTTTTTCAAGTTCATTTGCTATTTTCTAATTGCTAATTGGATTTTCTGTATTTTCTAAAATAGAAAACATATTAAAAATCCTCCGGAACAGTGTCGGGCCAAAACCCAATACTATTCCTTGTGACCCAAAGATCAGGCGGCTCGGCTCTCCTCGCGCCCACGCCGCTCTCGCGACAGTGATCCCCACTTTGTCGGTCTCTCTCTCCCGAGCCGCGCGCCCGTATCAGATCTGCCGACGCGTCGCTCGAAAGGCCGATCGGAAGACTACAGGTGGTCGTAAGGAGGAAAGGAAATGAAGGTAGGGGCAGCACATGTGATGCTAAGAGATGGCGCTAGAGAGAAGAATTTTAAAATGGAGCACCTCACCGGAGATGGGGAAGGAAGGTGTTGTTTTCGGCCGGTGGTGAGGAAAACCAAATTCCGGTGATCCCTGTGATCAAAAGATGAAATCAGTAAGGGGAATATATCATGGTGCTCTCGAACACATTATGACGCAAAAGGGAGAGGAAAAGCGGCGTCGGTTCGCCGACGATGAAGTGATGATGCGCCAGCCGCGAACTAGAGCTTCGGCTCTTCCTCGAATTGGAGCTCAATTGAGCAGGGAGAATAGTAGGGAAGGGGATGGTGAGGCTCGGGGTGGCGAAAAGAAGCAAAGGGGAAACTCCAGGGGGTTTTTATAGAGGTCGGGGCAGAGAGCTCGCGAGGAGAGGCCGACGGTGTGAGCTCGATCCAAGGAGTGCCACCGAGTGACAGGGAAGTGATGGTGAGGTGACGGGGTGCATGGGCGACGTTGTAGTTGAGGGAGATGACTAAGGAGTTAATACTGAGCCAGGTCATGGGCGAAAGCCGGGCGACGCGTGCAAAACCACTGGAGCTCGCAAAAAACTGGGGGCGGTAGTTGGCGCTAACGCACGGGCGGAGGGCGCTGATGAGGGCACGGCGTCCGAGTGGAGACGAAGAACTGCAACGGGGGCCCACTGGTTAGTGGCTCAAGGTAAGAGGCTCGTGTCGGTCTGGTTAGGTGGCTAGGCCCGGCCTGGTCAGAGGGTTTGGTCGGACTAGGTCAAAACCGAGTGGCTGGTCACAATCGAGTGACTGGTCGAAATCGATTGGTTCTGGTCATAATCGAGTGGCTGGTTGAAATCGAGTGGCTTGTCGAAATCGAGCGGTTCTGGTCGTAACAGAGTGGGTGGTCAAAATCGAGTGGTTGGTCGAAATCGAGTGGCTGGTCGAAATCAGGCGGTTCTGGTCGTAACAGAGTGGGTGGTCGAAATCGAGTCGAGCCAACTCGATTGGTTTGACCGAGTTGATTTCAAAAGGCTCAGAGGGTTGCAAATTTTTAGACAGAGTTTCCAAGCTCCTAAAATCATAAAAATTTTAGGGAGTCTTAAGACATAGTGAAGATACTAGTGTAATGTTTCTAGGTTTTTCTTGCAATATATTTTTCTCTATAATTAATTTAAGTTCCTACTTTTGTGGTTTGACTTTTATTTCACTACTTTGACTGGCTGTTTAGAATTAGTAATTAAATTCCAAAAACTATAAAATTTTGTAGGTGAGTTTCTATGTTGCTCCAGAACCTAGTAAAAATATTTCTAGACACTGCTCATATGATTTGTTTGTATTTTAAATTCAAATTTGAGCATGCAAATCAAATGGAAACCAAGTAACCTTCAAAAATTCCAAAAAAAAAAAATCTAAACAAGCAACAACGCATATAAAATCCAAATACAATATTCCCGGCTAAGGGTAGTACTATATTTTCAAAATAAAAGACGGCTTGTATTTATAAGAAAACAAAAATATATTTGAAAGTTGAATTTTTTTTTATAATTCTTTTGAAAGTACATCAAGCATTCTAGTAGCATATGAGTTTTTTCTGTTTATAATTTGAATTCTAAAATAAATATTCTCGTATTTAAAACCTTTTTAGTTTTAACCCAAGTTCAATTTGAGCTTTTGAATTGGAGAAGGGTCATTGGATTACAATGGTTAAATTCTAGTATTCAAAATCGAAGGATGTTTAACATAAGGTTTATACTCCACGTACTCTGACTAAGTTTTAAAATCTTGATAAACTTTTATTTTGATTTCTATGGTTTGAAATTTTGGATCGTTACCGTCAATACGAGGAGGAAAGCTGGATGTGTAAGAGGAGTATCCACCCCTACCAGTAACAATGCTTTTCGGCCTAATAGAGATCACAAGGTCCCTGCAAAATTCTTTTAAAAAGAAACGAAAATTAGGGGGCCCATTAAATGTGTGAAAAGACCTCCGTGTACTGGGCCTGCCGGCAAAGGCCCGGCCCAGGCCATGTACTCGGTTTTCCTGAGAGACAGTGCCTCTTTTGCATCCATCCATGTACAGGCAACCAAAGCCCGGCCCACTATTTACCTATAGGCCTTAAGAGCTAGGCTCACCTGCCATGTATCATGGCTAATTATTATCACGAAGACACAAGGTCTTACGCATTATCGTCGTTTAAGCTGCCTTATAACGAAACGAATGATATACTGTGAATCATTAAGTTATTCGATAGTTTATTGTGAATTTTCTCCTGTAAAAATAGTCACCCCGTACTCCTCCTCAACCTCCACCACCGCCACTGCCACATACTAACAGTACCATGCTTGGAGTTAAGCCGACCGACACGGCTCATTTGAACACCTCTACATGGAGATAGTTGACAATCTACCTCCGCTTTCATGACCACTGACAACCAGTTGCCATTGCACTATTTGGATTCTACGACGAGAACAGGGGCGAAGCAAGCTAGAATTGAGCCAAACGGGGGCTAAGAGTTCGAGAGTGGCGTGAATTTATTTTCGTCCTAACACGATTGATATAGACGCTTTAAGCTATTTACAAAATGGAAGTTTTCTCAGGAGTAAATTTTTTTTATCAAAAATGAAATAGAACACAAATCATGAGCATGATGGATGATAAATTGAGTTTGGTATAGTTGGATGCACATGCAGACTTCACTGAGTCATAGACGGTGCGAAAGAAGCTAGGGACAAGGAAAAAAAATAGTTTAACAAGGTCTAAACACGCAGAAAGATAAAATACTAATTTTCAATAATCTTATAAATTTTCAATAATCTTATATCTTAACGAGGGGTACTCAAAATTTACCCAGGGGACCGCCGAGAAACATTAAATAAATCCGTCATGTTTATCAGACTAATTAAGGACTCAATGGTAAGAGGTTGTTCAGCAAAAGTCTTGGGTATAAAAGTTGGGGTACCTACTTACTCTAATCACAGTCAGTGCTGCTGCCTGCGCCGTCGAATCGCTGTTCATGTCCCATTCATTAAGCTACAATCAAGTTAATTACTACATTCATTAAGCTACTGAACTAGTCTATTACTACATTCATTAAGCTAGAATCAAGTTAATTACTACATTCATTAAGCTACTGAACTAGTCTATTACTACATTCATTAAGCTAGAATCAAGTTAATTAGCAAAGGACACCCATGCAAATCGTTGCTACCTGTATTTTTTTTCCTGCAGTACTGATTGAACAGGGGGAGCAGTTGATTACTGCATGATTCCTCCAGATTGGGTAGCTTAAACATTTTTCCCTTTTTGAGTGCGCCCAGCCTAATCTTCCTGTTTGCATGCAATTATCATGTCATGCTTTTGATTTGTTTATGGAAATAGCGGGATAGTTGCTCCTGTCAATTATGTTCAGGGTTGAGCTGATACAGTCACAATCACATTCAGACCACTGCAAACAAATACTCCACTGACGCAGAAGAATTGAGGGAAAACCAACAGGCCTGACGCCGTGTTGATAGCGACAACACTGACGCAGGGATACCCTGGCATCTTACATCGATGTTTAGCCAACTCAAACAGGAACAAGTACATCTTAATCATACCTTCGCATGCATGATCTAATTAGTTCCGGTTCACATTACTTTGGCAGGGACAATGCATACATTGTGCAGGTCACATCCTGCTTACCTAAGTTGGAGTTGTAATGTCCTGCCTAATCAGACTTGAATGACAGGACACCAACTACTGATGATTGATCGTTAGCATTATTCAGACAAAGATTGCATGGAGATATTGCAACTTTAAACTTGGAATTAGCAATTGGGTGGTCGCTCCCTGAGCCAGTTGACTCCCAATTTTATGCACCTTGCATTAACAGTTAGCCGTAGGATGTGAGTAATAGAAAAAAAAAAGCATTCTGAGGAACCACAACATTAACAATTAGCCGTATATAGTGTTAGTGATGTGTCCAAGAGGCAATCATAAATAATTCGGTTTTATAGACTAAGAGAGATATTGATCCATATAGGACTAGAGTTCTATTGGGTCTACAACGTGGAAACCCATTAGCATGCTCTATAAATATGGAGGCGGGGCTGCAGGCACAATTGGACGAAACCCTGGTCGCCACATCCCCTTAGCCGTATCCCGAAACCCTAGCCGGGCGCGCGGTGCTAGCACACCAACGCACGGCGTTCCATCCCGAACGTGTGAACTCCGTGGAGGCGCCGCTGCTGTTGCTGCTGTGCTGATTGGCGAAAAGCGTAAGGCTATTGCGTAGGACTCGAGAAGGAGACATTCAGTTTGTGAAACGATCGACTTTTCCTTCTTCATCAACACGTATCTACGTTGGACCGGGCTGCTCCAACTCTTCTTCCGCTGCGCAGCGCATCTAGTGGTAACTATCCATGACTCCCTTACACGTATGTTTTCTGGTTGAACACGGTAGAAAATCAATTATTGTAGCTAGCGTAGCCTACCTGTTTACCTCTCAATGGTATCAGAGCGAAACTACGTAGTATGTGGTCTGGATCATGCGCTTGTAGATGATGTGTTGTTTGTAGTAGATGCGATCTATTACCGTTCTTATGCTAGTTTCATGTGATGGATCTTTCGGTGCACGGGTTGATTAGATCAATAGGTCACAAGGGGTTGAAATATGTATGAGTTGATAGCATCATATGGCCAAAAAGATTAGTTCGTGCTCCTTCTTTTGATGTACGCGCGACTTGCCCCTACCGGCTGGTATCATCATCGGGGCTAACTACGCGCACAGTCAATAGATCGAGCCAACAGATCGAGGTCTTGTGTTGCGGTCTCCTCAAGAATATCGATTGCGGGACCGCCGTTGCGTACACGCATAGATTGTTATACAAACACATTCTTGTCAGGGCGGTAGAATGCGTTCTACGCTTAACTTGTTTTTGCAGGGAATGATGTGAATGGTATGGCATAGATGTATATATGATGCATGTGTGTTTTTGCGGCCTGTGTGTCGTATTAATCACAGCTAGGTTGAGGTTGTTCTTTAATTGTATAATGACCTGCGTGTCGACTTGTGATACTTGAGCTCCTCATGTAATTCATTTGCTAGCTATTAGTTGTAATAGTTTAGTTCTTTACCATGGAGGTTTCAAGCATGATGACAAAGAGGACAAGAGGACATCACCGTGGAACCATGTGATGGTGACCACTACGATTCAAAAGGCCATACCATTCACAGTTTAATGTGATTATATGCATGTGATGTTTATTTCCTGTCATACTATTCTTTCATGCCATACCTGTAGAGGATGTATTTTTTCATGACAGAATAGCTTCTCTCATAAAAAAATTAAGAATTTATTTGATTCCCTTCCAATTGCTGCTCCTATAAGAATTACGATCATTCTTTGGTAGGTCTGCCAAAGCAGAGTACCACCAATTTTCTTGATCTAATAGGGTGGATGTCGGACATCCACATGCATAGTATTGGTTTACTTGACAAGGCTATCAAATTGGATTTGGGCCTTGGGGCATGGTGTTGGGAGCCGGGGCATTGGGTGCCACCCAACAAACAAGAGTCACATATGATGTGATTAGCAAGCGTTGCTTACCTACGTCACTAGGTTTCTAGCGGTGATGCCAAAGCTCACTAGAACTTAGATGAACATGGATCTTGACCACTATATGTCGTTAGAGGGAAGACGATTACAAAACATATAGTGGGAGTGTCTTTTGTTAAATTGTTTAATGGAAGATCAATCATGAACATAGTGCTGAACTTTGCTTGTTTATTTTCTGTTGTAGATTATGGCTACTTCTAGTAACAATTCTGGTTTTAACTTGCGATCTGTTCTTGAGAAAGAAAAACTCAATGGAATGAATTTTATTGATTGGTACCGCAACCTGAGAATTGTTCTCAGACAAGAAAAAAAGGAATACGTTCTTGAGCAACCCTACCCCGATGAACTCCCTGAGGGTGCAAACGTTGCCACCCGCAAAGCTTATGAGAAGCACTGCAATGATTCACTCGACGTTAGCTGTCTCATGCTTGCTACCATGTCCTCTGAGCTTCAGAAGCATTATGAGAATGCAGATGCTCACACTATGATTGAAGGACTGTGTGGCATGTTTGAGAACCAAGTTAGGACCGAGAGGTTTAACATCTCAAAGTCCTTGTTTGCGTGCAAGCTGGCGGAAAGTAGCCCAATCAGTCCTCATGTGATCAAGATGATTGGTTACATTGAGAGCTTGGAGAAGCTTGGTTCTCCCCTTAATCCTGATCTGGCTACGGATGTTGTTCTCCAATCTCTCCCTCCGAGCTATGAGTAGTTCGTTATGACTTTTCATATGAATAGCATGGAGAAATCATTGACTGAATTGCATGGGATGCTTAAGACAGCAGAGGAAAGCATTAAGAAAAACATCAATCATGTGATGATGGTTCAGAAGGAGAATTAAAAAAGGAAGCGTTGGACGCCCAAAGGCAAAGGCAAAGGAAAAGGAAAGGTTCCTAATGAGCACCCTAGCTCTAAGCCAAAGCCAAATGGAAAGGTCAAATCTGGCCATTCTCCTGATGATGAATGCTACCACTGCCATGTCAAGGGGCATTGGTCTAGGAATTGTAAGAAATATTTGGAGGATCTGAAAAAAAAAGAAGGGAAGCGAGACTTCTGCTTCAGGTATAAATGTTATAGAAATTAATCTTGCAATTTCTTCTGATGAATCTTGGGTATTTGATACCGGATCGATGATTCATACTTGCAAATTGTTGCAGGGTCTAAGAAGGACTAGAAGTTTTGCGAGAGGCGAGTTGGACGTGTGTGTCGGCAATGGAGCAAAGGTTGCTGTACTGGCTGTCGGCACTTATCACTTGTCATTACCTTCAGGATTAGTTTTGGAATTAAATAATTGTTATTACATTCCAGCATTGAGTAAGAACATCATCTCTTCTTCATGTTTGGAGGAAGATGGCGGTTATGAGTTCGAAATAAAGAACAAACGTTGTTCTATTTATTTGAATAATATACTCTATGCACATTGTCCATTGTTGAATGGGTTATATGTTCTTGATCTTGAGGATAAGCACATCTATAATATTAATGCAAAGAGGTCGGCCTAATGATTTGAATTCCGCTTTTATTTGGCATTGTCGCTCAGGTCATATAAATGAGAAACGCATAGAGAAGCTCCATAAAGATGGTCTACTGTGGATATCATAGGAATATGCTTCAGATCTTAGGATGATGTGACAATTGGCAATGGTGTTTACGGTTTGTCGTTTCACGAGTTTTGACAAAGCTACAAGCATTACGATAGGCGGTCCGACCGGTCCTAGCATCAATGATCCGACCGGTCCCAAATCGGTCGGACCGGCCATGTGCGGCGATCGGACCATTGTGACCTAAAAGTTGTCAAAGCGAGTGTGCAAAAATAGGTGTTGTAGGCAAGTGAGGATCCCAATGCACTTGGTCTCATAATTTTGTAGTCTCGGTAAGAAGTTCTATTCGTTTTAATTTCCGGAAGGTTTGAATTTGGGGCATGAATTTGGCTAAGTCCTAGGGGCGGTCCGACCGCTCACGAGGAGCGGGCCGACCAAGGCGATCCGGTCCGACCTCACATGGAGCGGTCGGACGAAGATTGACTTGAACGTCCGCCAACCGTGGCAATATTGTTTTGTTAGGTCAAAGTCATTGGTTTTATGTCATATGTTTTGCATGATGCATGTTTTGACTAACATAGGTCAAGTTGTGAAGAACTTGTTCCCGAATTCGTATTTGCTTGTCTATGGTTGTGCAGGTAGCTTGGTGGTCAACGACGGTCAACGGCGAGGATGATCAGGACTAGACTTGGAGAGTTGAGGTCGAGCGATCGGCGATGCGGGTGAGGTCAATGACTCAAGCGTGACACAAGATGGACAAGGGTGACCTATTGGCAAATCCATGACGCATGGTGAAGCGGTTTAGGTCAAAAGTTAAAGACGGCGCTTTGCGAAGCGTGCGTGTGTGACCCGTTTGTTAGTGGGCCTTAACGGGAGCCCAATTAAGTCAAACCCTAGAGAGTTCTAGGCCTCCACTATAAATAGGAGGAGATGAGGGCTGCAGTCCCTCTCTCGCTGTTTTTCACCTCTTTTGTTGCTTTCAAACCCTAATTGGTTTAGGGGGAGTTGAGGTGGAGGCTAGGGCTTTTCATGGTTTGAGATGAATTTCGTGATCTTGGATTGACCACTGATCCATGATGGTGTGGGTGTAATCCAGCAACGATCACGTTCTTAATCTATGCAAGGTTTGCTTGAGATAAGTCTCTTTTCGTTCTTGCTTTCAATTTCGTGATTTTAGGGCTTTCTTTGATCCGCGAGTTTGTGATTGATTCCTTCACGTGAATTAGCTTGCTGTGATATGTGTGAATCTATCTACAATCATCTTGATCATCAATCACTCACGAACAAGCATTAGGATCAAGTTTTCGTTCTTGCCCGGTTTTAAACCTTCTGTTAATCAATTGGCAATTGTTCAGGATCTATCCAAGAATTATCATAATATTCGATTGGAATAGGTCCTCAATAGCATAGAGAAGGAGTGTGCAAAGTTTCATTAAGTTTGGAGTTGAGAATCAAAAGTTTGACCTAATTGCAACCGTCATCGGTGATTTTATTGTTTGGATCGGTTCGAGTCGTTCGGTCGGACCGCCGTCATCACCGGTCAGACTAATTTTGGAGCGGTCCGACCGCCAGTACAACAGCGGTCAGACCGCCCGGCAATCGGTCCAACCAGTTGGGTCCAGAGGTCAGACCGCCCTTGCTTTGAGATTTTGCAATCCTAGTTGATTTTGTTATTTTGCTTAGGGGATTTAATTGGATTCAATACTAGTCTTCCGCTGTACTAGTATATTGATCTTCATAGCTTCCTAATAGCTATTGGAGTGAAATTGTGTTGAATTCATTATTTGGGAAAAACTGAGCGTGCTCCTATTCACCCCCCCTCTAGTCGTCTTTTCGGTCCAACAAGTGGTATCAGAGCCCAGTTAGTTCACTCTTGATCTTAACCGGTCACTGAACTTTAGGCGATGGATAAGTTTTCTACTAAATCGCACATCTTCGATGGGCACGACTATGCCTATTGGAAGAACCGTATGCGAGTCTTTCTTGAGAGCGAGGACAAGCTATTTGGGATGTTGTACGAGCCCCACTTGTTATTCCTGAAATTGCAACACCTGCTTCAGCGATTCTTGTGGCAAACAACAACAAAGCTAAAAATCTTTTATATGGTGCGCTTGGTAGACAAGAATATGATCGCATTTGTAATCTTACCACTGCGCATGAAATTTGGAACACTCTTGAAACATATCATGAGGGTTTGTCCCAAATCAAAAAGGTGCGCCAAACAGTTTACAAGCGTGAATACAATAAATTCGAGATGCGTCCTGGAGAGAGCATCGATGACATTTTCAGTCGCTTTAATAAAGTAATTAATCAAATGAAAGCTATTGATATTGAATATTCTCAATCTGAAAATGCCACCCATCTCTTGGCTGCAATCAACACCAAGGAGTGGGAGATGAAGGCTACTGCTATAGAGGAAAATGTTGATCTTTCAAGTCTTACTTTAGAATTGCTTTATAGTAAACTTAAGACTCATGAAATTAAAAGAGTTGATCATCCTAAGAAAGACAACATGGCATTGATAGCTGATCCTCTCAAAAGGTCTTGATGGTACTCTTGAATCTTTTACGATTTTTATTTACTTGCTTATCTGCGATTTCTGAGGAGGAGTTTGAAAGTATTCCTGAGACAGAGTTAGCTCTTCTAGCTAAAAAATTCACACGGGCCTACAATAATGTGAGAAACAAAAAGAGAGGTGGTCCGGTGACATGCTATGAATGTGGTGAGCTCAATCATATCAAGACAAATTGCCCCAAGTCAAAGGTAAGAGCAATCATAAGGAAGGAAAGCCAAATTGGAAGAAGCCCCCTTTCAACAAATCAAGGTATGAGGCTAATAAACTTGTGAAGGCCGCTCACCGGGTCCTTGCCGCTTTTGAGGATCAATCCTTGAGCGATGTGGATTCCGGGAGTGAGGAGGACAAGGAGGAGGAGATCCCTCAAGGCAAAAAGAAAGGGAAGGCCAAGGACTTCACTGGCATGTGCTTCATGGCTGACACTGACGACATTGACGATAATAAGGTATCTTTTTCTTATGATGAGCTTTCTGCTAAATATGATCCTATAGTTGAGCAATTGCTTAGTCAGGATGAAGCGCTAGAATTTGTTATGACAAAAAATAAGAAATTAGAGTAAAAAATTAACAAACTTAAAGTAGAGCTTAAAAATGCTAAGACTCTTGAACCTGATGAATGTTTATCTTGTCATGCTATGCATTCAGAAATTACCAAGTTACAATCTGCTCATAATATTTCTGTTCAACAACTTGAGAATGCTAGATCTGAACTAAATGAAATTAAAAGTGCTCCTTGTGAAAAATGTTTAGAATCTAGTAAATTGATTACTTTTGATGTGTTTGATTCTAGCCCTTGCACTTCATGTTTAGAAAAAGAACGTGAAATCAAAGATATCTTAGAAGCTGCTAGAGTCAAATATGCTAAGCTTAAGGATACTATTGAAAATACTACTTGTGCTTCTTGTTCCGCTCTTAAGCTTGAAATTGCTTTATATAAGGAGAAATCTATGGATAAAACTTGTGATGCTTGTGTTAACTTGAGAAAAGAAAATGCTTACCTTCATGATACATTAGAGAAATTTTCTAAAGGTAAGAAATAATTAAACATGATTCTTGACAAGTCTAAAACTCCTTATAAGAAGCAAGGTTTAGGATTCAATTCTTTTCAAGACAATTCAAACCCAAAAGTCATTCAAGTCTTGGAAAAGGTTTAATTGAATTCAAACCCAACCTCCAAAAATATCTTTTAAATCTGCGAGTTTTGCCCAACCTTGTATTAATTCAATTGGTGCTTCTTCTAGTGGTACCAAGTACCATTGCACTTATTGCAAGAAAGGTGGGCATTTGATTGAATTCTCATTGGCGTAGGTTGAAAAATGATAGAAAAATCTTGATAGAATTTCATTCAGCAACCTAGAGCTTTTATGAGACATGGTAACACCGAAAGGAATAAACACGGATTAGGATTTTCTCACATGCTAATCATTATGTTTCTACATATCCTAATTCTCATGTTCTTGATTGCGGCCTCGACACGGTGGTCACCGGTCGACCGATTTGATCGCGGTCGACCACAAAGACTGCGCCGGTCGATCACCCACTGACGATTTAATTCCCATGTTAATTTAAACATTGCTCATAATGTAATTCTAGATAAAATCAATGATAGTACTTACGGTTTGTATACTCCTTTCGAGACGTGTGTCTCGATCTTCGATTCCTAAATCTTGTTTATCTAACTTGATGTTGAGACACATCGTTCTTCTGTTACTTGATTTTCAGGATTACCGCGGAAAGGGGAAGAACACGTGGTTCGTTGACTCCGGGTGTTCACACCACATGACCGGAAGCTCAAGATGGTTCACCTCTTTCACGCGGGCAACAGGTGATGACTTCATCACCTTTGGAGATGATACACAAGGGCGAATTGAAGGAACATGATCAATTAGGGTAAACAACAAATTCATTCTAAAGGATGTTGCTCTTGTGGACAAGGTTAGGTATAATCTCCTTTCTGTATCTCAGCTTCTTGATGATGGCTATGAGACTGTTTTTAAGAAAAATGCTTGTCGTGTGCTTGATTCTACTGGTGAGCTTGTGTTTGGAATATCTAGAGTTGGTAGAATTTTTGGAGCTGATTTTTCAGAATCTCTTGCTGGATCTCTTAAATGTTTGCTTACATCTTCTTCTGATTTTTGGATTTGGCATCGACGTTTGGGGCACATTGGTTTTGATCATCTGACGCGAGTTAGCAACCTTGATCTCATGAGAGGTTTGCCCAAACTCAAAGCTGTCAAAGATGCTGTATGTGCGCCCTGTAGGCATGGCAAACAAGTTGCCGCCTCACATCATTCTGTGACTATGGTTATGACTGACGGACCAGGACAGTTGCTTCATATGGATACTGTTGGTCCTGCTAGAGTCCGGTCAGTCGGTGGAAAATGGTATATTCTTGTTATAGTCGATGATCTTTCAAGATACTCTTGGGTGTTCTTTCTTGCTTCAAAAGATGAAGCTTTTGGTTATTTTCATGACCTTGTTCTTCGTTTGGCTTCTGAGCTTCTTGGTACTTTGAGAGCGATCCGCAGTGATAATGGCACGGAGTTCAAAAATACTTCTTTTGCTTCTTTTTGTGCTGAGCGTGGCATTGAGCATCAGTTCTCCTCTCCACACGTCCCTAAACAAAATGGCGTGGTGGAAAGGAAGAATAGGACCTTGGTCGAAATGGCTAGGACGATACTAGATGAGTATAGCACACCGAGGAGGTTTTGGGCCGAAGCTATTGCTACAGCTTGTCATATTGCAAATCGTGTCTTTTTGAGACCATCTTTAGGCAAGACTCCTTATGAGCTTCGTTTTGGTAGAAAACCCTCTGTTTCGCATTTTCGAGTTTTTGGATCAAAATGTTTTATTCTTAAGACAGGCAACTTAGATACATTTGAATCAAGAACTTTTGATGGGATATTTACAGGTTATCCCGCTCATTCGAGGGTTTTCGGGTTTTTAATATCGAGACTAACCTTATTCAGAGACTTGTAATGTCACTTTTGATGAGACTAGCCTAGAGCTAGATCAATTGCTCTGAGATGATTCACAAAGCGACGAGAGCATTTTGTGGAGGAAGATGAGGACGGCTAATATCATTCCCTCATCTGCTGCTCACGCTGAGGCGCCCATATTGATACAAGAACCTGCTACGTTTACTTCACCTTGATTGAGGCTCTGCTACATCATCATCATCGTACTACTGCGGAGGTCAAGAAACGATATCTCACCCGGCGCTCACTTCGCATTCAGAGACAAATCCTCCTGGATCAGATAATAGGTAATCTACATGAGCGAGTCACTCGCTCCAGGTATAATGATCCAAATCTCTACTCTCATTCGGCTTTTGTTGCTTCTTTTGAACCCCGCGATATATCACATGCTTTATCTGATTCTAGCTGGGTAAATGCCATGCATGAGGAGTTAGAGAATTTTGAAAGAAACAAAGTTTGGAACCTAGTAGAACCTCCTAGTGGTCATAATGTTATAGGAACCCGTTGGGTGTTCAAGAATAAACAAGGTGAGGACGGTTCTGTGGTTAGAAATAAGGCCAGATTGGTAGCTCAGGGTTTCAGCCAAGTTGAGGGGTTAGATTTTGATGAGACATTTGCTCCTGTTGCTAGACTAGAAGCCATTCGCATTTTGCTCGCATTTGCTGCATCAAAAGGTTTTAAATTATATTAAATGGATGTTAAAAGTGCTTTTTTAAATGGTTTTGACGAGGATCTAATAATCCTCGTTTTATCTTTTATCTATAATTCTTATTATGGGTAAATATGATGTCACATAGTCCCCAGAGGTACCCCTTATCTATAAGGGAGAAGCCCAATAAGTGGTTGTAAGTTCTTCTACAATCACCCCCACAGTTGAAAGTCTTCCTACGACTATATCATGGTCGTAAGTCCTTCTACGACCACTACATAGTCGTAAGTCCTTCTCGATCGCTACAGGTCGTAAGTTCTTCTCTGATCGCTACAGTCGTAAGTTCTTCTACGACCAGGTAAACTATGACCACCTTATAATCAAACCTACAGGAGAGTAGGTCCAATTGATTAAGGAATCCGAATGGTGCCTACGCACTATTATTCCGCTTATTAATGGTGTGTAATTACCCCATTATCTCGGAAGATAATTGCGGACGGTGTGAAGAAGCCGAGGCGCCGGTAATTCTCGCCATCATGCGCGTTCTTCGGATTAATTAGGCGCATCTCCCGCAGGGCAAAACGGCTACTTCTTCACGACTATATAAGGGCATCGATCAGAGAGATAGGGGAGGGCAGCGAACAAGAGCCAGTCAAGTAGGAACACAAGTGCTATTCTCTGTAATAGTCTTAGTCTTTTACTTGATCATCAAGAATACCATACACACAGGATTAGGGTTATTATTCTCTCCGGAGAAGGCCTGAACCTGTCTAAACATCCCGTGTCAATCCACTCTGCGTGATCTTATCTCTAGGAGACCCCGAATCAAACAATCTTTCGTAAGATCGGTTCTAATACACCGATTGGCGCCGTCAGTGGGGATCTTCCGTAATCTCTTGTCAACATACTCTCTTTTTCCAATCTCATGCAATCATGGCGGGAGAATGGAGCGAGGAGAACTGGTTTGACTTGGCGGTCTGTGAGACGTCGACATGGATGCCGGTTTCGACTATGAACCGAGTGATGCATCCGCTGATGGTGATGTTGCCTTCGGAGATTATTCTCCAGGAAACCATCCCATTAATAGAGTTGAGGAGGGATCCTTATCCCCCACAACAATACGTCCAACAGAGGAGCCATTTCCCTCAAAGGACAAGGGTCAATCCGACCAGACCGCCCGGGAGGACTCACAACGCGACGAGAGTTTTTCTCCAAATGTTCAAGTCCCTTAAGATGGTCCGACTTGGTAAGTCAAGTTCGGGAGCCACCATTCGAGGACTCCACCAAAGATCTAGTGATTCTCTCTCGGGGTAACTCCGGAGAGGGTGGGATCAAGCATGCTTTTCTGCAAATTCGGCCGTCTCCCGCAGATCTCATTTGCGAGCGGAGCGATTATAACCCGAGTTCCCCTACGGAGGATTACTCCAAGTCGCCAGATGGTGTCCTCGAGCACTCCTCAAGCGGGAGGCCTCAAGCGCAAGTGAGAATCATCAGCGGAGGTCTTCGTCCTTCCCCAAATCGAGTCGACCTCATGGAGGCCGAGGTAAGAACACTCCCGAAGATCACACACTGCGCCCCTCGTGGTAATGGCAAGGGCACCACCGCTGGCGAGAGGACCAACACTCGATGAGCGAGAAATCCTCGACATTCTCGCACTCCACTAAGAAGGCCTCAAAGACACGAGGAGGAGGATTTTGATGTCGTCGAAGAAAGAAAATTGCGATCCGAAGAACTTGCACGGGCGCATTCAACATCGATCGGAGGAGGTACAAGAACTCCGGGACATCAACGACTTGCTCGAGAATCCTACCAAGAGCTTGCTCGAGCGCCGAGTACGATCTCTTTCTTTGAAGAGATTACGCAAAGACTTGAACTGTGATGACAAGACCGAGGTACCTCATCGACAACACTCGGTAGTCGTAGCAATACGACTTCCTCGGCTACGATCAATCGAATATTTCTCTCGAGGAATCGACACGCCATAAGTCGAATCGATTCCCTATTCGAGAAATACCTTTCGATCAAGATCAAGAAGCCCCTCGAAGAGGTGATCATTCACCACTTCGACAAAGAAATTCTAGCGAGTGGAATACGAGGAGTATTCTCCTCGTAGAACTCGAGGCCTACTACGAGCAGTCGACTGTTCACGGGTATCGTCGTATACGATCACTGGTGACATTAACCCTTCTTTTCTACAAAGAAGGCGTCAAGAAGTGATTACCGGATGCCGGCATTTTCGCCGACCTTGAGCGGTTCGCCACCTCATTTTCGACCGGTGAACATGGAGAAATTTGATGGATCTCAAAATCCCATCGAATTTCTTGAGATCTATACAACACCGTCCGAGCGGCGGGAGGAGGAGAGCATGTAATGGCGAATTACCTTCCGATCGTGCTCGAAGGATCCGCTCGATCGTGGTTATTAAACCAACCACTCGAGTCGATCTACTCTTGGCAACACCTCGTGATCTTCTACAGCGAATTTCCAAGGCACATACAACCGCCGGGAAAAGAAGGCGACTTGCACCGGATAAAGCAGAACAACAACGAGACTTTGCGTCAATTCATCAAGCGCTTTAGTCGGGTTCGTAACTCAATTCGGAAATTTCGATTCCTCTGTGATCGGGGCTTTTAAGCAAGGAGTCCGCAGATGAAGAATAACGGAGGACATTGCTCAATCCTCCCAACATCATTCTTAAACTCTTGAGATGGCCGATCGATATGCAATCGCTTCGAGGCGGTCGAGTGGAACAACACTATCGATCGAGAAACATATACTCCTCGAGAGCCGGTGAAGTTGGTAGGATAAAAAGCAAAAAGTCCAAGAAGAAAATAAAAATCAAAACCACAAGCCGCTGGTTCCAAGGAGGTTCGCCGTGAAAGATGGAGAGCCCCAAACCACCAAGTCGTACTCGATCAAGGCAAAGGTAAGCATACGATCGTAGGAGCGACAAACCAAGGTGGTGTCCTTTTCATAAAAGGAAGGACATGACCTCATAGCTCGCCGAAGTTTTCCAAAGAAAGCTCGAGGACTACTACAACTAAGAAGCACCACTCCCTACTCTCGGCGGTGGGACATACGAGTGGCCAAAAGTCGTCGGATGATGAGGAGATGCCATTCCAAGATCCGCAACATACCGTTGAGCACATCTACGGAGGATCATCGGCATCGACTCCAAACGACAACTTAAAGTGCACGGACGAGAGGTAAATTCAATACATACTCCTCTCGTCAATAAATTACCGAAGTGGTCGGAAGTTACCATCTCTTTTGAGAAGGATGACTGCCCAATCACTACGAGTCGATCAGGTCGATATCCGATTGTGGTCGAACCCACCATCAACAATCGTCGGGTCAATCGAGTCTTGGTTGATGGTGGCGCTTCTTTGAACATATTATTTACTAAAGCCCCGGGCGAGATGCAAGTACCGGGACAAAGGTAAGGCGATGCGATATTCCTTTCATGGAATCGTCAGGGTCTTCACCAAACCTATTGGCCAAGTTTCTCTTCCTTTAACATTTGGCTCACCAAGTAATTTCAGGACAGAGAAAGTCTCCTTTGATGTGGTCGATTTCGATACGGCATATAACGCCATACTCGGACGACCAACTTTGGCAAAATTCTTAATGGCTACTCATTACGGGTATCAATGTCTTAAGATGCGAGTCCCAAAGGAGTGATCACCATTCGATGTGACAAAAAGATGGCGTATAGTCTGCGATCGTCGATCCTCGAGATGGTTGGTCAAATACCAACTCGAGATGAAAGTCGACCTTCGACTAGCAAGTCGAAGCCTAAAACTCGCACCAAATCCGAACGACCAAGTCAAAGAGGTTCCTCCGGCGAGAAGAACCCTCAAGATCGCTCATCGGGAGACTTCCGACCCCAAATAGGAAGACGCCCTCATTACCTTCCTCCGAGCTAACGCAGATGTCTTTGCGTGGCAAGCATCCGACATGCCCGAGTCCCGGTGGAGGTGATCGAGCACGTGCTAGCTTTACGGCCGATAAAGTACTGTAAAACAAAAATTACGGAGATTTGCCCTGATCGGCGAGATGCTATTAAATCGAGTTGGATAAGCTACTTAAAGCGGGCTTTATAAGAGAAGTCAACCACCCGCAGTGGTTGGCTAACCTGTAATGGTCAAAAAGTCAAGCGGCAAATGGCGTATGTGCGTGGACTTTACTGATCTTAATAAAGCTTGTCCAAAAGATGATTTCCCTTTACCTCGTATCGATCACCGGTTGATTCAAGCTGCGAGTTGTGAGATATTAAGTTTTTAGATGCATATTACGGATATCACCGGATCAATATGTGTTTAAGCGATGAAGAAAAGACCGCATTTATTACTCCATTTGGTACCTTTTGCTATGTCAAAATGCCATTTGGTCTAAAGAATGCGGTGCTTCTTTTCAACGCTGATGCAATCGACTTTTCATCTCAATTAGGCCGAATTTGGAAGCCTATGTTGATGATCTAGTCGTAAAAAGCATTAAGAGACTTAATCATATCACCGACCTACAAGAAACATTCGACAACCTCAGAAAGCACCGCTTAAAACTCAATCCAGAGAAGTGTGTGTTTGGAATTTCTTGAGAAAATTGCTTGGATTCCTAGTATCCGAGCGAGGAATCAAGCAAATCTGAAAAATAAAAGCCATCCTCGGATCGTCCTCCAAACACAAAAAGGAAGTCCAAAACTCACTTTGGGTGCATGGCGGCTTTAAGTCGTTTCATCGCATCGACTAGGAGAAAAGGACTACCTTTCTTTAAACTTCTCGGAGACATGAAGGTTTTGAGTGGTCGAGCGAGGCAAACGCGCCTTTGAGGATGTCAAGAGGTATCTTCGAGTGCTCTGCTACGGTTTCTCCAAAGCGGAAGAGACACTCTTAATTTACCTAGCCGCCACGCCACGAGCGAGAAGCGCGATACTAGTCGTAGAGCGTGAAAACGCACAACGACCGGTTTACTCGTCGGTAAGTTTTACGGGCCTAAGGGCGTTACCCTCGGTCCAAAACTTCTATATGCCCTCCTCATGTCTTGAGAAATCTGCGGCATTATTTTGAGCGCACAAAATAGTCATGCGTCGAGTTTCCTTTGGGAGCAATCCTCCATAATAAAGAAACAATGGGGCGCATGGCAAAATGGTCGATCGAACTTGGGAGTTCGACCTCCATTCGTGTCGAACGGCCATAAAATCCCGGATCTTGGCGGACTTTGTCGCCGAATGGACAAATCTGAACTGCTCGGGATCCCGATCTGATTCCCACGACCGATGGATGATGTACTTTGACGGTCACTTACTTTAAGTGGCTCGAAATGAGGTAGTCTGGTATCTCCTACTGGAGAAACCTTAAAGTATGCCATACAATTAAACTTTCGGGCTACTAACAATGTAGCAGAGTACGAAGGTTTGCTAGGCGGCATACAGTGCCGCGAAAGCACTCTCAATTAAATCGACTACTCGTGAGAGGAGACTCTCAACTAGTCGTGAATCAAATCGGAAAGAGTACCAAAGGTGCACTAACTCAACAATGGCTCGGTACTTATCGAATCGTAAGCTAGAAAAACATTTTTAGGTTTGAGATACAATTTATCCCTCGAAGGATAATTTCCTCATGAGACCAACTTGCTCGGATGGCTTCTTCCCGATCCACGGTACCAAAAGGAGTTTTCTTGGAGCAACTCCAAAACCGTCTCAGTCGAAGAACCGAAACACCTCCTCTTGAGATGGCCTCATTAGATTACGAGGATACGGATGACTCCCATCTACGAATATCTTTACAAGGGTTCCAGCACCAAGAAGATCTTGAGGCGGTCGTTTATCCCAAAAGCCAAAATGTATACTTTGGTTGAGGGAGTCCTCTATAAACGAGGAACCCAAGGGATACTCATGCGATGCATTCCGCAAAGCGAAGGAATAACACTCCTTCATGATATACACAAGGGCATCTGTGGGACGCATGCTTCCTCTGAGAACATTGGTTGGTAAAGCCTTTCGACAAGGTTTCTCTTGGCCTCTGACCACATGCGATGCTAAGGAGGTGGTTAAAAAGTGTGTCGATGCCAATTCCATGGTAGACAGATACACCAACCACTCAAGCATTACAAACAATACCTCTTTCTTGGACTTTTTGCGACACAGGGGCTTGATATCCTAGGACCGTTTCCCAAAGCTCCGGGAGGTTTGAATTCCTTTTGTGGCTATTGACACGTTCACAAAATGGATTGAAGTGAACACATGAATCGGATAACAGCTAAGCGACAAAAGGTTCATGATGAGAAGCGTAATTAGTCGATTTGGAGTTAAGTCGGATAATTACGCACAATGGTAAACAATTACAAGTGCAAAATTTGAGAATTTTGCGGCGACTTGGGCACCAAGTTATGCTATGCTTCATTGCACATCCCCAAAGCAATGGGGCGGTCGAGCGTGCAAGCGGCCAAATAATGCGAGAATTAAAACTCGAGTCTTGACCCGACTTGTTAGCGCTCGGGGCTTGGGTACAAGAATTACCTTCCATATTATGGGCGGTTAAATGCGACCACGGTCGAGCAACAGGAGAAACACCATTTTTCTAGTTTTGGGCGAAGCCATGCTTCCTCCGGAGCTAAAATTGCGGTCGACACGAGTTGAAACCTTCAACAACTCAGACCAGGAACAACTTCGAGCAGATGACATTAACCTACTCGAAGAGAGGAGAAACCTAGCCTTAATCCGTTCGGCAGTCTACCAACAAGCCCTGCGCAGATATTATAATCGTAAGGTCCAACCTCGCGACCTTCTTTGTAGGTGACTTAGTATTGAGGCTCGCCAATCCAAGTCTAATCGAATAAACTTTCCCTAAATGGGAAGGTCCTTACACAGTGGTCGAAGTAACTCGGCCAGGGTCGGTACGACTAGCAATGGAAGATGGACAGGTTCTCTCAAACTCTTGGAACATCGACCAGTTACGCAAATTCTATGTGTGACCAGTTCCTCAAGCAATAAAAGTCCAGGTTCTTTCTACCTCTTTTTGCCTTATTTTTAGTGCTTTTTTAATCTTTCGACTATGATATGAAAACACCCAGTTTTCTTTACACTGGCCGAAAAGCGAGAAACGTCATCTGGTCGAAACTTCTCCTCTCTGCATGTGGTTCTGCCCACTAGAAGGAATTTCCTAGCATCGACTCGTTACTCATTTTTCCGCCAATACAAAGAGCTCGGGTTTTATCTAGTCGTAATGTTATCAAAGCCAACTCTCTCAATCTTAGTCTATTTTTTCAGTAAATTCAAAAAATATTCTAAGTAGAGTGCACTTTCTTACATTTGTTCGACCACATTTGGTGTACTCGATTTGTTTTAACTGGTCGAAGGAAGAGACACACCTAGTCGAAGTCTTTCCTCTCTGCATGTGGTCCTGCCCACTAGAAGGAAACTTCCTAGTGTCGCTCAGTCTCCTACTTTTGCTACTGGAAAAGACTTATCGAAGTCCACCAAAAAAGGACGAACAAATGACTAAAGTACTCTAAGGCGTTTGCTTAACTCAAGTTCTTTGTTCTTGGTTTGATTAAACTAGTCGAAGATGGGAACATCACCTAGTCGAAGCCTTCCTCTCTGCACGTGGTCACCGCCCACTAGAAGGAACTTCCTAGTGTCAGTCGTTTCTACTCTTTTCGACCAGTGCTTGACAACCGTAACAAAAGCTATAAGTTAAATAAACCTCTCTTTGTTTTCAGAAACCCCATTTTAAACACTATTTATTTAGATTGTCTAAACAATCTAAGCAAATAGTCGGGGGCTAGGATAAAGTTATTAATTTGACTTCAATTCTTAGTCTTTCATTCGTTTATTATCTTTTGAGTTACTAACTACTCGACAAGATGATTTTCGAAAATGAAGCGGATCATATATTACTCATTAACAAAATTATGCGCCTTACAAGGTAGTTACAAGATTACTCGAAGGGGAGAGCCTAGTGCATTTCCTCCGCCACCTTTTTACCAACTTGCATTTCCTCAATCGCACGACTTGCCTCGATTCGGAGACGACAAGTCGGCTTCAATTGGTTTAACATTAAGGCGGGGTCTTGAGCTTTAAGTTTAAAAGCGTAACTTCTGCGACCATTGCTTCCCTTATTGATTCACAGATTAGTCTTGAGTGGTCACCATTTCTTGCAATTTTCCGACTTGTTCCCCAATGGTACTTGTGTGGCGGCTATGGTATCTTCTCGAGGAGTTTTCCCTCGAATATAGCTCATTAAGCACATTGTTCAGGAGAGTGATGTTGCCTTGAAGACTAGTCTTCATTGACTCCATCTCCTGTTGGGTACAAGTCGAAGCCTCGCGAAGCTTCTTGTTTTCGACCACTTGTTCTGAAAAGAATAATATCGGTCAAACAAAGATATACTTCTAGAGGAAGATAACACAAAGATAATTATAGGTAAAAGCTTTTCTTACCTACTAATTGAGAATCCAATTTCTTGACCTCTTCTCGATGGGAAGCAATAGTTTCAGCATGCTTTTGCTCCCATGCTCTGATGTCCTCTGCATTCATCTTAGCAATGCGGACGGACTCATTGCAGATTAAGGTCTTTGCTTGGATTTCAGCCTCGAGGCTTCTCAATTGGGCAGCAATTTATGAACAAGAAATTGGCATTAGAAAAGGGAAAATACTCAAAAAAGAATAACAGGTAAAGATTTACTTACATTAATCGAGTTCTAAAACCCTCGAGTTCTTGATCCTTATTCGCGTAATGCGGAAAACTCTGAATAACCAAAGATTTTTCTTGAACTTGATGCGAGCTTCCGCATCTCTTTTCTTTATCCGAGAAGAAAGGAGGGTCGAGTAAAGGTTAAAGATCAAAAGCGATCTTAAGTTCGAAACTTACTCTTTATTTTTCCTGCAATCTTTTAGATGCGAGAGCAGTCTCTCGAAGTCTATCAGAGAACTAATACTTCATTCCTTAGCCTCCTCGACTCCTCTTTTTCATAGTTGAGCGAGTCGGCTAAGGTCTTGAATCATTGTTTAACCTACAAAGGACGAGAGCGGAGATAAAAATCAGTAGAATGGTTGTGAGTACTTCTACAACCACCGACCTAGTCGTAAGTTTTTCTGCGACTAAGATATGGTTGTAAGTCTTTCTACGACCACTACCTAGTAGTAAGTAGTCGTAAGCTTTTTACGACTAATACTTTGTCATGAGTTTCTTCCATGACCATTCTCGTAAAACATTTTACGAATATTTAAGTCGAAAAACAACTATGAATGATAAGTGACTTACCACCTCTCTGCCTCTGCGCAGAGTAGTTCCTTCTCTTGTCTTAGCTCTAAAAGTTGTCGATGATACTCACCGACAACAGCAATTTACTCTAGAGCTTTCTGCAAAAAGAAAAACAGTGAGAAGAGAAGGAAAGTCACATATATAAGTATTTTGAAGATACTTACATTCATAGTCGTCCTAGCAAACATCGAATATACAAGGTCCGGTCTTTGCGACTTATCTATCCTCGCGACTTTGTCCCACCACACCTTCTCGAGGCGCTCGTTGTCAAAAGTATTCTCAGTGTTGGGAATATCTTTGGGATGGGGAACTCGGTCACGAGATTTGTAAGCAGAAGACCCTACGACGGAGGCAGGCCCAAAGAAGTCACCACAGAAGTTGAAATTTTCTCCTTCTGGTTCTGTGATTTCTCTTTGGGTAGGGGAAGGAACGCCTCCTCACGATTTCCTTCCCGAGCGGTGCACAGTGGTCACCACCTTGACGGAGGCTTCCACAGTGCCTCTGTTGTTTCTCGACTTGATGGTCGTAGCGGCCACCTCAACAGTAACAGCCGCTACCTCAAGAGTCGTAGTTACGACTTCAGCAGATGTGGGAGACACTCTGGGAGTCTCGACTTCATCGGCCACCTGGGCCAAGGGTGATGCTTCGACCACCTCCATTGCTATCTCTCCAGTAGCTGAAGGGATAGCAATGGACTTCTCAGCAGAAGCATTCGGAAATTTGAAGGAGTCGGATGAAATAAAGAAAAGCAAATCAGTTGTGAAAAGAAAAAGGTAAATGTCGTTCTTACACTTGGTACATTTCACATACCTCCGCACCTGGTCTTAACCAGAATTTTGGAGCAATCCTCCCAGCGGAGGACCTCTTCTTCTCCACGACCACGTGCGGTCGAGGTTCAACAATTGGCTCACTCGACCACGTCAGTCGTAGAGTTTGAACAGAACGAGCTCGGTTTCTGATCTTCTGGATGGGCGAGAGGTGTCTCGACCATTCCGAAGCGACATCGCCCTCGATTGCGAGTTGTCTTGATGCGACATCGTCCTTCATAAAGACATAAAATCCTTCGGTTCTCCCTTTCCAGTTGTTTAATAAAACTAGGAGTGGCACCAATCTGCGAAAGATTCCGTGTCATAATAAAAGGGTACCTTAGCCTTGCGAGGTTTGCGCTTGAGAGGTTCAAGCTGCTTCAACCTCCTCGGCCGGCCAGCTGCGGCCTCGGCCGGATACAACTATAGCCGCGCGGACCTTGTGGAGGTTTGGTCGAAAGACCGAGCTCGAGCTTGCTCCCCCTTGTCGGCAGATTTTACAAGTCGGCGTCTCTTGAGGAGGAGCCGAGCCTTTGTCTTTCGACAACCCGGCGCCAATAGTCATCGAGCGACTTCTTCGTCGTCTGGCGATTTTCCATGCCTACTTTACGTAAAACAAGGCGAAAAAGAAGAATCACTAATTAATCGTAAGTTTTTCTCGACTAGTATCAAGTCGTAAGTTTTTCTCGACGCTTTCTTGATTGTAAGATATTCTACAATCACCATTAGTCGTAAGTATCTTCTACGACTATAAAGTCCTAAAGAAAGAATCAGATTTCTGATTACCTTTAGGCGCTCTATCCTTTCATCTGCGGACAAAGCCGCAATGATTTGAGAACCGCCCCTCGGAGTGGCGGGGACTTCTCACGAGATGAGTCGACTGCGGAGTCAACCTCGATGTGTGAAAGATGCAATAATAAGCAGATAAAAATATTAGACAAGGTTGAGAAAGACCAAGCGGAGAGCTAAGTCAACAATTGCTTACCCTCCTCATAGTCTCTCGGTGGGGTTTCCTCTCCCAGTACCTCCACATAGGAGATGCTCGTTTCTTCAGAGGACTAATTCGGCGTGTGATGAAATCTTTCACCACATGCCATCCGGTCAGCCCTTCTTCCTTCAAGTCCTTAATGGCTTGAATATAAGGGCTAATCCGGTTGATATCTTCAGGGGTTGAGTCCCATGAAGATTTCTTCTCAGCGACCTTCCCCGCGAAGAAAGGTGTCTTGAGAGTGACCTTCGGTAGAACCACCTTTTCCTCGGCCCGACCACGAAGACCGGGTGAAACTCTGAATGTACTCCTTCGACTTGAGTCGTGGAGCTTGAGACCGCGACTTCCGGCGATTCGGTTTGTCGAGCCATCCCATAATAATATTGGAACACTCGAGATCCGCGGAATCCCAGTGCGCCTCGCCGAGATACGAACACACTCAACATGTTAATGGAATTGGGACCTAAGTTCACGGTTCCACCCCAAAGTGTTCGAGTACTCTTCAAAGAAAGGGGTGGGCGAGCAATCGAAGGCCGCACTCTGTCACGCTTGGAAGGCGAGATTTGCCCATTTTCCCCGATGGCGATCTTGCCCGATAGCGGAATCCACTTCACGAGCCTTCTGCAGGATCTTCCGACATCGACCAAGATCTTGATCTTAGCGCATCCATCTCCGATTCCTCCCATTCGAAACTCTCTTGGCCATTTCGCCGAAGCAAGAAGTTTTTGATTGGGTTAGCGTGAGAAGATGAAACCTAGTCGAAGACGGAGAAAGCAAGAGCTCGAAGAACAGTGAGTGATTTGGGGAAAGGTAAAACCCAAGTCTACCTCTGGTAAGTTTTATAACATACGATCTCCGCCGCTTCGGAACCGTCTCGGCTATAGGTCTATGAGAGATGGTTGTACCGCTTGGAACCGCTTCATCGGACAAGTCTATGAGAGCGGTTGCAATTCCCGGATAGTCCGTTCGAGAAAAATAGGTGCGTATTGTCACCTCCAAGCAAAATTACTTTCTTGACCAACTCTTTCTAGTCGAAGGAAGTATCAATCGGAAGAGTTTTTCTCCGATTCCCCTACTACGACTGCCAGACGGTCGTAAGGGTTTTTTATGACTTTTTGATAGTCGTAAGCAACCTTCCTGACCAAGCAAATTCCTGGTCAAAGCCGCACTCAAATGTCGAAGAGTTTTTTCCTTTGACTATTATTCTACGATATTCTCATGGTCGTAAGTCCATTTACGAAACCTTTATCAAATAAGTTACTTTCACTTGAAGCTGGGGGTTAGATGACGAGGATCTAATAATCCTCGTTTTATCTTTTATCTATAATTCTTATTATGGGTAAATATGATGTCACATAGTCCCCAGAGGTACCCCTTATCTATAAGGGAGAAGCCCAATAAGTGGTTGTAAGTTCTTCTACAATCACCCCCACAGTTGAAAGTCTTCCTACGACTATATCATGGTCGTAAGTCCTTCTACGACCACTACATAGTCGTAAGTCCTTCTCTGATCGCTACAGGTCGTAAGTTCTTCTCACGATCGCTACCGGTCGTAAGTTCTTCTACAACCAGGTAAACTATGACCACCTTATAATCAAACCTACAGGAGAGTAGGTCCAATTGATTAAGGAATCCGAATGGTCTGCACGCACTATTATTCCGCTTATTAATGGTGTGTAATTACCCCATTATCTCTGGAAGATAATTGCCAGACGGTGTGAAGAAGCCGAGGCGCCGGTAATTACTGCCATCATGCGCCCGTTACTGGATTAATTAGGCGCATCTCCCGCAGGGCAAAACGGCTACCTCTTCACGACTATATAAGGGCATCGATCAGAGAGATAGGGGAGGGCAGCGAACAAGAGCCAGTCAAGTAGGAACACAAGTGCTATTCTCTGTAATAGTCTTAGTCTTTTACTTGATCATCAAGAATACCATACACACAGGATTAGGGTTATTATTCTCTCCGGAGAAGGCCTGAACCTGTCTAAACATCCCGTGTCAATCCACTCTGCGTGATCTTATCTCTAGGAGACCCCCCGAATCAAACAATCTTTACGTAAGATCGGTTCTAATACACCGACAGGTTTCATAGAGAAGGAAGTGTATGTTAAGCAACCCCCGGGTTTTGAGGATCCCAAATATCCAAATCGTGTGTTCAAGTTATCCAAAGCCTTGTATGGTCTTAAACAAGCCCCTAGAGCCTGGTATGATAGACTTAAGATCTTCTTGCTTAAAAATAATTTTGAGATGGGTAAAGTGGATAAAACTCTATTCATTCTTAGGCGTGGCAATGACTTCCTGCTTGCTCAAATTTATGTGGATGATATTATTTTTGGTGGTTCTTCTAATGCTCTTGTTTCCAGTTTTTCTGAGACTATGTCCAGGGAATTTGAGATGAGTATGATGGGAGAGCTTAATTACTTTTTGGGGCTTCAAATCAAGCAATGCAAGGAAGGAACTTTCATCCATCAGACAAAGTACACTAAAGATCTACTCAAACGCTTCAACATGGGTGATCGCAAGCCAATTTCCACTCCCATGGCAACCATTTTTTGGATCCGGATGAGGAAGGAGAAGTCGTGGATCAACGCAATCTGCATGACATGATCGGCTCCTTCGTATTTGTGGCCTCGAGACCGGACATTCACTTCACGGTATGCCTTTGTGCAAGATTTGAGCGTCTCAGAGAACTTTCCATCGCCAAGCCGTTAAGCGCATATTCGGTATTTACACTCTACCCTCTTATATGGCATTTGGTATTCTGCTCTTGACTTTGTCCATTAGGGGTTTTGATTCGATTTTGCGGTCATCGGTTAGATAGGAAGAGTACCTCAATACTGTCACTTCCTAGGCACTTCTCTTGTATCGTGGTCTTCTAGGAAGCGGTCTTACATTGCACAATCCATCTTTGAAGCGAGTGTGTAGTCTTTGCTAGTTCTTTGTAGCTGATTTTGTGGATGACGTCCACTTTGAAAGATTATGGGTTAAATTTTGCTAGTGTTCCTCTTTTACGTGATAACATACGCTATTAATATTGCTAAAAACCCAGTGCAATACTCTCGGACTAAGTACATAGACATTCGCTTTCACTTCCTTAAAGATCATGTTGAAAAAGGAGATATTGTGATGCACTTCGTAGAGTCCGAAGCTCAATTGGCAAATATTCTCACCAAGCCTTTAGATCAAACCAGGTTTTCCTCCTTGAGAAGCGAGTTAGGGGTAATTTATCCCTATGGGTTGGTTTGAGGGGGAGTTTGATCTTTTCTGATCTTTCCTTGTTCTTTTGATCTTTTATTGTTCTTTTTCTGAACTTAGTGCTCTTTTTGAACTTTTTAGGTTTTTAGCCTTTTTATTGCACCTCATTGTATCATATTGCAGTCATATGAAAAATACAACAAGTGGTATGAAAAATCCAAAAAGATTCATTGTAATATAAGATTTTCTTCTTATCTTTTAAAATTGATGAAGCTTTGCCTATTACCCTTTGGAGCTTTAGTACTTCAATTCGTGCTCAATGTCATGTTTAGTTCTTTGACTTGCTAGAATTATCATGCTTTTACATGTGTAGCTAAGTCTTTACTATATGAGCTAGAACTTTAAAACAACTCGAACTAAGAAATTGCAATTTGTGGATGTTTTAGCTAGTTGCGCAATTAGTGCTCCTCTTGTGACATTGGCCCTGTCAGAATTGCTTTGTTAGCTCTTTGATCTAAAATTGACCATTACTTGAGCTCGTGTGTTCTTGAGATTCTAAAACTGCTCATGTGAAAAATGAAAATCAAGATTGTCTTATGCTTAAATTGTGCCAAACTATTCTTACGAGACTGCTTGTCAAATGACATGAACTTGGAGATAGTTTGATGAACGAACGATCTCATGGGGACCGCTTGTCGAAATGACATGAACCTCAAGATTTGTCGCCCTGGTAGAAGCTTAGAAAGAGTTTGTGGATGACTCCTAGTCCAGGATCTTCTTTACTAAGATATACCTTTAATCAACTTTTGGTCGAAGCTTAGGATGAGTTTGTGGATGGCTCCTAGTCCATGATCTTATCACTAAGTTAGATCATTAGTCAACTTCAATATTCAATGCATATAAAAAAATGTTGACAAATGGGCGTTTACAAAAAGATTGAGCGAAATGATTCAATACAGGACCTGATTGTCTCTTATTGTGGTCTTTGTTAGATTTTTTTGATCTCACTTTGACATTTTGACATGGCCAATTTCACTTTAGGATCCCTGTTGATGAACTTGCTGAATTTGAAGCGTTGCTTAAATTGATCAAATCTACTGCTTTACTTTTGAGCCTTTGTGCTTAGCTTTGATATACATGTCTTACCATGATCTTGCTAGCGCTGTCAGGCTTGATATGTTGTTTGTGCAATATTAGAAATACTGGCTAGCTCTTTTGGGTAATCTCCTAAGCTTCTTGTAATCAAAAATTGAAAAATACAAAAATGAAGCCACTCAATTGCACTTCATGCATACTCCTCTGTATGCTTCTTTTGTTTCTGCTTCTTTCTTTATTCTATATTTGTTATCTCTGGATGAGAGGAAGGCGTGATTCCTTGATGAATCCATTGTCAAAGGGGGAGAAGATGTGTAAATGCGAGAAGATATTTCATGGCTGGGGGAGAAGATTATACAAAGGGGCGAAAATTTGAAAGTTTACGAATTTGAGGATCATAGTGAGGGGGAGTTCTTGAGCTGCATTATTATTGTCTTATTGAATATTCTGAACTTGAATTGCATTCTTTTATCCTCACAATGATCATAGGTCAATTGAACAATTGTTCTTTCATATGGACCTCATGTGAGAATTTTGACCCTTTTCTGGAAATCAAAGTTTTTATGCTTCCTTTAGCCTTATCTCACATGCCTATACTATTCTGATGCCAGCTTGGTCATTTACATTGCTTTTTCTTTCTTATGGACCAAGTTGTGCTTTTGTGCGAAAACTGTGAGTAAACTCGTTTTCAAACCTCTTACTTACATTTTCTGGATAATTGCCAATGTGTTCATCAAGGGGAGATTGTGGATATCATGGGAATATGCTCGGATCTTAGGATGATGTGACAATTGGCAATGGTGTTTACGGTTTGTCGTTTCACGAGTTTTGACAAAGCTACGAGCATTACGGATAGGGCGGTCCGCCAGGTCCTAGCATCGCGGTCCGATCGGTCCCAAATCGGTCGGACCGACCATGTGCGGCGGTCGGACCGGTTGTGACCTAAAAGTTGTCAAAGCAGTGGGCCAAAATAGGTGTTGTAGGCAAGTGAGGATCCCAATGCACTTGGTCTCATAATTTTGGAGTCTCCTGTAAGAAGTTCTATTCGCTTTTAATTTTGAAGGTTTGAATTTGGGGCATGAATTTGGCTAAGTCCTAGGGGCGGTCCGACCGACCAAGGCGGTCCGCCACCGCTCACATGGAGCGGTCGGGCCGGTATTGACTTGAACGTCCGCCAACTTCGTGGCAATATTGTTTTGTTAGGTCAAAGTCATTGGTTTCATGGCATATGTTTTGCATGATGCATGTTTTGACTAACATGGGTCAAGTTGTGAAGAACTTGTTCCCGAATTCGTATTTGCTTGTCTATGGTTGTGCAGGTAGCTTGGTGGTCAACGACGGTCAACGGCGAGGATGATCGGGACTAGACTTGGAGAGTTGAGGTCGAGCGATCGGCGATGCGGGTGAGTCAATGACTCAAGCGTGACACAAGATGGACAAGGGTGACCTATTGGCAAATCCATGACGCATGGTGAAGCGGTTTAGGTCAAAAGTTAAAGACGACGCTTTGCAAAGCGTGCGTGTGTGACCCGTTTGTTAGTGGGCCTTAATGGGAGCCCAATTAAGTCAAACCCTAGAGAGTTCTAGGCCTCCACTATAAATAGGAGGAGATGAGGGCTGCAGTCCCTCTCTCGATGTTTTTCACCTCTTTTGTTGCTTTCAAACCCTAATTGGCTTAGGGGGAGTTGAGGTGGAGGCTAGGGCTTTTCATGGTTTGAGGTGAATTTCGTGATCTTGGATTGACCACTGATCCATGATGGTGTGGGTGTAATCCAGCAATGATCACGTTCTTAATCTATGCAAGGTTTTCTTGAGATAAGTCTCTTTTCGTTCTTGCTTTCAATTTCGTGATTTTTGGGCTTTCTTTGATCCGCGAGTTTGTGATTGATTCCTTCACGTGAATTAGCTTGCTGTGATATGTGTGAATCTATCTACAATCATCTTGATCATCAATCACTCACGAACAAGCATTAGGATCAAGTTTTCGTTCTTGCCCGGTTTTAGACCTTCTGTTAATCAATTGGCAATTGTTCAGGATCTATCCAAGAATTATCATAATATTCAATTGGAATAGGTCCTCAATAGCATAGAGAAGGAGTGTGCAAAGTTTCATTAAGTTTGGAGTTGAGAATCAAAAGTTTGACCTAATTGCAACTTCGTCATCGGGCTGATTTTACTATTTGGATCGGTTGAGTCGTCGGCCGGTCGGACCGCCGTCATCACCGGTCGACCGATTTTGGAGCGGTCCGACCGCCAAGATACAACAATGGTCGACCGCCTGTCAATCGGTCCAACCTACCGGGGTCAGAGGTCGACCGCCTTGCTTTGAGATTTTGTAATCTTAGTTGATTTTGTTATTTTGCTTAGGGGATTTAATTGGATTCAATACTAGTCTTCCGCTGTACTAGTATATTGATCTTCATAGCTTCCTAATAGCTATTGGAGTGAAATTGTGTTGAATTCATTATTTGGGAAAAAGTGAGCGTGCTCCTATTCAACCCCCTCCCCTCTAGTCGCCTTTTCGGTCCAACATCTACTCAACTCATTTGATTTTGAATCATTTGAGACATGCGAGTCTTGTTTACTTGGTAAGATGACAAAGGCGCCTTTCACCGGTCATAGTGAGAGGGCAAGTGACTTGTTGGGACTTGTACATACCGATGTATGTGGACCAATGAGCTCGATAGCTGAGGTGGTTTTCATATTTCATTACTTTTACCGATGACTTTAGTAGATATGGATACATCTACTTAATGAGGCACAAGTCTGAATCGTTTGAAAAGTTCAAAGAATTCCAGAATGAAGTACAAAATCAGCTAGGCAAGACAATTAAAATTCTGCGATCTGATCGTGGAGGTGAATATTTGAGCCATGAATTTGGTGAACATCTAAAACAGTGTGGAATTATTCCACAGCTGACTCCGTCTGGCACGCCTCAGTGGAACGGGGTATGTGAACGGAGGAACCGGACCTTGTTAGACATGGTTCGGTCAATGATGAGCCAATCCGATCTTCCATTGTCCTTCTGGGGATATGCTCTAGAAACTGCTGCGTTTACACTAAACAGAGTTCCATCTAAATCAGTGGAAAGGACACCATACGAGAAATGGACCGGGAAACATCCTGGATTGTCTTTCCTTAAGATATGGGGTTGTGAGACTTATGTGAAACGTTTGACGTCTGATAAGCTCCATCCTAAATCTTATAAATGCTTCTTTGTTGGATATCCTAGGGAAACCAAAGAATATTATTTTTACAATCGGAAGAAGGCAAAGTGTTTGTCGCTTGGAACGGTGTCTTTTTGGAAAAAGAATTTCTTTCAAAAGGTGTTAGTGGGAGCAAGGTGCAGCTTGAAGAAATTCGGAAAACATCTGAAAATGTTTCAACTCCTATTGAACCTCAACAGGATGTACAAGATGTTGTACAACCGGTTATGGAGGCACCGCCCCCACGTAGATCTACAAGGGCACGTCGCATAACTGAAAAGTTCACACTCCTAACCATGGGACAACGCGACATATTGTTATTGGACAATAATGAGCCCAAGAGCTACACGGAAGCAATGATGGGACCAAACTCTGAAAAATGGCTTGGAGCCATGAGGTCCGAAATAGAATCCATGCATGATAATCAAGTTTGGAACTTGGTGGATCCACCTGATGGTGTAAAAACTATTGAGTGTAAATGGGTTTTTAAGAAAAAGATGGACATGGATGAAAATGTTCACATCTATAAGGCACGATTGGTGGCGAAAGGTTTCAAGCAAATTCAAAGTGTTGATTATCATGAGACGTTTTCACCCGTCGCTATGCTAAAGTCTATTCGGATCCTCCTAGCGATTGCTGCCTATTTCGACTACGAGATTTGGCAGATGGATGTCAAAACGGCTTTCCTAAATGGAAATCTAAGCGAGGATGTGTACATGACACAGCCTGAGGGTTTTGTTGATCCGAAAAATGCTGGGAGAATATGCAAGCTTCAGAAGTCCATTTATGGATTGAAGCAAGCATCTCGGAGTTGGAATCTTCGTTTTGATGAAGCAGTCAAAGGGTTTGGTTTCATCAAGAATGAAGAAGAGCCTTGTGTTTACAAGAAGGCTAGTGGGAGCGCACTTATTTTTCTAGTCTTATATGTAGATGACATATTATTGATCGGAAATGATATTCCAATGCTAGAAGCTGTGAAGTCTTCATTGAGAAAAAGTTTCTCAATGAAAGATCTCGGAGAGGCAGCTTACATTTTGGGCATAAAGATCTTTAGAGATAGATCAAAGAGGCTAATTGGATTAAGTCAAAGTACATACATTGACAAGGTATTGAAACGGTTCAATATGCAAGATTCCAAGAAAGGTTTCTTGCCTATGTCACATGGCATTAGTCTTAGCAAGACTCAGTGTGCTTCAACACTTGATGAGCAAAAGAAGATGGGTGTGATTCCATATGCCTCGACCATCGGATCCATCATGTATGCTATGCTTTATGCAGCCCAAATGTTTCATATGCTCTAAGTGTTACGAGCAGGTATCAATCTAGCCCCGGTCTAGCTCACTGGGTGGCTGTAAAGAATATTCTTAAGTACTTTAGAAGGACTAAGGATATGTTCTTTATTTTTGGAGGTGAAGAAGAGCTCGTTGTAAAATGTTACACGATGCTAGTTTCAAACCGACAAAGATGATAGCAGATCATGATGCGGTTTTGTGTTCTGCCTCAATGGAGGCGGTGGTGGAAAAGTTCCAAGCAAGAGACGATGGTGATTCGACAAGCGAAGCCGAGTATATTGCGACTTCGAAGCCGCAAAGGAAGCTGTTTGGATTAGAAAATTTGTTTTTGAGTTGGGTGTAATCCCTAGTGTGTCTAGTCCAGTGGATCTCTATTGTGATAATAGTGGAGCCATTGCGCAAGCAAAGGAGCCTAGGTCACACCAAAAGTCCAAACATATACTTGGCGCTATCACCTTATCAGTGAGATCATTGATAGGGGTGAAGTGAAGATTTGCAAGGTGTATACAGTTTGAATGTTGCTGATCCGTTAACAAAGCCTCTCCCACAACCAAAGCATGAGATACACACGAGTGCAATGGGTATTAGATACTTACATGATTGACTCTAGTGTGAGTGGGAGATAATTGTATCAAGTCTATGTTTATGAAATTTTGAATAAGGTGTTATTTGGTTCCTTGAATAATGATTATATGCATTGATTGACAAGTATGTGACTTGTTCGTGAAACTCTTTGTTTTATTTAATGTTATTCTAAAGACCCCTAGTCTTATGTCATTACGTGGGACAACTATGATTTATGGATTAGCAGATGTATTGATTGATGATCATGTTTCACGGATCATGGATATAGAAATATCAAATCAATAATGTGGACACATGTTAGAGAACATGGTGTTGGATTGACCCACTCCGAGACGTTGCTGGGATTGTTATGTTAATATGTGCTATCAAGCGATCTCGAGTGGTATACCTACTGGATCCTTCGACCTGAAATCGCCATTGTTTCTCACTGTGCGTAGTGGTGCGCTTTGGGACTGCCAAATACTACACCGTAACTGGGTAGCTAAAAAAGTGGTCTTCAGGTGTATCATGAAACATGAAATGGGATGTGAGCGGATTAAGATGGAATTTGCCCCTCCTACATAGCAGGAGAGATATCTTTAGGCCCCTCGATGTGGTTGGATTAGGGAAGTGCATGGCCATGCCAAGGTGATTAAAGAGTTAATCACAATGTGACTAAAGGGTTAGTCATAAGTTGTAATCCACCACAAGATCGAGTAAATGGTTGAGCTATCACAAGGGTGGCACGAATCTCGCCTTAAGTTCGACTGGTATCGTGTGGAAAAGGGATCCAAGTATGTGTATATCAAGGTTTAGCCGATATGATCTTTATGTGTATTCGGGAGTCAATATGCCCTGCTAGGTGCCACTATTGACTTATGGCTTGAAAAGGGTTTTAGTCATGGTCTACACATAAACCTAACGGGTCACAAACTTAAGGGGTTGGAATTGAAGAGCTTGCCTATATGATTGTCTCTATTGCAAGTGGGAGATTGTTAGTGATGTGTCCAAGAGGCAATCATAAACGATTTGGTTTTATATGCTAAGAGAGATATTGATCCATATAGGACTAGAGTTCTATTGGGCCTACAACGTGGAAGCCCATTAGCATGCTCTATAAATATGGAGGCGGGGCTGCAGACACAATTGGACGAAACCCTGGCCGCCACATCCCCTTAGCCGTATCCCGAAAACTTAGCCGGGCGCGCGGTGCTAGCACACCAGCCGCGGCATTCCATCCCGAATGTGTGGACTCAGTGGAGGCCCGGCTTTATTCTTCTTTGTCTTGATTAGCGAGCGCAAGGCTATTGCGTAGGACTCGAGGAGGAGACATTTAGTTCGTGAAACGATCGACTGTTCCTTCTTCATCAACACGTATCTACGTTGGACCGGGCTGCTCCAACTCTTCTTCCGCTGCGCAGCGCATCTAGTGGTAACTATCCATGACTCCCTTACACATATGTTTTCTGGTTGAACACGGTAGAAAATCAATTGTTGTAGCTAGCGTAGCCTACCTGTTCACCTCTCATATAGGTCTCCATCGTCAGTTGAAATTGCGATAGAATTCTGTCGCTAATTGAAGCGGCGACATAGCTCTGTCACTAGTTGGAGCGGTGATAGGGCCTTGTAGCCATTTCAGCTGGTGACGAAGACCTCTCTGTACCGTTCTGGTTCCTGTCGCTATTCTTTAGGCCACTGTTGCCATTTGAAATAACAACAGAAATTTTTTGTCATTTCAAATGGCAACAGTAACCTAGTTTTATATACTAAAATAGAATAAACTATTTATTTTAAAATAATATTGTTTAAAAAACCATCAACTAGCTATCAATTGAGCAAATCTGTTATCGTTATCATTCAGGGCCTGCATTTGCTTCTGTACAGCAATTCATACCTGCAGGGCCCCCAAAGAATAAAGTAGTCCTCCGTGCTGTGGATAATATATAGCGATAGATTCTGATGAACCAAACATTGTTTATCAATATACAGAAATTTAATTAGCTGTAGTCTGGCCCCACAACATCTTAGGGACATAACTGTGATATCCCGTTTAATTAGAAGAATTAGAAAATGAAAATTAAGGAGAAAACATGTTTTAGTGTAACATTCCAAAAATTTATAAATGCAAAAATAGGGGATTTTTTTTAAAAAAAATTATGTGATATCTATTGTCATCCTTTTTTCCTAGCATTCTTGAGAATTATTTGAGCTGCATTTTCTCTTTTGCCGACACAACAAAACCCTAACACACAAACCCTGAAATAAGAATAATGTTTAAGACCCGATTAGGATTGTCTAACAAATATCAGATTATGAACCATCATCGCATGAGAACTCTTAAAGCAAAGTCTCTTTTCATTATCTCAGGTTTGTTCCTGATCTTCTCTTTTCCTTCTACTATTCATCTGGTCAACCAGCTTGAATCACCTTAAGCCACCTATGTTGCCACCGGACCACCTTGGTTCGGCCTCATCAGCTTCCTCCCCCCTGTTTCCTGTTCCTTCAACCAGTGGCTTGCCGAACTTGTGCAGCCAGGATGGCTCCTTCGGTCGTCAACACCTACCGAGCTCGAACGCCCCGATGCGACAATACAGGAGCACGCTGGCGACTGTCGTCGCTCGACCATTACTCGCCATCGCTTAACCCGTCACACCGTCGGCCCTGTGCTGCCGACCCCGTCACCATCATCAACCACTCCTCTGTACTGAGCCACGCAGAATGCATCGCAGGCTCTCAGGCGATCTCTGCCCAAGCAGCTATAAATAGTCCATTGCCTTCTGCGATTCCCCTCGTCGCCCCCAAACGCTCTATTGACCTCTCTTTTCCTTAGTCAGGCTCGAGCTCTAAGTAAGACTTGAGCACTCACTTCGACCGGGCACCACCACAACGCCACCATCGCCATTGACACCCATCAGTGAACCTCTTCCCTCATTATATGAGTCAGCTCATGTTCCAAGAGACGTTCCTCTCAATTGATTCCACTCTGTGTTCACAGGAACCGTCGTCGACCTCATCTTTCCTCCCTTCGACCAGAATAGCCCAAGTAGTCGAATCGACCTCGTCGGTTGTCACCGCCGCTTGGAGCTTCTCTCGCCGTTACTGACCACCGTCGTCAGACCATCTCCGGCTGGCTCGTCCTCTCCACGTCATACCGGTACGTTCCTAGTGGCCACTATATGCTCATGCCCACTCTAGTTGCGCGGAGGCATTGTCGGAACAACGAATGCGTTGTAGACCCAAATTGTAGTGGAACCTCCTTCCGCTTGGAATGTAGTCGAACCTCCCTTCGACCAGGTAGTAACACTTTCTTCTGCCTGGAATGTGATCGAACTTCCTTTCGACTAGGTAGTCGCACATCCTTCCGCCTGGAATGTAGTCGAACCTCCAGGTAGTCGAACCTCCTTCCGCTTGGAATGTAGTCAGACCTCCCTTCGACCAAGTAGTCGCACTTTCTTCCGCCTGGAATGTAGTCGAACCTCTAGGTAGTCGAACCTTCTTCCGCCTGGAATGTGGTCGAACTTCCTTTCAACCAGATGGTCGAAACTCCTTCTGACCAGATGGTCAAAACTCCTTTCAACCATGTAGTTCAAACCCCTTTCGACCAGATGGTCGAAACCTGTTTGACCAGATGGTCGAAACTCCTCCCGACCAGTTAGTCGAAACTCCTATCGACCAGTTAGTTGAAACCCCTCCCAACCAGTTAAGTCAAAACTCCTTTTGACTAGTTAGTCGAAACTCCTTCCGACCAGGTAGTCGAAACACCTTTGACCAGTACTCGAAAACCCCTTTCGACTAGGTAGTTGAAACCACCTCCGACCTGGTAGTCAAAAGGATGAACGGTACTCGAAACCCCTTCCGACCAGGTAGTCGAAACCCCTTCCGACAAGATAGTTGAAATGATGAACAATACTCAAAAACCACTTTCGACCAAGTAGTGAACCCCTTCCGACAAGATAGTCGAAAGGATGAACAGTACTCAAAAACCACTTTTGACCAGGTAGTCGAAACCCCTTCCGACCTGGTAATCGAAACAATGAACAATTGTCGAAATGATGAACAGTACTCGAAACCAAGAACTCGTATATGAATTAGCAACCGACTCGGGAACGACTTGCTTCACCTACTCGGACTCTATGTCCAACACCGGACACGGTAGTGAAAAACAGAAACTAACAAAACTACTCAACTAAACCGAAAACACCCAGTTTGGAGTTCTTTTGAATTTTTGAATGCAATCTGAATTCTTATGTGCTTATTTGAATTTTGGTTAAATTTCACGTGTATAGACTCTGAAGCTCCTAAAAACCCTCTTGCAGACCAAGAGCAAGAACAACAATACCTCGACTAAGGCGAGTCAATACTTTGATTATATTGCACCTAATTTTTGCAAATTGCATTGCTATGTTTTATACAACTATATTGGTCTAGCTCGTAGCTACTACCTTAATGATAATTGTGTATAACTTCCAATCCTTGAATTTGGATACTATCCTTGTCACTTTAGATTAATAGTTAACACACTAATTAATAAGTCTATATCTAAGTATCATGCTTGGCCTTGCTTAAATGCATTGTCATTCGGATAGTAATTTGCCCGACATCATTAAAAACCCTTAAAAATGCTATTGGGCAGTCGAGGCTGGGAGCCAGGTTGGTATGTTGGACTAAATGTTATGTTTAAAAACAAATGAAAACCTGAAAACCCGATTTTGACTTGGGCAGCTGGAAAGAGTGGTTGGTGCCGGGCGCACGAGAGGATGTTGGTATGATGAAGGACCGAAATGGCAACAGAGGGGGGTGAATGGTGCCTTAAAAATTAAGATCCTCCCCTCTCAAGTGTCCACACAGCAATCCAAAAACTTCTGATAAACAAGAGACGTGAAGTGAATCAAATCCAAAAGGTTTAAACAAAACTGGGCTGTTCTGTCGGATATCAGAAGTTTCGATTCTACCTAGCGGTAGTTCCGCACTGCGGTAGTTCCGGCTTTCAGTGCGGAAGTTCCGCTTGCGGTAGTTCCTCCTTGTAGATAGCGGAAGTTCCGATTGTCCTGACCGAAGAACAGTACGTACTGGAAATTTTCAAAAATCCGAAATACTCAAAGATTGTTGCTCTTCTCGGGTCAAGTCTTACAGGACATCATCCTAAACAACATCTTGACCTCATTGAGAAGGAATCGCAGACAAAGATCCACTAATCAAAGCAAAAACGGATTTCTTGAATATTTGACAAGAGAGACCAAAAACTACAATTCGCAAGATACTTAGATTCTTGGCTCATGAAACTTTGATGATATGTTAGCAATATCAGTAAGACTCTAGATATCAAGTTTCATGCCATCTCATAAGAGGAATCAAAAGTTTAACCAAAACCCTAGGTATTCAAGCCAAGAACAGAGAGAAGAAAAGATGCATATTCAAAGAACCAAACAAAGATTTCATTGCTCGAAATAAAGGATTACAGAGGTAAACAAAGAGGAATGATTACAAGAAGTTCAGTTCATCCTCTCAATCTCAACAACTAAAGCTATAAAGCAAAACAACCTCTCCAAAGGCTCTTTAGCTAAAGCTAACCCTAATTTTCTCTCTCAAAAAGTCCAACAAAACAACCAGGGGTTCACCTCTATTTATAGCCCTTGGCTAACGGGTCTCTAACCCATTATGCCGGCTAAACCCTAACGGAGCCCGCTTCCACTTGTGCCGCTTTGCGAAATTACCCTTTCGCCTCACACACCTTCCGAAGCTCCGCATTCCTTGTTGTTCACGACTACTTAACCGCCTCGAGTGCCGCCGTCTTGACACATCTTTACCGTTCGACCTCAACGCCGCTGCGTCTAGTCCGGTCTCCACGTGTGTCGCCACGACTCCACCTCGATGCCACGCAACCAAAGACAGGACAGAAACACATCACATAGTATTGCTCAAGATAATAGAATCATCATTTGCTCTTAACTCAAATTGATTCACAACTCAAAATCAAAACTATCCTCTCTGCACAGTTCTGCCCACAATCGGAAGTTCCGCACTTACCATTGCGGAAGTTCCGATTATCGGAACGTCCGCACTCCCAGATTGGAAATTCCGATTATCGTCACAGCAGAAGACACTTGTCAGGTTTATCGGAAGTTCCGCGTTCCCAGGAGCGAAAGTTCCGATTATCGACACACCAGA
Source organism: Hsuehochloa calcarea (assembly GCA_036346395.1). Taxonomy (NCBI): domain Eukaryota; kingdom Viridiplantae; phylum Streptophyta; class Magnoliopsida; order Poales; family Poaceae; genus Hsuehochloa; species Hsuehochloa calcarea. Next base: position 45,401,651 of record CM070601.1, read on the forward strand.
ACACAATCGTCAGGATAATCGGAAGTTCCGTTTTACCAGGGCGGAAGTTCCGATTATCGGAACTTCCGCATTCCAAAACCGGAAGTTCCGCGATCTGAAAACATATCGGCCCGGCGCAAAACGCAATGAATCCAATCACAAACTTTTCAACACAGCGTCAAATACTCATCACTCGAAAGGGGATCCTACTCACATGGTCTCTCATATGAGGATGTACCGTCCATGTCAATTAAGGACCAAATCTGTAATGACCTCTCATGTAAAATAGTACAACCGCAAGTCTGTAACATCTAAGACCGGCTTAACTAATTTGTGCGCCACCTCGTAATTTCACCACTAGTGGGTATGCGGAGTGTGCAAAGGGTAAGGGAGCCACCGATTCATATGACGCAAAAAGGGAGACCTCCCGAGGGCGCAATCCAAGAAGATGATACTTAGCAGCGTGAAAGTGCGATGAGGTGGGACATTGTAAAGACCTTGTGATAATGAACTTACCCGCATACCTACAGAAGTGTGTTGAGGGCACTATAAGTTGACATATCTCTTGTGGGTAAAGTGTACAAACTCTGTATAGTAAGAAAACTATCTAGATAGCCATGCTTACGGTAAAGAGCGGTGCTGAGAATTTTCTTGATATAGATTTCATTTTCATAAAACCATTTGTGTATGTGAAATGAAAAGGGTGCGCCGGGAGCCTTGGGATTTGAGAAAGCACAGTCGGGGCGATGGTAAATCTGGGATAGCCTTGAGCATTGGGTGGACGGAGCCACTCAATGGTATAGGAGGTTGGACCACCACTAGTACTTTACCACAAAAACTCAGTTTATAAAACTTGTGTTAGTAAAATGCTAAGTCTCAGGTTTTGCTACTACTTACCCTATTTGCAACAAATGGCTTTGTGCAAAACAAAAAGAACCCTGAACCTCCCCTTGATTAGCCTTGCATCTATAATAATTGCATTGTGTGTTGGCTTGCGAGTACGGTTATGTACTCAGGCTTGCTTAATATAATCTTTGAGCCACTTGATCAAGACCCATATGGCTACTTCGTGGCATTGGACGACGGTGGTGAAGATGGTGAAGCATAGGCTGGGACCCCGGTCGATTGCCTGTGAGCAAAGTGAATGGATCCACTACTACTTCTTTTACTTCTGCACTTATCTTTTATTCTATACTCTGAACTGTGTAGTATGGTGACCTGCATGGCCCTTTTGTAAAAGCAGTGGGGCCTTTGACTGTTATGTCATATATTATCTTGTTTTATGTGATGTATGTGAATGATCTAAGAATGTATCATGTATGCTATCTACTGATCTAGGGAATGACACAGTTTGACACAGTAGATTCCAAATTACAAATTTGGGGCCTGACAATTAGAGATGAGTTAGTGGACCGGCCCAAGCCCCAAACCGAGTCCACCTTAGACTCGACATGGTGAGGCCTGGGCTACCGGCTCATAAAAGGGGAGGGGTGGAGAGGCTGTAGGCCCTAGCCCCTGCCCTATCATGAGACGCTCCTAGCCTGCTCCTTGCCTGTCTCACTTTGCCCTAGACACTCTAGCCACCTTCCTCTGACTTGCCTCCGCCACGCGGTCACCGTAAGCCGCTGCCGTTTGCCCTACCTCTGCCTTGCATCGCCTACTATCGCGTGCTAGCCCTAGCTGTGCCACACCGCGTCGTTGTCTTTGTGTTCTTGATGTTGTTCTTTGTTGCATCGAAGGGAAGGCGTAGGAAGAAGCTAGGAAGGAGAAGGAAGCAAGGGAAGAATAGGGAAGGGAAGGTTAGGGTTTCATGAATTCGAGCGTCGTCGATTTGAGGGTAATGATCTAGAAATCCTTGTCATGCTATTATATTGATGTTTAATCAAAGATTAGAGTAGATCAATAGCGGGATTTGGCAATTTGGTGTTTCCTGTTTGATTAATTATCTTGTGAGCCTTGCGAGTGAGTTTTGGGGTATCTATGTCCTTATTCATAACTTTTCCAAGTTAGGAAAGATGTAAGTTATTGTTTAAAATTTTCATAGAGTGCAAGATCACTGGATTTGGTTAAGCGGTGTAAGAGTTATGGTTTCTAAAGTGCTGTTGTCTAGTATTCCATCGTCGTTAACAATAGTCATGTAGATTGCTTTATTTCATACAATAGATAGATAGTCGAATTAAATTATGGTCAAAACTAGGATTAGTTAGATATTTTTTCTATAGTTAACAAAAGTGGTAGGGTTTGCTACTTTTTCATGTGGTACAAAAATAGATATAAAATTATTAAACCTATTGTTTAGTATTGTTCAAAATTAACCTTTAGGGTTGAAAACGGAGATTTAGAAGGTGTGATCAGAGAAGTTGCATAACTAGGAAAGTGCAAAAAAAAAATTGTACAGATTAAAAAAATATAGAGTTTGCTATGTTTGTATTCCAGGAGCAAAATATATGGTTGTTTGATCACTGGGATAGCAGGTGAGTTGTTCGGTGAAGAGGGGTTATTGGTGTCGGGTTTGCACGTCGGAGCGATGTTGAGTTGTTTTTATGTTCGTGCAATGTTGTTGCATGTTTTAAAGTGGACTATTGGTTTTTTCCAGGGAGTATTGATTCGAGTTCGGTGCCGCCTTTGCATCGTTCCGGCATCGTTCTAGTTTTCGTGGTTAGAAGGCAAATGCATAGTAGAGCGGTAGACATCGGTTTCTTTACCACTTTTCTTTATAATTAAATTATCATAATATTTATTTGTGCTTATTTAAATGCCACGAAGGTGAGCAATGGTCGGTGGACACAGCACCACAACATGACGGCAAGCAGGCATGAGGTGGTGGCGCGCGAGGCGAACGTCTTGATGGCGCTTTTCTGTGAGCGAACAAAGATGCGACGCAAGCAAGTGGGTGGCAGCGCGACAAACAGGGAGGAAGGGAGCGGGCGGCACCAAGGGAGCAACACGGTGGCCGAGAGGGAGCAGCATATATGTCATCGTCCTCTCTCCAGATCTAGGTGTGTTCCGCGCACTCCACTTCTTCTCCCTGGCTTTGCTCTGCTTCAACTCTGGTTCTTTCTGGAGTCTAGACTCTTCCTCTGCTTTCCTGGTTCTTTCCAATGGATGTTGTACAAAAATACAATCTTTGCCTAGGGCAATGAACGGATAGTTTGGCCCTTGTTACATATATTTACATGCTAATTTTTGCTCTATGGAAGGAATATTTTTAGATGGGGTTCTTGCTGACAGGAAAAGAGCAAAAAAGAGCAAGATCAGCACGGTATGCAACTGTCTTTTTTTTTAAAAAAAAAAGAAAGCAAAAGCTCTACCGATCACTATTAAAGGAAGAAAAATAAGTTGTAGCAATCTAGCTGTACAACCTAGAACAGAAAAAAAGTGAGAAAACAACAACGATCAACGATCAACAATGAGCTCTACCGATTACTATTAGGGGGAAAAAATAGTTTTAGCGGTATAACTGCTATAACCCAGAACAGAAAAATAGAGAAACAACAACGGCAAACACGAAGTATAAGTCTTGATCGCACCATGCAATAACAACATAACTCAGTGAAACGATAACGGATCGATCATATCAGTGTTTTTGTGTGTGTGTGTGGGTGGGGATGTTACAGGGAAATGACATTTGACGGGAATTTACATTGAAATTACTGCAGGTTTTAGTAATTTAACTCGCTGTTAAGTTGGTTAGCACAGTCAATTCACCAGCGTTTCGACATTTGTGGTAGATGATTTGAAGTCATACGGGTGAGTGAGTACAACAAGTCATGACGTCCTGCAGGCTCCGAATTAAAAACAGTTGGTTGGAGCTGTTTACACATCGGATAACAGAGCTTAATTCAAATCTCCATATGGAGTAGTGTATTTCGTTAACAGATCAACGTTCCTAATTGGAAATTAAGGTTGAGGAGAGCTTTCTAATCAGGTAACTGCTGCCTGCTGGGTTGCCCGGGACATTCTAAACCAAAATTAATTCAGGTGGAGATGGTCGATGACCCATTAACTTGGCCAACCTCCTCACTCAACCAAACATTCAAGCTTGTGCAAAATTGTTTGGTGGTTCACCAAACATGATAAATGAACATTTGAACGTAGGCAGGCTGTTGTTGGTGTAATTTGTAATCAGAAAGCTCCAAATTTCTCGGACTAAGTTTTGTAATTTGAATCCTCTGTATTTTTTTAAAAAATAATAATAAATTCCCATCTATCTTTAATGCCTTCAAAAAAAAAAACCATCTATACTTGCTTGTTGTTTCTTGCTTTGCTAGAAACCAAAAGACTTTTCCAGCCACTAGTGACCTCACTTCACTTAGCTTGTTGTGCCCATTTATTTATTTACTTACTAATTTGGTGTGTTTCAACCAAATTTAGCGTAGCTAGCTGGCACAATGTATTGTTGCCACGACATGTCTCGCTGGCGATTTGCATCGCAGTTGATGAAGTTCTCTGTGTAGCTGTTTTTGCCATTTCATCTGTGAAAGATTAGATTTGCTATTTTACTTTAGTAATATATATACATATGACATTTTTAGTAAAACAAAAAACTTGAAATGAGATTGACGGAGCAACGGAGGAGGGAAATGGAGATGAAATGGAGAAGAGAACCGAGGCGAAAGCAGCGCTATTTAATTCACTGTGCGCCCCCACACACGCACGCACAGCAGTACCACCGGTGGTTTTCACCTTCTCCCCCTTTTCACCTTCCCCCCTCTCCAAGAAGAGAGAAGCCACCGCGGCACAGCGCCGAGAGAGCCATGGACGCTTACGAGGCCACCAAGGTGGTGTTCGCCCGCCTGCAGGCGCTGGACCCCGACCTCGCCTCCAAGATCATGGGCACGCTCCTCATCCAGGACAACGGCGACAAGGACATGATCCGCCTCGCCTTCGGACCCGAGCACCTCCTCCACTCCGTCGCCGCCAAGGCGCGCGCCGACCTCGCCCACAAGCCCCCCTCTCCCCCGCCCGCGTCCGCGTCCGCGCCTTGGGGGCTGCCCACTCCTCCCGGAGGAGACCAGCCGGGGTACGGCGGCGAAGCCGTCTACACTGAGGACTACGGGTGCTGGTCCCCGGCGAGCGGCGGCCACCGCCGGAGCTTCTCGCTGACCGACGCCGAGGCCGCCGCGGCGGGCGGGTGGAAGCCCTGCCTCTACTTCGCGCGCGGCTACTGCAAGAACGGCTCCTCCTGCCGCTTCCTGCACGGCTTGCCGGCCGATGACGCCGCCGAGCAGGAGCCCGCGCGCTCGCAGCTCATGGCGTCCGCCTTCCCCTTCTCGCCGTCGCCCAAGGGCCTCAACTTCCTGCTCCAGAAGCAGCAGCAGCAGCGCGACTCCCAAAGGTGGCACCTTTCTTAACCAGCAAAGCAAAGATTGCTTGCATCCTCATGTCCTTTTCGATGGCCTTGCTGATTTAGGTTGGTTGTTGTGTTAGGGCGGCGGCGGCGGCGGCCATGCTTCTGGGCGGTGGCGACGACCCGCACAAGTACTCGGTGCGCTCGCCTCGGATGGACCTCATCACCAACCCCGGCGCGCGCCAGATCTACCTCACCTTCCCGGCCGACTCCACCTTCAGCGAGGAGGACGTCTCCAGCTACTTCAGGTACCGGCCGACCGCCATTGCTGCGCTCTTCTCTTCTCTTCTCTTCTGTGGACTAATTCGTTCCGTGGCGTCATGAATGGAATGGAATGGAATCGATTGGCTGTGCTCCTCCAGCATGTACGGGCCGGTGCAGGACGTGCGCATCCCGTACCAGCAGAAGCGCATGTTCGGCTTCGTCACCTTCGTCTACCCGGAGACGGTCAGGCTCATACTCGCCAAGGGCAACCCGCATTTCGTCTGCGACGCGCGCGTCCTCGTCAAGCCCTACAAGGAGAAGGGCAAGGTCCCCGACAAGTTCAGGCAAGCCCTGCATCCGCGCGCGCATTGCGTATTTTGGTGATTTCGTTTTCCTTCAGAAAACAACACGTCTTTTCTTCTTCTTCACAAAACTGGGGTTCTTCGTTTGATTGCAGGAAGCTTCAGCACCCGCACCAGGGCGACTTCGCCGGCTGCACGACGCCCACCGGATTGCTCGATTCCAGGGACCCCTTCGACCTCCAGCAGCCGCAGATCGGTGAGTGTTACTAGAACCATTCCGCGCTTATCGCATTTGCGCTGCATGCGCTTGATTTGACGAATTGGTGTTGCAATCTGTTAGGGCCAAGAATGCTGTATGGGAACATGGCCGGCCATGAGGCGTTTCTGAGGAGGAAGCTGGATGAGCAGCAGCAGGCGGCCGAGCTGCAGCAGGCCATTGAGCTGCAGGGCCGCCGGTTCATGGGGCTGCAGCTTCTCGACCTCACGAGCAGGGGCCGCCATCTCAGTCTCAGCTCCCCCGCGGGCTCACCTGTGGCTCTGGGACTAGCTGATGGCAATGGCAACGCCGTCCATTTGGAGGGTGTCACCGTCCATGGTCCAGCTCTTGATCTTGATGGCAATGCCGTCCGTTGCTGTTAAGTGCGTCCAATCCATTGATGTGACTTGATGGTTTCTTTCTGGTTGTAGATAACAAGCTCACCTGTGGTGGTCTTGCCATGAGTGCAGCTGCTTCTGCACCTATTTCTGCACAAGGCAAGCAGGAGCAGCAGCAGATAGAGGAGGGCAATGGCAATGGCAGTCCCAAGCGGGCAGTCAACTCTGGGGAAGAGGGGAAGAGGGAATCTGGTCCGGGGGCAGCAGCAACACCCAATGTTGCTTGTGGATTCCAAGAAAGGTATGATTTTCTAGTAGCAGAATACTAATACTCCCTCCTCCGGTCCAGAAAGCATACGGCGTCGCATTTTAGAAAACATAGACTCCCTAAACTTTGACCACTAATATATAAAAATATTAGTGTGAAAATAATTTTATAATATTTTACGAACATATTCAACTAAAAGCTAGTTAGTTATCAAAATTGCATATTAGATATCGTGTCAATGTCCATAACAGTGTGACTATTTATCAAATGGGCACACGCCATTTCTTTGTAGGGGAAGAAAAGTTAAGAGCACACAGTGAGAAACAAAGCAAACTTGTTGCTCTTGCTTTTGCTACCTTTTTCCTTTTCTTTATGTATATGTTGTATTATTCTCCCTGACTGAACAAAATGCACCTTTAAAAGCTATCGCAAAAGGGGGCGATGTATTGTAGACTTAGGATGCTGATCATAGGTTCTCATGATTGTAAACTTGTTGCTCTTCCTCTTTTTTTGTTTTTTGTTTTTTGTTTTTGGGGGGACTTTCCAGGGCTGACAGACATGTGTTGTTGTTGTTGTTGTTTGAATTGTAGTGGCGTGGAGCACAACTTGCCTGATAGCCCCTTTGCATCTCCCACCAAAGCAGGCTCCATTGATGCTGCTGCCGGAGCAGCAGCAGCAGCAGCTACAGCTCACACTGGTAACACCGGTAACAGTAGCAGCCCTCATCTGGTTGCCTCGTCTCTGAAGACATCATCCGCCCTTGAGCTGCCCCCATACAACTCATGCTTCTTCCAAGTGCCCAGGTGAAGCATCAACAACTCACCCACTCTCACTTCCATGTTTTGTTACAGCAGCAGCATCGTTTAGTATTCTTGGTTGCAACATTTGACTGTGTCTTCAGGTTCTCCCCTGGGCATGGAGCCATTGGGCTGTGAATACAGGGCAAAGAAGGGGTCTCCTTTCCTCTGAAGTTGGGAGTAAGTATCAACAGCCCTGTATTTTGGTAGTGCTGTAACATTCAATCACGCAATCACTTCTGGTTCTGGTATTGGTTTTTTATGTGTGTTTTCTGCAGGGACTCATGACCTCATCAAGTGGAGGAAAGGAAAGCTTTAGCAAATACTAGGTGTATCTTCAGAGAGAGAGAGAGAGAGAGAGAGGGGAAAAGCAACAAAGAAAGGAAACAAGTCTAGGTTGTTTTAGCTCTAGGACTTAAGTATATGATAGTATAAATAGTACTAGTCTTTTAGCTCCTGCCAGTACCAAGAGCAAGGAACAAAACCATCATGCATCTTGTATGCTCCTTTGTAACTGTGGGATCTCAGTATGAAACACAAGTATACCGTAGCTGCTGTAGTAGTTACCAGTCCTGGTAGCCAGTTGTTGTGAAGTGACATGGCTGCATACAGACATCAAAAGAAAACAGGGAGAGAGAGAGAGAGAGAGAGACTTCAGTCACAGACAGACTTCAGTCACAGAAGGGAAAGTGATGAGAGGGGCACTGCTGGGACCAGAGCACTCACGGGTGCAGAGAATCAAAGTGGAATCACCTCATGAGCACTCGACACACAGTAGTACCCCTTGGCTTTGCCTTACTGTGTCCTCTTGCCCATGCACTGGTCATGTATGCTATGCAGTATGCACTCCCCTCTCATCCGTGCGTCTTTTTGCTCTTCTCCTTTTCGTCCCTGTGGAACAGTAGGAGCTAGCAGACAAAGACATGCAAAAGTTATATATGTTCCTTGCCCCTCAATGTTTTACTGCTTCATTTTATGTCGACGATGGGAATGTAGTTTAGATGTGCCTGAACAAAAACTGCATCTTCTGATTCTGAAGCTCAAAAGCTCATTTATCTTCAGGTGCCAGAAAGATATTCATCCAGGACCAGACGCAATGCTGGGCACACCAAATTTAGAAATGTTCATATGTAGTACCAATAGGAGAGTACCGAGGAATCTACGAGTTTTTAGCATAGATAGCACTGTTTGGCGATGTTATTACGGGACTAGCACCCCTCATGTGCTTTTTCCAGAAATTGCACCACAAATGTGTCTCCGTGTGTCATGTCATGTGTCCTCCACTTGTTACAGAAATGGCACCACAGACATGTCTCCGTGCGTCATGTGTCCTCCACCATGGAGGTCTTGCCCGGACGCCCCGAGCTTTGCGCCCCTCCCCGCACCCTTGTGATCGGCCGCTAGGTGGCAAATTCGAGCCACGCGTATCCGAACTAGCACTGTCTGTGCGCTCGCTGTCCGAATGTGGCGCTATCGCACATTAGCTAGCGCTCTAACAGCTTTTGGTCAATATGTTAGCTAGCGCCCTAGCAGCTTTCGGTGTCGATAGTCCCCTATCTGCCCTTGTCTTACCCTCGTCCCATCCATCACATTGCTGGCTTTGTTCGCATGCATCGCTAATCTCGCACGCATATAAAAATCGGCGTCACCCTCCCTCTTTGTAACATCCTAGTTAATTTTTAGGTCCTTTTAAAAAAAAAATCAAAATAAAAGTATTTGTTGAATTTCTAAAGCTTAACTTGAAATTTTATAAATTAAAAATAATTTAATATGAATTAATCAAACTTCAAAATTTCAAAATTTGGTTTTATTGAAATTCTCTGGTGTTTAAAATCCTTGTTCTCTGTTGTTCCGATTTTCCCATTGGCCTATCTCTTTTTCTCTCCCCATTCCACCCTTCTCGTTGTTGATCACCCTTCGGTACCGACCAGCCTCTCGATCTCGACCACCCTATTTGTTTTGATCAGCTCGCCTGTCAGCCTCCCCCTCGCCTAGGCACCTCACGACCGTCACAAAAGTCCTCGCCAATTAAATGTCGTCACCTCCGCTGCAAAGTCGTTGCCCCGCGATTCTCTCCCTCGACTTCCTTGGTAGCAGGTGCCTTTTATTGCCCGTCTTTCGCCACACCAACCCCCTTTGTTCTTTCTCCTCCCCACCTACTCCCGTCTCATCCTTGCCCAGGCGCCCATGCCGTCAAAATCCCTCCCTCCCTCCTCCTCGGCTGCTATAAATGGAGCAGCATGGAGTCCTTTTTGCCCTCCTTTTGTTTTCCTCTCAACTCTCTCTCTCCCTCGCCCTCGTTTCACCGTGCTTCAAGTTTCGCCACCGCCGGCCGGAGCTAGCACTACCGCCTCTAGCGCCGCCTTCAAAGCTTCTCCGCCGACGTGGTCTTCGTGGTTAACCCATGGTCATAGCCTACAGGCGCACCTCCTCGCCCGCCCGCTGCGTCGGCGTTGCGTGGCGACCGAGTGCCGCATTTCCTATTCTCCTTCAGTCCTGGCCGACCCCTTCATCGTCGTTCTTCTTTGCCTTCAACCGCGAGCTTCCCTACCGCCATTCGCCATCCACTGACCCTCTCCTCCAGTCTCTCTCCCGGTCTTGGTGAGTTTCCCATGCCCTATTCTCTCTCGCGTTCTTTCAACCGCGTTGAGCAGTCGAATCCTTCTTTCTTCTTTTGATCGCGTTGAGCAGTCAAATCATCATCTTCCCCTTTCGACCACTTATGTAGTCGAACTTTCTTCCTACCAGTTGAACTTCCTTCGACCAGGTAGTCCAACCTTCCTTCCTACCAGTCGAATCTCTTTCGACCACTTGTAGTCGAAACCCCATTCCGACAAGATAGTCCTTGAGCCACACCGTAGTGAAATCTTCTTTCGACCAAGTAGTCCTTCCGACCACAGTAGTGAAACATCCTTGACCACCTATAGTGAAACCTCCTTCCGATCATGTAGTCCTTGAGCCACCTGTAGTCAAAACTTCCTTTCGACGAGGTAGTCCTTCCGACCACCTGTAGTCGAACCCCCTTCCGACCTTGTGATTTCAAAATTTTCGACAACCCGTTCTCCTTCGTTCGAGCTCCGATTCGAGAATTTCAAATTTTTGAATTCATCTAAAATTAGGATCTAGCTTCCTATCCTAAAGTTATTTGATGTGGAGTTCATTTGGAATTTATGTGAGTTTTATTTGAATTTACTTTGTTTTCACATGTAGATTTCAACAACTTTGGGGAACCCGAGTATCTCAAAGAAGTAGATTCTCAAGCTTTTAAATTCCTATTTTAAGCTTTATAGTTCTTCTTAATTCCTTTGTATAGCCAAACTTTGCTATTAAATTGGTCATTCCTTGTTACCTTAGTGAAAATTTTGGTTGATACATTAGCACGACTAGAACATGTTGAAGAACAGTATGGTTAAACAAAGCTTAGACCAAAAGTGTTTAATTTGGGGAATTTAGCTAAAAGTTCAACTATGTTTTAACATGATGCTATGATATTGCTTTTACCATGGAGGTTTTTGCAAAACGATTTCACTTGGAAAAATAAAATAAAAATTGGTTTGAACTTGGGCGAAATGGATGTTTGGATGGGTGCATGTTCATGCATGGATCGATTCACTTCTATGATCGAGGCCAAGGGTTCTATTGGAAGTCGCCCAAGTCAGTTAAGGACCGGTCTTCAAGCCGCCACTTGCTAAGCCACATTGTACTGCCACATGTCCTGAATGGGCAGGATCTGGCTAACTAATTTGCAACGTTTCACCGTGGTCGTGTTATTCAGTTGCGTGGGTGTCTTTTACGACCTATTTTTATGTATTCCCACCTAGTGCAAGAGGGAGCTTAAATCCGGTGGGTAGTTAGCCTAATGGAAGTGAAACCTTAGAGAGGCAGGACTGCGGCACCATCGACCACGACCTTCTTCGTCACCGAGCTACCTCTACAAATCTGGTTGTCTACTCCGACGCCGACTGGGCTGGATGTCCTGACACACGTAAGTCCACTTTAGGCTACACCGTGTTCCTGGGTGACAATCTCGTCTCCTAGTCCTCGAAGCGGCAACACACTGTCTCTCGTTCAAGTGTGGAGGCTGAGTACCGGGCTATGGCCAATGCTGTTGCTAAGGTGTGCTGGCCGCGCCAACTTCTTCAGGAGCTTCACAGCACTCTATGCCGAGCTACCCTCGTCTACTGCGATAATGTCAGCGCGGTCTATCTCTCAACAAATCCGGTGCAACATCAGCGCACTAAACATATTGAGATTGACCTTCACTTCATCCGAAAACGAGTTGGTCTCGGCAATGTCCGCATTCTTCACGTTCCGACGACATCTCAGTACGCTAATATCTTCACCAAAGTGCTACCTACTTCTGTTTTCACCGAGTTCCAGCCCAGTTTGAATGTTCGTTCCGCCGACGCTCCAACTGCGGGGGTTTGTTAGACTCTTCGGTTCCTGTTAGACTCTTTGGCTCCTGACTCTTCGGTTCCTGGTCCACATTTAGTATTAGACTCTTTGGTTCCTGGTCCACACTGTAACCTTTGGTCTATATATAACCTTTGGCTTATCAATACATATTGTGTGTGTAATTACCTCAAATATTTCACTCTCTCACTCGTGAACTCTGAAGATTGTAATTTCTAAATGTCACATCTTCTACAACGGAATCATGAGCGAACGTCTTTTGCCAAGAAAAGAGTTGACAACAAGCCTACATAATTACATGGAGAATGAAACATTTTTTAGCATTTTTGTTTAGAAATGGATGGCTAATAAGAAAACAACATTGGTCAGGTTGTCTTTTCCGAAGAAAGTCATTCAAAAAAAACCAAAAGAAATGTCTTACACTAATATTAATCCCATGCTTCTTGCACATCTTGCAAACCTTGTCATTCTTCTACACACAGTTAGCATTAGGATTCACATAGAGAATAAGTAAATAGCAAGGAATACCTTCTATTACTCCTGAATCCTGATAGAACAATAATCTATATAAAAAAGAAAGAGACAGAAAATGGAAGCAAGCCCAATGTTGCGCAACTTGCAATTAAACTGTAACTATAATCCATCACACCTAGATTTTTTATTGGGAACGAAGCAACATTGGAGGAATGAGGAGTTAGTGCAGACAAAGAGGCTGTAAGGACTCGGGAGAAATACATCTAGATGATCTGTGCATTCTGAACTAGTCTCATGATCATTGGCTAGTTTACACAGTAAACAAAAATGGTAACATCCATAAATCGCACAACTATATTAACAAATATCAAAGTTTATTACAAGTGACTTACGAGCCACAAATAAAGAATACAACGGAAGATGAAGAAGTAGTAGAACCTAGCTAATTTGCCACAGGCAATCGACTAGGGTAGCGGCCTAGTCGTCGAGATGCACACTGGTGGTGAAGTTCTTCTCCTCTGAACAATAATTTTTTAAGCAAGGTGAGTACAAATGAATGTGCTCCGCAAGTTACACCCAATAACAGAATATAATGCATTTTCGACATAAATCTTAGGTCTTAATGTATAAATCTCAGGTCCTAATGTATAAATCTCAGGACGGCCGATGCGGGGGAGTACGGCCCATGGGGTGGGTGAGAACCAGTGGGGGGACAGCCTCTGAGGGGATGCCACCGAGTGGATGACGGTCGGTGTGGGAAGACGGTCGGCGGCGAGAGGAGGACGGGAGTAGAGAGGCGCACGGGAGTGATGAGGAAGACAGGAAAAATGAAGAACTGGTTGGGCCGAAACTCATAAGTCGGTACTGTCATGCTATGATAAATGTAACATCCAAAATTTCTGAGCTCTAAAAATCTTTTGAATAATTACTTGTTGTAAAATACAATATTGATTTTCTATTGATTTTTATTATCTTTATTTAAAACTTAATATAAACATTCATATAAAAATGATTTAATGTGATTAATCCCAACATCAACAATTGTCAAAAACTATTTTATTTGGATTCTATGTGCTTAGATATACTTTTTAGAATTTTCTGGAATTTTTCCAAGTTCATTTGTTATTTTCTATTTGCTATTTGCATTTTCTGGATTTTATAAAAAGAAAAATCAACTTAAATCTTTTGGAGCAGTGTTGGGCCGGAGCCCAACACTATTCCCACACGCTCACCTGCTGCTCGCCCGCCTTGCCCCGTTGGATTTCTGCCGCGTGTCCTCCTAGCCGATCGGACGCTCGCCTGCCCAATTTTCCTCTTCGCGTCCGATCAATTTTCCTCCCCGCGCCGACCGGTCGTGTCGCCATTGCTAGAGCTCGGCTCGATTACGACAACGGCGATTTCCAACCGAAAGCTTTGGGATTTCCGCACCAAATCACAGCCTTATCTCTACCATACCCCTCCCTAGCCAAATCAAACTCCAATTCGGTTCCTATCTCCAAAAATCAGGGATTTCCCGATCGTAACCAAATCGGACTCGATTTGGGTCTTTCCGATCTCGTGCCTCCCCAACCCTATAAATACCCTCCCTAGGATCGCTCGGTCCTCCGCAACCCAGAACCGCCACCCTCATCGCTCTGATCGCTCCAGCGCCGACACATTTGCCGATTCCTCTTTTGTCGTCGCCGTCGGTATTCTTCCGATTGCACCGCCGCCGTTGCTGCCCTGTCGCATCCGACCACACCATCGTGATTAGAGTTGCCAAAGCCACCTCGGGCGCACCTCCTTGTCGCCGGAGCACCGCCGGAGCGCCCGTTCGACAAAAGCCGAGCCGTCGCCTCTGCTCCTTCCTCGCCGCCGATCGCTGCCGTCAACCTCTGCCGCTCGCAAGTGCACCAACAGGTTCGCAATAGCCACAGCTATCCATTGGTACCCTTCACTGCCGGTGAAGCGCCACCGATCGCGGAGACCATCGGGCCCCGAGCGCCGCCCTCACCGCCGTGTCCCCGTCAGTGCCACCTCAGCCGCCGCGTCAGCCTCTATGCTTGTGTATCATCCGCGTGGCGCCGATCATCACTGCGTGTGTGTGCGTGGCCCGATCCACGTGCGGCTCTCCTCGGCTCGGTGAACTTCGGTTCCACGATGGTAGAGAGGTCGACATGTGGGGCTCACATGTCAGAATTTCTTTTAATTATTTCTTTTTCCAGAAATCCTTTGCTGACACAAGTATTGCGCAATAATCCTATTTCCTTTATAAAAAATAATTCAAAAATTTTGGAAAATCCAATTTAGGGTATTTTTCTTTAGATTCAATCTTCCAAAACCCATAACTTTTGCATCCGAACTCCGATTGAGCCCATCCAAATTTCAAAATTCATATAAATTCAGGCTCTATTTAATGGTGAATTTTATTTGATTTTTAGAGTTTGTTTGCCTTTGTTTTGTTATTTGTTTTTATTTCTTTTGCCTCGTTTGCGAGTAGACGTCGATACTTCGGTAAATTTTGGAGAAGAAGGAGCACCTCAAGATCAAAACTAGTACCTAGATTTATTTCAAGGTAAGTTATATCTTTGATCATATTGAACCCAGTTTGCAAAATACATTATTTCAATGTATTGCATTCTATTTCAAGTATTTATTTAAATGCTTTTGGGTTTAGTTATTAATCCAAATTGTTATATCCACCTTGTCTATTGTATGCCATGATCTTTTGTCACCCTAGGATTGGTTCATTATTAGTTGATATTATCATAGCACCAACGTGGGTTGGTTACACACGAGTAGATTGCATAAGCATGTCACGAGTCATCATTTCATGAGAGTTGCAAATATAAACTTGACTAAGTGATTATGGAATTGTGTGATGAAACTGTGTGTGTTGTGTGATGTTACTCGTGATGGCATGTGTTGCACTTAATCAACCGGGTGGGAAAAGATTTAGACCGAGGCAAGTGGTGGATTTTGTGTGATTGGTGGAGCTGTGTGCTGGGAATGATAAACTGTGTGACTTAGTTAGGTTATGGAGTCTTGCTATTGACAACTCGGGTTGTAGGTTAAGTTGTGTGATGGGCTGGAGGTGTGTTTATCACATCGCGGGACGGTTCGCCGCATCCCTGTCCAACGGTGTGTGTCGTACCCAAACGCTGTGTGTATCGGTTGGACGGTAGGAAAGCACATCGGGAGCGTCAATGTTTGAGATGAAGTTCCTGAAAGGTTTTGTTATGGTCAGTGCTAGCTACACTGATTGTATCTTTGGGTAAAGTGTACAACCTCTGTAGAGTGTTTAATCAATCTATTCGAATAGCCGTGTCTGCGGTCATGAACATGCTCGGAGATTTTACACAAGGGGTAGATCTTCATAAAACGATTGGGAAGGGTCAGTTGTGTGACATAACTTGTGCAACTGTGTGAATAACTTGATTAGACTTTGTGTCCTTTGTGAAATCAAATGATAGCTTATTATTGTTTATTTGTTTTGAATTATGCTTTCAATCTATTATTCGTATTCAATTGCAAATGTTGTATTTCTGCAAAATAACCACAGAAGCCATTCCTTTGAAATAAGCCATCATCTATAAATTGCATTTTGTGGTATGACTTGCGAGTACGGTTGTGTACTCATACTTGCTTCAAATAATCAACAGAAGTGGAGGAGTCATTATCTGCTTTTGAAGAGGAGTTCTACGAAGGTTGATCGTTAGGGTCTCGATCCCAGTCAGTTGCCTGTGGTGAGTTGATGGGATTTCGCCAGAGTTTACTTTGTTCCCGCTGCAGTTTATTTCTCTATTGTCAGCCCTGTGTGGCTTAATAATTGTAAAATCCGATCTTAAGGTCACAACAATTATTTGTTATTCAAATTACTCGTTTATTTAATATTTCGTTTGTATGGAATTGATATTTCATCGATGTTGCCACTGTGTGCACTAGCATGATTCTGAACTAGTGCAGTATACACAGAGGATCCATATTTGAAAATTTGGGTCCCGACAACAAACTAACTAGTCACGCCATAAGATATGGCGTGACAGATGCCACACCAGCCCTCCACGCTGGCACGGGCGCCCGCGGGGGTTTGCGTGGCAGATTTGTGTTGAATATATAAGCATTTTTCGGATTACTTTAATCCAGAAATATAATAGATGAAACATATGCATAAAGCAGATCACAAAGAACACTATAGGAATGCCAGATTCAGACTCTAGAAGAACAGAAGCTAGCAATTCTATCTCAGTGTTCAAGACAACAATAAACATTAAAGCAAAACAAGTAGCAAGAAAGATATAGGCATACCCAGATTCAGAGGAAGATGCAGCAGTGCTCTTGATGATTGCGTCGTTCGTCATGACGTAGTGGTAGTAGTAGTATGGTTGATGTAGAATGTAGTAGCAGGCAGTTGATGTAGAACGTAGCAAAGCGTTGATGATGTAGGCGTAGCGGTGAGCGATCGCGCGAACGCTCCCCAAAAACCTTATTCGTCCTCGCTCGTGCAAGCCTTCGAGGATGAGGGTTCGAGGCTGCTCTCCGGTCGCGACCGTACACGTCGTCTCGGGATGGAGATTGCTAGAGACAACAACAAAGAGCGTGGAGCTGTATTATGGAAAAACCACTAAAAAGCGAATCTGCTTTTCCTTTTATAGCCAAAACTTCGAGTCCAAAGGCCAACGATTGCGAAACCAAAGGCCAACGATTACGACGCGAAACTAAAAGCCAACAGATTGCGAAAATCAAAAGACAACGATTACCGAAGTTAAAGCGACGATTACCATTAAGGACCAGAACGTTGTTCTTTTAATGGCAAAAATAAAGAGACTAAAGACCAACAGTCACCATCAATGTCAGAGCGTTTCGATTTTCGAATAGATAAAGAAAATCACGCCCTTTTGACACGCACGCGACGCGCACGGCGAGAAGCGGCGAAGCCGGCGTGTGTTGTCTCTTGGCTCTCTCCAATTCCATAAGAAGAGGTCTCACGTTCCACCTTATAAACAGGTGCACCTCCCCTTCAATTGTCCATATGGGACTAAACAATTTAGCACAAGCATATGGGCTTTTGAGATTTACCAGGAATTAAATTGAATATTATAATATGGGCCTAGCCCATTTAATTCAATTCCAACAATCCCCCACCAGATCTCAAGGGCACATGTCAAATGCCTTGATCCACAGTTATTGTTTTAATATACCAGTGTTTTGATGGAGACCGGTTAGGGTTGAACATCCACCTAGAACAGAAGCTACACTTATTCACAAGTGCACAATGGACAAAGCCTTGAATTGATAGTTTTGTGTGAATAAGTTTCACTTAGGTCCTTAACTGATACTAGGGTTGTCGGGCATCCCATGAGTTGGAGCATAAAGTCATACTCCATGCCTATTCATGAGTTTCCTAGAGATTACCCTATCTCATAGGCTGTGACTAGCGATCGGGCTCATATAGGTGTGCTCTTTCAAGAGCTTTCTGTAGGGACTGACATCTTTGCTTAAAAGGCCACAGAACACATTAAGATAAAAAATCAACTCGCCATCTGATTTAGGAGAAATTGCATCTCCAATGGGTGGGTGCGTAAAAGTACTCTCCTCCCAGTTAACCAATAGCTTGTTTCGCCAATCCTACTTCACGGGATCTCCGATCACATAGGATGGGTTACCACTATGGTAAAACTCACGTGGGTCTCAAACCCATCTCCCTCGATGCATTGTCTATCACATTCCGTGATAAACCCTTTGTGAAGGGATCTGCCAGATTCTTAGCTGTTTGGATATAATCCAAAGCTATTACTCCGGAGTTTCTCATTTTTCTAACAGACTTCAGTCTTCTCTTCACATGTCTTGATGACTTCATATTATCCTTAGAACTGTTCACCTTAACAATCACAGTCTGATTGTCACAGTTCATCAGAATAGCCGGTACCGGTTTTTCAACCACCGGCAAATCCATCAAGAGCTCACGAAGCCATTCGGCTTCAACAGTGGCAGTATCTAATGATGTGAGTTCTGCTTCCATTGTTGACCTCGTTAAGATGGTCTGCTTGCAAGACTTCCATGAAACAGCGCCACCTCCAAGTAAGAAGACATATCCGCTTGTGGCCTTAATCTCATCAGCATCAGATATCCAGTTTGAATCGCTATAACCCTCCAGTACCCTAGGGTACCCGGTATAGTGAATGCCATAGCTCATAGTACCCTTTAGATAGCGCATTACCCTCTCAAGAGCATGCCAATGATCATCTCCCGGATTGGAAACAAAACGGCTTAGTTTGCTCACAGCAAACGAGATATCAGGCCTGGTACCGCTAGCTAAATACATGAGTGAACCAATTATCTGAGAATATCTCAATTGGTCTCTAGCTATTCTCTGATTCTTCCTAAGCAACACGCTAGGATCATAAGGTGTTGGAGAGGGTTTATAGTCGCTATATCCATAACGACTCGAAACCTTTTCACATAATGGGATTGCAACAAAGTAATCCCACCATCATCACCTCTCAACGACTTGATGTTTAAGATAACATCATTACTCCCAGATCTTTCATCTCAAAATTCTGAGACAAGAAATCCTTGACCTCCTTAATCACATTAAGGTTGGTCCCAAAGATCAGTATGTCATCAACATACAGACAGAGAATGACTCCCTCGCCCCCACCATGGCGATAATACACACATCTGTCAGCTTCATTCACAATAAAGCCTCTGAGACGTTAAAGTTCATCAAACTTTTCATGCCCTTTGCTTAGGTGCTTGTTTAAGACCATACAGAGATTTCAACAACTTGCACACCTTTCCTTCTTGACCATCTGCTACAAATCCATCTGGCTGATCCATGTAAATTTCCTCGTCCAACTCTCCATTTAGGAAAGCCGTCTTAACATCCATCTGATGAACGAGAAGACCATGTGAGGCAGCCAAAGATAGTAGTACTCGAATAGTGGTCAATCTAGCCACAGGTGAATAAGTATCAAAGAAATCTTCGCCTTCCTTTTGGGTATAACCCTTGGCCACAAGACGTGCCTTGTACTTTTCAATAGTACCATCAGGCCTAAGCTTCTTTTTAAACACCCACTTGCATCCTACAGGTTTACAACCATAAGGACTCGGTGATCTCCCAAGTTCCATTAGATATAATGGAATCCATTTCATCTGACGCTTCCTTCGATGATTCGCATCACGGTGAAGCATACGCTTCAGAAATAGTACTTGGAGTATCATCCACAAGGTACACAATGAAATCAGGACCAAAAGACTTGGAGTATCATCCACAAGGTACACAATGAAATCAGGACCAAAAGACTTTGCAGTCCTTTGTCTTTTACTCTTCCTCAGAGTTTCATTGTCTTCCTCCTCAGGAATTTGCTCAGGGGTTTGTTCAAAATATTCCATTGGAATGGCAGGTTCAGGAATTGTATCAGGTTCCTGACTCGATGAACTAGGCATATCTTTCATTGTAAAAATATCCTCAAAGAATGTAGCATCTCTGGACTCCATAATTGTACCAACATGCATGTCAGGTACTCCAGATTTCACCACTAGAAATCTATATCCAACACTATGGTGAGCATGGCCTAGAAAGACATAATTCACGGTTTTTGGCCCAAGTTTACGCCTTTTGGGAATTAGCACATTGAATTTTGCCAAACAACCCCAAGTACGCAAGTATGAAAGTGATAGTCTTTTCTTCTCCCATTGTTCATATGGGGTTATCTCTTTATTCTTTGTTGGAACCCTGTTCAGGACATGACATGAAGTCAATATAGCCTCCCCCCACCATGCTTTGGAAAGACCCGCTGTGTCTAACATGACGTTAACCAACTCATTCAGAGTGCGGTTCTTTCTTTCAGCAACCCCATTTGATTGGGGTGAATAGGGAGGCGTCCTCTCATGGATTATACCATGTTCCTCACAGAATAAATTGAACTCATTAGAAAAGTATTCGCCGCCACGATCAGACCTAACCCTTTTGATTTTCCTTTCAAGTTGGTTCTCAGCTTCTGCCTTATAGATTTTAAAGTAGTGAAGAGCTTCATCTTTAGTTTTCAAAAGATACACAAAACAGAACCTAGTGGAGCCATCAATCAAAGTCATGAAATATCTATTACCACCTTTTGTCAACACACCATTCATCTCACACAGATCTGAATGTATGAGTTCTAATGGTGCCAAGTTTCTTACCTCAGCGGCTTTATGAGGCTTACGAGGCTGCTTTGATTGCACACAAACTTGACACTTAGAACCTTTGACAAGGGTAAATTTGGGATTAACTCTAAAGCGGCTAAATCGTCATGCAACCAAAATTTATGTGAAAAAGTCGTGAATGCCAAATAGTAGTCTCATTACCACTGCAAACATGGTTCACAATATTATTACACAAATCTGAAAGAGATAGGCGGAACAAGCCTCCGCACACATAGCCTTTACCAACAAATTGTCCACACTTGGACACAACAAATTTATTGGATTCAAACACCAGTCTAAAGCCATCTCTACACAGAAGAGATCCGCTAACGAGATTCTTATTGATGGATGGCACATGATGCACGTTCTTGAGTTGCACAATCTTCCCCGAAGTAAACTTCAGATCGACCGTACCAACACCATGAACAGTAGCATGTGACCCGTTCCCCATTAGAACGGCTGAATCCCGAGTGACCTGGTAAGAAGAAAATAATGAAATATCAGTACACACATGTAATTAGCACCAGTGTCTATCCACCAATCGGTAGATTGACATACAAAAAAACCAGTAGGTAAATCACCATACCCTGAAGTTCCCGTCTCAGTAGTACCAACTACAACATTGGCAGACTTGGAATTCTGCCCTTGCTGATTTTTCCCACCCTTGCGTTGGCTGCAATCCTTGGCCCAATGACCAGGTTCACCGCACACAAAGCAAAGGCTTTCCTTTGTGTTCTTCTTCTTCTTCTTGAAGCTTGTTGTTTGTGCACTCTTGTTCTTGCCTTTGAACTTTTGAGTTTGGACATTCTTCTTTTGCACCATATTGGCACTAGAATGTCCCTCATTACCTCTAGTGTGTGTATCTTTTGCCCTCGCCTTCTCTTCAACATCAAGAGACCCAATGAGATTTTCAACAGAAAACTCTTGTCTCTTGTGTTTCAGAGAAGTAGCAAAATTCCTCCAAGAAGAAGGAACCTTAGCAATAATACCTCCCGCGATAAATTTGTCCGGTAAAACACACTTGAAGTACTCAAGTTCTGTAGCCATGGATTGTATCTCATGAGCCTGTTCAACTACAGAACGGTTATCAACCATTCTGTAGTCATGGTATTGCTCTATGAGATACAATTCACTTCCTGCATCCGAAACCCCAAATTTGGCCTCGAGTGCATCCCACATCTCCTTCCCGGATGTAATCACCATGTATGCATCGACTAACTTCTCACCAAGAACACTAACCACGGCACCTTTAAAAGGTTATCGTGACCTCGAGCGCTTGCTCTGTTCGGGAGTAAGTGTTCCTTCAGCTTCCGTTTGCCACATGGTAAATGTTCATGGCGATTAGCTAAAGCACCATCTTGGTGCGCCACCTCTTATAATTCGCACCATCGAATCTGAGAGGTTTGGCCTTGGCAAGCAAAGCGATTGACGAAAAAGCCTATGCCTAAAATAAGGTTTTGGATTGTTGAATATATAAGCATTTTTGGATTACTTTAATCCGAAATATAATAGATGAAACATATGCATAAGCGGATCACAAAGAACACTATAGGAATGCGATTGATTCTAGAAGAGCGAAGCTAGCAATTCTATCTCGATGTTCAAGACAACAATAAACATTAAAGCAAAACAAGTAGCAAGAAAGATATAGGCATACCCAAATTCAGAGGAAGATGCAGCAGTGCTCTTGATGATTGCGTCGTTCGTCATGACGTAGTGGTAGTAGTAGTATGGTTGATGTAGAATGTAGTAGCGAGCGGTTGATGTAGAGCGTAGCGAGCGTTGATGATGTAGGCGTAGCAATGGCGATGCGCGAACGCTCCCCAAAAACCTTATTCGTCCTCGCTCGTGCAAGCCTTCGAGGATGAGGGTTCCGGAGACCAACAGTCGCCATCAATGTCAGAGCGTTTCGATTTTCGAATAGATAAAGAAAATCGCGCCCGCACCTGACACGCCTGCGTGCACACGCACGGCACGGCGAGGCGAGCGAGCGCGCGTGTGTTGTCTCTTGGCTCTCTTCAATTCCACAAGAAGAGGTCTCACGTTCCACCTTATAAACAGGTGCACCTCCCCTTCAATTGTCCATATGGGACTAAACAATTTAGCACAAACATATGGGCTTTTGAGATTTACCAGGAATTAAATTGAATATTATAATATGGGCTTAGCCCATTTAATTCAATTCCAACAATTTGGTCACGCCTAGATTACTGGCTACATCAAAATTAAAAAAGATCGGATATCCTTCTTCGTTTGGGTATGGGAGCAACTGAGTATGCATGTGGAACGAAAATACCTTGTTGAGCGAGGCATTTTCGAGGTCCTAATGTATCATTCACAGCTTTTACCGATACAAACACTAAACTCCACTCGGTGTTTTCCATACAGTAATTCCTCACAGATTACAACCACCTAAGCTAAAAGTCACAGTCCATATGCAGTAAATCAAAAGGTTTACAAATTGCAACCACCTTTACTGAAATTCACATACAGTAAAAGTTCACGTTGTAACGTCCCACTAGTGCTGTCATACTTGTGGTTTTCACAGAAGTTTCCCTGTCTTCTCTTTGCTTCTTCAGTTTCATAATTCAGTAACGCAGTTCTGAACTTCCTGCAGTATCTCTGCCTGTAAGTTCTTCTAGTCTGTACCGACAACCAAACAAGATAGATCTCCTGCCAGTGCTGACAAAACAT
Organism: Hsuehochloa calcarea; assembly: GCA_036346395.1. Lineage (NCBI taxonomy): Eukaryota > Viridiplantae > Streptophyta > Magnoliopsida > Poales > Poaceae > Hsuehochloa > Hsuehochloa calcarea. The sequence continues at coordinate 45,424,892 of CM070601.1, forward strand.
GAAAGTTTACTAGCACTCTTGAAGAAAAATATACCGACTCAGCAATCTCAGGACAAAAACCTCTTAAGAATTCAAAAAGATCGGATATCCTTCTTCGTTTGGGTATGGGAGCAACTGAGCAAACATGTGGAACAAAAAATACCTTGTTAGTTCCAGAAATGTTGTTTCTTCAAATTTCCTTCTAGTAACCTTAGAAAAATGAGAAATCTCAAACAGTTCACATAAAAGCCTTCTAGAAATGTTCTTATAAACATCATCCTGTGAGCATGGGTCTTGTGGCTTTCCCTGGGCATGGTATCCCAAAAACTGTGTTAACATCATTGCAAGAGAAGGGTATCACCTTGTTAGTTCCAAATTGCCTGTTAACTTTAGTTTACTTCAAATCAAGAATGCCCCCAAAACCCAATTTGACGAACTAGCTCTTTCTTGTGGTCATCAAATTCCTTAAGTACACCTTGGTTGGCATCGACAATTAATTTTAAAGTTAACGCCCTTGCATTTAGCCAGTGATTTCAAAGCTCTGTTCTTCTGGTACTTGCTTACCACGTGGGCAGCGCTCAAAGAGAGGATGCTTCCTCTGGACGAGGGGATAGGAATTGGAGAATTGTTTTCATAATAATTGATAGACTTGATTCCCTACAAACAAGATTCGGGACAATTAGGCATGTACCATATAAACAATCATATTTATGCTATGCCGCCGGATACCTGCTACAATCTGGTCAGCAACACCGCCAATTAACTCAAATGTAACCGGGGATGAATGTCAATCCGTTGACCTCACATTAACAGAAGAACAACACAAAAAAATGCATGAATGTCGTGTTTGTGTTCCGTAATGATGCATGCCGGCGGCCCGATCTTCCGATAGGTTCGATTTGGTTCGTCGTGAGGACGTTGACGCTTTGAGGCTTCCGACCAACAGATCGTCACCTCGCAATTCGCTACACCCGCACGCCTGTCGTTATCGACCACGCTTGCGCGATCGACCTTACCACGAAGGTTATTGTTCACGCAAGCAATCGAAGCAACTCACAAGAATAAGGTAGATGCAATCGAATTGTATCGCGGATATGGATGAAGTTTACAAGTGGGGTTCCTCAAACCGATAATCGGTAGGCGCAATTGGCGAGAATAATCTAAGAAAAACCCGCCTAAACTATGGCGACTCTATATATATATAGGGGCGTGAGGAGGTCGACCTAGGGTTGTGCGGCCGTGGGATGAAGCGTACACAACACGGACTCCGACCGTCACGTTTACAAAGTCCTATTAGTTTCCAAAGCGGTGGCCTGACACCTTGTGTTGTGTATTTACGGTGGAAGATCAGGTCGTAGGGTGGTCCTAGGGTGGTCTTGAGAGTCCATTCTATCTTTGGTCGTAGATTGTGTCCAGCAGTCTTGTGCTCGCTTTACGGTCGTAGGGTGCTCCAATCGAATCAACTAGTCATAGGTCTTCTTGTAGTGGTCATAGATCTGCTGGAATGGTCGTGGACCTTCTTGAGCTAGTCGTAATCCTAGATTCACGAGTACAAGTAAATCATCTCCATTAGGCGACATCATAGAGTTCTCAAATAATACACTCGACCCTAGAAACGACTTTACGATTGATTAAGTGGCGTGCTCTAGCTCTTGTCATGGGGCCGTGTAGTTCGGCACCCGGATCTGGAGGGTCTTGTGTAGTGCGTGTATCCGAAGGAGGATGTCCTCATCATACTCCCCCTCTTGAATTGGAGTCGTCCTCGACTCAAGCTCATCTTCTTCTCCCACGTATGGTTTCAAATATGAAATGTTAAATGTGGGGCTAACCCCAAAATCTGCAGGTAATTCTAATTGATATGCATTATCATTTATCTTCTTAATTATCTTAAACGGTCCTTGACTCTAGGCATCAACTTTGATTTTCTTAATTCCGGAAACCTATCCTTTCTCAAATGAACCCAAACTAAATCACCTGGTTCAAATTTGACAACTTTCCTACCTTTACTTCCAGCAACCTTATACCTTTCAGTCATATGCTCTATATTCTCTTTAGTGGTTTCATGCAACTTGAGAATAAATGCAGCACGCTTCTTAGCATCTAGATTAATTTTTTACGAGGTCGGTAAGGTAGTAAATCAATAGGAACACACGGGGTTAAAACCATACACTACACGAATGGACTTACCTTGGTGGTGGAGTGTACTGACCTATTGTAAGCAAACTCAATATACGGTAAACACTCTTCCCACATCTTCAAGTTCTTTAAAACAACCCGCAACATGGTGGATAACGTGCGGTTGACAACCTCCGTTTGTCCATCAGTTTGGGGATGGCATGTAGTAGAGAACAACAGCTTTGTCCTCAATTTATTCCAAAGTGATCTCAAAAGTGGCTCAAAACATTGCATCACGATCAGAGACAATAGTATTGGGCACTCCATGTAGCGAAAAGATTTCCCTGAAAAACAAATCAGCTATGTTCGTAGCATCATCGCTCTTGTGACAAGATATAAAATGTGCCATTTTAGAAAATCGATCCACTACTACAAATATACTATCTCTCCCCCTCTTTGTCCTAGGCAATCCTAAAACAAAATTCATAGAAATATCCTCCCAAGGGGCGCTAGGAATAGGAAGAGGCATATAAAGTCCATATGGAAGGAGACGGGACTTAGCTTTGTTGCATGTAGTGCAGCGAGCTACGTGGCGCTTCGACATCACGCCTCATCTTTGGCCAAAAGAAGTGGGTGGCCAGCACATCTTCTGTCTTCTTTGCTCCAAAATCGCCATCAAACCTCCTCCATGTGCCTCTGTAACAACAAAAGACGAGCAGAGCTATTTGGAGCGCATAGCTTGTTAGCACGATAGACCAAACCATTATTCACACATAGTTATTCCATGTCTTCCCTCCTTTACAATGTTCAAGCACTTCCTTAAAGTCCAAATCAGTGACATATAAACTCTTAATGGCCTCCAAACCAAAAATCTTATGGTCAAGTTGAGATAACATGGTATAACGTCTAGAAGCGCATCGGCAATCACATTATCCTTACCTTTCTTATGCTTTATAACATATGGGAATGACTCAATAAATTCTACCCGATTAGCATGTCGTTTATTCAGTTTAGCTTGACTTCTAATATGTTTTAGCGATTCATGATCCGAATGTATAACAAATTCTTTGGGCCATAGATAATCTTTGCCAAGTTTGAAGTACTCGAACTAAAGTATACAATTCCTTATCATAGGTGGAATAATTCAAACTAGGCCCATTTAGTTTTTCATTGAAATATGCAAGCTGGTTTACCTTCTTGAATCAATACACCACCTATCCCAATCCCACGGCATCACATTCAATTTCAAAGTCTTACCAAAATCGGGGAGTTGGAGTAGGGGTGCTTGGGTGAGCTTCTCTTTCAACAAGTTGAATGCCTTCTCTTGTGCGAGTCCCCATTGGAAAGACACTCCTTTCTTTGTCAATTCATTCAATGGTGCGGCAATGGTGCTGAAATCCGCACAAAGCAGATAGAATCCGGCAAGGCCATGGAAGCTCCGCACTTGTGACACGATAGTAGGCGTCGGCCAGCTTTGGATGGCTACAATCTTTGTCTCATCCACCTCAATGCCTGTGGTGTCACAACAAAACCAAGAAATGCAACTCGATCGGTGCAAAAGGTGCACTTCTCGAGGTTACCAAACAAGCGTCGTCTATCAAAGCATTAAAAACAGCACGTATATGATTTAAGTGTTGCTCATGTGACTTGCTATAAATCAAGATATCATCAAAGTAAACCACCACAAATTTTCCAATGAAAGGGCGTAAAACCTCGTTCATCAAGCGCATAAAAGTACTAGGTACATTAGTTAGACCGAAAGGCATCACTAACCACTCATATAATCGAACTTAGTTTTAAAGCGGTTTCCATTCATCTCCTAATTTCATTCTAATCTGGTGGTAACCACTCTGCAAGTCAATCTTTGTGAAAATAATAGAACCACTCAATTCATCTAGCATGTCGTCTAGCCTTGGGATAGGATGGCGATACCTTATAGTAATGTTATTAATGGCTGCAATCAACACACATCGCCAACTAGTCTTTCTTAGGAACCAAAAAACTGAACAGCACAAGGACTAAGGCTTTCTCTTACGTACCCACGGTCCAAAGATCTTGGACTTGTCGTTGAATTTCATAGTCTCCTCGGATTGGTCCTATATGCGTACGGTTTGTCAAAGTCGCTCACAGGATCAAATCAATTTGATGCTCAATTCCTCGAATAGGTGGTAATCCGGGGTACCTCGGTTGGAAATACATCCACATACTCCACGCAAAGGTTAGCAACACGGGAGGCAAAAGCTAGCTATGTCCTCAAGCGAATATAAGGCATTTTGCATATCAAAGCATAGCATGGCGACTTATTATTACAAATTTCAGCAAGTTGATTTAGTGGCAATAATAACACATCCCTTCAATTTAATTCCCTCGGACTTAGGACTAGGCGCCACTTTCTCCCTTTTGGGTGGGAAAACACGTTTTGCTACTTGCGATTTTGAATCATGCTTATCGGTGTTTCTTTCATTTTTAGCGCTCTTCTTCATCTTTGAGAATCTCGGTGGTGTCAAAGGCAACAACAATCTTCTTACCCTTATGTGAAAATGAGTAGGTATTAGCTCTACCATGGTGCAAAACATCATTGTCATATATCCAAGGTCTCTTAGAGAGCAACAAAAGCATGCTTGCATAGGCACGATATCAAAGTCGAATTATCTTTGTAATTACACGCTAAAAATTGCACTTTCACAACTTTGTGGACCTTTAATTTACCACAGAATTGAACCATTGGATGTAGTAGGGACGTGGGTGTGGTTGTGTGGTCAAGCCAAACTTCTCGACCATCTCGGAGCTTGCAAGGTTGTTGCGGCTCCTCCATCGATGATGACTCTGCGGGCTCTGTCCATAAAAAGCGTGCCATTGCGACTTCTTCATCCTCAATAATATCCTAGCGCAAAATGCTAATTTGTAGCTCGATAATATTCTTCTACGGATCTATTGCCTTGGTTTAAGCGCTGCAATTTATTACATAAATCACGTTTAAAAGAAGGTGGGACAAATCATTACGCATAGCAACCTTTAAACCATCCCACGTAGTAGGCGCTAATCCTTGGTGCATACCCTATTCCACCAAATGATGGCAAAGTTTTTAAATTCACTTGTGGCTTGCCTAACTCTATGCACTTGGGAACTAAGTGAGCATTCAATTTCTGTTATCTAGTCATATCCCAATCTAGATATATTTCAAGATCATAAGCACATAAAGATGGTATAGATTACTTAACTTTAGCATATGGATCATCATTAACACGTGCATTATGTTCTTTGCACATTATTACCTCTCATACCTTGGCGGTTGAAGTTCGGTTGGTTCCGTTATGCGTGCATCAAAGGCGTCGTGGTCGTGCATCTCATTATCATTATCAAACTCATGGTCATGGGTTTTGCACCATGAGGTTCCACATGACCAACGTTTGGTGGTCGGTTCACCATTCTTTCGAGTGTAGTGGCGCGCAATACTATCGTTGATTGGCGTTGTAGTGTGATCGTGGTAGCTTGAAGCTTCACAGTCGATGTTCTCATTAACGGTAGTCGTTGTTCATCAATAGCGTCATGAGCTCTTCCTCAAAATACACTCTTGCGCATCCAATCCTTCACGACATGGTTAGTAGGAGACAAAAGACAACACAAAGGTATTATCCCTATCACTATTAGGTGGTGGGAGGGTGGAATCACACACTCTCAAGCCTCTTACCAAGCTCTTATGAGTTTCTTACCAAATTGCAGCGGTGGTCTAATCGGCGAAGGTGGGATGTACAATCACGGCGGAGGCGAATCGAGGATCAATCGAGGTCGAAAGTATGTGGAGCTCGGACGGGCAATGTTTAGTAGCAAGGAATAGCAATAATGAAATCAGTTAGCAAAGTGAACCAAAGCCCACGATGCACAAATCACGATTCTTTGGTCTAAAGTGCCCTAGCCCTAGCACAATCTTGATCGAAACAAGGACTCGATACAAAGGAGTCAAAGGATGCAAATTTGGGCGGTCGTAGACCAACTAGGGGTGGTCAATTGCTTCTTCTTCTTTTCTTTTGCACTTTTTGCTTCTTTTCTTTTCTTTTGCACTTTTGCTTCCTCTATTTTTTTTGCAAGCGTGACCCAAGCCCAAAATTCTTACATTACCTTTTACGGATCCGATGAGGTGATTGGGTCACAAACTTTTTCGGAGAGCATGGGTAAATAGGTAATTACATTCTTATGCTCACGGAATCCAGGCCGAGGATCGAATCCGACCGGTGGTAGTTCTGAGTGGATGGTAGAATGGGTGTTGCTCGAAGAGGTGGTCGGATCCGAGTAGATGTTCGATTCCGACCGGATGGTAAATCCGGCGGGTGGTCGAATGGGTGTCGCTCAAAAAGGAGGTCGTGCGTCGGGATGGATGGTGGCACGGCGAGCGGCAGTCTTGACTAGAGACCAAGAATGCTACTCTAAACCAGCAACAAAGACACCGACGATGGACTCGAACTCAACAATCGACAGCGAAAACAAAATTGCGAAAGGCACAAAGTGGTTTGGACGGTGGAATAATTACGATCTAAAACTTTTTGTAGGGCGGTTTTCTAGACTCTAGGTGAGGAACACAACTAACAAAGGGGATAAGCGAAATTACCTAACGGGTAACCTTTGCTCGATACCACTTGATGAGTCACGGCCCGATCTTCCGATAGGTTAGATTTGGTTAAATCGTGAGGGCGTTGGCGCTTTGAGGCTTAGACCAGCGGATCGTCACCTCGCAATTCGCTACACCCGCCGCTGTCGTTATCGACCACGCTTGCACGCGATCGACCTTACCACGAAGGTTATTGTTCCTGCAAGCCATCGAAGCAACTCACAAGAACAAGGTAGATGCAATCTGAATTGTATTGCGGATATGGATGAAGTTTACAAGTTGGGTTCCTCAAACCGATAATCGTGAAACGCAATTGGCGAGAATAATCTAAGAAAACCCGCCTAAACTATGGCGACTCTTGTATATATATAGGGGCGTGAGGAGGTCGACCTAGGGTTGTGCGGTAGTGGGATGAAGCGTACACAACACGGACTCGACCTCGTCACGTTTACAAAGTCTTATTAGTTTCCAAAGCGGTGTGTGACACCTTGTGTTGCGTATTTACAGTGGAAGATGCGGTCGTAGAACGGTCTTAGGGTGGTCTTGAGGAGTCCATTCTATCTTTGGTGCGTAGATTGTGTCCAGCAGTATTGTGCTCGCTTTTACGGTCGTGATTGCTCAATCGAATCAACTAGTCGTAGGTCTTCTTGTAGTGGTCGTAGACCTGCGGGAGCTGTCGTGGACCTTCTTGAGCTGAGTCGTAATCCTAGATTCACGAGTACAAGTAAATCATCTACATTAGGCAGCATCATAGAGTTCTCAAATAATACACTCAGCCCTAGAAACGACTTTACCTGATCGATTAAGTGACGTGCTCTAGCTCTTGTCATAGGACCGTGTAGTTCAGCACCCAGATCTGTTGGTCTTGTGTAGTGCGTGTATCCGAAGGAGGGATGTTCTCATCACGTGATTAGCTAGAGATTATGGTTGCCGGTTAGATCGCTATGACCTACTGATTATGGTTACATAACTACTGATTATGTAGGTTTACCATCTTAAGTCACTACTCAGTAGACTCATGGTACATAATACGTTGATTGGCAGGTGTTCATCAGTAGCTCCACGAGAGAAGTGTGCCAACGAATCCATTCCTTGGGAGCTCCACACAGCTGAAATCGCGTGGCTGCCGATTGAAGTTCTTGCGCCGCCGAAATCGAGTGGAGCTCTTGCGCAGCCACAATGGAAACAACCGCACCCAAAAATCTGAGGTTAGTAATGCGAAGGCCAAGGAAGCCGGGACGAAGCAGCCTTCTTAGGAGGAGAAATCGAGGTGAAGAGCACCAGGAAAATCGGAGGAGCTCATCAAGGAATCGAAGATTTACCAAATAAACTCATGGTGAGGTGTGTTGGGAAACTATGAGCTCAATACAGTAGTCGGTTCATGTATAAGTATCTCATCTCAAACCCTAGAGGTGCTAGTCATTGTAAAAGATTGATCGAATGAAGAGCAATAAAGAGAAGTAAGAAGCATCTACATCTATGTGTTCAATCTACTATTCTATTCTTATGTTCTTGCATTGTTTGATATGATTATATATTTTTGTCTCTGAGGTCATCGTTGATTTTGGATTTGCCAAATGACGGTTCCTCAACACGTTATCAGCACAATTGACTCTCATCGGATCGAAAGTTAACCGTCGTAGCACGACGCTCGTAGATCAAATCGTATTTTCTAGATTGATTTCAATTCTGCAAATTTGGCTTTCTAGATTTGTTTTTCTCTCTGATTGCAAATCGGCTCTAATCTCTGTGAGCCGACTTGAAGTTCCGGCACAATATCGATCGGTAGATTGCATGAAAAGGTGGATGTCAATTATCACCGTAGATTGGAATTTACAAATCCGTTCTAATCTCTGCGAGCCAACTTGAAATCGCCCGGCCAAGCCGTCGGTGGATTGCGAATGAGCGATGGTCGTCGATGTCGCAATGAGCGATAATTGCACGATGTCGCAATAAGCGATAACTCAAAAAATTGGTAGGCATGCGGCTGGGCGATGTCTTGCTGCGTAGTTTTGTAAATCGGCCTCCGTGCCGGTACGTCTTTATACCTGACTATAACATCCCAATTTTGGAGGTTTTAAAATCTTTTATTAGTTAGTAGTTGGAGAAATTCAACATTTGGATTTTATTTCAATTTTAATTAAAGCTAAATATGAACTTTTAGCATCAAAATAATTTAATATGATTAATCCCAACATCAACAATTATTAAAAGTATTTTATTTGGATTCTATGTGCTTTGATATATTTTCTACAATTTTTCCAAGTTCATTTGCTATTTTTAATTACTATTTGAATTTTCTAGTATTTTCTAAAATAAAAACTAATTTAAAATCTCATAATAGTGTTTGGGCGAAACCCAAACCCTATTCGTCGACCCATCAACAATCGCGGCCCTTTCATACTTTCTCAGTTGACATGTGGTCCCGACATGTCGAGTCTCTCCCTCTCTCTCCTGCGCTTTGAGGCGGTCCCACTCGCCGGCGTCACCTTCGCCTTTTTCCACGCGCATCTGTCCAAGCCTCAGCCAACGACGAGTGCGTCCCATCCCGCCACATCATCGTCGTATCTGAGCGAGACTCTGGTTACGATTCTCCCCTGTGGCCGCTGTCCTCGGCGCGGATTCCACGATTCCTCGACCCTATTTAAAGCCGCACCTATGTCACGAGGATCGCATCCACCTCGCCGCCTTTTTCCACGAAGTCGCCAACCTATCCGTCGCCTTTTCGATGGATTTTGAGCTCAAACCCTAAGCGCCGCCGTGAGCTTCTTTGCGATTCGCCGGCGTCGGTGAGCTTCAGCTGTCGTCAAGCCCACCCTCGATTTCGCCACGTCACGGTCTATCTGATGCGCGGGTCCTTTGTCCCGGGAAAACCCTAGTTCGCCGTCGCCGCTCCGCCGCTCATCTTGTCGCCGTCGTCATTCTGGTCGTCGCCGGCGAGATTTGATAGTGTCACTAGATCCCCCGAGTCACGCTCGTCGGATCGCCCATCGCCGCCGAGCCGCCGTCATTCGTCGTATCGTAGTGGTCGCGGAGCATCACCGTGTTTCTTGCGCCGCGGATGCCGCGTCTTGCGCCATCATTAGCGTCGTGCTGTATGTCGTTTGTGTGGCGCCGAGTCCCCGCCTCGTTAGCCGGCGTGGTAGTCGGATCAAAACCCTTAGGCCGGTTCGGTGGACTTGGTTTAACGTGAGCCATGCACATGGCTTGTGGGTCCTATTGTCAGGTGCTCTGTTACATGAACCTGTGAAACCGTAGACCGGCCGGTAAGACTTTACGTGGACTCGGTCTATAGACCATGGGTCCCAGTCAGTCTCTGGGCCATTTTCTCAGGATTTATTTTAATTTTGAAATAGTGTGCTGACATCATGCTTGCGTCATAATCTGGATTTTCAATAGAAAAATAATTCAAAAATTCGAAATTCCAATTTAGGATATATTCTTGAGTTTTGATATTCCAAAGGCCATATCTTCTTCATCTGAACTCTGATTGAGCCCATTAAAATTTCTAAATTCATCTAAATTCGAGATATATTTATCTAGTATTTTTATTTAATTTTTGGAGTTTATTTTGTCTATGTTATTTACTTATATTATTTATTTATTTCGTTTGCGAGTAGACGTTAATTCTTCGGGGACTTTTGATGAAGAAGGAGTGCACCAAGATCAAGACCACTACCTAGACCTATTCCAAGGCAAGTTATACCTTTGATCATATTGTACCCAGTTTTCAAAATACGTTGATTAAAATTATTGCATTTTACTTCAAGTGTTTATTTAAATGCTTTTGGGTTTAGTTATTAATACAATTTATTTAGTTATTAATCCAATTTGTTACATCCACCTTGTCTATTGTTATGTCATGATCTTTTGTCACGCTAAGTTGGTTCGTTACTAGTTGGTATTATCGTAGCACCAACGTGGGTTTTTTATATACGAGTAGATTGCTTAGCCATGCTACGAGTCATCATCTCGTGTGAGTTGCAGATATAAACTTAACTATGTGATTATGGAACTATATAATAAAACTGTGTGTGTTGTGTGCTATTACTCGTTGATGGCATGTGTTGCACTTAACCAGCAGGGTCAAAAAATATTTATATTGAGGGAAATGGTGGATCTTGTGTGATATTGTGGAGTGTGTGAATGAGAATATTGAGTGCGTGTGATATTTAGTTAGAGATTGAAAGTCTTGCCTTGGTCAATTAAGGACTTAACTTTGTGCGCCATTGAACTAAGTCTTACTGTACGACCACATGTCTGTTATGGGACGGGCCTAACTTAGTAGGTTATGGAGTCTTGACATTGACAACTCAGGTTGTAGGTTGGGCTGTGTGCGAGGGTGGAGGTGTGATTCTCACATCACGGGAGGTTCGCGCTTTCTGTCCAACGGTGTGTCATGCCAAGCGCGTGTGTGTATCGATTGGGCGACGGTAAAGCACATCGGAGTGTCAATGCTTGAGATGAAGTTTACGAAAGGTTTTGTTATAATTAGTGCTAACTACTGCGATTGTATCTTATGGGTAAAGTGTACAATCTTTGCGAGTGTTAATCGATTTATTTGAATAGCCGTGTCGCGGTCATGGACATGGTCGGGGCTTTCTACGAGGGTAGATCTTCATAAAACATTTGGGAAGGAGTAGTGTGATCTAAGTCATATGGTAGTGTGAATAACTTATTTAGACTTTGTGTCCTTTGTGAAAACAAATGTTAAACTATTATTATTTATTTATTTTAAATATTTGTTCTATTATATTATTCATATTCAAGTGCAAATGCTGTATTTATGCAAAATAACCACAGAAATCATTTCTTTGGAACAAGCCATCATCTATAAATTGCATTTCGTGGTATGACTTGCGAGTACGGTTGTGTACTCATGCTTGCTTCAAACATTCAACAGTAGAGGTCTTCTTTGCATTTGTGGAGTTCTCTGAAGGTCTTGTCGTTAGGGTCTTGATCCTAGTCGGTTACTGTGGTGAATTGATGGGATTCCGCTGGAATTTAATTTTTTTTGCTGCTGCTATTTTATTTATTGTCAGCTCTATGGGGCTTAATAAATATAAACTCGATCATAAGGTTAAAACCATTATTTGCTATTCAAATTACTTGTTTATTCTATTAATGGTCTTATGTGGATCGATATTCATCTATGTTGATCTTGTGTGCACTAAGCTTGATCTGGACTAGTGCATTATACCTGGAAGGGTGTAGAATTGCATTTTGGGTCGGCGGAGGTGGTATTAGAGCCATCTTGTGTAGGTCTTGACCTTAGTTAGATCGTCCCGTCTTAGAGTGTCCAAACTATTTTCTAAAACAAAATTAACATGCAAGATTATATGGGTATGCTTAACTCGCTCATGTCTTTCTTGACTCAACTATTTACTTGTAATTTTCCCCTACAGTTGTTTTTAAATTGTTCTTACCCTCTTATCTGTCTTGTCGGATGCCTCGTCTTGAGAACTATGGTTGGTATGAGGAGAACTTGCGTTGAGCTTTGGAAGGCTGTTGCAAGTGCTTGGAGGATTCGGCCGTCGATGTTTAGTGGCAACAACTAGGTCTTGAGCAGCCGACACCGTGGAGTGATCTATTAAACTTGACTACCTCGCCCACAAGGATACCAAAGCAAGTCGACCCACTGAACATCTCGGCGCAAAGGATGGTTTGGATCGAAGCAATTCAAGTCTTTATGCCTCGCTATCCTAAGGATCTGCAACATCTACGCTTGCGAGTTTTGGGACAACTGTCTTCCGCTACCATCCTCGTACCTCTGCAGGAGATCTTCCTACATGTTACAGTCTCTGAGATGGAGAAAGCAAGCGCCATCATGGTGCATCTTGCCTGGTTAGCATTGCTCGGGAGGAGTCACTAGAGTTGGCGTATCGGGACCCAAATATACAAATCTGGACCCTCATGTATTACACTAGTCGAGGATCACGCTAGTGCACCAGTGTCAACATTGATGAAATATCACATCCATACAACGAATATAAGAATAAGCGAGTACTTTGAATAACAAATAAGCTGTTGGGACCTTATGGTCGAGTGTTACATTTATTAAGCCATGCAAAGTGACAATAAAGAAATAAGCTGCGTGAAGCGAAATAAACTCGGTGGCCCCATCAATTTACCACGAACAGTGGTGGGATCAAGACCCTAACGCTCAACCTTCGTAGAACTCTTCTTCAAAAGCGGTGACGACTCCTCCATACATTGATTTGTTTAGCAAGAGTGAGTACACACGTACTACTTAAGTCATACCACGAATGTAATTTATAGATGATGGCTTATTCCAAAGGAATGGCTTACGTGGTTGTTTTGAAATGCAACATTTGCAATTGAATACAAATAATAGATTGAAAGCATAATTCAAAACAAATAGACAATAATAAGTTAACAATTGATTTCACAAAGTACACATAGTCTAATCAAGTTCTTTCACCACGGTGACAAGTTATCTCACCACGGTGACCCTTCCCAATTGTTTTATGAAAATCTACCCCTCGTGTGAAATTCAGAGCATGTCCATATCAGGGGCCGGCTATTCGAATAGATTGATTTAAACACTCTGCGAGTTTGTACACTTTACCCACGATACAATCGGTGTAGCGATCGCGACCATAACAAAACCTTTGAGAGACTTCATCTCAAACAATGACACTCTGGTGTGCTTTCTTTGCCGTCAATTTGTACACGGCCCTTGGAGCGACACACACCATTGGGCGGGGATGCGTGAGCGAGTCAGCGATGTGACATATCACACCTCCGACCCATCACGGCTTAAATACAACTGAGTTGTCAATGTCAAGACTCCATAACTTACTAAGTCGGGCCCGACCCATACTAGGCATGTGGTAAATGCAGTAAGGCCAGTTCAATAGCGCACAAAGTTAAGTCCTTAATTGACCAAGGCAAGACTTCCGATTTAACCCAAATCACAAAGTTTAATAAGCACACAGCTCCACCATTCACACAGAATCCACCACTTGCCTCGGTCTAAATCTTTTCCCACCATTGATTAAGTGCAACACATGCCATCAACGAGTAATAGCACCACACACACGGTTTCATCACACGGTTCCATAATCACTTAGTCAAGTTTATAATTGCAACTCTCACATGAATTGATGACTCGTGGCATGGCTAAGCGGTCTAATCGTATCTAACCAACCACGTTGGTGCTACGATAATACCAACTAATAATTAACCAACCTAGGGTGACAAAAGATCATGGCATACAATAGACAAGGTGGCATAACAATTTGGATTAATAACTACACCCAAAAGCATTTAAATAAATACTTGAAATAGAATGCAATATATTGAAACAAAATATTTTGAAATCTGGGTTCAATATGATCAAAGGTATAACTTGCCTTGGAATAGATCTAGATATTGGTCTTGGTCTTGAGGTGCTCCTTCTTCTGCAAAATTCCCCGAAGTATCGACGTCTACTAGCAAACGAGACAAAAGAAACAAAAATAAATAAATAACAGAGACAAAACAACTCCAAAAATTCAAATAAAATTCACCATTAAATAGATCTTAATTTTATATGAATTTACAAATTTGAATGGGCTCAATTGGACTTCGGATGCAAAAGATATGGGCTTTGGAAGATTTGAAAATCAATTAAACCCTAATTTGGATTTTCTTGAATTTCCCGAATTATTTTTATAAAGGAAAATCGAATTATTGCGCAATGCTTGCGTCGGTAGAAATTTCGGAAAAGAAATATATTTAAAAGAAAGGCGTAATGTGGGACCCACTTTATCGATGTACGGCTCACGATGGACCAAATCCGCGAGCCTTTGGATCTGAGTCGGTGAGGTGGTGCACCAGCGTGCGAGGTGACGCGTGTGGCGCCAACGGTGACACGCACGCGCGCAATTTGAGGTGGGCCGGCGTGGGCGCCACATCGGATCGGCAATGGTGGCTCGGGAACCAATAGCAGCGAGCGAGCGGCGACTTCGCCGGCGGTGAGTGGTACCAGCGTGTAGAGGGATTATTGCGCTTTGATGGCCTTGGTTTGAGCACACAGGGTTGCGGAGATGGCGGTGGCGGAAGAAGCGGCGAACTCGGGTTTGTCGGACGGAAGCTCCGGCGATGCTCGGCGGCGGAGTGCGCCGCGGTAGCTGAGACTTCTTGATCACGATGGTGCGGTCGGCGAGGCAAGAGAGCGGCGAAGAAGCGGCGCAATTCACGGAGAAGAAACTCGGCCAAAACCTAAAACTCGAAATGCGGCGGCGCTAGAGGCGTCAGGCGGCGAGTGGCGGCTTTGGGTTCGGAGGCGGCGGTACTAAGGAGGTATTTATAGGCCGGGGGCCGGTTTGAAATCCCAAATCGGGTCGAAGCGACCGGGTTTTGAATTCCATGATTCTCGGAGAATGAAACCAATTCGGGTTTTGATTTGGTTTGGAGCGGGTAGAAATAACCGAAGACACGATTTGGCGAAGTCGGCGAGAAGAATCGACAACGAATCGGTTTTGTCGGATAAACTTGAAGCTCGAGCAATGGCGAACTTCGAGCAGCGAGGAAGAAGAAAGGCAATGCGAGGCGACGACTTCGGTGGCGGTCCCACTGGCGAGAGAAGGCGGCCTGAGCGGCGGCGGCGAGATCGGCCGAAGAAAGGACCTGCGGCGAAGATCAGTGGGCAAGTGCGGGCGAACTTCAGCAGAGCGGCGGCGGCGGCGATCTTGATCAACAGTGGGAGTGGCGGTGGAATAGTGTTGGGCTAGGGCCCGACCGCATTCGAGATTTAAAATAGATTTTCTTTTAATAAATCCGGAAAATGCAAATAGCAATTAGAAAATAGCAAATGACTTTGGAAAAATTCCAAAAAATTCTATAAAATATATCCAAGCATATAGAATCTAAATAAAATAGTTTTGACAATTGTTGATGTTGGGATTAAGCACATTAATTCAATTTGTCCTTAAAGTCCATATTAAGCTTTTAAATTAATATTCAAATAAATCCAAATGGTGAATTTTCTCACTACCACTATTTAAAAGATTTTAAAAGCTCTGAAATTTGGGATGTTACAAACCTCCCCCTTAAGCGAATCTCGTCCCAGATTAGGCTAGCTAGAGAAAGGCTAGAGAACTCAGTTTCAACTCTTCTTCACGTTCCCACGTTGCTTCTCCTTACAGTGGTTACTCCTTTGGACTTTGAAAGCGAGCGGTCTTGCTTACAGTGCGGCGCTGCGACATCAAAATCCTAACGAGTTGTTCTTTGTCGTGAGATCCTCCTTGATTCAATTGGCTCCAGCGAGTGCGCTCTTCAGCACACGAAGACACTTCTTGGTGAGAGACATGAAAGACATCATGCACTCCTACTACTTTGTAGTAACTCCAAGCTGTAGCGACTTCTCCTCGGCGTTCCAAAATCTTGAACGGACCCACATATCTAGGAGCAAGCTTCCCTTTGGTGTGGAATCTCTTAACACCTTTGGCGGAGTAACTCGAAGATACACAAAATCTTACGGTTCAAAGCTAAGGTCACGGCGGCGATTATCGGCATAACTCTTTTGCACGGGTGGGCTATCTTTAGTCTTTCTCGATCATAGCAACTTGTTCTTGACTTCTGAATAATATCGGCCCGAACACTCTGGCGTTGGTGTCTCGACCAATTCAGCGGAGTTCTGCAGCCGCGGCCGTCTGAGCTTCAAATGGTGACATCACGCAGCGGCTTGATAAGTTGTTGTATGCGAGAATGCATACGGTAAACTCTTATCCCAACTGGTAGCATTTGCTAAGGCACGGGCTCTCAACATATCTTCTAATATCGGTTAACTCTTTCGATCTGTCCATCATGCGTGGATGATAAGCGATTACTAAAATTGAGATGAGTTCGGGGCTTCATGTAGACTACGCGAAGCGAGAGGTGAATTGAGATCCTCGATCGACACTATCTTCTTAGGCACACCGTGCGGTAGCGATTTTGTCATATACAATTCCATAAGCGATCTCGGAATAAGTGGTTTTGGTGGCAAGAAATGGGCAACCTTAGTCAAGCGATCCACTATTACCCAAATCGAATCATAACTGATTGAGTCTTGGGTAGACCGGTAATAAAATCCATCTGATTTCTTCCCACTTCCATTACGGTATCTTGGCGGTTGTAGCAATCCTCTTGGCCTCGATGTTGGCCTTTACTTTACGACACCGTCGCGCCAAGGCAGCGAACTCTGCGGCGTCTCGCTTTAAGTTTGGCCACAAAACTTATTCTTAACATCTGATACATCTTAGTGCTTCGGGGTGAATTGAATACTTTGAGTCATGGGCTTCCTTGAGAATCAGTTGTCTTAATCCATCCATATCCGGTACGAATCGTCCATTGATCCACAGTATATCCACGATCATCCACGGTAAAGTCTTTAAATTTTCCTTGACATCTTCTTCTTGAGGTCGCAAACTCGAGAATCCTTGGGTTGCGCTTCACGAATCTGTTTCTCGAGTAGATTGCACTTCTATCTGGCCACAAATCCTTGAGGACAACTTCTAGTGTAGCCAAAATTCCTCACGAAGTTAAGGTAAATCTCTTTTGCTTCGAGCATTGCAGTAGCTCTTGTGACTTAGTGCATCTGCAACTACATTGGCCTTACCAGGATGGTAATGGATTCCAAGATTATAATCCTTTATTAATTCCAGCCATCTTCTCTGTCTCATATTCAGGTCAGACTGAGTGAATATGTACTTCAGGCTCTTATGATCTGTGTAGACTTCACAGCGATTACCGATGAGATAATGACGCCAAATCTTCAAAGCATGTACTACGGCAGCTAATTCCAAATCATGAGTGGGATAATTCTCTTCATGAGGCCTTAATTGCCTTGACGCATAAGCGACAACTCTTCCTTCTTGCATAAGGACACATCCTAATACTTGACGCGAAGCATCATAATAGATATCAAAATCCTTACTAATATCCGGCAAAACTAGCACTGGGACTGAAGTCAGACGTTTCTTCAATTCTTGAAAACTCTCTTCACAAGCTGGGGTCCAAATGTACTTCTTCTCTTTCTTCAATAATTGCGTAAGAGGCTTAGCAATCGTTGAGAATCCTTCAATGAAACGATGATAGTATCCTGCCATTCCCAAGAAACTACGAATTTGAGTAACCGTCTTGGGCTGCTCCCAATTCATTACGGTTTTAACCTTTCCGGGGTCAACTGCTACTCCTTCGGCTGTCATCACATGACCGAGGAAATCAACTTTCTTCTTCCAAAAGTCACACTTGCTAAACTTGGCATACAACTGATGTTCTCTGAGCTTCTCTAGGATTAATCTCAAATGTTCTGTATGTTCTTCTTCTGACTTTGAGTAAACCAAAATATCATCAATAAACACTACTACGAACTTATCCAAATATTCTATGAATACTTTGTTCATCATGTTCATGAAATAGGCAGGGGCATTAGTCAATCCAAAAGACATGACTAAAAACTCATAATGTCCATACGGGTTGAAAGCGGTCTTTGGTACATCCTTAGGACAAATCTTCAATCGATGGTAACTTTGATCGCGGTCGATCTTGGAAGAATACTCGGCTCCATTCATCAGTCGAACAAATCATCAATTCGGGCAATGGGTACTTATTCTTGATGGTGACTTCATTGAAGAACGATAATCGATACACATTCTCATACTTCCATCTTTCTTCTTGACAAACAAAGCGGGCGCTCCCATGGCGGCGAACTAGGTCTTACAAAACCTTTCTCCGGTAGTTCTTCTATACGCTTCTTCATTTCCACAAGTTCATCGGTGGCATCCGATAGGCTCTCTTGGGAATTGGTGCATTTCACGGCACTAGATCGATGACAAACTCAATGTCACGGTCGGTGGCATTCTGGTAATTCTTAAAATACGTCAGGATAATCTCGACTACTGTCGTCTTCCAAGAAGCTGTCTTGTTATTGACTACCAAATGTCCATCACGCCCAGGTGGCTAGAAATTCTACTTTCTTTCTGTGGTATCCTCAATTATTCTGGCTCTTGGCCACAATCTAGCCTTTTATGTTTGGATAACCAATCCATACATGGATGACATCTATTATGAGACCGGTTTATCAAACATAATGTAACCATCCACTTGGTCCTAGCATCACAAATCGAGATAATCGAGACTCGAGACATGTATACTTCAGTCAGATATACACCTCTTTACAAAGTTCATGCATCAATTCCATTCATTCACATAGAACCGAAACATGAACAACAAACCAAAATATAACATAAATAAGGGATAGTCATTACAAAGAGAGGCCCACAGGCCAAATGACAATTACATAAAGAAATTTAACAATGGAAGCAAAAGTGCCATAAGATGGCTGCAACAAAAAGAAACCAATCGGTGTGCCTTTAACCCACAAGGCAACCGACGGACCGCCAAGATAGTCGTCGAATCCACGGCACAACTCACAAAAGTGAGGCCCTTGGGGCTCACCTTCTTCCTCTGCAAACAAAGCGATGACAAAAGGCTGGGTGAGTACTTTGAATGTACTACTTAAGATATACAAGAATGATAACAGATCTACACAATAACTATATGCAAGCTTAATTAAGTGGAAGCGAGGCTAGGACTCAAATTTTAAGCATAAAGCAAGTTTTATTTGCAATAATGTAATAGATTGAAAACAATTTAACAAATCTGATTTTATTTGATACAAGCAGTAGTAATCAAGTATCAACAACGATAAAGCAGATCCTGAAGTGACTAAACCATTAGTCACCACAATAGCATGAATTACCCATTCATGCCAACCATATCAAGTTTTAATTTTAAAACAAAAGCGGTTGTTGAAGTCTAGATCTTGCGGAAATCCCCAGCGTGTCCATAACCTAGGGCGAGGCTATTGAATAGTTTTATCCTGCGGGGTGTACCAACTTACCCACATGTCGGACCGCCTTTTGCCACATGATTAAGCACACTTCCTATGGTATGCTTGGCACAGCAAGTCCTCTGAGACATTTCCAATATTGTGTATTAACTACGAGCCGCCCGTATGGATAGAAACCCATACGTTGTGTAGAGTCATTGTAAAGCCTCGGTCAACTACCCGTCGCGAGTAAAGCCTTGGACAACTACAATGCTCCTCGAGGTGGAGAGCCTACAGGAATCTCCACCACGCTTTACCAACACAAGAACACGAGAACACATATCATGTTTCACACAACACACACACCCCCTCCTGCGACTCGGAGATAACACACGCCAAAGTACTACGTCAAGAGGGTCCCATATAACCCTCATGTGGTTAGTGCGCAAAAGTACTTGGATCAATGGCGCAAGCAACATTTTTGGTCCTTAGGGACACAGGCACCTTTCCTTGTCACACCCAACAATCACACCAACATGCCATTGTGCCCAAGTCAAATCATTTTGTTTCATTTTGGTTTTACAAAACAAAAGCATAAGGTCTTGAACCAAAATAAACAAAATGATTTGTGTGATCAAGGTCATCGACTAAGTCGATAACAGCCCAATTCTACCGGTAGCTAAGCATTTCTAAGCATGACATCGCAAAGGCAGTAAAGAGCATACTTAAATCACGGGCTCTAATTCACCGTGATTATAATAACTTATGGTTGTGGCGAGGATAACATTTTAATGGCAACAATGCATTAGGAATAGCTACCTCTAAGCAGGCAAAGATAATTGGACACAAAAGCAATGCATACATATAGTTTGTAAACAAGATATTAGACTTTGAAAGTAATGGGACATTTATGATCAAATATCTTGCACCTTGCTGTGGGTCAAGGTGTTCTTGAGGATCAACAATATTATGAATGTGCTCTTGGATCCTAACGAGAAAGCAAAAGCAATCGATAAAGCGAATAAAATACAAAGACCCAACAGTAAACTCCTCCAAAAATTCTAAAATTTTACAGTAGCAAGGTCTTGATTTATAATGAATTTAGCAACAAGAACCAATTGATTTGGATTCTTAATGCCAAAGATATGACCAAAACAATTTTGCTCGGCTTTTATAAATTAAAAATGCTACTATTCATTAGCAAAATTTCTGGAGCTATACTGAGGTTGGAAACATTTTTAACTTAAAGATGAGTTAAAAACATACCCAACAAAATTTGAATCAACGAAAAGGATTTGAAATGAATTAGTTATGCATTTTACAAGTTATCACATTTTTAGGTTGATAAATAAATCCTCTCGGAAATTGAAATGAGAAGCAGCGTGGCGAACACGGGCGTTGATCCGGGATCCAACGGCCCAAGCTCGGCTGTTGTGTGTGTGAAACCTCAACGTCAACCGTTGGATCTGGATCCAGCGGTTCGCGTCAACCTAGGCGTTCGGTGGTCCGAGCGTTCCGCGCCGCCTGCGAGCCGTGGATCAGGGATCCGGCGGTTCCGCGTAAATCCGAGGTTCGGTGGTCGAGCGTTCGTTACGATCTGCGCCATTGGTCTTGGATCAACGGACCACGGACCAAAGCGCGCGACAGACTCAATTTTTAGCGCGATCGAGCGCGAGATCTTAGGATCGACGGTCCAAAATAGCGAACATACAAACCAACGTCCTGTTTTCGTCCGGCAAAAATGTCGGAGGAGAACGGCTCGCCCGCCGGCGGCTCGGCATGGCGGTGCGAGCAACGCCTAAATGAGTCCTTAATACTCTTGCGCTTTTGATGGTACCGGTGGCGTTAGTGCGGTGGTCGAAGCCAAACAAGCGGAGAGAACCGAGTGAGCAAAAATGACCAAGCGAAAAATGCAAAGCGGCTCATTGCGGTCCACGGGGCGAGTGCCAATCAACTAGAGACTAAAGAGGTTACAGGCGGAGAATACCGGGAGAGAGTTGAATCGGCTCGGGTGAAGAAGAATAGGCGATTCGGCCGAATTGGGAAGTTCGAAATTGAGTGCTCCTTTACATCAAAAGCCAAATTGAGGAGGTTAATACTCTGAGATGCCAAGTAACCGAGGAAGCAAGGGTTTTGAAAGAAGGCCGGAGCACCACTTCCACCGAAGGATCCGAAGCTTCAACAATGGCGGTAGGGAAAAATTTGAAATGGAGCTCACTTAGTGTACTAGAAGCAACACTTTGGGCTCGAGGGTGTTTAAAGGAGGATAAGGAAGCCTTGGAGAGTCTTATAGGCGAAGAGCAAGGAGGAAACAGCAGGAAGAAAAATGGTGGTGCCTTTGTCTTTGAGGTTGGCGAGGCGGCGAGGCGAATATGCCGCGAGGGAGGCGGCGTAGGGAGGCGGGGACGGGAGCAATGTCTGTCGTGAGCCGTTGGCCAAAAGGAGCGGCGCTCTGCCGAAGCGTCTTTGTGCCGCCGGCCTTGTTGACTTGGCCGAACTCGCGGCGGAGGGAAGGCGACGAGCGAAGACCGTTGGATTTAATCGGACGGTACCAGTGGTCGGTTCGATTACAGCGATTCGATCGCGGCTTGATCTCGGGCGTTCGATCTTGATCCAACGGCTCACGGCGCTTGGCGCCCGCGACAGCGGTGCGTCTAGTTGGTTGGACCGAATCCATAGGCTCGAGCCAGTGCGGTTCGAATCAGAGAGCGATGCAAACGGATAGAAATTGGATTTTAAACATCTGATTTTGAGAATTATTTGAGGTAGCAAACAAACTCCAAAATTTATGAAATTTTAACTGGAGCTTGCTGACAGAAGTAGGAACCTCCATAAAATTTTCAGGGATTTTCATGCACTGAATTATTCTACAGAAATTCCAGAAGAGAGAAAATGGGGTTTGACCAGTTTGACTTGCCTCCAAAATTATCAAATAATTTCTAAAAATCATGAGATAATTCAGAGGTGTTAAACATCAACCCTAGGCCCAATGAAAATTATTTCCAGAGATTGGGCACAAGATTTTCATGGAGGAGGTTTATGACTTGAGTTTAATTGGGAAATTTGGAGTTTGAATCTCCACCAATTAAAGAAAGAGGTTTCAAACAACGCAACACAACATGAGGTAGCGAAGTTTTAATTTATCCTCATTTCTATTACATTTGAAACATAAACCCAATTTGGGATGTTACAAAACCTCCCCCTTACGAAAATCTCGTCCAGAGATTTGGCTCGCTCGACGAAAGAAAGATGGATGATGCACGGAGGCGATCTTCCCTTTCCCAAGTAGCCTCATCCTCGGAATGATTCGACCATTGAACTTTAAGGAACTTGATGGCACGATTCCTCGTCCTTCGTTCGACCTCTTCAAGGATCGAGCAGGGTGCTCCTTGTAGGTCAAATCTTCACGAACATCAAGAGTTTTCAGCGGAGCTTCCTCGGTTGGAACACGGAGACACTTCTTTAGTTGGGACACATGGAAAACATCATGTACCTTCAAGTGCAGTTGGCAATTCCAACTTATAGGCAACGGCTCCTTTCTTCTCGATAACACGGTAAGGCCAGACATATCGAGGAGCTAACTGCCCTTGGCGAAGCGATGGCCCTTCAAAGGAGAGACTTTGAGATAAACAAAATCATTGGGCTCAAAGCTCAATTCACGGCGGCGGCGATCCGCATAGCTCTTTGCAGGATTGGTATGCGCAAGCGATCACGAATAAAGTTGGACTTGACTTTCGGCCTCATCGATCGAGTCGGGCCAAAGAAAGGTCTTTCGCCCGTCTCGACCAATTCAACGGGGTTACGCACTTTCTCCGTATAAGGCCTCGAAAGGTGCCATGCGAGGCGGCTGAAAAACATTGTTGTAGGAAAACTTCGGCAAATGGCAAGCATTTCTCCCAATTCTTTCCATAGGAGAGAACACAAGCACAGACATGTCTTCCAACACTTGGTTGACTCTTTCGGTCGGCCATCGGTTTGAGGATGATATCTTTGGCCCGAAAGAAGGCAGTGCCCATAGCTTCTTGCGAGACCATGCCAAAGCGGGAGGTAAATAGTGAACCACGGTCGAAATGATCGTCTTTGGCACACCATGCAAGCTTACAATCCACGGAGGCGTGAGAGCTCGGCTAGACGATCGGCACGAAGCTTAGTCTTGGCGGAAGAAAATGTGCCACTTTGGTTGTCGATCAATAATTACCCGGATAGCATCATTCCCCTTTTGTGGCGTGGGCGGACCGGTGATAAAGTCCATCCGATCGAATCCACTTCCATTCGGAATAGGCAAAGGCTGCAAGCTGCTTTGGGCCGATGATGCTCGGCCTTGACACGGCGACACATGTCGCTTTCGACAACGAACCGCGATCTCCCTCTTCATTCGGGTCCACCAAAATCTCGGCGGAGATCTTGATACATCTTTGTGGCCGGGATGGATGAACAAAGGCGAATCATGGGCCTCGCGGAGAATCAAATCCGCGATTCCATGTCCTTTGGAACCACAAGGCGTTGCCGAACCTTACAACACCATGCTCATCCTCGAGAGAAGCACTTGGCGGTTCCGTTCTTGACATTTTCCTTGATGTGGCTTATTCCAACATCCGATTGTTGGGCGATCTTAATCCGATCCACCAGGTTGGTTGCACAACCAAGTGCGCGAGGAACCATGCCCAACCAAACCTAAGTTGAGGCGCGAAATTCCTCGGAAGGGTGGGTTGACATCCTGGAGCAACAAGGCATTGCAATGCGCTCTGCGGTGAGCGCGCTCGGCAACGACATTAGCCTTGCCGGATGGTAGTGAATACCCATGTCATAATCTTTGACCAACTCCAACCATCTCTTTTGCACGAGGTTCGGATCTGGTTGGGTGAACAAATACTTTAGGCTTTTGTGATCGAATACACTTCTAGCGATTCTGGATTAGGTAATGTCGCCAAATCTTAAGTGCATGAATCACGGACCAATTCCAAGTCATGGGTAGGGTAGTTGAGTTCATGAGGTCTCAATTGCCTTGATGCATAGGCCACTACCTTGCCTTCTTGCATAAGGACACAGCAAGTCCTCGACGAGAAGCATCATAAAGATATCGAAACTTGATGAATATCGGGAAGAACAAGGGCGGGAGCGGTGGTCAAGCGCTTCTTGAGTAATTGGAAGCTTTCCTCACGGGCATCGGACCACAAGAACTTCTTGTCCTTCTTGAGCAACTCCGTCGCCGGCTTAGCGATCTTGGAAGTTCTCGATAAAGCGGCGATAATATCCGCTAAACCAGAAAACTCCGCGCCGGTCACGAGTAAAGTGACACCAGAAAGAACATCGCGATCTTACTAGGATCAGCGGCTCGCCTCTGCTGAAAGAACATGACCCAAAAGGCCACTTCCTTCAACGAGCAGCGCTTCTTGAACTTGCATCGGTGGTGTTCCGAAGCTTGCCTAACACGAGCCTCGGATGCTCATCATGTTCCTCATCGTTCTTAGAATAGATAAGAATATCATCGATGAAGACCACGACAAACTTATCCAAATACTCCATGAATACCGAATTCATGAGGTTCATGAACAAAGCGGGAGCATTGGTTAAGCCAAATGATATGACGGTATACTCATACAAGCCATAGCGAGTAGAAAGCCATCTTTGGAATATCCTCGGGTCGTATCCGAACTTGATGATATCCATTCTCAAATCAATCTTGGAGAATACTCGGGCTCCGATTAATTGATCAAAGAGATCATCAATGCGGGGCAATGGATACTTGTTCTTTGACGTTACCTCATTAAGCGACGGTAATCAACGCACATCATAAAGTATTGTCTTTCTTCTTTACGAAGATGCGGACAACCCACGGAGATGAGCTAGAGCGGATAAAACCTTTT
This sequence comes from Hsuehochloa calcarea, assembly GCA_036346395.1. NCBI lineage: Eukaryota > Viridiplantae > Streptophyta > Magnoliopsida > Poales > Poaceae > Hsuehochloa > Hsuehochloa calcarea. The sequence continues at coordinate 45,450,279 of CM070601.1, forward strand.
CTTGCAGCTCATTGATTTGCTTCTTCAACTCCACCAACTCGTTCGGTGGCATCCGATAATGCCTCTTTGAAATCGAGGCGTCACAGGAACCAACTCGATGACAAACTCGAGGTCTCGGCTGGTGGCATCCGGAAGATCTTGGGAAAGACATCAATGAAGTCACGAGCGGTGGGGACTTCACTAATATCTAAGCGGGCTTTGCTTCAAGCGCGAAGAGATCGGACCTAGCAGTTTGGGCGAGCGAACTGCTCATGGGAAAAACTAGATAGAGACACACTTCTTGGCGCAATCGATTTGTCCCTTATCTTTGAGACAACCAATCCATACCAAGAATTACATCTAGACTTGCTGAATGGAGGAGGATAAGATTAGCAAGAAATCTTACTCCCTCGATTTCAATTAGGACATCCCTACACTCAGTTGACTCTCAACTCCGAACGGGAAGCGAATGAGCAATGGGACCAACAATGGAGTAAAGAGCAGCTCACTAATGGCGACAAAGACTCGAAACAAAAGAATGAGGCGCTCTGAATCAAACAAAAGCGATGGCGAATGAGAGTTAGCGGAAAGTGTACCCGGCCACGACGTCGGGTGCCTCCTGTGCCTCCTCCGTGAGATGAGGTTGACTCGACCACTACCCGCCTTGGGTAGTAGGGACTATCTTGAGTCTGAGAAGAACCACCTCGGCCCGCGTCCTCCATTGGGGCGAGTGCTCTGTCTTCTTGGGGCATTGGTTAGCATAATGCCCCTTGTTGTTGAGAAAAGCGGTGGCGTCCGCGGCTGTCGCGGAGGCCTCTGGTGACTCGCGAGTGCGTGATTGGGGCACGGCTGCGAAGGCGAAGAAGCAGTCTTGGCGGTCTCGAAGTCTTGAAGGCGGAGGGCGGGACCGGAGGCGCCCAACACGAGCGGAAAGAGGCGCTGCGGCGACTTGTGGGCCTCCCACTTGCGCTTGCGGGAATCCACAAGTGCTCTCCCGCGTGCTTTCGACAGCGATGGCCTTGTCCACCAAGGCACGGAAATCGGAAAGTCAGCGATGGATAGCTTGTCCTGCGGCTCCTCGGACAAACCATCCTTGAACTTCTCTTGCTTGGCCTCATCGGTGGCCACCTCCTCCGAACATAACGAGCCAAATGGTTGAACTCGTAAAGATACTCCGTGGTGAGCAGCGCCCTTGCACGGCGACAAAATTCCTTCTTCTTGACTTCATCAAGCGGAAGGAATATGAGGCGGCGGAAGGCGATCTGGAACTCCTCCCAAGTGCGGTGTGACCGTCGGTGCATGGCGAAAAGCTCTCCCACCAAGACAAAGCTCCACCCTCCGGTGGTGCGATGCAAGCAGCGCCTTCTCGTGCTCACGGCGCTGCGCTATCTGAAGCTTCCGCTCCACGGACGAAGCCGATCGTCTGCGTCAAGCGAGTCCTCGGACTGGAGAGCGTAGAAATGGAGTGCGAAGAAACTCTGCAAGTCCCCAGCGGTGGTGTCCACCCCTTGCCGGATCTGAAGCAGGAAAGGCGGAAGTGTTCGGCGTGATGGCGTCGAAAGAACCCTCATCCTCTGCGCGGTTGCGCTCGATCGAAGAAGGACCTCGGCCATGGTCGGAGGAGGAAGATCCTCGTCTGACGGTGGTGGCCTTGGCCGCTCTGAGTCGTCGGCCATCTGTTACAAAAACTTTGGTTAAAACTAGACTCAAGATTAAAAGCGAAAAAGCGAAAAGCTAACGACTAGGGAATGGAATATCACCCTAATCGGAAGCCAAAAGCAGTATGTGTATAAACCTAAGCGAGGCTTATAAAAGACTCCAAAAGCGCAAGGAATCATAAAACCAAGGCTCAACTCCCCAATGCAACTAACCGTATTGAATGAGCGAGTAATTGATTGAGAAGATAAAAATCGGAAGATTAAGGTAAGATCTAATACTTTTAAAGAGCAAGGTTCAATCGTGAAAATAGTGTTAGATACTTAGCTAACTAGTATCACATCTTACCCTTTTAACCCCACAAGTTTTAGTTGATTATCCTCTCATTTTCTACCCCATTAGAAACCATCGAGCTTCTTTGTCAGGAAATTGAGGTTCTTGTAGTGATTTTGCATCAAGCTCCTATCAAAGTCTTCCATTCTAGAAACTTCAAAATCGCACACTTCAATTTGCCAAGCTCGGTGGTCCTATCGAAACCATTGAGCTCATTTATCTGAAATTGAGCGTCTTTGTCGATTCGCATCAAGCCTCTAGCGAAACTTTGATCGAAACTTCAAAACCCTAAGAACATCAATTTGCCAAACTCGGTGGTTCCCAAAACCCATTTAATCGATAACACTATCTTTGAAGGAAGAAGAGGTAAACAATTTTCAAAACTCAAATTAGAGTAAGATGAGAGGAGAAAGCTAAGATAGGTAAGGAATAAAATCGAGAATTCCTTAAGCTTTCAAAAATCATTTGATACTTTGAAAATAGTATTTTCAAAATATCCTAAAAGCGACCATGCTTGGGTTACTACGGTCGATATGGCTCGATACCAAAACTTGTGAGACCCGGTTTATCAAACTTGTAATCTTAACCATCCACTTGGTCCTAGCATCACAAATCGAGATAATCAGAGACTCGAGACATGTATACTTCCAGTCAGATATACACACCTCTTTACAAAGTTCATGCACCAATTCCATTCATTCACATAGAACGAAACATGAACAACAAACCAAAATATAACATAAATAAGGGATAGTCATTACAAAGAGAGGCCCAAGCCAAATGACAATTACATAAAGAAATTTAACAGCGGAAGCAAAAGTGCCATAAGATGGCTGCAACAAAAGAGCCAATCAGTGTGCCTTTAACCCACAAGGCAACCGACCGGACCGCCAAGCTAGTCGTCGAATCCACAGCACAACTCACAAAAGTGAGGCCCTTGGGGCTCACCTTCTTCCTCTGCAAACAAAAGCGATGACAAAAAGGCTGGGTGAGTACTTTGAATGTACTCGCAAGATATACAAGAATGATAACAGATCTACACAATAACTATATGCAAGCTTAATTAAGTGGAGCAGGCTAGGACTCAGAATTTTAAGCATAAAGCAAGTTTTATTTGCAATAATGTAATAGATTGAAAACAATTTAACAAATCTGATTTTATTTGATACAAACAGTAGTAATCAAGTATCAACAACAGTAAAACAGTCCTGGAAGTGACTAAACCATTAGTCACCACAATAGCATGAATTACCCATTCATGCCAACCATGTCAAGTTTTAATTTTAAAACAAAAACGGTTGTTGAAGTCTAGATCTTGCGGGAAATCCCCAAGCGTGTCCATAACCTAGGACGAGGCTATTCGAATAGTTTTATCCCTGCAGGGTGTACCAACTTACCCACATGTCAGACCGCCTTTTTGCCACATGATTAAGCACACTTCCTATGGTATCTTAAACGCGACAAGTCCTCTGAGACATTTCCAATATTGTGTATTAACTACTGAGCCCGTATGGATAGAAACCCATACGTTGTGTCGGAGTCATTGTAAAGCCTCGGTCAACTACCGTCATGAGTAAAGCCTTGGACAACTACAATGCTCCTCGAGGTGGAGAGCCTACAGGAATCTCCACCACACGTACACCCAACACAAGAACACGAGAACACATATCATGTTTCACACAACACACACAACCCCCTCCTGCGACTGGAGATAACACACGCCAAGTACTACGTCAAGAGGGTCCCATATAACCCTCATGTGGTTAGTACGCATAAAGTACTTGGATCAATGGCGCAAGCAACATTTTCGGTCCTTAGGGACACAGGCACCTTCCTTGTCACACCCAACAATCACACCAACATGCCATTGTGCCCAAGTCAAATCATTTTGTTTCATTTTGGTTTTACAAAACAAAATCATAAGGTGCTTGAACCAAAAATAAACAAAATGATTTGTGTGATCAAGGTCATCGACTAAGTCGATAACAGTCCAATTCTACCGGTAGCTAAGCATTTCTAAGCATGACATCATAAAGGCAGTAAAGAGCATACTTAAATCACGGGCTCTAATTCACGGCGATTATAATAACTTATGGTTGTGGCGAGGATAACATTTTAATGGCAACAATGCATTAGGAATAGCTACCTCTAAGCAGGGCAAAGATAATTGGACACAAAAGCAATGCATACATATAGTTTGTAAACAAGATATTAGACTTTGAAAGTAATGGGACATTTATGATCAAATATCTTGCCTGCTTGCTGTGGGTCAAGGTGTTCTTGAGGATCAACAATATTATGAATGTGCTCTTGGATCCTAACGAGAAAGCAAAAGCAATCGATAAAACGAATAAAATACAAAGACCCAACAGTAAACTCCTCCAAAATTCTAAAATTTTTACAGTAGCAAGGTCTTGATTTATAATGAATTTAGCAACAAGAACCAATTGATTTGGATTCTTAATGCCAAAGATATGACCAAAACAATTTTGCTCACTTTTATAAATCAAAATGCTACTATTCATTAGCAAAAATTTCTGAAGCTATACTGAGGTTGAAAACATTTTTAACTTAAAGATGAGTTAAAAACATACCCAACAAAATTTGAATCAACCGAAAAGGATTTGAAATGAATTAGTTATGCATTTTACAAGTTATCACATTTTTAGGTTGATAAATAAATCCTCTCGGAAATTGAGAAATGAGAAGCAGCGTGGCGAACACGGGGCGTTGATCCGGATCAACGGCCCAAGCTCCGGCGACCAGCGGCGCGCGTGAAACCTCAAGCGTCAACCGTTGGATCTGGATCCAGCGGTTCGCGTGGCCTAAGCGTTCGGTGGTCGAGCGTTCCGCGCACCTTGGCCGTGGATCTGGGATCCGACGGTTCCACGTGAATCCGAGGTTGGTGGTCGAGCGTTCGTTACGATCTGCGCCATTGGTCTTGGATCCACGGACCCGCAGACCAAAGCGCGCGACGAACTCAATTTTTGGCGCGATCGAGCGCGAGATCTTAGGATCAGCGGTCAAAATAGCGCACATACAAACCAACGTCTGTTTTAAATCGGCAAAAATGTCGGAGGAAAGCGGCTCGCCGGCCGGCTCGGCAGCGGCGGTGCGAATAAACGCCTAAATGAGTCCTTAATACTCTTGCGCACCCAATGGTACCAGTGGCGTTAGGCTGCGGTGGTCGAAGCAGCCCGGCAGCGGGAAGAACGAGGTGAGCAAAAATGACCAAAAAAAATGCAAGCGGCTCATTGCGGTCCACGGGAGCGAGTGCCAATCAACTAGAGACTAAAGAGAGGTTACAGGCCGGAGAGCGCACGGGGAGAGTTGAATCGGCTCGGGTGAAGAAGATTAGGCGATTGGCGGAATTGGGAAGTTCGAAATTAAATTGCTCCTTCTGTCAAAAGCCAAATTGTGAGAGGTTAATACTCTCGAGATGCCAAATGGCGAGGAAGCAAGGGTTTTGAAAGAAGGCCGGAGCACCACTTCCAGAAGGATCAGAAGCTTCAACAATGGCGGTAGGAAAAATTTGAAATGGAGCTCACTTAGTGTACTAGAAGCAACACTTGGGCTCGAGGGTGTTTAAAGGAGGATAAGGAAGCCCTTTGGAGGAGTCTTATAGGTGAAGAGCAAGGAGGAAGCAACGGGAAGAAAAATGGTGGTGCCTTTGTCTTTGAGGTTGGCAGAAGCGGCGAGGCGGAATACGCGAGGAGGCAGCGGCTATGGTGGCGGCGGACGGGAGCAGTGTCTGTGAGCCGTTGGCCAAAGGAGAGGCGGCGGCTGCTGAAGCGTCTTGTGCCGCGACCGCTGCTGTTGACTTCGGCCGAACTTCGCGGCGGAGGAAGGCAACGAGCGAAGGCCGTTGGATTTAATAGAGCGAGGTGCCAGCGGTCGGTTCGATTACAGCGATTCGATCGCGCTTGATCTCGGGCCGTTCGATCTTGATCCAACGGCTCCGCACCTTGCGCCCGGCGACGGCGCCGGTCGTCTAGTTAGTTGGACCGAATCCATAGGCTCGAGCGAGTGCGGTTCGAATCAGAGAACAGTGCAAACGGATAGAAATTGTATTTTAAACATCTGATTTTGAGAATTATTTGAGGTAGCAAACAAACTCCAAAATTTATGAAATTTTAACTGGAGCTTGCTGACAGCAGTAGGAACCTCCATAAAATTTTCAGGGATTTTCCTGCACTGAATTATTCTACAGAAATTCCAGAAGAGAGGAAAATGGGGTTTGACCAGTTTGACTTGCCTCCAAAAATTATCAAATAATTTCTAAAAATCATGAGATAATTCAGAGGTGTTAAACATCAACCCTAGGCCCAATGAAAATTATTTCCAGAGATTGGGCACAAGATTTTCATGGAGGAGGTTTATGACTTGAGTTTAATTGGGAAATTTGGAGTTTGAATCTCCACCAATTAAAGAAAGAGGTTTCAAACACTGCAACACAACATGAGGTAGCAGAAGTTTTAATTTATCCTCATTTCTATTACATTTGAAACATAAACCCAATTTGGGATGTTACATCTATGGTCTAAGTGTCTAGAACTATTAGGTTGGCTAGAAACTCAACTCCAGCTATGAGTAGCCTAGCTCCTAAACATCCAACTTTAGAACTTAGCTCTGCTCCAGGGCATTGGACTAACGAGTATGCTTAAGATGCATAACTTCCAATTTGTTCTTAGTTGCAAAATTCCGAAACAAGCGAATCGACGAAGCTCGAATCAAAGCAGGCGATCACAGTCTTGAATTTACTAGGAACTTACCCGATTACAACGTCGGTGCTTCTTGGGCTCCTTCTAGAGTGGCGTGGTTGACACGGCCTCGACCAGCGATGGCGGTGCTCCTCCGGATTGACCGGTAGCGAAGTTCCTTGATGGTTGCCTTGTCTTGGCGTCTTGGTGGTGTATTCCCAAGGTTGAAGTGTCTTTGGGTGATAGTCCCATTCTGCGGATATCGGTTAGCGAAATGCCATGGTGGCGGCGGGTAAAGCAAACTCGGTTGTATTACGTGGGTTGCTTCTTGGATTGGGGTTGGTAGTGCGGGATTGCGGAAGTTACGAGCAAGCTGGGCGAGTCTTGAAGTTGGTGCGGTGGTCCAGCGAATTGCGTGGTGGAAGCGGCTAAGCTGCGGTGGAATCATTCTTGCCCTCGGTGAGGTTGGTGACTTCCTTGCTTTGAGCCATTCTGCGCTTCGATGATCTTCCAATTCCTTGCGCTTATCCTCTAGAATCAAAGCCTTGTTGATCAACTCTTGAAAATCGGGAAAGGTGTGGGCGATCAAGTTGACTTGAAGTCGGTGTTCAATCCTTTGAAAAACGACTCGGCGAGCCTTGTCGGTGGCGACATCTTCTGCGACATATCGAGCAAGTTGTGAGAACTTGTTGAGGTGTCGATCAGCGACATTCCTCCTTGCTTGAGAGCACGGAATTCATCCTTCTTTAGATCCATGATTCCTTCGGTACATGATCTTGGCGGCGATTGTGAACTCTTCCCAAGTAATGTCTTGCGGCGTTCCATGCATGCGCACAAAGTTTTCCCACCATTCGCGGCAATGCCTTCCATCGGTGACGAGCGTCTGAGAACTTTTCATGATCGCTGCATTGAGTGATCGCGATTTCCTCTCAATAACACGAAGTCAATCATCGACTTCTCTTGGTGAGACATGTCGAAGAAGGTTGGTGGGCGGGTTCTCATAAACTCGACCAACTTGGACGATCCATTATGACCATGAGCAAGCTGGGGCTCCATTGTGATCTTGATTGTTGTTACGGTTATTCATAGCTTGCATCGATTCATCATGGTGTACATCAATGGAGTCTGTGTCATGAATGCTCCAAAATTCTGCGGATCGTTGAAGGTGCTTGTGGTGGAATTGCTTCTCAGAGTGCATTCTGTCATTCCGATCTGGGAGTATCGGAACCACTTGCAGCGACTTGACGAGTGCGAACCATCGGTGAATCTCCGGGGTTAGATAAGGTAGCAAGCACGAGATAAGGTGTAGAACTAATCGGGTAGGTAAAACCCAACAACATATTTTAAGAAAGCTCAATGAAACTCTTATATTGATTAAGATAATAGTATGGCTTGCAACAAATGCCTAAGGGCCTTTGCAGCTCATACTTGCACACAAAAATAAGGGCGAACTTAAGCACACCAAACTCACAGCCTAAAGGGCGACTCAAGACTTATCTTGGCTAAGCTGAAACAACTCGAGCAGACTACTCAATTAAATAGCCTCCGCAGACCTTGGCGGTGCTCCCGTCTTTTTAGAACTGAAAGTGGTGGCATCCTCGCAAAGCGATCTTGATGTCCGGGTGGTGCAATAGGGCAGTGTCCACAGTGCAGTCTTTGCTTTGGTTCTTCAGCTCTCTTGCCTCTGCTGGCTCTTACGTTCTGCGGTCTATCGGCTTCCTCTGGGTCTTCCTCTTGATGTCTTCTTCGTGATCGTGTCGTCCATAAAGAGTTTCTTCTAATATGGCGATCCTTTCTTCACTCTCGAAGAGTCTCATAGGCACACTCGACTCAAGTGGCGGTTAATTTTGCTTTAGAAAATAGTTTGGACTCACTAAGAGCGGCCAATCTAACTAGGGTCAATACCTACGGTCGGTATGGTTACGATACCACCTCTGTCGGGACCCAAATATACAAATCTGGACCCTCTGTGTATTACGCACTAGTCGGGATCACGCTAGTGCACCGCAGTGTCAACATTGATGAAATATCACATCCATACAACGAATATAAGAATAAGCGAGTACTTTGAATAACAAATAGCTGTTGGGACCTTATGGTCGAGTGTTACATTTATTAAGCCATGCAAGGTGACAATAAAGAAATAAACTGCGTGAAGCGAAATAAACTCGGTGGCCCCATCAATTTACCACGAACAATGGCGGGATCAAGACCCTAACGCTCAACCTTCGTAGAACTCTTCTTCAAAAGCGGTGACGACTCCTCCATACATTGATTTGTTTAGCAAGAGTGAGTACACCGCATACTATAAGTCATACCACGAATGCAATTTATAGATGATGGCTTATTCCAAAGGAATGGCTTCGTGGTTGTTTTGCGAAATGCAACATTTGCAATTGAATACAAATAATAGATTGAAAGCATAATTCAAAACAAATAGACAATAAAAGTTAACAATTGATTTCACAAAGTACACATAGTCTAATCAAGTTCTTTCACACGGTGACAAGTTATCTCACACGGTGACCCTTCCCAATTGTTTTATGAAAATCTACCCTCGTGTGAAATTCCAGAGCATGTCCATATCAGGGGCGGCTATTCGAATAGATTGATTTAAACACTCTGCAGAGTTTGTACACTTTACCCACACGATACAATCAGTGTAGCGATCACTGACCATAACAAAACCTTTCAGAGACTTCATCTCAAACAATGACACTCCTGGTGTGCTTTACTGCCGTCCAATTTGTACACACAGCCCTTGGAACGACACACACCATTGGGCGAGGATCACGTGAACGATCCGCGATGTGACATATCACATCTCCAACCCATCCACACAGCTTAAATACAACTGAGTTGTCAATGTTAAGACTCCATAACTTACTAAGTCGGGCCCGACCCATACTAGGCATGTGGTGAAATGCAGTGAAGGCCAGTTCAATAGCGCACAAAGTTAAGTCCTTAATTGACCAAGGCAAGACTTCCAGTTTTAACCCAAATCACAAAGTTTAATAAGCACACAGCTCCACCATTCACACAGAATCCACCACTTGCCTCAGTCTAAATCTTTTCCCACCCTGTTGATTAAGTGCAACACATGCCATCAACGAGTAATAGCACACAGCACACACAGTTTCATCACACAGTTCCATAATCACTTAGTCAAGTTTATAATTGCAACTCTCACATGAATTGATGACTCGTGGCATGGCTAAGCAGTCTAATCGTATCTAACCAACCCACGTTGGTGCTACGATAATACCAACTAATTATTAACCAACCTAGGGTGACAAAAGATCATGGCATACAATAGACAAGGTGGCATAACAATTTGGATTAATAACTACACCCAAAAGCATTTAAATAAATACTTGAAATAGAATGCAATATATTGAAACAAAGTATTTTGAAATCTGGGTTCAATATGATCAAAGGTATAACTTGCCTTGGAATAGATCTAGATATTGGTCTTGGTCTTGAGGTGCTCCTTCTTCTGCAAAATTCCCCGAAGTATCGGCGTCTACTCATGAAGAGACAAAAGAAACAAAATAAATAAATAACAGAGACAAAACAACTCCAAAAATTCAAATAAAATTCACCATTAAATAGATCTTAATTTTATATGAATTTACAAATTTGAATGGGCTCAATTGGACTTCGGATGCAAAAGATATGGGCTTTGGAAGATTTGAAAATCAATTAAACCCTAATTTGGATTTTCTTGAATTTCCCAAATTATTTTTATAAAGGAAAATCGAATTATTGCACAATGCTTGCGTCGGTAGAAATTTCGGAAAAAGAAATATATTTAAAAAGAAATCGACATGTGGGACCCATCGTCGATGCACCACTCACGGTGGACCAAATCCACCGAGCCTTTGGATCTGGTCGGTGAGGTGGTGCACCGCGTGGCGGGCAGCGATCTTGGCGCCAGCGGTGACGACGCCGACACGCACGCAATTTGAGGTGGGCCAGCGCGGTACGCCACATCGGATCGGCGGCGGTGGCTCGGGAACCAATGGCAGCGACAGCGGCGACTTCGCCGCGGTGAGTGGTGCCAACGTGTAGAGGATTATTGCGCTTTGATGGCACCGGTTTGAGCACAGGGTTAACGGAGATGGCGGCGGCGAGGAAGAAGCGGCGGCGAAGACTGGGTTTGTCGGACGGAAGCTCGTCGATGCTCGGCGGCGAGGAGGTGCACAGGTAGCACGAGACTTGCGATCACGATGGTGCGGTCGGCGAGGCAAGAGCGGCGAAGGCAGGCGCAATTCACCGGAGAAGAAACTCGGCGAAACCCTAAAACTCGAAATGCGGCGGCGCTAGAGCGATCGAAGCGGCGAGTGGCGGCTTTGGGTTGCGGAGGCGGCGGTGCTAAGGAGGTATTTATAGGCCCGAGGCGCGGATTGGAAATCCCCAAATCGGTCCAAAGCGGCCGGGTTTTGAATTCCATGATTCTCGGAGATTGAAACCGATTCGGGTTTTGATTTGGTTTGGAGCGGGTAAGAAATAGCAGAAGACACGATTTGGCGGGGTCGTGCGAAGAATCGACAACGAATACGGTTTTGTCGGATAAACTTGAAGCTCGGCAATGGCGAACTTCGGGCGCGGCGCGAGGAAGAAGAAGGCAATGCGAGCAGCGACTCGGTGGCGGTCCCATGGCGAGAGAGCGCGCGGCGGCGGCGGCGGCGAGGATCGGCCGAAAGGACACGCGAAGATCCAGTGAGGCAAGGCGCGGGCGGCGGCCGGCGTCTTGATCAAACTACCGGAGTGGCGGGGAATAGTCTTGAGCTTGACCCCGATCTTGTTCGAAGGATTTAAAATAGATTTTCTTTTAATAAATCCGAAAAATGCAAATAGCAATTAGAAAATAGCAAATGACTTTGGAAAAATTCCAGAAAATTCTATAAAATATATCCAAGCATATAGAATCTAAATAAAATAGTTTTGACAATTGTTGATGTTGGGATTAAGCACATTAATTCAATTTGTCCTTAAAGTCCATATTAAGCTTTTTAAATTAATATTCAAATAAATCCAAATGGTGAATTTTCTCACTACCACTATTTAAAAGATTTTTAAAGCTCTGAAATTTGGGATGTTACAGCCGCTACAGAACTGTGTGCACCTACGAGACCTTTCAGAGAGTAGAAGAAAGGATCGACATTCTGGAAGAGACTCTCTATGACCAGCACGAACACGAGGACGATCAAGACTAGCAGGGTCATGAAGAAAAAGACCCAGAAGAAGCCGAGGAGCCAGCAGAGGCCGCAGAGCTGGAGAAGCTAGTTGTGCACGCACGAGGGCGCTGTTCTGTTGCACTAGTCGGGATCTGAGACCGATTCTGACTCATCTTGTGCTTTCTACCTTATCTAACCCATGGAATTTCACGAGATGGTTCAGACTCATCAAGCTGTTGCAAGTGGTTCTGGCACCAATGTGCCCTCGTGCGCCCACACCGCCTCGAACGGCCACCTCGCCGGCAGTGGTATTCTTGTCCCTTCACTGCGCAACCGCATGCGCAACCGCCGAATACCTCTCGCCGCACGCGCGGCCGTCCCCTCATGCCCGGCCTCCCATCATCTTGCCACCACCGTGCGTCGCCGCGTCGCCCCGCCACCACCCTCGCCTTGCCAGACAGCCACCGCCGTCGTGCCACCGCGCCCACACGCGCCAGCCGCAATTCGTGGGATCCACTGCCACCACAAACACATTGAGTGGGGGGAACCCTAATCCCCCAAGGAGTTATTTCTACCGGCCGGATGGGCCGGTGGAACGGGCTGTGAATTTCGGACCGGGCCAGGAAAAAAGGAAAAAAAGACGAGAAAATTCAAAAAAAAATACAAAAAGGCCCCCAAAAATTACGCGAAAATTGTCTCAGAACAGAAAATTAGCGGTTTAGCTCTGAAAATTTCAGAATTCGCCAAAAATTCATATTCCAATAGAGTAGGGGCTCGGGAATTAAATTTTTGAATCGGTTTTAGCATTTGAAGCATCTTTAACTTTGTTATTATTATTTCTATGTAATTTATTTATTGTATTTACTATTTTGATTATCTGTGATTGTTTATATTGCTTTTAATCTCTAAAAATAGTAGTAAATCATGAAAAATACATAGAAAAATATGGGATAATGAACGTGGAGTTCGAAGAATGTTATGAGAACTTTCCAACCATTTTATGCAAATTACCAATAGTAATCTTATGAACTTTTTAAATAAATATGTGGATGACTAACATAACGAACCAAAAGTTCGAAAGAGCTGGCCCATCATTACTAGAATTTGTACATAATTTATATAGTCTTCAACTCTTTGGTAAGGTAATCACGGATGAGCAGATTGAGAAGACTATCTCTACCTTTCACCCGAATGCGGTGCAATCCGCACGCAACTATTGTCAAGATGGCTACGTGTATGCCGAATCAATTGACATCATGCAAGTTGTGGAAGCTCAAGATGATGTTCTAAGGAAGAACTACATCTCACAGCCACCTAGTAGAGATGTTAGCCATGAAGCCAATGCTAGTAGCCATAAGGTGATGAAGCCTCTCACGAAGGAGAGGAGCAAGAAGGGTAAGGCCGTGGATCGCATGCTATTGATGCTTTCCAATCTAAGAAGAAGGGTAAATGACAGCATGAGGCACACCTCGCCATTGCGAGTCTGAGAGGATCCACGACCATCGGTTGCACTCATGGATGTGGACAGCCCAGTAGCAACCCCATCTCTCCCCATTTGGACATCGCAGCGGTCGTAGCCGTAGTTGCCCAAGAGGAGAAGATTGCCATGGAGCAGATTCAGACATAAGTTACTACACACTTCGCTGATTCGATCTGGTGCACGCATCGCACTTATATCTTTTTACAATCACTTGCAGTTTGTGATTATGATGGAATTTTGAATAATGGTTGTAAGTTCTAGGAGAGCAAAGCATTAAAATTCTTATGATGAGTCTCGCAAAGCTTATTTTCCTGTATTTATAATAGCAAGTTATATTATGATATCTGAAGTATTTTATTTAAGTGTTGCTTGCTTCCTGCTGCATATTAATAAAGTACCTTATATTAAAACGCGTGTGGCGCCCTATGGAGGAAGTGTGCTTAGCAGGTAGTGGCACACTGAATACAACCTTGAGAGAGACAAAAAAAAATCAGTCGATCAACGAGAATTGGTAGTCTTACGACAATCGCAGGCAGTGATGCTTGTATAATCGGGTCAAGAAAGGCCATAATTATACTCTCAATAGGCACAACTTTGGTCATTAAAAAAGTCTTATTGTACTCAGAATCGACTATAACTCTCAAGGATATTCGAGCTAACGGTTTCCACGTAGAGACTGAAGAAGAGTATAGTAATGAATACCTACTCATTACAAAGCGCGGAGAAAGTGGAAAAGTGTATTACAACGATTTCATTCATATGAAACTAGGCTATACTACACAAATATTAAGGCACCTGCAACCTATCTTACCAAAAGATGATTTAGAAGCTCTAAACTTGTCTATCTTTGGTAGTATAGATTATGCCGTCTAGGTCTTAGGATGATGAGAAATATAATTAACAATTCACAGGGACATAATATCAATGTAGAGACTTTCCCGAATCAGGAAGATTTTATGTGCCCCGTATGTGCCACCGAGAAATTAATTACTAGACCTTCTACTCTGAAAGCGAAGGATGAAGTCTCTGCATTTTTAGACCGTATTTAGGGAGATTTTTGCGGTCCTATACAACCCTTTTAAGGGTTATTTATCTATTTTATGGTGCTCATCGATGCTTCCTCGAAATGGTCGCACGTACGTTTATTGTCTACGAGAAACCACATTTCTGTAAAGCTAATCTTGCAGATAATTAACATTAAGAATAATTTCCTTACTCATCATCATGTGAAGTCCACCAGAATGGACAATGCCGAAGAATTTACTTCGAAGGCTTTTGATGATTATTGCATGGAAATGAGAATTAAAGTTGAGCATTCCATACCGCATATCCACATCCAGAATGGATTAGCAGAATTTTGAAGAATTATAATTTACCAACTACATGTTGGGGACACGCAGTCCTGCCAGCAGCAACTCTCATCAATTTTAGACCGTCGGCATATAACATCCATTCACCTATGCAACTAGCGCAATGGTCAACATCGAAAATTTCTCATATTCGTAGATTTAGCTGCAAAGTTTATGTACATATACCACCATCACAGTGAACTGCAATGAGCCCTCTCCAAAAGTCTAGGATATACGTTGGTTATGAGACAACATCCATAATCAGGTATTTGAACCCCATGACTGGAGATTTGCATGTAACCCGTTCCGCTGATAGCATATTAGATGAGGATTATTTTCCGTCATTAGGGGAAGGAAATCAACCCTTGATGAAAAATATCAGGAAATATTGAAGTCCAGAAGATAATTGAAATCCACGCACATGGCCCTCGCACTAGTGAAGCAAACAGAGAAGTCCAGAAGATAATTAAAATGCAGAAGATAATTGATTTGCAAGCATTAGCGAATCACCTGCCTGACCACTTTAGTGATTTGAAGAGCGTGACCAAGTCGCATATGCTTGTACGCAATGCACCGGAGAGGGTTGAAATATCAATGAAGGTATCCCTAATCCCGTCCTAAGGCATCAAAAAGGACGAGAACTCCAGCCCCTCAAATCTGAAATAACCGGAGACGCCTGGTGAAAAAAAGGTAAGAAGGACTTGACATAGCTAATCATCGAAGTTCCCTAGGACCAGAAGGGGAGCCAGTTGAGACCTGACACCAGTATGGCACTTTCAGAAAAGGTATACCAGAATTGAACATCCCCATGAAGAGAGATACGAGCATGGATGTGTGCGCACACATCAGAGCTGAAAAAAGAAAAAAACTGAAGGGACTTACCCCTGCAATTGGAAGCAGCGATAGGCAAGTAGAAGCATTAGAAGAATCGCTCCTTGAAGAATTAGCTATAAACTTTCTAACCACAGGAAAATCTATGAATAAAACAACAACCAATGTCGACAATTATTTTGCAAAGAAAATTACCACAATCATATATCTTGATCTAGAGCCTACATCGCTCGCTGAATGAAAGAAAAGATCAGATTAGGAAGATTGGAAGAAGACAATAGAAGTAGAATTATTATCTCTGAATAAAAGAGAGGTTTTTGAGACTGTAAGCCGCACGCCTCCCCATGTGCAACCCATAGGGCATAAGTGGGTATTTGTTCGAAAGATAAATGAAAATAATGAAGTAAAGCAAGGCTTGTTGCATAAGGTTTCACTCAACGTCCATGAGTTGTTTATGAAGAAACCTATTCCCCGGTCATGGGCAGAAACACCCTTTAGATATTTAATCTCAATGGTAGTCAACTTCAAAATTTGAAATGATATAGATGGATATGGTAACTGCATACCTTTATGGAAATTTAGATTCGAATATTTATTTGAAGGTACCTGAATGTATCCCTATCCCGAGCCAAGATAGAGCAAATAGAAATCTGTATAGTATGTAACTCAAAAAGTTACTGTATGAACTTAAGCAATCATGCATGATATGGTATAATCGCTTGAAGCGACTTTCTATGCAAGAAAGTCTACACGAACAATGAGAAATTATCCCTGTGTATTTATACGACGATCTCGGGATGAATTTTGTATAATATCAGTATATGAAGATGATCTGAACATCATTGGAACCCTGAAAGGTATTAAGGAAGCAAGCGCTTACCTGGAGTCAGAGTTCGAAATAAAAGATTTGAGTAAAACCAAATATTGCCTAGGCTTGCAGCTTAAGCATGCCTCTGAAGGGATTTAAGTGCATTAGTCAACCTACACGCAGAAAGTGTTAGAAATGTTTGATTTTGGAAAGGCATACTCTTCGAAAATATAAATGGTCGTGAGATCTTTGCAGCAAGACAAGGATCGGTATAGACCTAGAGAAGAGGGGGAGGAAGTCCTGGGACCGGAATTCCCATACTTAAGTGCAATAGAAACACTCATGTATTTAGCAAACTCTAATAGATCGGACATTACATTTGTCATGAAACTATTAGCAAGGTATAGTGCAGAACCTACCAAAAGGCATTGGTAAGAAATAAAGAACATTTCCTGATACCTCCAAGGAAGCGAGAGATCTTAGTCATTCTCTGAAAAAACCAAGATCTAGCTATGGTGGCTATGCAGATGTTGAGTGCTGTCGACACTGCATACAACTAAGTCACAAACAGACTATGTATTCTTGTGTGCTGGAACTGCAATTCCATAGAAATTGTCTAAGCAAAGTCTTGTATCGACTTCGACGAACCACTCGGAAAACATAGCATTGTACGAGGCCTCACAAGAATGTACTTGGTTTCGGTGGATGATTCACCACATCCAGCGGTCATGTGGATTGAATACCACGCAAACCCCACTATTATCTATGAAGATAATGCAGCTTGTGTTGCACAAGTGCAGATGAGTTATGTGAAGAGTTATCTCATAAAGTATATCAACCCTAAGTTCTTCTGTGCTCATGAATCACAAAAGATGGACGAAATTAAAGTACTGCATACTAAGTCATGTGAAAATCTTGCGATTTATTCACTAAGTCACTTCCAATCTAGCTTTGAAAGATGCATCGTGGAATTATAATAATAAGACTTAGAGAAGTGCGAGAATCGGGGAGAATCTTCACGGCCTCATTTATTGAAACTTGATCACGAAGATGGAGTACCCAAAGAGTAAATCCTGGAAATTAAATGAAATCGGGTGGATTCTACTCTTTTTCTATTGACGAGTTTTCCTAAAGTTTATCGGCTAAGGTTTTTAACGAGGCAATTCATTCAATCTGTGAGAACGTGTGTCATGTACTCTTTTTCTAAATTTTTCCACTTTGGGTTTTATGGAGTTTTGTGAGGATGAACATGTGAGGATGAGTGCCCAAGGAAGCATTGGAAAACCATGGGCTCGGCCCATGTATGGGTGCCCATCCCAAACCCTAGCAGGGTCTGTAGACTATAAATAGAGGGTGTTAGTTATTGTAAAAGATTGATCGGATGAAGATCAATAAAGAGAAGCAAGAAGCCCCTACATCTCTGGGTTAAATCTACTATTATGTTCTTGTGTTGTTGTATTGTTTGATGTGATTCTATGGTTGTCTACGAGGTTATCGTTTGGACTGGACTCGCCAGCGACGGATCCTCAACAAGGTGCGCCACCAGATCCGTTCCTTAGGATCTCTACATAGGCGAAATCCTAATGTGAGGAATCGTGTGGTTGCCGATTAGAGTTCTTGCACCGCCAGAATCGAGTGGAGGTCTTGCGCAGCCAAAATCGATACAGCCGCACAACCCAAAAAAACGAGGTTAGAAATGCCCAGGGAAATTGGACGAAACAATCGCATCATCAGAGAAATCGGAATCGAGGTGAAGAGCGCCCATGAAAATCGAAGGAGCACAAGAAGGATTTGAAGATTACCAAATATCCCCGAGGTGGTGAGGAGCGCAGATCCGTCCCAGAAAATCGAGCAAGTCAACAACAAAATGAAGATTTACCAGTTAATTTTAGTTAAAGCAAAAGGCAAAACAGGTCTCTCTTGACTGGGTAGCCATTTTCATATATATATATATATATATATATATATATATATATATATATATATATATATATATATATATATATTGTTTAGGAAGGAACATATCACCAGTGCTAAGCCATTTTCTATATATTGTTTAGGAAGGAGCATATAAATATTTCTGCATGCCTTGTGACAGTAGCAATCGATTAATAAATTAAACCGAGGGAACGGGTACCGGAGAATTATCCTCGAAGGAGGAATCTTTTGTACGTTACGTGAAGATTGCTCCAACACCGACACAGTCAAACCGTGTGCTGCTTTGACCATCAGTATCCACGACGTTTCAAACATCAACAGTCTTCGACAAATCACTAATTTTTTTTTTAAAAAATATATTTCAAAATATAAAAAAATTATTATATTATTTTTTATAACTAATATAGTGATATCATTTTCATATAACCCATCTAATTAATTATATATATATATATATATATATATATATATATATATTAGTAGTTAAATGTAAGAAAGTTTAACTACACTCTTTTTTTAAAACGTCATATATTTATTCCAAGTAGTCTCCGTCATAAATTAAGCTGTGTAAAAAGGGTTAAGCTTTGTATTAATTGGATTGTGAATCATTTGCCTTTGCTGACAAGCAAGCAGCAGTTCGTGCGTGCGTGCGAGCCTTTTTGTTACCTTGCTGTCAGGGAACTTACGACCAAGCAGGAACTAACGTACTTGGCACGTTTGCTACTGACAAAATTAGTCGACGCAAAGGCGTTTTCTTTTTCCCTTCCAAGAGGCAGGAATGGAACAATCTACCAAATTTTATAAATAAAATATTTCTATATTCAATTTTATATATAGAAAAATAGTATGGTACTTCAAGAGGAGTACGCGCACTCGTACTTCTTATATACCACTTAAATCGTATGATAATACATCTTTATCTACCCAAACATACTCCATAAAAAATTAATCAAAGTTCACTTTTTATAGTAAAACTTGTGTGTGTATATATATATATATTTATTTTATATGAAAAAAGGGTATATAGCAAAAACAAAATGGCTCCAACAGAATTTTTTTCAATCAAGCCATATTGAGGTATCTTATCATTGTTATTTATGTATACTAAAAGTGATAAAGAAGTATAATATATTCGTTTAAGTGGTATATGATAAATTAAAGGATATACTTCGAGAATACAGTGTGTATATATATATATATGGAAAATGGTTTGGTACTCCTGGGAGTATGTGCTCCCATCTCTCATATACCACTTAAATCGCATGATAATACCTCTTTATCTATTTGAGTATACTCCAATAATGATTATAAGATACCCTAAAGTGAGTTCTATGAAAAAATCATTAAAGTCCATCTTTTATAGCTAAATTTGTGTATATACTTCTTTCATATATGAAAAAAGGTATATAACAAAAAAATAAAGGACCCCAATGAAATTTTTTCAATCAAGTCGCATTGGAGTATCTTATAATTAATATTTAAGTATATTGAAAATGATAAAGAAGTATAATATATTTATTTAAGTGGTATATTCAAAGCGGGATTATGTACTTCCGAGAGTACGAAACGGGCGTCCATATATATATATATATTCACGTGTGGGGCCCGCGTAAATGAATAAGAGATGTTGAAGGACTAACCCATCCAGCGTCTCCTTGCTGTGAAATAAAAGGAAAAGAGAGGAAAGATAGCAGTGCGTGGGCCCCACCGCGACGGCGACAGCGACGAGGAACGAGGAGGATAAGTATTTCTATATCCCACCTTCTTTCTTGCGGCCATTTCATTCTTCCTTCTCTTCTTCTTCTTTTCATCTTCCTCCTCGCACCGCAGCTCTTCTGGTTCACGAGCCATCAATTCGAGGAATCCAGCGCTTCGGAGCGGCGCCTCGCCTCCTCTGGTGCTCCTCGCCTCCTTCTTAATCCCCCCTTTTTTCCCCCCTTGTCAAAAAACTCAGTGTTGGATCTTACTGCTACTTATTTAGCCTGGCCTTTGGATTTGGATTTGGATTTGGATTTGGATTTGGATTGATCGTCCCGCCCCACTGCCTTCCGTTCCAACCACCTACTACTACCTTCTCCTTCTCGTCGGATTCGATTAACTTCGATTTCCCCTTCTCCTTCAAACTCCTACACCCGCGTCGCGCGATTCAATCTGCTTTTCCGACGATTTCAAGCATAATCCAATCGATTTTTCTTCTTCTTGCTGGCCATCTGGTCTTGCCAACGTTCAATTTCAAGCCCGTGAGCACCGATCGATTCAACCCCCTTTGGATTTCTTCTTCTTCTCTTTTTGTGCTGCCTGTCGGTTGGTTTTGACCAAGTAACACTTGTATTCTTGCTGAAATGGTCAGGTCAATCCGGAGGAGATCTGAGCTCCTCGGAGTTCACACTTGTATTCGTCTCAGAGGCGAGGCGTAGGAGAGGAGCCACCGCCGCAGGGGGGGCGACAAGAGCAAGGGTTTGTGACGCCTGGCCTTTGTCGCATGCCATGTGCCCGGACATGAATCCGCACCATACTACAAGGTACTCTCGATCGCCCCTCTCATGTGCGGTGTGGAAACCATTGTTTACTCTCTTCTTTGCTTGCCAACTGTTTGTCCCATTATTGACAGGGAGGTTGTATCTGAGGTTTTAGACGGTAATCGTAACCATCACAGCCTGCGTGATGCCGATCATTTTGGACAGAATGGAACCAGGGATCCCACCAAGTATAGCAGCAATAATCTGTCCACAGACGACAATTTCTCCTCCAATGCTTCATTGCACAAACATGAAGATGTGAGTTGCGGTCCGCCTGCCCCTTCTGTTGATGACCGCTCGACTAGGTCCGGTGATGACTCTGACGGTGCTGAGGGTACCAATGGCAAAAGCAACAATACAGACTCTCCATGTCTTGAAGATGATAGCATCTGGGTACCACCTGAAGCAGCAGATAAGGGGGATGAGACTGAGAATGTTGCTGGAAACATTGCTTATGAGGATGACGACGGCGACGATTATAGTGATGGAATAAAGTGGGGCCAGTCAAGCTTCCCAGCCACTGGTGAGGAACATGAGGCCAGCGCTAATCCTAGGGAGGAACGAGAAAACGCAATGCTAGAGGCTATGAATGGGCAACTCAAGATACTTGTCAGTCGGTTTCTGGCCTCTGCTGGTATCTCCTTTTCCAAAGGAGAGAATAGTGAGAGTTGGCTCGATGTCGTGACCTCCCTGTCGTGGAAGCTGCACTACTTATCAAACCTGATGCTAGCGTCGGAAAGGAAATGGACCCTGGATCTTACATCAAGGTCAAGTGTATAGCATCTGGTACTCACTGGCAAAGGTGAAACATAATTTTTCCCCCACGCTAAAAAGGTTTTTTTTTCATAATGTAATTTCTGTTTATGTCTCAAATTATACCTCTTCACCTTGCAATGTTGATTGTAGTGAGGTGATCAAAGGGTTAGTCTTCAAGAAGAACACTGCTCATAAGCACACGCCGACCAGTTGTCACAATCCTAGGCTGCTACTTCTGAAAGGAGTTCTTGGGCATTCCGATGTTGGTTTGTCGTCATTTAATTCAATGGATCAGGTTGGACTTTACATATATATATATATGCATGCAAATAGTAAATTCAGTTCACTTTTGTTGGATAGAAGATTAAGACCTCCTATTTCATGTCTTTAACAATTAGGAAAAGGGCCATCTGGAGAGGGCTATTAGTAAAATGATGGAAATATGCAGTCCTAATGTTATTATGGTTGAGAAAACTGTTTCACGAGACATACAAGAACTTCTTCTGAAAGAAGGTGTCACGCTAATTCTTGATATGAAGCTCAACCGGTTGAAAAGAATTGCACGTTGTACGGGTTCTCCCATAATCTCATTTTCAGAAGTTTTGGATAAACCAAAGCTGAAGCAGTGTGACTACTTCCATATCGAAAAATTCATTGAGGAGCACAACAATGCCAGTGAAGGTGGAAAGAGGCTATCTAAAACATTGATGTTCTTGGAAGGCTTTCCCAGGCCATTGGGTTGCACGGTATGTCCAGTTGATATTCATTGCCTATATGATGCAGTAATGCAGTTTTACCAGATTCATTCTTTCTCTCTCTCTAAAATTCATTCTAGATTATTATGTCTGGTCTTCCTGAAATCTCTGAAATCAAAACATCCCCTTGTAGGACACCCATTACCAAGAGTTTTTCTAGCTTGCTGTCTGTTACTTTGACCTGTATTAGTGTATTTGGCTCTTAACAGTTGGCATGTATACTATATGATAAAACCTGTACTCTATTCGAGCGATGTGAGGTTGTAACATCTTACGTTTTGACTTACGAAAAGGAGGGTACAAAGGTATCGATATTTGTGATATTCTCAAACACATGACAAAGGAGCTATTCCTTGCTTATCTTTTGGCAGGTGATGCCAAATCTTAGCGGATAAAACTTGGCAGGAGCTAGGTGCATTTATGGTGCTTTGCAATAACTAACCTGGTTTTTTTGTGTTGAGCTATATAGTAGTGGCATGTGCTTTTATCAATTAGGATTAGCGAATGTCTATTGAATGAGATCCATTCCATGCACACTAATTATGTATTTACATTGCACTGAATAGACAGTAAGTGGCAAACTGATTATGTTTCATACTTTGCTGAATGATCTGCACAATTACAGTTGTTTCTTTGTCATCCAGATATTGCTACGAGGAGCAAATAGTGAAGAATTGAAGAAAGTCAAGCAAGTCATGCACTATACAGTCTTTGCCGCATACCACTTGATCCTTGAAACGTCTTTCTTTGAAGATCAGAGGGTATTTTTAAATGATAAAAATGCTTCGAAAGAAAATTCTGTTACCGCTATGGCAGGGCCATCAGCTGTTGGTTATGATGCTGCTGTCCTCAGTGGTGCTATCCCTGGCTTTCCGTCACGTGATGACTCTCCAGCACTTAGACTGTACCACGCCACTTCTAATGGCTATGCTGATGGGAAGAAATCTCTCTGTTCTGCAACAAATGTAGATGCTCCAAGTTTAGGCACAAATAGCTCTTCGAATGAACTTGGAGAGGGTGCAAGTATCCTGTATAGCTCAACACCACCACTTCATGCTGAAAGGCTACCATCACCAGTCTCAGGATCGTTAAGGAAATTTGTTGACAAGTTATGTCATCAGAATATTTATTTACATGTCACATCATTGCAAGAGAGAACTGATAATCGGATAGAAGGCAGGGTTGAATCCAGTCAAGAAACGGTTACTAATGGTTTTCATGTTGGGTCAAAGGTGTTAGAGTCTGCAGTTTCCAGTGAAAATGTGGATCGCACAAGCAATCTCTTGAAACGAGAAAAGATCGAAGAAATAATGCCGACTGGTTCTTCTATTTGTGACAAACTTGAGGAATCAACTGTTATGGTAGAAGACGGGGAATATCACAGCACCGGTATCATTAGCAAAGATAATATTGCTAACGAAGATCAAGCTGATGACGCACTTGATTCTCACAGCATACTGATTTTGATGTCTAGCCAATGCATCACAAAGCAGGCTATCTGTGACCAGAGCCATCTGTCCCGTATAAAATACTATGGGGATTTTGATGTGTCCTTAGGGCGATATTTGCAAGACATTTTACAGAATCAGGTAACACCATTTATTAACATTTTATTTTATCCACATATAGGTGTAGTGTTTGCTCTTATTTACATGAAATATCCATATTTTGTGTTGGTAATACAACTTGATTTGGTTTGGATGAATACCCAGCTCATTAATGTTTATTTGTAGCAGAAACTGAGTTGCCCCTCATGTGGTGAGCCTCCAGAGGCACACATGTACTCCTACACCCATCGAAATGGAAATTTAACTGTTCTAGTGAAGCACCTGGTGCCCCAACATAGTTTGCCTGGCGAATCCGAAGGAAAAATATGGATGTGGACTAGATGCTTGAGATGTGATCATGAACATGGGATATCCAAATCAACTCCAAGAGTGCTAATATCATCTGAAGCGCGCAACCTCTCGTTTGGGAAATTCCTGGAACTCAGTTTTTCAAGCCACTCTGCAGCGAGAAGATTATCCATATGTGGACATTTGGTGAACAGGGACTGCTTGCGCTTTTTTGGGTATGCTAGGCATTTTTTTTTAAAAAAAAAAATTGAACAAATATAAGTAGAAAACACTCCCTGGTCATCTTTAGCACAGCAATGCCATGTAAAGGCAGCTAACTATTTATTGTCTGTTTTGTTGATGAATATTTTCTACTTCTTACTGACTTCAGGTTGGGCTCCAAAGTTGCAATGTTCCGGTACTCATCAGTTGAAATTTACACTACCTGTAAACCACAATCCACTCTCCAGTTCGACAACCCCAGCAGACAGGATTTGTTTGAAGAAGAGAGGAGACATGTATGTCTTATCGTCTTTACCACTATCATTTGGTATTTGTCTTTAGTACATGCATAATAGTGCCTAATGTTTATGTTGCATATTTTAAGGTTCGTGCTAGAGGTATGAAGTTTTTTTCTGAGGTGGCAAGCTTGCTACAACACTTGAAGAATCTACATCATGATGTGATAACAACCGATTGTGGCACCTTTCTCCCTGTTAAAGACTTTCCTGAACTCGAAGAGTTGTTGATGAAAGAAAAGGCCATCTTTGAGGTAGACATCCTTGTCTTCATTTCTATTGGTCTAGGAATTTGTTATGTGAATGAATTTGTTCTGTTTAATTATTGTTTATTGGCTACCATTTGTATTGTCATGCAGGATTCATTAGGAAAGACGATCGATCAAAATGGGAGACCATCCTCATCTGTGGATGAACTTCTTCATATAGGTTGGTCCTATCAGGACCTTCTACTTGAACTTTATGTGTGGGACCATCGACTGCATCAACTTTTTAAGTGTAAATCTGCTGGACAAGGAAGTGTTGCTAATTGCAAGGATCCTACCGATACTGTTGACAAGATTTGTGGGGTCAACAATGAGATTGACAGTAAAATTGGTGAATTGACATGTGAAAGAACTATTACCGATACTAAAGATGAAGAATCTCGCATTGCTCCTGGTCGAATAGAGGTAGACAGCACAACACAAACCCGAAAAGTTTCTACTTTTGGAATTTCAAATGATACAGAGGTCCAGGGCAATGGGGTAGTGGTGCATCCAAATTCCATGGAGCAGGAGCCTTCAAGCACTCCCCAGCAGTTCATAAATTCTGATTGGTATGACAGGGAAAGATGGATTTGGAGTTCATTTTGTGAATCTCAACTGGCTTACAGGAAGGACATTCAAGTTGGATGTTTGGAGAAATTTGAACTTGTTAACCATTATTCTCCATCTCATCTGTCTCCCTTGTTTGAACAACATGAAGAGGTGGACTCTCCACAGTTCACAGTTGGCCCAGGTGGTAATATCTTGTGTGTACTGGAGGATGAGATATCTAGTATAATAGCTCGTGCTCTTGCCATATCTGAGGAACGTCGCCAGGATACCATAGTTGAGAATGAGACAGAGGATGCCAGGGGAGAGCATGCTAAAACAATGGAGAAATCTTATAGCTTTCTTTCTGAAAGTTCTTTTAACTCATCACCATGGTCGTCTATTGGATCTTTAGATTCTGAAGCAAGCTTTTCATCTTCTAGTTCGTCATTTTCATCTGATGACCTTTCTGGTTATGATACCTTGCCTTTATTGTCCTTGATACATCCAGAAATCACAGTCAATGGGAAAGTAACTCTCAAAGGCAAATATTCAGTTACTAGTATATATGCTAATAAATTCTATGCTCTTCGAAAGAAGTGCTGCCCATCCGAACTTGCATATATTACTTCCTTAAGTCGCTGTAAGAAGTGGGATGCTCAAGGTGGAAAGAGTAAGGCTTTCTTTGCAAAGACAATGGATGACAGGTTCATCATAAAGCAAATAAAGAAGACAGAGTTTGAGTCCTTTATAAAATTTGCCCCTGATTACTTCAAGCATGTTTACGGTTCTCTAGACACTGGAAGCCAAACTTGCCTTGCCAAAATATTAGGAATCTATCAGGTAATTTACATCGACAACTGGAGTTTCATTTCGATATATTTCCTGATTTTTACATTTTTTCATAAAACTTGCATGTTTCAGGTCAAGCAAATAAGGCATGGCAAAGAGGTAAAGATCGATCTGATGGTGATGGAAAATCTTCTCTTTGGGCACAATATTTCACGGATTTATGATCTTAAAGGTGCTATTTTTTCACGACACGTGTCGGACTCAAACGACTGTGACACTGTTTACTTGGATCAAAACTATGTTGAGGACATGCGTATCTCCAATCTATATTGGTGGAAGAACAAAGCATCTTTTGCAGCGTGCAATCTGGAATGACACATCTTTCCTCACTGTACGTATAAAGAAAATCTTCGCTGCAATTACAGGTAATGATGTTTTTCAATTAATATATGTCTTAACAAAATTATTGTACTTGCAGTCAGTTAACGTTATGGACTATTCTCTGCTCGTGGGTGTGGACAAACAAAAGCATGAACTTGTACTTGGCATCATTGATTATCTGAGGCAATATACTTGGGACAAGCAATTGGAGACATGGGTGAAGACTTCTTTGGTAGTACCAAAGAATGTTTCACCAACTGTAATTTCCCCTAAGGAGTACAAGAAAAGGTTTAGGAAGTTCATGGCTAAGCACTTCCTTGCAGTTCCAGATACTTGGAGTCCTGAGAATTCTTCTGGGCCATACAAATCCTTTGGTCATGGCAGTAACAAGTTGGTAGAAGTCCATAATGATGACAACCTGCTTCGGCATCCAATTGAGGCTGAGGCATGTGTCTGATTCTGTCCAGGACCCTTCTGACAGTTTTGCCTAAGCCTGTTCAGTTGTTGTTTGGCTAATTTTCACTTTGTAAAATGGTGTACATAGGAGGGCCTCACTATTAGTCTTTCCAGAAGTTTGCAGCTTTTAGGCAAATTGATGGGGCATGTGAGGTCCAGAGTACATGTACCTATACAAATATTCATTGTTAATTTCACAATTATTATAGTGAAATAACAAAATTGATCTGATTATTTTTGGACCTGAGGTTGAAGCATTTTCAACTTGCTTAATTAGTTATTAACTTCTGACACGGCTAACTGTCCGAGATATGTTCTATCTCTGTTCAAATTAGCTCAATGTTATTAGTATTTTGCCAGCAATTACTCGACTGTAGTTACTAGCATGGGAAGCAAAGGGCCAGTTTAATTCCTCTTGATCTTGCTGCCCACCAAGCAATGCAGATTTAGTTGGATGTTGCAGTGTGCCACCCAATCACCGCTTTGTTGCTGCACAATTTTGCAGATCACCTGGTACGATGCATACTGCTAACATTTCTTTCTTTATTCAGTTCTGTTATTAAATATAATGGGTGAAATCAAATTGCTCACTTGTTTGTTCTCTATTCTGTTTCTGGAATTTTGTTGTATTATGTATTTATGATCCAAATCCATTCTCATATGTTGTCAAAAGAGACTAGATGTAATATGTTTTTTTTGTTCCTTTCAGGAAGTAGCTCCCTGGGGATAAGGCCACTCTAGTTGTTCCGCGTCACGAAGTAGCTGCCTAGCTGCCTGGTGATTTGCCTACTCTTTGCGGTTGTTCTATATGCTAAAGTTTTGGTGAGGAAAATTGTTATAATCATTCAAGAGCATGTCTCTGTTCCTGAAATTAACCTATTAATTAGTTCCTTTTAGACACAGTACAAACTGCACCAATCAGGGTCGTACTAAAAGTAATGCTACACTTCCTTTTCTAGAACCGAATTCTGTTATTTAAAGTGGTGCATTTGCAGGAGAATTATCCAGTTGGAGCTTATATTGTGTTTTTTTCCTCGTCAAATAACTAATGGCAAGAGCTTTTCATGTGTTGGCTCAGCAGGTCGGTTGATATTTAACCTCCAGTTTCTGTTATCCATAGCTCTGAACATTGTGACGAGAATGGAGTCCTGCAAATGAACAGACGAGACCTTGGTGAGTTGGTTCATATTAATCTTGCTGACTTGCTAGTTGCTACCTCTGCAAAACTCTGCTTGACTGAATGCACATATTATTTTGAATTTTTTCATAGTCTCTAGCATATTTTTTATGCAGCTATAGTCTGATTAGAGACTATTTTATAAAGATTGATGATGCATGCCAAAAGTGCATTATCTTTTTGTTGCATCGGAGGAACCAGCGGCCAGTGTACAGCGTGAGGAAACGTCTATGAATTTAGTCTGATGGTGTGTCATGGCTAAGAGTTGCATTGTGTCCGATGCTCCGATCGAGTCATATATTTGCATTTATCTGTCACTGATTGTTTGGAGTTGTTATTTGTGTCTTTCTTAATATAGCTATTGGTTATTTTTATTTTTATTTGCTGTGAAAATGTGCATACAGTGATGGTATATATATATTCTGGCTGAACTTTTAGCTCATGTTCTATTATTATGCAATTATTTGTTGTCACAGTGTGCCTAAGGGACATGCTTGGACATGTCGTACCACTTGACTCTTCTTTGTTTTCGTGATAAATGATTTCATTGGGTTATGTCTTCAGGGTCAATGCATGTGCAAAGCTTTCAAATAAGTTTAAATTCCTTTTCCGGCAGTCTGCTTCTTTTGCACAATTTATGAGTAGTATCGATTTGAGTAGATGATAGTGTTAAGAGTCTTATACATACTACTAATATTCTCTCTTGGTCCACGTAGCCTATGAGCCCAATTATATATATATATATATATATATATATATATATATATATATATATATATATATATATATGGAAGCCTTTTCCTACTAAGGATATATATATATATATATATATATATATATATATATATATATATATATATATATATATATATATGGAAGCCTTTTTCCTACTCTGGAGTAGTTACTCCTATTCGTATCTCACAATGTAGGGAGTATTTTGCGCAACCGAGAGTATGTATGTGTAGTATACGAGTATATAAGACGATCTAGGTGGTATTCACAACTTTTCAGGTGTGGTATGTATAATTTTTTAGACATACTCCTTTTTAGTGCGAATATGAATGTATTTACAAAATATGCTAAAAACTATGGGCTCTCTTATAAATTTTTCGTGTGGTTCACATTGGATTACCTTATAATTAGTATATGAGTATACCCAAAGTGATAAAGGAGTATGTCAAGTTCTTTTAGGTGGTATATCAAAGGTGGGAGTAACTACACCCGGGAGTAGAAAGTATTTATCCTATATATATATAGAGGGAACATATCTAGTGTTAATGGGTAATTCAGTGCTAAGGTGCTAATACCAATTTTGACCGTTGGATCTGGATCTTGACCGTTGGAGGTGGAAGCATGCATGGTGTTTAATGAAGACGCATTAATGAAGGTGCATTGAAGGTGAGAGCATGCAAAGTGATTAAATGGTTTAGAGGTGGGAGTCTGCATTAATCTTGGGTGTTCAATTCAGATACAACGGTAAAGATTGATATTAGCACATTAGCACTGAATTACCCATTAGCACTAGATACGTTCATATATATATATATATATATAAAATATATATAGTACTCCTGGGAGTACGTACTCCCGCTTTTCATATATTACTTAAATCGTATGATGATACCTCTTTATCTATTTGAGCATACTTCAATAATGATTACAAGATACCTCAAAGTGAGTTCTACGAAAAAAAATCATTAAAATCCACCTTTTATAGCTAAATTTGTCTATATACTTCTTTTATATATGAAAAAGGGTATATAGCAAAAATAAAGGACTCCAATGAAAAATTTTCAATCAAATTGCACTGAAGTATCTTATAATTGGTATTTAAGTATACTGAAAATGATAGAAAAGTATAATATATTTATTTAAGTGGTATATTAAATAGTCCTATATATATATATATATATATATATATATATATAGGACTCATATCAATATACCACTTAAATAAATATATTATACTTTTCTATCATTTTCAGTATACTTAAATACCAATTATAAGATACTCCAATGCGACTTGATTGAAAAAAATTCATTAGAGTCCTTAATTTTTGTCATATACCTTTTTCATATATAAACAAAAGTATACACACAAATTTTCTATAAAAAGTGGACTTTCATGAATTTTTTCATAGAACTCACTTTGGAGTATCTTATAATCATCATTGGAGTATACTCAAATAGATATTAAGTGGTATATGAGAGGCGGGAGTACATACTCCCAGGAGTACCAAACCATTTTCATATATATATATATATATATATATATATATATATATATATATATATATGGAACGTATTTAATGTTAATGGGTAATTGAGTGGTAAGGTGTTAATGTCAATCTTGACCGTTGGATCATGTAGGGTGTTTAATGCAAGCCATTGGATTTGGGAGCAAGCAGGGTGTTTAATGCAGGCCTATTAATGAAGGCGCATTGGAAGTGAGAGCATGCATGATGATTAAATGGTTTGGAGGTGGGAGCCCGAATTAATCTTGACTGTTCAATTCAGATCCAACGATCAAGATTGGCATTAGCATCTTAGCACTCAACTACCCATTAGCACTAGATACGTTCCCATATATATATATAACCTTTTTCCTTACTCTCAGGAGTAGTTACTATTTATTTTGTATCTCACAACGTAGGGAGTATCTTACGCAACTGAGAGTATGTATGTATAGTATACGAGTATATAAGACCATCTAGGTGGTATTCACACCTTTTCAGAGGTGGTATGTACAATTTTTAGACATACTCATTTGTAGTGTGAATATGAAGGTATTTACAAAATATGCTAAAAACTATGGACTCTCTTACAAATTTTTTGTGTGGTTCGCATTAGAGTATCTTATAATTAGTATATGAGTATACCTAAATTGATAAAGGAGTATGTTAAGTTCTTTTAGGTAGTATAATAAAGGTGTCAAGTTCTTTTTGATGGTATATTAAAGGTGGAGAATCAGCTTGCTTTAGAGTAGAAAGTATTACTCCATATATATATATATATATAATTCAGTAATAAATAAGATGCATAGTTGTTAATAACAAAAACATCTCTTCTCTCCTAAATTTAACATGGTATCAGTCTATCAGAGCCTAGGGTTAGGGATAGGGACTAAATTCGGTCCGACCGTCGCCATCCTTGCTGTCACCGGCGTGCTACCTCCTTTCCTCGCCCTCTTCCATGGTTCTCTACCGTTGAACTCTGCGACCGTCGTCGCCCCCGCTGCCTCGTGGGCCGTCGCGGTCTTGTACTGAGGAGATCGGTGCCTCCCTGACACCTGCCCCTAGGGCCCAACCTCCGGCGAAATCTCCCTCGACCAACACCCCTGCGCTCGCCACGAATGACTCCTTCAGGCCGGATTTGCCGCTGCTCTGCTAGCTCCTCCCGGTCGGGTCTGCCACTCCCTACTTCGGCCGCAACTGCTCTATCACCGCCACCACTTGCCGCTTCCTCGCCTGGCTCATGGCAAGATCGCTGTGAAGCGGTAGCTCTTCTTTGTGCTCTACTTAGGCCGCTGGGCTACTATTGCGCGCCCACCCCGAATGCCCTAGCTTCGACTGCTCCAGCTGCTTTGTTGTCGGCTCCTCTGCTCCAGCTACTCTGTTGCTGGCTCCTCAAGTCACTTGGTTCATAGGTATAGGCCATCGTAAGAGGGGTTCTGTAGGGCTTTATGTTCTTAATCGTCTGAGTCTCCTTTTATCCTCCATTTCTAGAACTACTGCTACTCCTATTCCTTTATCCTCTGTTGTTGGTCCATCTACTCTTTGCCCTTCTGCATCTACTTCAGTTTGCAAGTCTTTTCCTCAATGACATCATCGCTTGGGGGCACTTGTGTAGCCCACGCCTCTTTATCTTGATTCATCGAGGTGTTCTTGGTCATATTTCTGTTGATACCAATTTTCAGTGCAAGGTTTGTATTGTAGACTTGGTAAATAAGTACAACTCTCATATCCTTCTAGCTTTTCTAGATCTAGTTGTCCTTTTGATTTTGCCCATTCGGATGTTTGAGGTCCTCCTTTTGTTTCGAAGGGTGGTCATAGTTACTATGTCATATTTGTTGATGATCACTCTCGTATACTTGGATCTATTTTATGAAACAGTGCTCTCAGTTGATTTTCATCTATCAGTCTTTTGTTAAGATGGTTCATACTCGCTTTTCCATTTGTGTTTTTCATTCTGACTCTAGGGCAGAGTATCTTTTATCAGTTTTTCAGCAGTTCTTTTCTTCTGAGGGTACTCTTCCTTATCTCTCGTGTTCTAGTGCTCATACTCAGAATGGTGTTGCTGAGCGCAAGCACCATCACATCATTGAGACTACTCGTACTCTTTTCATTTCCTCCGTTGTCCTCTCACTTCTAGGGGAAGCGATCTCTAGGGCAATCTATCTCATCAACCGTTAGCCGTCTTCCAAGCTTCAAGGCAAGTGTCTTGGTGAGGTCCTATAGAGAGCACCTGCTCGCTATGCTTATCTTCGTGTCTTTGGTTGTGTCTACAATATTCTTCTAGCATCTCGTGAGTGCACAAAGTTGAACGCTTAGTCGGTTGAGTGTGTCTTTCTGGGTTATAGTCCTGAGCATAAGTGCTATTGTTGCTATGATCCTCTAACACATCGCATTCGCATCTCTCATGATGTGACCTTTGATGAGGGTCGATCCTTCTTTATCATCCTTTACACACCCTCATTCCACGAATTCTACCTCGTTTTGTGTCGACCTCTCATTCTTTCACCATATTTGCCTTCTCTATATACACTTTCTCCACCGGTTTCACCTACTAGTGTGTCTTCTCCACCAGCTCCAGTTTCTGACACTTTCACTTTTTCCTTTCACTCTAGTCGACAACAAAGAGTTCCTTTTGATCCTTAGACTCCCATTCCTCTTGAACCTTATGATTCCTGCACTTCCATTAATCTTAAACCTTTTGTTCCTGAGTCCTCTCCTCCACTTGACCCTCCGGCTAGTTCTACGGACTCTAACGATCGTTTTACTACATCATAGTACGCCCGGCGTTATTGTCTTTTTATTCAGACACCATAGAGATGGGGTTTTTCTTGTGCAGG
Organism: Hsuehochloa calcarea; assembly: GCA_036346395.1. Classification (NCBI taxonomy): domain Eukaryota; kingdom Viridiplantae; phylum Streptophyta; class Magnoliopsida; order Poales; family Poaceae; genus Hsuehochloa; species Hsuehochloa calcarea. The sequence continues at coordinate 45,483,587 of CM070601.1, forward strand.
TGTAATACCTGAGTCGAGTACCTATCAGGAGGCAGTCAGTATACCTTAGTGGCAAGTGGCTATGGTTGAGGAGGTTACAACATTAGAGTGTACATGCACTTGAGATCTTGTTCCGCTATCATCTGAAGCTGTTCCTATAACTTGCAAGTGGGTGTACAAAGTAAAGACCAAGTCAGATGGTTTAGTGGAGCGATACAAGACTCATCTTATTGCAGGAGGTTATCAGCATGCTTATGGTTGAGATTATAACGAGACTTTTGCTCTTGTTGCTCATATGATTACAGCCTGTACTCTCATTGCTGTTGCAGCGGTACACTCATGAACTATATCTCAGATGGATATCAAGAATACTTGTCTTCATGGTAATCTACGTGAGGTCTATTTGCAGCCACTACCAGGTGTTGAGCCTGCTACAAGCTATGTTTGTCATCTTAGACGTGCTATATATGGTCTCAAGTAGGTTCCTCGTGTTTGGTTCGAGCGTTTCAGTTATATGATTCGAGTTGTTGGTTTCACTCCAAGTGAGTATGACCTTGCTTTGTTTATTTACACATCTCAGCGCGGATGTACTTTGCTTCTGCTATATGTAGATGATATGCTGATGACATGGGCTATGTGACTTTTGTTAAGAAGAAATTGAGTGAACAATTTATGATGTCAAATTTAGAACAATTGAGCTATTTTATGGGGATTGAGATTCATTGTGATGGTTACTACCTCTCAACATCACTACATTCACGATCTGCTCGCTCACTCTGGTATGACTGATACTCACAATGCTACCACACCCATGGAACTCCACCTATAACTTCGTCCTACAGACGGTGTACCACTGATAGATCCTTCCCGCTATCGTTAGCTTGTTGGGAGCCTTATTTATCTCACTGTCAGTAGGTCAGACATTGCTCATGTTGTTCATGTGCTCAGCCAGTTTGTCAGTGCTCTCACCTCAGTCCACTATGGTCATATTCTTCGTGTGCTGAGATACTTGAGAGGGACTACGTCTAGACGTCTATTCTATGTCAGTTCGAGTTAGCTTCATCCCCACGCTTACTCTGACTCCACTTGGGCAAGTGATTCTGTTGATTGTCGATTTATCACTAGCTACTGTATCTCTCTTGGTACTTCGCTTATTGCCTAGAAGTCCAAGAAGCAGACTGCGGTGTCACGCTCTAGTGCAGAGGCTGAGCTTCGAGCCCTTGCTACTACCGCCTCAGAGATTATTTTGCTTTGAGGGCTTTTGGCTAATCTTTGTGTTCTTTGTGATAATCCTACACATTTGTTTTGTGACAATATAAGTGTTATTTAGATTGCTAGTGATCCGGTCAAACATGAGTTGACAAAGCACATTAGTGTTGATGCATCATTCATATGGTCCTATTGTCAGCAGTCGATCATCGACCTCTAGTATGTACCCTTAGAGTTTTAAGTTGCAGATTTTTTTCACTAAGGCTCAGACTCGATAACAACATCGGCTTCATGTACTCAAGCTCAGTGCATCAAATCCTCCTGATCTACCTTGAGTTTGAAGGGGTGTTAAGAGTCTTTTACATATCAAGAGTAGTCTCTCTTGGCCCATGTGGCCCATGTAGTCTATGAGACCCAACTATATATATATATATATATATATATATATATATATATAAACAATGAATAAGCTCCATAGTTATGAATAGCAAAACATCTCTTCTCCTTTTCTCCTAAATCTGACAGATAGCACAATACCCCAGAAGTTAGAGCACTACTTGGATCAGGCTGCATTTTACTTCAGCTGCAATCTACAATAGGCTGAATTTTACCTAGTTAAACAAGAATATATGAAGTTATTGATTCCTCCTGCCTTAGAGTAGCAAGAGGGAGCTGTTGTTTCCATCATCAGTCAAGGAGGTAATCCACAAGAATGTGGTTGGCATGTTTTTTTTCTCCTATTTCCCTTTTGCAGGGGGGCATGCATACATTGACAGTAAAGAGTATGACCAGAGGGGGACTTTTAGATCATTGCAGAGTGGCTCATCATGACTGCATGGATTCTGTGCAAGTCCTGTCATTGAGGAACACGGGAGGTTACAAAAGGAGCTGTTCAGTTGTCTAGACAAGGGTCTAATCTGTGTAATGATGTTGATCCTAACATGACTGAATTAATAGTTTGGCTCACCATATTATTTTATAAAAGGGATTGGTTCACCATATCTTGAGTTCTGAATTTAGGAGTATTGGCAGGATTGAGCTATATCTTATATATGTTTGCAGGAAATTAGGTGACCTTACACTCATCTCTTAGATGATGATACTCTGCATGAGATATGTGTAGACACACTAGCTGCTAGCTTAGTTAGAGAGGAGAGACAGCTGCCCTGCACCCAACCAGGAAAGAAGAAGAAAAAACACCTACATTTTGTTAGCCTTGTAGTGCTATCTATCTACCATTCATCCTGCTGCTGTTTGTGTTGTGCTGATCCGATGGAGCTTCAGCGAGATGGCTACACAGGTCAGACAGCATCTTCCTGCCCTGGACGATCTCATCAAAGAAATCGTCAAGCTCAGCTATGACACCCTCTGCACCTGACCTTAGCATCCCAACCCAGCCCCTGATGACCTCTACCCTCTCTCCAATCTCCCCTGGGTCGCCGGCAATGACCCTGTCGTACTCTGCCTTGAGGCTCTCAATGCCGGCCCTGGCCTGCCGGAACTCGCGCATCAGGAGGCCTCCGCCTCCTCGGCGACGCGCTGGCGCAGGCGCCCCATGGAGGAGACGTAAAAGCCGCCCGAGGTGCGGAACGGGTGGGTGCCGCCGCCGCAGCAGCAGCAGTAGCAGAGGTCCGGGAGGGCGGAGACGGTCCCGGAGATGAGGAGCACGAGGAGGAGGGAGCTGGCGTTGCGCAGCGCGTAGAGCACGCCCCGGAAGCCGTTGAAGGCGTTGAGCTTGAACTCCACCGGCGACCGGTCGTCGAGCAGCAGCGTCGAGGGGTCGATCCTGGTGCGGGCGAGGGGCCGGTTCTCCTGCTCCAGCCCGACGGCCTGTCGCCGCGGCGCGTTGATCGCCCTCGTCGCCTGTGCATGCATATACACATGAATCGATCACTGATCGAATCTCGTCGGAGATGGGTCGAACTGGATCGTAATTCATACGCAAGCGAATACCTGCCGGGCTGTGTGCGGGTTGGGGTTGCAGAGCCAGTCGTCCAGGGCGGCGGCAATGCGGGCGGTGGAGGCGCAGTAGGTCTCGACGGCGGAGGCGCCGGCCCTGACGACCTGGCACGCGTCCCAGAGACGGGAGGTCTCGTCCATGTACTCGTCGAGCCAGCTCTCGCCGGGCGGCAGGTGGAGGCGCTGCACGAGGTGGACGAGCTGCGAGTGCAGCGACCGGAGCAGCGCGGCGGCCTGCTGGAGGAAGCGCGCGGACATGAAGGCGTCCGGCGACGAGGCGATGCTGCGGTGGAGGGCGTCGAGGCCGTGCGCGATGGACGAGTAGAAGGCGTTCATCGTGATAGGTTCTACGAGTAGTTGCGGCTCGTCGGAGTAGGAGTATATCTGTATATGTACGAGGAAGCAAAGCAATGATGGGTTGTCTCGCGGGCAGGGGGGAAGGATGATTGGGTTGGGGATCCTGCCACGCCAACGCCATCGCCATCGCCATCGCCATATCCCATGCATTCTACTGGACTACTCCTGCTTGCTACTCTTCATCACTGGTCTGCGTCGCCATGTAGCATGGGGAAACTCAACGACCGGCCTCTTCATCACTTGCATTCCATCGCATTCATTGCTTCCCTCTTTTCTCTCTCTCTTTCTCGATCTTCCTTCCTGACTCTGAGAGACAGAGAGAGATAGAGAGAGTGTGTGAGTACCGTGGTTCTTGTTTTGAGCTGCCCAAACTTAAAGGGTGAGCAGAGCAGCATTTCCAGGGGAACGTGAATTAGATCCTGTTTGGCACGGCTTCTGCTTTGACTTTTGGGTAAAAAAAGCCAGAAACCGAAACAAACGGCTGGCTTTTTTACTGACTTTCGTCGGAAGCTCAAAGCCGTCAATACACATGGAAGCCGAAAGCTGAAAGCCAGTGCTGAGGTGCTTCCCACCCCCAGCGTTCCGAAAATACCCTCAAATTTTGCAAAAATTACCCACCTCATACTCGGTATTTAAGCCCGCTGTTCCCTCTCTCACCCCGCTCCACCTTCATAGGGCGGTTGTTGACGAGTGCCCTTGTTATTGCGGAAGAGCAAGTGACCTCGGCACGGGATTGCGGAGGCCACCTTGCGTGCCATAGGTGCACGTGGTTGAAACACTGTCCGTGGAGGGCGAGGTGCAAAGGCCCGCGCCTCGCATGGCGAAGGCTCGAGGCGGGCACCGGGTTTGCCCGGGCGAGGACGGAAGATTGCCCTCCTGCTGATTTTTATCCTCCCACTTGCGCTATGGACTTGCTAAGCACTCTCCTTGTACTTAGCAACAATGGCCATGTCGACCAACGTTTGGAAGTCGAGGAAGTCAACAATAGATGGCTTGTCCTCTGACTCCTCGGATAAACCATCCATGAACTTCTCCTGCTTGGCACTGTCGGTGGGCACATCCTCTGGAGCATACTGAGCCAGATGGTTGAACTCATGTAAATACTTCGTTACCGACTTGCGTCATTGCTTGAGCACAAGAAACTCCTTCTTTAGCTTCATCAAGCCAGTAGGGACGTGAGCCCATCGGAAGGCAGTACGGAACTCATCCCATGTGACGGCTCGGCCCGCGGGCTGCATTGCAAGGAATTTCTCCCACCATGAAAGCGCTACCCCCCTCCAGTTGATGAGAGGCGAAGAGCGCCGAGCGCCTTCTCATGATCCTAGCATTGGGCGATGTTGAGCTTCCCCTCAACTAGACGCAACCAATCGTCTGCATCAAGTGGGTCTTCAGACCGCGAGAAAGTCGGTGGCTCTGTGCAAAGGAACTCCGAGAGTCCTCCCCGCGGTTGATGTCCACCTCCTCCTCTTGATCCTGAGGTGGCCGCCGAAACAAAGGTGTTCCGAGCGATGACCTCCAGGATTCTCGTCTGATCCATTCAGTTTTCCTCGATCTGAGCGAGAACCTTGGCCATAGTCAGAGGAGGCGGGAGCTCCTCATCATGACCAGTGGGTTGACCTTGACCACTATGGGTTCTTCTGGCCATCCTGCTCCGACGAAATGGGTTAGGAACAACACCCGAAGACTAGATGCGAAAGATAGCAGTAGAGAAGCAATCAACTAGGGGAATGAAATGTTACCCTAACATGAGCATACAAATATTAGTAAGAAATGAACTCTAAATATTTGTATAAAAGCATAAGAACCAGCACAAAATCATAAATCAAATGGTTATTTTTCCTAGCACGACTAAGCACGACTAACTCATATTGAATGAACGAACAATCGGCTGGGACAAAAAATTTCAGAACATAACTCAAGTTCTATCACATCTAATGAGCATGGGGAAAACCATCTAGGGATGTATTAGGCAATAGACATCTAATGTCACATCTTACCCTTTTAATTCTCACGAGTTTTAGTTGAATTATCCTCTTATTTTTAGTCCTAACGACGAACTAAGTGCTTGCTGTCCAAATCTTCATCTTTGTAACCCAATCACACCCACCCGCACCTCCCGAACCTAACTCCCCCTCAGCCCATGTGTCACGCGAGCCCATACCGCACCGGTCAGACTTAGCCCATCCTGCACGTAAAAGCCTCAATGCCCTAACCCACTACACCAATATCTCTCTTTCTCTCTCTCGACTCTAGCTCGATGCGGGCGGGGGCTGTCCGAGGCCGAGGCTCAGAGGCGGGGAGACACCGAGCGAGGCGGGGCAACTTGCAACGACACTGGCGCAGCGCTGCAAGCCCGCAATCGCGAGGGCCGCGCGCGACGGTGGCCTAGGAGAAGGGGAGGGGCGTGCCAACGTCGCAGGGAGCCACCTGGCGGAGTCGACGGTGAGTTGGCGAGACCGAGAAGTCGTGGCGGCACACACATCACGGAAGTTTGTAGATTTGAAATCTTTGTGTGATAGTGCTGGTTAGACTCACGTAATAAAGGAAATTTACTTAACTTTTAAATTGGCTAGCATGAAATTTTGAAAAAGCTAGCAAGGTGGTCCTAAGGAACATTGAAATGAAACGACATCCCCTAAAACTGCATGAATAATCTCCAGGTTAAAATTGTAATTTTTTTTAATTTTTTTTAATTTTCCTACATTATTTCAAGATGTTTTTCGCGCAGACAATCCGCACTTTGTTTTTGAGCGCAAACTTACTAGATTCTATCTCAAGCATTGCAGCAAATTTGCAATGGCGTATCAATGCACAAACAGGAGTAGTGACCAGTGAGAGGGATGGTGAGAGAGGAGGACAAAGTTTCAAAGGCGGGCAGGGAACATCCTGGCTATTCAGAAGCCAAGATGTCATGCAAATCTAACAAACACTAAGAATATGGAACAATACCAGGTTAATCAGGCTCAATTAACAATATCTCATAAGGAACGACGATAAATGATTAACAGTTTCATGAGAAGGAATGGAAAACATAAAACATTCATAATAAAGACGTACGGTAGGCATTACCAAAATTGAATTATTACAATTTGAAATTTTTTTAAATAGTTGACATAACTGAAAGATAACACTAGTTATCATGGTTTGATAAAAGTGATGTGCAGCGTGCTTGTGAAAAACTTCTCTGAACATATATGGGAATGAATGGAATGGAATAATGCAATGAAGGAATGGACTGCTCACAACTTATACCGGTATAGTGAGTGACACACCCGTCGGTGTTCACTTAAGTCCGTACTTAACAAAGTCCGGGGATCCAATCACCGTATGAAGAACGTTTCATACGGGTGTCCGAAGTTGCCCACATTGGAGTGGTGGCCAACATTGCCCACATTGGAGTGGTGGGTCTTACATGCCCATACTGGAATTGATGAGACTTTTGCGTGCCCATATTGGAATTGATGGGACTTACAAATTTTCACTTCCGTGGACAACATGAAACAAATGCATGAACGGAATGAACTTCATGCAATGAACTCTTATCACATCATAATGAATAAATATACATAGCATACGAACATGAATAGCAAGTCTAACAATTCATCCACACATAATCATCACCATTCATTATGATAAGACAAGGTACTTGCCTTCCGCGCTGTGACATGTTAGGAGGCAACGACGGTGTTTCTCCACTCACTGCCCCACCGCCTACACAAATATTTATTCGAACTAAGAATAACAAGACATGACGTGGCTACAAGCATTTTACCATAACTCTCTAGCTAGCCAACATAACCAAAGACTCAAAATTACGAATTAACTAATCAGCCCAATTTCAGCCCTTCTGATCGACGGTACGATAAAAATCGTAATTAAATATCTGTAACTCATAACGACTTGAAACCGGTGCTCAATTAATCTTAGCGAACCAGGCTATAAAACTCTAGTTGATGGGGTTCTTTGATTAGGCCAAAACAGTGGGCTAAACAACATTTGAAAGCAATCGATGGACATCCGCCGATTACGAACAGAGAAATGAAATTGATGTAACTTTCAATCTATTGATCCAATAGAGGTGATCTTTATCAACTTGGAAATATAATTTAAAGGTCTACAATAACCTATTTGGGTGGAAGTTCTGACTCTAATTAGATCAAAACCGAGTAACAAACCGACAACCCCGGATCTCGAATGCATGCAGCAATAGCATGTTAAAATTCTATAACTTTTGATTTCCAACTCTAACAATTGTGTTCTTTATCAACTTGGAAAGCTTACTAAATTATCTACAACATTAGTTTTGGGTAGCCTTTCGATTCGCCTCTAAATAATTCATAATGGCGGAAAAGCAAATCGCCAAATCTCGTCGACTCTCTGAACAATGCACGAAAATGGCCATATCTCCTAAACCGTAGCTCCAAATCGATGATCTCGGTGCCTAAAGAAAGATAAGCCTCCTTGGTCAGCCCCTAATGGTCCTCCCAACTGGCGGCCCAAGCCCAGTTGCCGGAGAAAAGCTAAAAACCCCCCCGATCAAAAAGAAATTCAGAATTTTCGATTAGCTCCCTCTCCTGAGACTTCTTCTAATACGCCGATTTACTTTTGGGGTAATACAGGGAGTCCGAGAGATTTGTCCTGAAAAAAAGCTCTACTGGTAGGAGCCAAGTCCCCATGCTTGCTGGAATGGAGTATTGGAATGATGGGTTTCCTTGTACAAATCTCTCTGTCCACTACAATCCCATGGCCGCCTTTTGAGGTACGCAGCTGCCTCAGTCCCCATGTTAAAAAGAAAAAAAAACTCTCTCTCGCCTTCAAGAATCAAGATCGATCGGCAGTTGCCGAGAGTTGTTGTATGCAACAAGCACCTACCCCCCCACAAATCTGTTCCCATGCAAGGCCAGTTAAGCTCAATTCTGCCACAAGAACATTGGAAAATGCTGGAAATGCAATTCACAAAAGAAAAAAGAAATGATTGTGCACACAATTAGCACAGTCTGGGTCTGGGAAGAGCACTTTGAATTGCAATGAGATCAATCGAAGCACTCACTCATAAGTGACGCTCCTCGGTCGAATCTGAGTTAAGGCTGAAAAGAGTCTGGTAAAGGGGGATGCATGGCAATATATTGGCAAATGTGCTTGATGGCGGCTTATGCAATTAGGGGGTTCCTTCTCCTTTTCTTTTGGAGCACAAGCATTCATGAGTAGTCGTAGTAGCAGTGGTAGTAGCCTAGTAGAGGCGCAGGCAGTGTCCTTTGTGCTGGATTGGATTGAAGCAAGCAAGCAGAGCAGGCACAAGCCCTGAACCTAAAGGGGCCAAATTGTCAAGAGGGAGTGAGATGGAAACTGCAAAGTTGCCTCACTTTTACAACCCGACTTATGCAGGATCTTATTTGCTTCTCATCATTCTGTCATATCTCTGTCGTGGTGTTCTGCCTAGCAACCTGCCTAATTGCTCAATTTGGCTGGCTGGCTGCTTTCTGGAGACCAAATAATTTTTTTTAAAGAAACTCTCTTAATTTGATCAAGTGCAAATGTGCGGCATGGATAATAGATTGCCATAAACGCAAATCAATTGGCATGTAGTAAGGATTGTCTTATTTGGATGCTCTCGAGTGAAACTATAAAAAATCTATGTGAAAAGCAAAGAAAACAAAAGGGAGGCTACAATTTCAAGCTACAAGAGGTGTGGTGCGAAAATACTTTCTTTCAAATCGTATTGGGGTGTTTTTTTTTGTGGCCAAATTTCAATGTAGATATATCCATTCACTTAAAAGCGTGTCATTCTGACAAAAAGGAAATGCTGCACAGATATTGCTTAGCATGATAGTTGTAGTCAAGCAGCACAGACCCAAAAAATTCATATCAGACTTCTAACAAGAATAAATCGGGTGTAGCAATATGATAAATTTTACTATACATTGTACAGGTAGTATACGGTGATAACATAAATCAAATCTGACAATTGATTTGTTAAGGGCGTAGTCTTTTTTGTATTTATATTTTTTCGTGAGGCTATTATGAACTTTTCCAATTAGGGTTGAAAATATTACTCTTGTATCATTCTTATATCATGTGATTTCCACATAGGTGATTACAATTCCACCTTTATTGAGATTCTACTACTCATACTACCAGGTGTAGTATAACTGAATCCTAACTAATACGAGTTATTGGATAAAAAAGAATGAACAACCCGTATTAAATTGAATGTAGCGTAAAAAAGAACCCAGCAGTACAACATATAACAATAACAAAAGAAAGCTGGGTGATCAAATATAGCATCGATCGTCACTAACAACAACAAAATCCTATTGAGGAAAAAGAAAAGAAAAGGAAAGGAAACAAAGATGCTACCGAGCACCCTGCCCCCCAGCATGTTCACATAGTGAGTAGTATTAGCTCTGTACGAACTTGAATGAACTTTGCCCTTTCTGTGCCTCAAAATTCTGATGCTGAAATGGCTGTCAGGTGTCCGTTTATTCCTATTACCAAGACGAACTATATTATGCTGCTAAATCTTTTCTTGTTTTTCGCCTGCGAGGGGAAGCATCTCCATCCGGTTTCTTGGCGTGCGTGGACTTGGGACGACGGTCTGCTGGGAGATCAGATGCCTCACATAGCCGTAGAAGGTGCAGCCGACAAGCGTGATTGCGCATCCAACGGCGTTCATGGCAGAGATCGGGTTCTGGAAAATCATCCAGGAGATCAACACCGCGACAGCCACCTACATCGATCATAATATCCGTTTGTGAGTGCTGAGCAGAAACAGCAGTACTGGAAGCAGACCGGGGAGAAAGGGTTTCTCACTTTGAGGTTGCCGGCTACGTTGAAGGTCACAGCTGTTGTGGAATGGATGACGTAGAAGATAGAGAAGTTGAGGCAAAAGGCGAGCACTCCTGAGGTGAATATGATGATCAGTGCAGGGACGATTGAATCGTATGTGTAGAACCAGTTGATCACGCCACTCCCTTCGAGTACGATTGCTGGTACTGACAGTATCATGGTGGCAAAGGGCGCCATGTAGTACACCGTGTTAATGCTGCAGATCAGAAAAAACAGTAGAATCAGTGCGCCAAGTGGAAGCCTGCAACATTGGACTTGATCCTAGTACTGCTACATTAAAACATGAAGCAATTCTTCATAACTGTCAAACAGGAGCATTATCTTAAGGTTGGTTCTGATAAGTGGTAACAGTTCTGTATGAAATATCAGGTGGCAAACTCAGATCCTATTAGATCAGATATATACCAGACCAGAGTGTAGTGCTCGTGTGGTAGCTATAAAAAGTGCACCTGTGTCACTATATACACAAGATCATTCATCAATTTTTACCTGTCAAATTTGTATCCATGGAGTAGGGACTCTGCCAATATAGTTTTTGTAGATGTTGCCAGGCAGCCAACCATGGCAGCACAAAAACCAAACATATTGAAGCTAAGCTCAGTAATTGAAGTTAGGAGAATTCCTCCCACTATTGGGACCAAAGAAGCCCATATGCGCCACTCAAAATATTTCCTCCAGACCAACCACTGCAGAATAACTGTATTACAATGGAAGGGAGATCCATCAGAATATGCGAGAACCATTGCACAAGGGCTGGTATAGGGAAAGATTGAGCGACAATAACGCGTCCGGAAGAGAAAGAAATCAGAGAACCTGTCGTTGCTGGAGTGAAAGACTTTATTGTCTGCATGAAGGAGACTGGAATGTACCGCAGGCTGACATTTCCCAACACAATGTTTATGCAAAATACAAATGACATAGGGAATATCCTTCTCCAGTAATCCTCGGGGGCAACCTCAATCAGCGGTTTTGCCTTAAGCACGTTGATTGCAATATACGCACCAATAGAAGAGCATATGAAGTGGACGCATGACACGGTCAGAGGAAATTTGAACTCCAAATTCTGCATCCAAGAAAAACTTCAAATCATCAAGTTCACACCTTTGTGCCAGGTAGGCTGCAATAATATCATGAACTAGTCCCTTTAAACTTCCAAGAAGCATAAATTCCAATTCCAAGAAAAAAGGGAGCAGAACACTTCTTCATTAAGGATCTGTGTAACAGTGAACAAATCACATGCTGGTTTCCTCAAGAATACATCAAGCAGGTTGCTTATTACAGTATGCTTGTCATTCTGGAATCTGGGTCAGTTTGTTTCAAGACAAGTCAAGGTGGTGCAGAATATTCTATTATAGCGCTAAATCCTAAATGCAGAGTTCTAGTTCGTAAGGTAAACCATTTCACAAATCAAGTCTCCTTTGTACCAAATTTCATTACGATGCCAGTGTGTTGACAACTGAATGCAAACATTATACAAGCTCCCAAGAAAGATGGCAGAAGAAGTCCGATAGGAAATATCAGCACTATCTGTCCGTTGATATGCCATTTAAGGTGAAGTATGCTTGGATCCAACCTACCCTCAAATATTATGGAACTACCAAGCAAGTCAACGATAAGCTGGGACAGTGACACTCCACTCAAATCAAATGTTAGTGCGACAGAATAAAACCTTTCTGTTCATCCTAACAACTTAAATTAACCAGAGTCTTCAGAAATATGCATGATTGCAAAGAGGTGAAGTTCATATACCAACCAGCGTACGTTGAACGGAAATTTGCTAACCCTGCATTAAAATATATATTTTTTTTCAAAGGCAAAATGGAAGGAGAGCACCCTACCAGGGTATTCATATATTCACGAATTTGATATCACCAAAGTTTCCTCCATGATCACCATAATTCTAGCTAACTCTGAACCGTGGACGTCAATCAAGATCCAACCTTTATGATCTCTCGCGGCAACATTTTCAGTTACCACGATTGCCAGCAACCAAAAATGGTCTTTCGAGTCCTTTCCCTACATCCATCCATTGCATTTTTCCATTATCTGCTCATGATTTGTTTTTTTTTTAAAAAAATTTACCTTCAAATCCATCAAACATAACAATTCCTTAGTTCTTCCAAAGGAACAAAATCCTTCAGGTTTTGTTTTGCCTCGCCACGCCACGGATGTGCCAAACCTAACTCCAAACCACCAATTCGAGCAAATTATACCCATAAAGATCGTTCCTTTTTTGTTTCCACTCCACGTCCCTAACGTTATAAATCACTAGGAAATCAGCTACACCCATAAAAACCAAGACTTTCTCAGGAAAGGGCACTACCTTTGGCTCCTAAACGCACGGATCAACCGCAAAAATCCCCAGAAACACTTGAAGAAGTCGCCGGAGAATCAGACAAATTAATAATAAAAAAGGATGCACAAGGGAAACCAAGTATTGTGACCTGGAAGATCCACTTGTTCATGATGATGACGGTGACGTTGAACCCCCACCATTGGAGGATCGCGAGCACCGCGCGGATCGTCGCCGCGTTCCCCATCTTCCCTTCCTCCATCGACCCGGCGAGGTGCCCGAGACCGAGAGGCAAAGGAAACACCCAGAAGATGAAGGAGGAAAGAATTGAAACGGCGAAGAACCGGTGTACATGTATATTAATTAATCCGCGGAGAACTCCTCCCGGTGATCCAGTAAAGGCCCCGCCGCGGCTTCTAGAAGGCCTCGGCGGTTCTTCTAGAAGGTTCCGGAAAGCAGTGAGCGTGGTGGTGCTCTCTTGTCAGGTTGGCTTATAATAGAAGAGGACGAGGGGAATGGAAGAGGAAGTTAGGGGAGGAGGAAGCAGGTTGGGAGTTCGGTTGGTGTGAAGAAGACGCGAAAGACTTCGTCATACGTGTTGCTTCCTTCACCGGCTGGCTTTTGATCCTGCCTTTGGGTCTGAATCCGCGATTGGACACGTGGCATTGACGACGATCTGCAAAGCCTATCTAGGAGGCACTCTATTTATTTTCTTGAGGAAATTTTTTCGTTTCAAAATTGATCTTTAATAGTTCATTTCTTTTACAACATATCGCTGGTACTTGTGTGTTCCAGACGAGCCTAAATGTTTAAATGTTTAATGTAAAATTCGAATTCGATATTTAACGACAAAATAGAGAAAATATAGCCAAAAAAAAGAATGTAATATACCACTAGCACAAGGTATTTTTTGCTTAATTAATAAAGATTTGGTTCATTTGATCCTATCATGTGAGATCTCGGGGTATTTAACTTGTAATACTTAACTAATCAAATGATTAAAACGTTACGAATCAAATATCACGGCTCTCGGCGTATATGTACTTCCCAGAAGTGCAGCACACACACCCCATACAAAAATTATGCATCAACTCTATTCATCACATAGAATCTATAGCACAACTAAACGATACGAAAGACATACAATATAGAGTTATTACAAAAAGGGGCTGACCGGCCAAATGCAACTAAAAGAGTCTAAGACAACAGCGGAAGCAAGGTGCCATAAGATGGCGATAAACAAAAGCCGATTAGTGTGCCTTTAACCCACAAGGCAACCAACCGGACCACCGAGCTAGGTCGTCAACCCACAAGCACATCTCACAAAAGTGAGGCCCTTGGGGCTCACCTTCCTCCTCTGCAACAAATAGTTAAGCAAAGCAAATGAGTACAAAAATTGTACTCCGCAAGACTTACGTGTAGAGTAACAGACCTATACATAGCTACATGCAAACTTATTTAAGTGGAGGTCAGATGTTTCATTTTCAAAGACAAAGCAATCTTTATTTACAATAATGTAGTACATTTAAAAGCAAGTTTACAATCTGTTTTTATTGTTCAAATATCAGTAAATAACATCATAATAACAATAAATAGATGACAATAACATCCTGGAAGTGACTAACCCAATAGTCACCACAACAATAGCATGAATTACCCATTTATACCACCCATGTCAAGTTTTAAAACAAAGGTTGTAGTCTAATTCTTACGGAAATAACCAAGCTTGTCCATAACCTAGACGAGGCTATTCGAATAGATTAAACCTCGCAGGGTGTACCAATGTACCCACACGCTGCATCGCTTTTCGCCATGCAATAGAGCACACTCCCTTAGGTATGCCAGCACGACTAAGTCCTACGAGATATTTCTAATATTATGCATTAACTGTGAGTCACCCGTGTGGATAGAAACCCATACGTTGTGTCGGAGTCATCGTAAAGCCTCGGTCAACTACCCATCGCAGGTAAAGCCTTGGACAACTACGATGCCCCTCGAGGTGGAGAGCCTACCCTAATCTCCACCACCGCACACCCAACACAAGAACACAGATCCTTTTTCACACAACACACACAACCCCTCCTCGCGACTCTGAGATAACACATGCCAAAGTACTCACCAAGAGAGGTCCCATATCCTCTCGCGTGGTTAGCACGCAAAAATGCTTGGAGAGTGTGACACAAGATGTTCGGTCCTTGTTGACTTAGGCAAGACATCCACAAACCAAATAACCCCCCATCCAACCACTTGCCCAAGTCCAAATTAATTTTTTATTTTTAGATTTTGACTTTACAAAATAACAAAGCACAAGTGAGGGACATAATAGAATAATAATTAGATGTGTGATCAAGATCATCGACTAAAATCGATGATTGCCCATTACTACCGAAACTAAGCATTTCTAAACAATTTCAATTCGCAATCTACTAAGTTACAAGACCTCATCCAACGAACTCAAATCACATCAAATAACCTAGGCTCATGGTAGTAGAGGATAACCTACAGATTATGCAACTATAGGATACTAACCATAATTTAACAACAACATAGCAATGCATACATACAAGTTGAAATCAATATATTAGACTTGAAAAATACTGGGATTAACATAATCAAACTGCTTGCCTGGTTGCTGCTGTTCAATATGTTGCGGAGGATCACTTAGGTTATCAATGTGCTCTTCGGAACCTAACAAGAAAGCGCAAAAGAACCAATAAGAACGAAGAAAACACAAAAACTCAACAGCAAACTTTCTCCGAATGCTTTAAAATTTTACAATGGCAAGAGCATGATTTATATGAATTTAGCAATAAGAACCAATTAATTTGGATTCTTAATGCAAAAGATATGAGCAAAACAAATCTGCTCAGCCTTATAAATCACAAATGCTACTATTCATTGCAACTAAAATCTTAGCAAAAATTTCTGGAGCTAAAATGAGGTTAGAATCATTTTTAGATTAAAGTTTAGTTAAAAACATAACTATCAAAATTTGAATCAACCGAAAAGAAATTAAAATGAAATAGTTATGCATTTTACAAGTTAATTTCATTTTTCAGTTGACAAATAATCCTCTCGGGAAAATCTGAGATTAAATCGACGTGGACGAACTTGGGCTGTTGATCTTGGATCCAACGGTCCAAGTCCACGGGACAACGTGCGCTCCAGCGGCTCACAAACCCCACCATTGGATTTAGATCCAACGGTCCACGCGGATGGAAACGTTCGGACGGTCCGAACGTTCAAATAGATGTGGGCCGTTGATCTAGAGATGGACACCACAACGGCGAACCTTCGACCGTCCGAACGCTCACTCGAACTGAGCCGTAGATTCAAATCCAATGGCCCACGCCACAGAGCACGCACGCGCGCTCATACGCTCACCGCTGGATTTAGATCCAACAGCTCGTGGATCGAGACGCTCGGATGTTCCGAACGCTCACTCGAATCGATCCGCTGATCTAAAATCCTCATCAGCATACATGGATCGCCGCTCGATTGTCCGAACGCTCACGCGATTGTGGGCCGTTGATCCAAGGATCGATGGTCCACAATAACCACGCTCAAAGAGCTCGCGCCAGCTTCAACCGACAAAACTCGACGGCCAAAGGAGGCTCACCGCCGGCGACTCGCCCACGGTGCAGTGCGAGCAAAGGCCCAAAATGGGTCCGCAATAGCTTTGCGCACACAATGGGACCAAAAATTGCGGCTACGGCGGTCTAGAACGCCGGCAAGCCGGAGTTTACAGATGTGACAAAAAACGGCCGAAAAACGAAAAATGCAAAGAAGCTCTGCTGCGGTCCAAGTAAGCTAGTGCCAAGCAACAAGGGACTAATGTGGAGTTACCTGAGCACGGGAAAGACACAGAGAAAGGTTGAGCCGCTCGTGATGAAAATGGTGCTTTCGGCCGAAAATGGGGAATCTCCAATTCAGCCAAGCCCTGTGGAAGATAAGCGAAATTGAGCGAGGGTTAAGCTCAAGAGAATCAAGAAGGAGCAGAGGGAGCAAGAAATAGAGGGTGAGAGCCACTGTGGTACTGCCTTCACCGAAAGCTTGAAGCTCGGCAATGGTGGCGTATGCTTTGATGAATGCACCAAACAACCACCAAGTGCTACCTAGAGTTGCGGAGATGCTAAAGGAAGCCAAAGGGGAAGTAATGGAGCTTAAATAGAGGAAATGGCAGAGTGCAACGGCAATAAACCATCTCGGGTCAAACCTGCCATGAGAGCACTTGAGAGCGACGGGAGCAGTTGAGCAATGGACTTTTGAGGGCGGTGCACGACGGGCAATTAATGGGAGCAGAGAGAGCCGTTTAAAGGTGATCATCGAGGTGACCCAACACTGCACCCTTCTCCTCTGCTACGCCATAGCTTGACTCAAACGCACGCTCAGACTCGAGGAAGGAGACGACTCAGTCACCGTTAGATTGAAATCGGACGGCTCCAATGAACGGGACGATTGGAACGGTCCGAACGTTCACTTCAATCCAGGCCGTTATCTCCAAATCGGACGGTTCAGATGAACGGGGCAATCGGCCGGTCCGAACGTTCACTTCAATTCAGGCCGTTGATCTAAGATCCAACGACTCCCGTTGATCGAAACGTTCAGATGGTCTGAACGTTCACACGCATATGAGTCGTTGATCTCAGATCCAACGATCCACGATACTCGCGCCTGAGCGACCGCGACCGGGTGCAGTTAGTTGACTGAGCCAAGTCACTTGGCTCGAGCCCGAGTCTGACTCGCGCCAAAGGAATAGTGAAAACCAGCTAGGGTTTGAATTAAACATCTGATTTTTGGGGAATTTGCTTAAGGTAGCAAACCAGCTCTAAAAATCATGAAATTTTAACAGGACACTGCTGAGTGCAGGATAAACCTTACATAAAATTTTCAGAGACTTTCATGCATTGCATTCTTCTCCAGAAATTCCAGAAGGTTTGAGTTAGGGTTTGTACAAGGTTTGACTTGGTTTGACTTGCCTCCCAAAATTATCAAATAAATTCTAAAAATCATGAAATAATTCAGAGGTGTTACCAAGCCTCCCTAGAACTCGGGAAAAATAATCACAGAGGTTTGGCACAAGATTTTTGCCAAGGAGGTTTTTGATTGGAGTCAATTGAGGATTTTGATTTTTGCTTTCCATAATTCCTTTACAAGAATTACATAAATGATCAAGAACTTCAAGATGCAAGAAAAGTTTTAATTTCTTCTCATTTTTATACATTTGAAACACAAATCCACATTTGGGATGTTACAAATGGTAGGCTCAACTATAATAGGGAACCTACCCGGTTGAGTCGACGAAACGGAGCAGTCTTCTTTGCCGAAGGAGATTACGGTGTCCAACCACCTCGAAGGATTGATGCTGATCGGAGATTCTGCTAGGTTGACCTCCCGCTCCACGGCTTTCAGATGACGTCGCGAGTCGTACGATGAAGATCCTCCAAAGATCATGTTGACTGTGTGCTGGGGTTCTTGGTATTCCATCTCCTCGTCGCCATCTTTATCCTTTTTGGAGCTGGCCTCTCCCAATTATTGTATTGAGGTAAGCGGGCCTTTACCTGCATAGTAATCTTTCAACTTCTTTTGCCAGACACGGCAGGTGCGCAGATCGTGCCCAGCCTGTTGGTGAAGAGGGCACCATTTCTTACTCTTTTTATATCCATCGGTCGGAATCTTTGCTTTGCCTTGACCGGTATAGTCCCTCTTATCTTTGGTAAGCTTTTCCGGGACCGCTAAGACCTCCTTACCATCCGCCTTGCGATGCTTCTTCTTCTTGAGAACTTTCTTATTCTTCTTCCCAGGCTCTTCTAAACCAGATTGAGGAGTTTTATCTTTTCGATCTATAGCTTCGCTCCATTCGACTGCCTCACTAGCAGCTCCATATTTATCCGCCATATCGAATAGTCCGGCGGTTGTTCGTGGGGATTCATAGCTATATCCTCCGTGAACCTTCTGCCTCAATCCTCGCCTTGAATGCCCGAATCACAAAAGATTCGCAATCTCGGTATGGAATTACGAACTGGTCGAACCTCTTGATGTATCGTCGGAGAGTTTCTTTTGGGTTCACCGGATCCGATGTAGATCATCTTCCTTCCTTGGGCGGTCAGACGCACTCGAAATTCACGATTAAGAGATCGCAGAGTCGTTCCTGCGTAGATTGATCCGACCGCTGGTTAAGTAACCATGACCGCAGATCCTTCTAACACCGTAGGTAGGTAATTGGCCATTACGCTTTCATCACCGCCACCGCCTCGATGCGGTAGTATAGATCTGAGAAATTCTAACGGTTCGAGACCCATTGAATTTATCCATGTTGACCGTTGAAACCGGTTAGGTCAACGCACACCGAGTCCCGCAGAAAGCTTGGCACTGTGGATCGATTCATGGCGCCTTCTTTGAAAGGAGCGGATTGTGGTCGGTTGGGGACCGGTTCCTTAGATTAGAGAATCGAGGCTCCGCGTCCCGACTGATTGCGAGCATTATGATGCTCGATCACCGCTCGGTTCAAACGATGTCAAGATCGTTCGACTAAGCGATCGACCCTCTCGACGAGAGGAAGGTGTATTTGTTCTAACAATCCCCTTCTCTCATGACTCATTGGTTGGAAACGCCGAGGAGGTTGCGGTATTGATTGATTTCAAAGATAAGCATGTTGCCCTCCGCCGAGGAAGAACGCCGGGACGAAGTCATGGTTTGACTTTGCGTGTCCTCCGTTTCGGTATTCTTCCGCACGACGGTTTCTTGGAGAATCTCCGACACTTGTCCTACCAATTGAAAACTCGGAGCTCTGCCAAAGCAGATCGATATTTAAAATATCACGAATGCGCCGCATTCTGCATCGCTACGGATGGTCTCGAGGATTCATCGAGGTTGTTGGCGTCAGAGATCCGAACCTTCTCTAACCTCGTGCTTGGCCGCATCGACCTCGCTATTCTCTGGGTAACCAAAGTAATTAACCGATGGACGCCCATCGCCTCTGCTTCTCGTAGTCGGTGCTTGATTGCCCGCGCTATTTCCATCAACACATGGTGGTGAGGTAGCGGTGCAGATCAGACAGGCATTGCGATCGATTTCGATCGCATTGACTTCGTGTTTCCAAGATCGATCCTCCAAGAGTTTCCATCGCATCTCGTGGAGAGCTTCCAGATTTCTACCAGACACTTCCACGACGGAGACCGGCCGAGATGAGAACCTCTTGAGGCCTCCGTGGCGGACTCACCGATACGTGAATCGCCGATCGTATGTCGAGCTTTATCATCCCCATTTGACCCATGGCCGGTGAGGGTTTCATCGACACCGTTACCAGATGTCGGTTGGCTCCTGGAATTCCCAGAAGCCATGGGTGAATACCTATCAACCATGATGGTGTCGAGAGTGTATTGACTCTCGATTGCAGTAATGAAAATTCATCACTTTTTTGCCGGGCCGGAAGACCGGCTTGAAGAGGTTTTTGACACTCGAATCGATCGGAATGTCCCGTCCCTGAAGCTCCACTTGTTGCAGTGGTGCGTCCTCATCCATCTGCTCAACTTCGGCGTTGTCAGCGACTTAAGAACCAACAGAGGAGGAAGAGGACGATGTCCAATCACCCTGCATGGCCTGGATGCAGGCGTCCATGTCGAGGTTGGAGTAGTCGCCCGATCTAGCCAATTCTCCTCGTCCCCAAGTTCCCGCCATGATCTAATGAATGTAAGGATGGGCGAGGATTTGATGAGCAAAGAATTCCTTTAGAAGATTTGCGCTTTCTACCTCACGACACACTCGACGATCAAATCGATCTTATGAATATATAAATGAAAAAGAGAAAATGGCGCAGATCTTCTAGAAAGTAGTGATATCGCTTTTATTGCTTTGAACTGGCTATTACAAAGGGTGTATATAACTTAGACTAAAGACTAATTCGGGAGTACAAGACTCTTGAGGGTGTCTCCCAAATGATCTTCACTGTTCCGGCATCCTTAACTTCAGTCCGCATTCCTCCTTATGTAGTTGATGAAGGGTTGGCAGTTGTCTCTGGGGGAGATGCCTGTTCATGAAACAACGCGTCTGGTAGAAGAGAGGTGTCAGTTGATAATGTATCAACTGTCGTGCGGTTATACATCAATGAGTCATGTAACCGTACTCCAGTATCGTAGCGTCACGTGGTATGGAACATATAGCACATGTTCCATTCGTCACACGGTAAAGCATATGTCTGGTCGTAGATCCAGACATCAGTTCAAAACCTTGTGAGCATTTGACTGGTCGGAGACTAGGTTTGGAACCATGTCCGACCAGATTGGGTACTATGTAACATCTGGAATTCTTACGACCAGTGAGGTCGTTAGCCTTAGGGTTTACGACCATGAAGACGTATGGTCTTTATATACTAAATAATAAATAGAGGTTTTAATCCTCGTCAGATGCTGATCTCCCCGCTGAAAGAAGGAGGGCGGGCGCTGATCACGTCCGTAGCGCTGATAATACACTAGCGCCTGCTGCTGCTGAAATGCAATGAATCGCTCATCCATATCAGACACTCTAGCGTTCAGCACATCTATCTTAGTGTCCATCCCTGCCATCATAGCTCGTGTCTCATCCACACTCAGCTGGAGACGAAGGATAGCTGCAAGGACATGATCTTGCTTCTGAGGACCCTAGGATGAGGAACCCTGCCCTTGAGACTGAGGAGGAGGTGGAGGAGGCACCTGAGGAGGCATATGAGGAGACATCTGAGGTGGAGGAGGAGCATCACTTGGTCTGTACTCCTTGTGCTCTATGTCACAAGGATTATCAAAATCAATTTTTCTCTTGATCATCTTCATGATGTAGGGAGCAAAGTATATGCTCTTTGTCTCGTCTCCCTTAGAAGTAGCAATCTCTCTGATCATCAAATCAATTACATCAAATCTTGTGCCTTCCATGATGTATTTAACCACATTACAAGCCCTCCCATGAATCACATCATTATTCCCACTCTTAGGGAAGAAAGATGCTCATAATCCTTCACCTCCCTCTTTTTGCGGCCTTGTGGCAAAGTGGGCGCTAGTTGCCGCCTCGGCCTCTGCCTTCGTGTTCGACCGGCTGTTGGCCGCGGTTCATGTAGTCCCAGATGCCTCGCGATGGTGTGGCACTCCGGGTCGTGTGACCCATCGCCGTAGGTCACAAAGGAGCTGGGTACCTCGCACCGCCTCGTGTGTCCGCTTGTCTTCCGCCATTTCACCCAGACCCGGCCCCACCGTGACCTCCTCGGCCTCCTCATTTTGCCCTTGAGGAGCCGCCTCTGCTTACACTGTGAGACGCTTTCACCCTTCTCTGGCAAGAATCGTTGGCTCGTGGTTTGGCAGTGCCCTACCACGGCGGCCGCCGGTCCTTCCTTTCCAGCGCCCACTTGGTGTTGGAGCTGGGTAGCGAGGTCGAGGCCTCCGCCGCTGTGTGTTGTCTTCCTCCGTCTGGGCGCATTTCTTCTATCTTGTCGAAGAGCTCCGCAAGCGCCGCCTTTTCCGATAGAGGGCCCTTCCGAGCCCGCAGTTGTCGCGCTTATGATGATGGTTTTGTTGAACCCTTCACCTAACACTTTACCTTCGCAAACTTTTTGAAGAATCGCGAAGGACTCGCCGGGCTCGCCATCGCGAATAGGTGCCTGCGGCCCTTGGCTCTGTAATTTCTGGCGCTTGTTGCACAACAGTCTCGCAATCGCTTCCAACGCTGTATACGGACTGTATGGGGTGGTGAAGAACCATGTTAGCACCACGCCTTCAAAGGTAGGGTGATGCTTTTGTCTTTGTTGTGTCATCCTCGCCCGCCACCCCGGTGGTCGCTTCAGACGCCAAGGAACTCGAGGGGTCCGTGCACCCTTGAAGGGGCTTGACCTCCGCATTTTAAAGCCTCGGGCCAATGGGCTATCTCCACCCGACACTTAAGGGGGAGTTAGTCCCTTGAAGTAGTAGAGACTAAGAACTGGCACCGGTGCTTGAGGGGCGCTTCCTCTGCTTCGATTTGCATGAGACTGAGTGGAGCTGCGAGGGACCCTCCCCTGGGCTGCCGGAGACTGAGCATCTCCCGGCGGAGGTCCGCCAGTTCCTGTTGGAGGGCTTCGTATGCCTCCCGCTATGCTCGCCACCCTGTGCCGTGGACCACGGTGGTTCCCCGGAGGATGTCAGAACATCCCAAAATTGGTTTGTGTTTCAAATGTAATAAAAATGAGGAGAAATTAAAACTTTTTCTCCGATCTTGATTTTTGTAATCAGCCCATAATTTTTGTAAAGGAATTATGTGGAATCAAAAATCAAATTGCCATTTGGACACCAACACAAGTCTCCTTCATGAAAATCTTGTGCCCAACCTTTGGAAATAATTTTCATTGAACCTAGGAGTGATGTTTAACACCTCAGAATTATTTCATAATTTTCAGAAATTATTTGATAATTTTTGAGGCAAGTCAAACATTAGTCAAACTCCTAAATTAGCCTTCTGAATTTTTAGAGAAAATGCAGTGCATAAAAGTCTCTGAAAATTTTATATAAGGTTCATCATCCTGTTAGCAATCTCCATTTAAAATTTCATAATTTTTGGGGTTTGTTTGCTACCCCAAATAATTCCTCCAAAATCAGCTATTCAAATTCAAACCCTAACCTGCCACTGCTCCTCGGTTCGGATCGACTCGGCTCGAGCCACTTGATTTGGTCCAACCAACTAACCGCACCGCCCTGACGTCGGGCGCGAGTGTTGTGAGTCGTTGATCAAGATCGAACGGCTCACGATCGCGGAACGCTCGACCATCCGAACGCCCGATCCATTTGAACCGCTGATTCTAAATCGAGGGTTCACGATCGCCAACGCTCGGACCGTCCGAACGCTTTGCGCAACGCGGACCGTAGGATCCAAATCAACGGTCCGTGATTGAGTGAGCGCTTGAATCGCTATTATCGACTGTTCTTTTTCACCGCTCGATTTCAATCCAACGGCCGGCGCTATCGCTTCACTCACCCGCCAAGGCCGCCATGGTCAATGAGAGGGTGAAATTTCGAGCGTGGCGCCGCGGTCACTTCTCCTTTCGCCAACGGCTCTTCCGCATTTAATGCTTCCGCCCCGCCGCTTCCATAGTCGCCGCCGCCTCGTTGTCACTTGCTCTGCCGCTCTCACCTACCAACACGAGCCCCACCATTTTTCTTCCCGTGTTTCTTCCTTGCTCCTTCGGCTATAAACTCCCCCTGGCTTCCTTAGCATCCTTTGAACACTCTTGAGCTCCAAAGACCATCATAGTGATGCTGTTCGAGCTCCATTTCAAATTTGCTCTGGCCGCCATTGTTGAGCTTCTGTCCTTCTGAAAGTGGTGTTCCTGCATTCTCTTTCAAAACCCTTGATTCCTCACTTCTTAGCCTCTCACTTAGTTTTAACCTCTCACAATTTTGCTTTTGGCGTAAGAGAGCGATCAATTTTGATTTCCCAAGTCTACTGAAATCGCTATTCTTCTTCACCCGAGCCACTGATTCTCCCTGCCTTCTTTGGGCTCAGTAATTCTTATTAGTCCCTAGTTGTTTGGCACCCGCTTCCTTGGACCGCAAATGAGCTCATTTGCGCTTGCTGGTCATTTTGAGTCTTCTCGTCATCTCCGCTTGCTGGCTGTTTCTAGACCGCCGCAGCCAAAATTGTTGGTACCTTTGGGTGCGCAAGGTTGTTAGGAACTCATTTTAGGCTTTTGCTCGACCGCCATGCAGAGTCGCCATGGCGAGCCAATCTTCCCGCCAAATTTTGTCACGTAAACTGCTGAAGTTGAACTTGAGTCGCTATGACCGTCGATCTTTGGATCTACGCCCAAGATTGCGCTTTAGATTTGAATTAATCACGCCTAATCGCTGGACCGTTGGATCCAAGATCAACGGTCCGATTCAATGAACGCTCGACCGTCCGAAGGTTCGATCCGCGTGGACCGCTGGATCCAAGATCAACGGCCCTATGCGCGTGAACGCTCGACCGCCCAACGCCCCGGTTGACGCGGAACCGCTGGATCCGCATCCAACGGTGAGCGCTTAGGAAGTGTGAATCCGCCGCAGCACCGAACGCGGCCGCCGGATCTTTGATCGACGCCTCGCTCGCCACGCCGCTTTAATTCTCGATTTCCTAAAGGATTTATTTGTCAACCAAAAATATGATAACTTGTAAAATGCATAACTAATTCATTTCAAATCCTTTTCGTTGATTCAAATTTTGTTGATTATGTTTTTAACTAGACTTTAATTTAGAAATGTTTTCAAACTCAAGATAGCTCCGTAAAATTTCGCTAATGAATAGTAGCATTTTGATTTATAAAAGTCGAGCAAAATGGTTTTGGCCATATCTTTTGCATTAAGAATCCAAATCAATTGGTTCTTGTTGCATTAGTTCATAAAAATCATGCTCTTTCTACTGTAAAAATTTGAGAGCTTTTGTTGAAGTTGACTGTTGATCTTTTCGTTTCTTTTGCCTTATTGGTTCTTGTTGGTTCTTTCGATAGGATCCAAGAGCGCATTGATACCGAGAGTGATCCCAAAGAACATCTTGACCCACAACAAGCAGTGCAAGCGCTTGATCATGTTAATCCTATTATTTTACAAGTTTAATATTTTGAATTCAACTGTATGTATGCATTGCTACTTTGTGTTAAAATATGGTTAGTTGATCCTATAGTTGCATAATCAGAGGATGTTGGTTATTCTCTACTACTTGAGCCTAGGTTATTTGTCGCGATTAGAGTTCGATGGATGAACTCTTGTCACTTAGTAGAATACTAATCTTTGTGCTTAGCCATGCCTAGTTCTAGAGTTTTGGGCGATCATCGACTTAGTCGATGGTCTTGATCACACAAAATTATTATTCTTCCATTATGTCCAGACTTTGTGCTTTGTTAATTTTGTAAAGTCAAAATTCTGAAAATGGAAAATTGATTTGGACTTGGGCAAGTGGTTGGATGGTGGGTTATTGGGTTTGTGGTTGTCTTGCCTAAGTCAACAAGGACCGAACATCTTGTGTCACACTCTCCAGCATTTTTATGACTAACCACGCGAGAGGGATATGGGACCTCTTGACTTAGTACTTTGGCGTGGTTATCTCCGAGTCGCAGGAGGAGCGCAGTGTGTTGTGTGAAAAGGAATTGTGTTCTTGTGTTGGGTGTGCGTGGTGGAGTTTCCGGATGGACTCTCCACCTCGAGGGGCGCCGCAGCTTGTCCGAGGCTTTACCCGTGAGGGGTAGTTGTCCGAGGTCGGGCCACGACTCCGACACAACGTATGGGTTTCTATCCATACGCATGCTCGCGAATAATTCACAATATTGGAAACGCCTCGAGGACTTAGCCGCGCTTGCAGATACCTAAGGAAGTGTGCTTAATAGCTTGGCAAAAGGCGGTCCGGCGTGTGGGTAAAATGGTACACCCCGCAGGATAAAACTATTCAATAGCCTCGCCCCAGGTTATGGACACGCTTGGTTAGGTTTTGCAAGAGTTAGACTTCAACCTTTTAAATTAAAATTTGACATGGTTGGTATGAATGGGTAATTCATACTATTGTTGTGGTGACTAATGGTTTAGTCACTTCCAGGATTGTTGTTGTTCTTACCTCCTGTTATATTATTGTGCTTTCGGTTATTTCAACATTAAAAACAGATTTGTTAAATTGCTTTCAATCTATTATATTATTGCAAATGAAAACTTGCTTTATGCTAAAATGAAACATACAAATTATTGTTGTTTAAGCTTGCATGTAGTATATGTACAGTTTGTTATTCCACATGTAAGTCTTATGAGTACATTCAGTACTCACCGCTTTTGCCTACGCTTTTGTTTGTAGGGAAGAAGGTGAGCCCAAGGGCCTCACTTTGTGAGATGTGCTTCGGTTTGGCGACTAGCTTGGCGGTCCTGGCGGCTGCCTTGTGGGTTAAAGGCACACCGATTGGCTTCTTTGTTGTAGCCATCTTATGGCACTTTTGCTTCACTGCTTAATTATTGTTGTCTTTTTTATTGTTGGCCTGCTGGCCTCTCTTTGTAATGACTCGATTTAATATTATTAATACTCTGCTCGCTCGTGTTTCTGCTTCTATGTGGATGAATGGAATTGATACACAAATTTTGTGATGAGGTGTATATCTGCACTGAAGTATACATGTCTCGAGTCTCTGATTATTCGCTTGTGATGCTAGGACCGAATGGATGGTTAAGATTATGTTTGATAAACCGGTCTCACAAGGTTTTGCATCGAGCCATATCGACCGTAGTAACCCAAGTTGGTCGCCTTTAGGATATTTTGAAAATCTTATTTTCAAAAGTATCAAATGATTTGTGAAAGCTTAAGGAATTATCGATTTTATTCCTTACCTATCTTAGCTTTCTCCTCTCATCTTACTCTAATTTGAGTTTTAAGAGTTGTTTTCCTCTCATCTCCTTTTCAAAGATAATGTTATCGATTAAATGGGTTTTGGGAACCACCGAGTTTGGCAAATTGAAGTGCTTAGGGTTTTGAAGTTTCGATCAAGGTTTCGCCAGAGGCTTGATGCGAACTGACCACACGCTTCAATTTCTGCATAACATGAGCTCAATGGTTTCGATGGGACCGCTGAGCTTGGCAAATTGAAGTGTGCCGATTTTGAAGTTTCTAGAATGGAAGACTTCACCGAAGCTTGATGCGAAATCGCTACAAAGAACCTCAATTTCCGGACAGAAGCTCGATGGTTTCTAATGGGGTAGAAAATGAGAGTTTAATCAACTAAAACTTGTGGGGTTAAAGAAGGGTAAGATGTGATACTAGTTAGCTATGTATCTAACACTATTTTCACTGATTTAGCCTTGATCTTAAGTGGTATTAGATCTTACCTTAATCTTCCGGTTTTATCTTCTCAATCAATTACTCGCTCATTCAATACTGCTAGTTGAATTGGGGAGTTGAGCTTGGTTTTATGATTCCTTGTCGCTTTTGGAGTCTTTTCATAAGCCTTTTAAAGTTTATATATTTGCTGTTTTGGCTTTCGTTAGGTGATATTCCATTCCCTAGTCGCTAGCTTTTCGCTTTTTCGCTTTTAATCTTTGAGTCTAGTTTTAACCAAAATTTCGTAACAGATGGCCGGGCGACTCAGAGCTGCCAAGGCTGGCCACCGTCCGACGAGGATCTTCCTCCTCCTCCGACCATGGCCGAGGTCCTTCTTCGATCGAGCGCAACCGCAGAGGATGTGAGGGTTCTTCGACGCCATCGCGCAACACTTCCGCCCCACCGTGCATCAGATCCGCAAGGGAGTGGTCATCACCGCGGGGGACTAGCGGAGTTTCTTCGCACTCACCCCCACGCTCTCCGTGTCCGAGGACTCGCTTGACGCACGATTGGCTTGGCTCGTTGAGCGCAAGCTTCAGATAGCGCAGCGCCGTGAGCACGAGAAGGCGCTTATTCGCATCGCACCACCGGAGGGTGCAGCTTTGTCTTGGTGGGAGAGCTTTCGCCATGCACCGGACGGTCACACCGCTACTTGGGAGGAGTTTCAGACCGCCTTCCGTCGAGTCACATTCCTTCCGCTTGATGAAGTCAAGAAGAAGGAATTTTATCGCCGTGCAAGGGCGCCATTCACCACGGAGTACCTGCATTTAGTTTAACCATTTGGCTCGTTATGCTCGGAGGAGGTGGCCACCGATGAGGCTAAGCAAGAGAAGTTCAAGGATGGTTTGTCCGAGGAGCCGCAGGACAAGCTATCCATCCTGACTTTCCGATTTCCGTGCCTTGGTGGACAAGGCCATCGCTGTCGAAAGACGCGGGAGAGCACTTGTGGATTCCCGCAAGCGCAAGTGGAGGCCCACAAGTCAACGCAGCCGCCTCTTTCCGCTCGTGTTGGGCGCCTCCGGTCCCGCCTTCACCTTCAAGACTTCGAGGTCGCCAAGATCGCCTCGCCCTCGCAGTCGTGCCCCAATCACGCACCGCGAGTCACCAGAGGCCTCCGCGACACCAGCGGATGTCACCGCTTCTTCGCCACGGACAAGGGCATTATGCAAATAATTGCCCCAAGAAGACAGAGCACCTCGCCCTAATGGAGAACGCGGCAAGGAGGTGGTTCTTTGCAGACCGAAGATAGTCCCTACTACCCAAGGCGTGGGTAGTGGTCGCACAACCTCATCTCAGCAGAGGAGGCACAGAGGCGCCCGACGCCGTGGCCGGGTACCCTTTCTCTAACTCTGTCCTCGCCATCGCTTTTGTTTGATTCAGAGCATCTCATTCTTTGTTTCGAGTCTTTGTCGCTTTTAGTGAGCTCCTCTTTACTCCATTGTTGGTCCCGCTGCTCATTCGCCTCCCGGTTCGGAGTTAAGAGTCAATCGAGTGTAGGATGTTCCAATTGAGATCGAGGGAGTGAGATTCTTCGCGAATCTTATCCTCCTCCATTCAGCAAGTCTAGATGTAATTCTTGGCATGGATTGGTTGTCTCAAAGATAAGGGACACATCGACAGCCTGTGTGCGCCTCTATCTAGTTCTTTCGGCGAAAGGTGTTCGCCACCGGCCGCTAGGTCCGCATCTTTCGCGCTTGAAGCTAAGCCCGCCTCGATATTGGTGAAGTCCCGATACCAGGATTTCGCTGATGTCTTTCCCCAAGAACTTCCAGGATGCCACCAGCTCGAGACCTCGAGTTTGTCATTGAGTTGGTTCCTGCATCGCTCCGATTTCAAAGAGGCACTATCGGATGCCACCGAACGAGTTGGTGGAATTGAAGAAGCAACCGAGTGAGCTGCAAGAGAAAGGTTTCATCCGCTCTAGCTCATCTCCGTGGGTTGTCCCGCAATCTTCGTAAAGAAGAAGGACAATACTTTGCGATGTGCGTTGATTACCGCCCGCTTAATGAGGTAACGGTAAAGAACAAGTATCCATTGCCCCGCATTGATGATCTCTTTGATCAATTAACGGAGCTCGAGTATTCTCCAAGATTGATTTGAGAATGGGATATCATCAAGTTCGGATACGACTCGAGGATATTCCAAAGACGGCTTTCTACTCGCTACGGCTTGTATGAGTATACCGTCATGTCATTTGGCTTAACCAATGCTCCCGCTTTGTTCATGAACCTCATGAATTCGTATTCATGGAGTATTTGGATAAGTTTGTCGTGGTCTTC
The DNA here is from genome assembly GCA_036346395.1 of Hsuehochloa calcarea. Classification (NCBI taxonomy): domain Eukaryota; kingdom Viridiplantae; phylum Streptophyta; class Magnoliopsida; order Poales; family Poaceae; genus Hsuehochloa; species Hsuehochloa calcarea. Next base: position 45,513,326 of record CM070601.1, read on the forward strand.
ATCGATGATATTCTCATCTATTCCAAGGACGATGAGGAACACGATGAGCATCCGAGGCTTGTGTTAGGCAAGCTTCGTGAGCATCACCGTATGCAAAGTTCAAAAGTGCGCTGCTCGTTGAAGGAAGTGGCCTTCTTGGGTCATATTCTTTCAAATAGAGGCGAGCCGCTGACCCTAGCAAGGTCGCGATGTTCTTTCATGGTTCACCTTACTGTAACCGGCGCGGAGTTTTCTGGCTTAGCGGATATTATCGCCGCTTTATCGAGAATTTCTCCAAGATCGCGGCCGATGACGGAGTTGCTCAAGAAGGACAAGAAGTTCTTGTGGTCCGATGCTTGTGAGGAAAGTTTCCAAGTACTTAAGAAGCGCTTGACCACCGCCTCCCGCCTCGCCCTTCCGATATCCATCGAGGCTTCGATATCTTTGCGATGCTTCTCGCGAGGACTCTGCTGTGTCCTTATGCAAGAAGGCAAGGTAGTGGCCTATGCATCAAGGCAATTAAGGACTCATGAACTCAACTATCCTACCCATGACTTGGAATTGGTCACCGGATTCATGCACTTAAGATTTGGCGACATTACCTAATTCCAGAATCGCTGTGAAGTGTATTCGATCACAAAAGCCTAAAGTATTTGTTCACCCAACCGATCTCAACCTCGTGCAAAAGAGATGGTTGGAGTTGGTCAAAGATTATGACATGGGTATTCACTACCATCCGTGCAAGGCTAATGTCGCTGCCGATGCGCCAACCGCAGCGCATTGCAATGCCTTGTTGCTCCAGGATGTCAACCCACCCTTCCGAGGAATTTCAGCGCCTCAACTTAGGTTTGGTTGAGCGTGGTTCCTCACGCCTTGGTTGTGCAACCAACCTTGGTAGATCGGATTAAGGTCGCCAAAGAATCGGATGTCGGAATAAGTCGATCAAGGAAAATGTCAAGAACGGAACAACCAAGTGCTTCTCCGAGGATGAGCATGGTGTTGTAAGGTTCGCAACGCCAGGTTCCAAAGGACATGGAATCCGGGATTTGATTCTCCGCGAGGCCCATGATTCGCTTTTGTCTATTCATCCCGGCCACAAAGATGTATCAAGATCTCCGCCGAGATTTTGGTGGACCCGAATGAAGAGGGAGATTGCGGTTCGTTGCCGAAAAGCGACGTGTGTCGTCGTGTCAAGGCCGAGCATCGCCCAAAGCAGATCGCTTCACCTTTGCCTATTCCCGAATGGAAGTGGATTCGATCGATGGATTTTATCACCGGCCCCGCCTCAACATCCAAGGGCAAGGATTCCATCCGGTTGTCATCGATCGATTGACGAAGGTAGCCCATTTTCCGCCAGCCGACAAACCTTAGTGTGAGTCTACTCATGACCTCTATATTTCCCGTATCGCTCGCTTGCATGGTGTACCAAGACGATCGCTTTGATCGCGGCGCTTTTCACCGCTGTGTTTTGGAAGTGTTTGCAAGAGGCTATGGGAACCTGTTCACATTTAGCACCGCATATCACCCCAAACCGATGGTCGACCGAAGGGTCAACCAAGTGTTGGAAGACATGCTTCGTGCTTAAGGCCCTCTCCTATGGAAAGAATTGGGAGAAATGCTTGCCATTTGCCGAAGTTTTCCTACAACAACAGCTTTCGTGCCGCCTCGCATGTCACCTTTCGAGGCCTTATACGGAGAAAGTGCGTAACCCCGTTAAACTGGTCTGAGACGGGTGAAAGACTTTTCTTTGGCCCGACTCGATCAATGAGGCCGAGAGTCAAGTCCAAATTATTCGGATCGCTTGCGCACACCAATCCAGTAAAAGAGCTATGCGGATCGCCGTCGCCGCGAGTTGAGCTTTGAGCCCAATGAATTTGTTTATCTCAAAGTCTCTCCTTTGAAGGGCCATCACGATTCGGCCAAGGGCAGTTAGCTCCTCGATATGCTCGGCCCTTACCGTGTTATCGAGAAGAAAGGAGCCGTTGCCTATAAGTTGGAATTGCCAACTGCACTTGAAGGGGTACATGATGTTTTCCATGTGTCCCAACTAAAGAAGTGTCTCCGTGTTCCAACCGAGGAAGTCCGCTGGAAACTCTTGATGTTCGTGAAGATTTGACCTACAAGGAGCACCCTGCTCGATCCTTGAAGAGGCCGAACGAAGAACAAGGAATAAAGCCATCAAATTCCTTAAAGTTCAGTGGTCGAACCACTCCGAGGATGAGGCTACTTGGGAAAGGGAAGATCGCCTCCGCAAGTAACTATCCATCTTTCTTTATCGAGCGAGCCAAATCTCTGGACGAGATTTTTGTAAGGGGAGGTTTTGTAACATCCCAAAATTGGTTTGTGTTTCAAATGTAATAAAATGAGGAGAAATTAAAACTTTTTCTCCGATCTTGATTTTTGTAATCGGCCCATAATTTTTGTAAAGGAATTATGTGGAATCAAAATCAAATTGCCATTTGGACACCAACACAAGTCTCCTTCATGAAAATCTTGTGCCCAACCTTTGGAAATAATTTTCATTGAACCTAGGAGTGATGTTTAACACCTCGAATTATTTCATAATTTTCAGAAATTATTTGATAATTTTTGAGGCAAGTCAAACATTAGTCAAACTCCTAAATTAGCCTTCTGAATTTTTAGAGAAAATGCAGTGCATAAAAGTCTCTGAAAATTTTATATAAGGTTCATCATCCTGTTAGCAATCTCCATTTAAAATTTCATAATTTTTGGGGTTTGTTTGCTACCCCAAATAATTCCTCCAAAATCAGCTATTCAAATTCAAACCCTAACCGGCTTTCACTGCTCTCGTTCGGATCGACTCGCTCGAGCCACTTGATTTGGTCCAACCAACTAACCGCACCGCCTCGACGCTCGGGCGAAAAGTGTTGTGAGTCGTTGATCAAGATCGAACGCTCACGATCGCGTGAACGTCGGACCATCCGAACGCCGATCCATTTGAACCGCTGATTCTAAATCGAGGGTTCACGATCGCCCAACGTCGACCGTCCAACGCCTTGCGCAACGCGGACCGTAGGATCCAAATCAACGGTCCAGATTGAGTGAGCGCTTGAATCGTTATTATCGACTGCTTTTTTCACCGCTCGATTTCAATCCAACGGGCGCGCTATCGCTTACTCTCCGCTCACGCGGCCGCCATGGTCAATGTGAGGGTGAAATTTCAGAGCGTGGCGCCGCGGGTCACTTCTCCTTTCGCCAACGGCTCTTCCGCATTTAATGCTTCCGCCCCGCCGCTTCCATAGTCGCCGCCGCCTCGCTGTCACTTGCTCTGCCGCCTCGGCCTACCTCAACACGAGCCCCACCATTTTTCTTCCCGCTGTTTCTTCCTTGCTCCTTCGGCTATAAAACTCCCCCTGGCTTCCTTAGCATCCTTTGAACACTCTTGAGCTCCAAAGACCATTAGTATGCTGCTCGAGCTCCATTTCGAAATTTGCTCTCCCGCCATTGTTGGAGCTTCGTCCTTCTAAGAAAGTGGTGTTCCGCATTCTCTTTCAAAACCCTTGATTCCTCAAATTCTTAGCCTCTCACCGAGTTTTAACCTCTCATCAATTTTGCTTTTGGCGTAAGAGAGCAGATCAATTTCTGATTTCCCAAGTCGGCCGAAATCGCTATTCTTCTTCACCCGAGCCACCGATTCTCCTGCCTTCTTTGGGCTCAAAAACCCCTTATTAGTCCTTAGTTGTTTGGCACCGCTCCCTTGGACCGCAACTGAGCTCATTTATGCTTGCTTTTCGGTCATTTTGAGTCTTCTCGTCATCTCCGCTTGCTTTGCTGTTTCTAGACCGCCGCAGCCAAAATTGTTGGTACCTTTAAAGCGCAAGGTTGTTAGGAACTCATTTTAGGCTTTTGCTCGCACCGCCATGCCGCAGAAGTCCGGCGGGCGAGCCAATCTTCCCGCCAAATTTTGTCTCACGAAATCGCTGAAGTTGAACTTGAGTCGTTATGACCGTCGATCTTTGGATCTACGCCCAAGATTGCGCTTAGATTTGAATTAATCACGCCTAATCGGGGACCGTTGGATCCAAGATCAACGGTCCGGATTCGAATGAACGCTCGACCGTCCGAAAGGTTCGATTCGCGTGGACCGTTGGATCCAAGATCAACGGCCCTTGCGCGTAGGAACGCTCGGACCGCCCAACGCCCCGGTTCACGTGGAACCGCTGGATCCGCATCCAACGGTGAGCGCTTAGGAAGTGTGAATCCGCGCGCAGCAGGCAGCATCGAACGCGGGCCGTCGGATCTTTGATCGACGCCTCGCTCGCCACGCTGCTTTAATTCTCGATTTCAAAGGATTTATTTGTCAACCAAAAATATGATAACTTGTAAAATGCATAACTAATTCATTTCAAATCCTTTTCGTTGATTCAAATTTTGTTGATTATGTTTTTAACTAGACTTTAATTTAGAAATGTTTTCAAACTCAGATAGCTCCGAAAATTTCGCTAATGAATAGTAGCATTTTGATTTATAAAAGTCGAGCAAAATGGTTTTGGCCATATCTTTTGCATTAAGAATCCAAATCAATTGGTTCTTGTTGCATTAGTTCATAAAAATCATGCTCTTTCTACTGTAAAAATTTGAGAGCTTTTTGTTGAAGTTGACTGTTGGATCTTTTCGGTTTCTTTTGCCTTATTGGTTCTTGTTGGTTCTTTCGATAGGATCCAAGAGCGATTGATACCGAGAGTGATCCCCAAAGAACATCTTGACCCACAACAAGCAAAGCAGCTTGATCATGTTAATCCTATTATTTTACAAGTTTAATATTTTGAATTCAACTGTATGTATGCATTGCTACTTTGTGTTAAAATATGGTTAGTTGATCCTATAGTTGCATAATCTGAGGATGTTGGTTATTCTCTACTACTTGAGCCTAGGTTATTTGTCGCGATTAGAGTTCGATGGATGAACTCTTGTCACTTAGTAGAATACTAATCTTTGTGCTTAGCCATGCCTAGTTCTAGTAGTTTTGGGCGATCATCGACTTAGTCGATGGTCTTGATCACACAAAAATTATTATTCTTCCATTATGTCCAAAGACTTTGTGCTTTGTTAATTTTGTAAAGTCAAAATTCTGAAAATGGAAAAATTGATTTGGACTTGGGCAAGTGGTTGGATGGTGGGTTATTGGGTTTGTGGTTGTCTTGCCTAAGTCAACAAGGACCGAACATCTTGTGTCACACTCTCCAGCATTTTTAGATTAACCACGCGAGAGGATATGGGACCTCTCTTGACTTAGTACTTTGGCGTGGGTTATCTCCGAGTCGCAGGAGGAGCGTTGTGTGTGTTGTGTGAAAAGGAATTGTGTTCTTGTGTTGGGTGTGCGGTGGAGTTTCCGGATGGACTCTCCACCTCGAGGGGCGCAGCTTGTCCGAGGCTTTACCCGTGAGGGGTAGTTGTCCGAGGTCGGGCCACGACTCCCGACACAACGTATGGGTTTCTATCCATACCAGCGCTCGCGAATAATTCACAATATTGGAAACGCTCAGAGGACTTAGCCGTGCAAGATACCTAAGGAAGTGTGCCTAATAGCTTGGCAAAAAGGCGGTCCGCGTGTGGGTAAAATGGTACACCCGCAGGATAAAACTATTCAATAGCCTCGCCCTAGGTTATGGACACGCTTGGTTAGGTTTTGCAAGAGTTAGACTTCAACCTTTTAAATTAAAATTTGACATGGTTGGTATGAATGGGTAATTCATACTATTGTTGTGGTGACTAATGGTTTAGTCACTTCCGTGATTGTTGTTGTTCTTTACCTCCTGTTATATTATTGTGCTTTCTGTTATTTCAACATTAAAAACAGATTTGTTAAATTGCTTTCAATCTATTATATTATTGCAAATGAAAACTTGCTTTATGCTAAAATGAAACATACAAACCTATTGTTGTTTAAGCTTGCATGTAGTATATGTACAGTTTGTTATTCCACATGTAAGTCTTATGTAGTACATTCAAAGTACTCACCGCTTTTGCCTACCGCTTTTGTTTGTAGGGGAAGAAGGTGAGCCCCAAGGGCCTCACTTTTGTGAGATGTGCTTCGGTTTGGCGACTAGCTTGGCGGTCCTGGGTTGCCTTGTGGGTTAAAGGCACACCGATTGGCTTTTTGTTGTGGCCATCTTATGGCACTTTTGCTTCACTGCTTAATTATTGTTGTCTCTTTATTGTTGGCCTGTTGGCCTCTTTGTAATGACTCGATTTAATATTATTAATACTCCTGCTCGCTCGTGTTTCGGTTCTATGTGGATGAATGGAATTGATACACAAATTTTGTGATGAGGTGTATATCGACTGGAAGTATACATGTCTCGAGTCTCTGATTATCCGCTTTGTGATGCTAGGACCGAATGGATGGTTAAGATTACAAGTTTGATAAACCGGGTCTCACAGATGCCTCTGGCTTGTCGGTCACCTCCCGACAATATTCCTGTCTGTGGAATTGTTCACCTCCTCTTTCGTGGCTTGGGTGGTGGTCCCCGTCGCCCGGAGGTTCTACTCGCTTGGGCCTCGTGGTGCTAGGTGCTAGGCAACCACCACTACTTCGGCCACGAGACTTTGGGCGCAGCCTTTTGAGAGGCCATACTAGTACTACTGAGCTATGTCAGGACTTTCCTACCGATCCCACAGACGGCCAACCGCTCATAGCAAGAAGACAACTATCCAAGAAGAGAGGGGACCCCAGATCCCTGAGTGACCAGAGAATCCTCGCAGAAAGGACTAGTTGCCAGAAAAAGTGTGTATTTTAGTTGCTCTAAAAACTAGATCTATCTTGTTACATGGGGAAGGTGGCTATTTATAGTCCCCATAATAGGCAGCTTGATATTACTACCCTACCTCCAAAAGGTCTTATATGTAGGGGCTTTTCCGCCTCTACGCAGTAGCCTTCGCCCATGGTGGATCCTCCCGGCTTGGTCCATCCGGTTGGTGCGTCTGTCCATCTGTCCGAGGCACTGGCAGGTATAGGGCACCCTGACCAAGGAGGCCCTGGGCACCCTTTGCCTCTCCCGAGGTAGCCCCAGACGAACCGTGGCTCCTGGGTTTGCGGTGCTCCGGTGGCCCTCCGGGCTTCATCCGGAGCATCCCGAAGAGGCGCCTAGTACCACCGAGGTAGGGTCGATCAAGGGCCCCCTTCAGCTCCCCCGAGGTGGCCTCGAAGGACTTGTTGCTTTTGGCCTCACGATACCCCGGCGACCCTTCGACAGCTTCTGGGTCTTCCCCGGAGCCTCCCCGAAGGGACACCTGGTGAAGCTTTGTGTTTGCGGGTCCCGCGATATTCGTTGGGTAGTTAGAGACGGTGTTCCGCCCCTACGACACAGACATTTTGCTGGCTACTGGTGCTTGCTGCTGCTTTCATTTCGTCTCTGCATGCACGTACTATGCTGTTGTTGCCTGCTGGTTGGTTTCCCAAACCATTTCCTGCTTCTGAGACCCCAACTGAATGAACAGCGAGCACATCTGGAGAACCCAACTACAGCAGCCTTCACCACTAACCAACCATAACAATATATACAGGACGTACAGTACATACGTTGTCTCGTTGCAACAATATAGCATCAACAAACCTTGGCAATCATCGATTCAGAGGATAACTGAAAACAATGACGAAGCAAGCAATACAAATGCAAAACAACTTGTCCCAAAACCGTTCCATTTTCACCACACCATGTCAACACGGATGTATCATTCATTACAATGAAACAACACAACACAGTTGAAAGATCAGCACAGCACCAGCGTTCTCTCAAAATGCTCACAGAAAGGAAAACAAGGAAACAATGTTCCATCCAGACACCGCCTACATACACCATCTTCACCAGGTTAGACTTGTTCCTGTAGATGTCAACTGCAAGTAATGAAATAAACTACACAACTGATTCAATTATTGAAGTCAGTGTATAGGCCTTCAGAGAGGACCAAAGAAAGAATCCTTTTTTACCCTAAGCTTGGCCAGGGAGAAGCTCCGAAGCTGATCCAGAAAGGTACTCTGCTTCTTCCTTTTTTTCCTGGACCATCACCGGGCAAAGCATTAGACTGATTGGCTTCAAAACACGCTTAGCTTTCTTATGCCTCTTCAGGACCGAATGCTCGTACTTTTGCAGTCCTTCCTCGCCTTTTGTACACTGCACAATGGACAATACCACTGACCTTTGGGAACAGAAGTGCGCAATGGTTTCATGCAGTATAGGTGATAAGCATCATCACAACCATCACACAAGACAGTCTCCTCATCATCCTTGTCCTTGAAGCAGCCTCTGCAGAGACAAGATGGGCAATACCAGCATTCTAGGTTTTTTTGCTGCTCACTTGCAATCTGGCTTGTTTTCAGGCATCGGATATGGTAGAACTTGTAAGGGCAGTAAGGATGACCACATACCAAGAATTTCTTGTCGTCATCTTCACATGTGCCACAGCGTTTGCACAAGTTTGACAGGGCAGTTGTTGACAGGTCTGGCTCATTATCTTCCTCCATGCTTGAGACCGAGCTCCCCTCTATTTCACCAGCTAACTCAGTTCCACTAGCAACCTCAGGATGTTCTACTGGCTTGACGATGCTAGCAACCTCGGATGTTCTACTGGCTTGATTATGCTAGCAACCTCAGGATGTTCTACTGGCTTGACGATGCTAGCAACCTCAATATGTTCTACTGGCTTTATTATGCTAGCAACCTCGGATGTTCTACTGGCTTGACGATGCTAGCAGCCTCGGATGTTCTACTGGCTTGACGATGTCAAGCTTTTCACATACATCACAATCATCATGCAAGCTAACAGCTGATTCCTTTTCCTTATTGCTGCAGGCAGAACAGTTCCAGATCGTTGGGTCTTCTTTCATGCTAGGATCGAGTTGCTTGGCACACTCAAAGTGGTACATGGTGTCACATTCATCACAGATAAGCCTTTTTCTTCTTCTACCTTGGTGCCACATTTCTTGCAAGTGCGAATTGATACAGTCCAGATGTCTCAGTTCGTTTTGGTATTGTAGAATGACTAGAATCACATGGGACCAACTGCATGGTAGTAGTCGAGTTCTTTGGGACTTTGTGGACAACACCAAACAAACTTGTTTCCTAATGAAGAATGCAATTAGTAAAATTATTACCAAAATGCAACAACGAAATAGTGACCAGCAAACATGTCCCTGAACCAGAGATAGAAATCCCGGCCGGGGGCCGGGATCCAAAATCCCGGCCGGTTTTTCCTAGTTTCGCAAATTCAAATTTTGAATTTCAGTTGGTTTTTAAGCAAATTCAAACGAATTTCGTCCGGGTTTTTTCTGGGAAATCCGTTATCGTCGTTTTTTTCCCGCCGGCGATCGATTTCCGAACAGTTTTTGATCCCTACCCTGAACACACAACTTACCACTGCCCTGTGCTCAGCTACCTCAACTCCAGAAGCCTATAAAGAATCTTTCCATTAGCATTGCCCAGCAAAAAAAAAGGAATTATATCAACAAGTGAAAGCCTCCACAACATTGAGGCGTGGTTATCCAGTGTGCAGTAATAGAAGTCTCTAAGTCAGGAAAAGAAACACCACAAATTTACCTGCTTTTGATAGGAAGCTCATGAAATGATTGAAATATGGCTCGCTAAACCTGTCATCTCTCGCCAACTTGTTCAAACTTCTCCCATACCTACAGCATATACAAATATAAATATACAAACGAAGACACAATATTCAAAATATTTTGCCTAATGTTGCACAACTTCTGGTAATGTTTGGTGCATTAGCAATAGCAAGCCAAAATAAATCACAGATGAAAAGTGAACACCAAAGATAAGAGAAGCAACGTAAGATCACTGGTTTGGTCTTTGAGAGGCGAGGAGGTGCTAACACCTACACCAAATCTAATCGTCCGCTGATTTGCCCCCAAACGTTATAAACTTATAATATTATTTCTTGCCAACAGTCTATTTAAGAAAAGTGTGAAAAGGGGTAAATGAAACCTCCTCACTTGGATTGAAGCCTCAGCATTGAGCAGGCGTGCATGGCAGCATGAGTGACATGTTCCAGATCCTGTGTGTTCACGAATGCCTTCCTCCTCCTCTCCGTCAATCTGACGGTCAAACTTGTTGTCCAGTTGAACGGAGAGGCTCAAGGGAGTCAGCATAGTGAGTACAGCGGATGAAGCGGGCAGAGAGAAAGTAGATCCCTCCTTGATCCCGGTTTTGCCTCAAGCCTATCCTAACTACTACGGTGAAGGAGCAGTTCAGAGAACAGGCATCCTCCTCCATTGGAGTCTGTAGTTTGACGATTCAAACAATTTGGAAGGACCAAACTATATGCTGAAAATAAACACAAACAGGCAGCGGAACATCAACAGAATCATTCCATCAACTGGCTATATCCAGAACTTCTCATCCTTTGAATTTATGCGGCTAAACGGACAAAAGACAGGAGGGGGACCTTTATCAAACTAAATAGGGTACAAAGGTCCGACTCTAGGTGTGATATAGAAAAAGCTACCTGCTGGATATCATCGTCAAACAGCGCAAGGTTCTGTGCATAATCTCCATTTCTCATCTTGGCATCAATCTTTTCCAAATTAATGACCTTGTCAGGCTTATTCACATGGAAAGTTCCAACTAGCAAATCACACAACAAGGCAAACTTCTCCGAGACTAAAATGTCGAGGAGAGCATTGTTGCACATTGCTTTGTTGGCACCCAGAGACGCTGCAGTTGCATCTTTTAATGCAACAGATGCAACAATCTCTTTAGCATCCACCACTCCGCTAGGGTGCTCTTCCGGTGCTCCTTGGCCCTTACCTACGTTACCCTGGTAATCACAGAGAAAACTTGTGTGAGGAAATTATTCTGACCATGGTAAACCTTACACACAAGGTTGTTCCTTTAATTAAATATGTCCTGAACAAGAGAATCATTACTGACTTGTTGCACGGATTGGCAAAGATTGGATCTGAGTGCATCACGGATGCAGCTCTGAATTCCTCCGCCCTGGTTCACACTTGGGGATTGCAGGAAGCCCTCCAATGTGTCCCTCCAGGTAATCCAATGTCGGGCGAGCCTTTGGTGCCCGGCTTGCGGAGAATGGCAACTACGTGCCACCGTGTTCACGTAAGTCTACACAAAGAAACAAGCAAAGGAGGCACATTGAACACGAGTGTGTAGAAATTTGACATCACAGGAGAATGAAAAGGCGACTTGCTCCTCGACAACGAAACATCCAACACCAAACCAATACAATAGCCCCATACGGTAACATCCATCGGGCACAAGATTCTTAGCATTTCAAGAACCGAATCTACAAATCTTGGCACACGAAGACGAAATCTTGACGGGTGGGTGTCAGTCACCACGAAGCCAGATAAATGGAAGTTCAAACTTAAGATCAAAACCATTAAGATGGCTGAGACAAGAAAAAGGAAGGGTACAGGAATGCTTACCGCTCCGGGGCCGGGGCTGGGGGTGGCGACCTTGGCGGCGCGGCGGCGCTTGTAGGTGACGACGTCGGCTGGCTGTTGCTCCGCCGGCGGGCGGCGCTTGGGCGGGGGTGGGGGCCGGTTGGCACCGCCCTCGGAGGCCATCTGGAGGTAGCTATAGCATGCCCAAGAAAGAGCGAGCCGAGATTGGAATTGGAAGCGAGGCCTAAGGAAGGATGGGAGGGAGCAAAGGCAGATAGCAAGGAAGCGGGGAGAAGTTTCTAGGGTTTGGGGGGATGGTTGCGGGGGGAGGATTTGGGATCTCGCGGTGAGAGGAGCAAGGCGCCGCCTCGGAGGGAGAAGAGGAGACAAGACGAGAGGCGGAGGAGCGGGAGGAAGAAGATTTGGGCCTGTTTGGTAAGTTTTCGCAGCTTCAACAACCCCAGTCTCGCGACTCGGAAGGTGTTTTAGTTAAAGTTGGCTCCGGCTCCGGCTCCGGCTACAGGGATGACCGAACTACCTAGTTTTGTAACTTAAGAGTATTTTTTTTCTTCATATCACTTAACTAATAACAGTTTAATAAGTTATGCCATCTTTTTCACCTACATTTGGAATTTTTACTCGAATTTTTTAAAATAAAACATGCATAAATATATGAAGTTCATAACAAAGGTTCTAATTCAATAACTATCGTAACAAAAGTTCGTAACAAAGACAAACATAGTATTGTATCAAATCACACATAATCAAATCAAATATTGTATCACCTCGCAAATATTCAAAGCATCCACCGGAATAATGTATCACCACACAAACTCAAAAGCATTCAGAACACTACTATTCAATTGCGTCTTCCAAAAATTGACCATTCAAGTGCATTCCAAACTCACATGTTCATTCAAAACATTACAAAATTGTTTTTTCCAACTCAAGGCATCCATTACAACAAAATCACAAGAAACTAATGGATTGGTTAACCATTTTACAATAATTTCATCAATGCGTTCAGAATCCTCTTCTCCGGTAACATTCTAAAATTTGGTTTGTTTCTGAAGCTTTAAAAATAAAAACAACCATTTGAATTTTCTTGTTTAAGTTCTAGCTTAATTTGAATTTTTATAAATCAAAAAAATTTAATGTGAATAATCTAAAATTAAATTAAAAATTGTTTTATTTGGGTTCCTTGAGTTCTAGATAATTTTTTGGAATTTTTCGTCATCCTCGTGAGATGCTTCTCAATGATTGACCCTTAGGGGTTAACCTCCTTTGAAATTGCAACAAGCGGGTTGAGTACAAAGTTGTACTCGCAAGACTTACAAACAAAAGAATATATAGATGCATTCATGTATCAAATGAAATGCTACTACACTAAGCAGTTTTCAGTATAAAGCGGTTTTCTTTGCAATAGAGTAATAGATTGTAAAACAATTTAGCAACTCTATTTTTAAATATTTAAATAACAGTGAGGCAACATTTGTAAATATAATTAACATCCTAGAGGTGACTTCCCAACAGCCACCACAACATAGCACGAATTACCCATTCGTACCACCTGATTTCAAGTTTTAATGAAAATGTTGCAGTCTAATTCTTGCACGACCTAACTAAACATGTCCATAACCTAGAATGGGGCTATTCAAATAGATTAAACCCTGTAGGGGGTGTACAACTTTACCCACATGTGTGAGACCCCGGTTTATCGGGCTTGTAATGCTTAACCATCCACTTGGCCCTAGCATCACAAATCAGATAATCCGAGACTCGAGACATGTATACTTCCTAAATGCAAGATACACACGCCCTAAAAGTTCATGCATCAATCCCATTCATTCACATAGAACCAAGCAAAAGCAACCATCCGTAAGATAACATAAATAAAGGATAGTTATTACAAAAGAGAGGCCGACCGCCAAATGACATATAATGATAGAATTTGAACAATGAAGCAAAAAGTGCCACAAGATGGCTATAAAACAAAAGAGCCAATCAAGGTGCCTTTAACCCACAAGGCAACCGACCGACCGCCAAGCTAGTCGTCAATCCACAAAGACATCTCACAAAAGTGAGGCCCTAGGGGCTCACCTTCTTCCCCAGAACACAAGCAATGCAAGAAAAGCCGGTGAGTACTTTGAATGTACTCGCAAGACTTACATGTGGAATAACAAACCTGTACATATACTACATGCAAGCTCATTGAAGTGGAGGTCAGATGTTTCATTTTAGCGTAAAGCAAGTTTCCATTTGCAATAATGTAATAGATTGAAAGCAATTTAACAAATCTGTTCTTAATGTTCAAATAACCAAAGAACAAAATTAATAACAAGAATAGACAACAATATCCCGAAGTGACTAACCCATTAGTCACCACAACAATAGCATGAATTACCCATTCATACCAACCATGTCAAAATTTTAATTTTAAAAGGTTGTAGTCTAGTTCTTGCACGACCTTACCAAGCATGTCCATAACCTAAGACGAGGCTATTCAATAGTTTTATACCCTCGCAGGTGTACCAATGTACCCACACGCCTGCATCGCTTTTCGCCACATGATTAGCATACTTCCTTTGGTATGCCTAAGACAACTAAGTCCTACGAGACATTTCCAATATTGTGAATTAACTACGAGCCGCCTGTATGGATAGAAACCCATACGCTGTGTCGAGTCATTGTAAAGCCTCTGGCCAACTACCCGCCGCAGTAAAGCCTTGGACAACTATAATGCTCCTCGAGGTGGAGAGCCTACCCGAATCTCCACCACCGCACACCCAACACAAGAACACATATCCTTTTTCACACAACACACACAACCCCTCCTCGCGACTCTGAGATAACACACGCCAAAGTACTAAGTCAAGAGAGGTCCCATATCCTCTCAAGTGGTTAGCACGCATAAGCGCTTGGCTTAGTGACACAAGTAACTCGGTCCTTGATGGCCTAGGCACCATTCCATTCACACCAACTGATCACACCAACATACCATTGTGCCCAAGTCTAAAACAATTTTATTTTCAGTTTTTGACTTTACAAAGTAACAAAGCACAAGTGCTGGACATAATAGAATAATAAATAAATGTGTGATCAAGATCATCGACTAAACTCGATGATCGCCCATTGCTACCGAAACTAAGCATTTCTAAGCAATTAATTCGTATGCTACTAAATGACAAGAGCTCATCCATCGAACTCAAATCATAGCAAATAACCTAGGCTCATGGTAGTAAAGGAGAATCAATTCCTACAGATTATGCAACTATAGGATTCTAACCATAATTTAACACAAAATAGCAATGCATACATACAAGTCGAAATCAATATATTAGACTTGAAAAATAATGGGATTAACATGATCAAACTGCTTGCCTGTCTGCTGTGGGTCAAGATGTTGCTGAGGATCAATAATGTGGTCAACGTGCTCTTCGGATCCTACCGAGAAAGCAAAAAGTAACCGATAAGAACGAATAAAATGCAAAGACCCAATAAGAAACATCTCCAAAATTCTGAAAGTTTTAAAGATCAAGATCATGATTTATAAAGAATTTAGCAACAAGAACCAATTGATTTGGATTCTTAATGCCAAAGATATGACCAAAACAATTTTGCTCAACTTTTATAAATCAAAATGCTACTATTCATTCACAAAATTTTCTGAGCTATACCGAGGTTGGAACCATTTTTAGATTAAAGTTTAGTTAAAAACATAACCAACAAAATTTGAATCAACCAAAAGGATTTAAAATGAATTAGTTATGCATTTAAAAGTTATCACCTTTTTCAGCTTGATAAATAAATCCTTTCGAAAATCGAAATTTAAAAGACGTGGCGAACGAGGAGCGTTGATCTTGGATCCAACGGTCCGCGCCCCAATGCTGCTGACGCTACGCACGCCTGTCAAAACTCGTCGTTAACCGCTGATCTCGATCCAACGGTCCACGACCACTTTGGTCGGAGCGCGGGCGATCCAGACCTCGTCGTCCGCCGCTGATCCGGATCCAACGGCTCATGTGGACCCCGCGTTGAGCGGTTTGAACGCTCTCGCGACGCGAAGCCGTGGATCTGAGATCCAACGGTCCACGCTATTCGCATCGGGCCGCTGATCTTGGATCCAACGAGTCACAGCATCGAGACGCGCGGCGAATTCAAAATTTCCGCGAACGCGGTCAGATCTAAGGATCGACGATCCGCGACGACTCACGCTCAAACACCCGCCCCGCTGTCCCCCAAAAACGACGGAAGAATGTCAGCCACGGCGGTTCCGGCCATGGCGGTGCGAGCAAGTGCCCAAAATGGGTCCCAAACATCATTACGCACTTAATGGTACCAATGAATTCTACCGCGTGGTCCGTAACGCCGCAAGAAGTCAAGAAAACCGAGGTGGTCCAAAATGACCAAAACGAAACGCAAAAGCGCCACCGCGGTTCAAGGGAGCAAAGCCAGCCACTAGGGACTAAAGAGGAGCTACCGAGCGCAATGGATGCGCCGAGGAGAGTCAAGCCGCCGGCGAGGAGGAACGCTTGCTTTGGCCGAAAAGGGGAAATCCAGATTCACTCGCCCCGGACAGATTGAACCGAATTGAGTGAGGGTTAAGCTTCAGTGAGTAGAGGGGGAGCAGAGGGAGTAAAGACTTGAAGAAGAAGGCCCGTGGCCGCACCGACTCCACCGAGCTTCAAAACCGGCTACAATGGCGGCCAAGGATTCTCAAGATCTCGCGCCCAATAACTTGTGAGTGCTAGCTAGAGTTGCAGAGGTGCTAAAGGAAGCTAAGGGAGAAACAAAGGAGCTTAAATAGCCGGGATGGCCGAGAGCAACGGCGAGATACTGCTCGGGTCAACCCGCTGCTCGAGCGCAAGAGAGCGACGGAGCGGTTGGAGAGTGGACGCTGGCGAGGAGCACGACGGCATTAAATGCGCAGAGAGCCGCTGAAAGGCGATCGACGGCGACGGCACGCCATGATTTTTCTTCTTCAGACGCCATGGCCGACGCCGACGCGAGCCGACCGGAGGAAGGAGACGACGCTACGACCGCCGGATTGAAATCGAACTACCGAGCGGATTACAACGGTTCTGGCTGCTCGGCGATCAAGAGCCGCTCGATGCCGATCCAACGGCTCGCAACGCCCGCGCCGACCGAAGTCGCACCGGCAAGCAGTAGTTGATCGACCGAGTCAAGTGGCTCGAGCCCGAGTCCGTTCAACCCGAGGAACAAGGCAAATCGCTTAGAATTTGAATTTTAAACATCCGATTTTTGAGGAATTATTTGAGGTAGCAAACAAACTCCAATATTTCTGAAATTTTAACTCGAGCTTGTCGATGTAGGAGGAACCTTCCATAAAATTTTCAGAGATTTTCATGATATGAAATTTTATCCGAAATTCCGTAAGAGGGAAAATAGGGTTTGACCAGCTTGACTTGCCTCCTAAAATTATCAAATAATTTCTAAAAATCATAAGATAATTCAGAGGTGTTGCCAAGCCTCCCTAGAACTCAGGAAAATACTCCTAAAGGTTTGGCACAAAATCTATGCCAAGGAGGTTTTTGATTAGAGTCACTTTGAGGATTTGATTTTGATTTTCCATAATTCTTTTAAAAGAATTACAAAATGACCAAGGCTTCAAGCCGAAGAAAAGTTTTAATTTCTTCTAATTTTCTTACATTTGAAACACAAATCCAAATTTGGGATGTTACAAAACCTCCCCATTACAAAAATCTCGCCCCGAGATTTGGCTCACTCTAAAGAAAGTGGATAGTCCGCACGAGACGATCTTCCTTTCCCAAGTAGCCTCATCCTCGTAATGGTTCGACCAATCGAACTTTGAGGAATCGATGGTTTTATTCCTTGTTCTTCGCTCACCATCGAGTATGCGAACCTGATGCTCGCGATAGGTCAAATCCTCTTGACATCGAGGGTTTCCAACTGGCTTCCTCGCTTGGAACACTGAGGCACTTCTTTAGTTGGGACACGTGGAACACATCATGTACCCTCGAGTGCACTGCAAATCCAACTTATAAGCAATCGCCTTTCTTCTCGATAACACTAAAGGACCGATATATCGAGGAGCTAGCTTGCCCTTGACGTCAAACGCTGATGGCCCTTCAAAGGAGAGACTTTAAGATAAACAAAGTCATCGTGCTCAAGCTCAATTCACGACGACGACGATTCGCATAGCTCTTTTGCTCGGATTGAGTGCAGGCGCAAACGATCACGAATGAGTCGGACTTGGCGCCACCTCATTGATCGAGTCCGACCAAAGAAAGGTCTTTCACTGTCTCGCACTCAATTCAACGGGTTCTCGCACTTTCTCCCATACAAGGCCTCGAAAGGGGACATGCCGAGACTGGCATGAAAACTGTTGTTGTAGGAAAACTCGGCAAATGGCAAGTATTTCTCCCAATTCTTTCCATAGGAGAGGGCACAAGCACGAAGCATGTCTTCCAACACTTGGTTGACCCTTTCGTCCGACCATCGCTTGGGGGTGGTATGTCAGTGCTAAAGGTAAGGGGTTCCCATAGCCTCTGCACACTTTGCCAAAAGCGAGAGGTGAAAAGAGAACCACGGTCCGAGACAATTGTCTTAGGTACCCCATGTAAGCTCACGATGCGGGCTATGTAGAGATCCGCCAAAAGACCTACACGGAGATCCGCTCTTAATCGGAAGGAAGTGCGCCACCTTAGTTAGCCGATCAATGACAACCTGATGGCATCATTGCCCTTGAGGTGCGAGGCGCATCGTGATAAAATCCATCCCGATCAAATCCCACTTCAATTCGTGAATAGGCAAAGGTCAAGGCAATTACCGACGCCGATGTTCGGCCTTGACACGACGACACACGCCGACTCTAAGAATGAACTTCGCAATCTCCTCTTCATTCGGTCCACCAAAATCTCCGACGGAGATCTTGATACATCTTTATGGCCCCGGATGAATAGACAAAGGCGAATCATGGGCTTCGCGGAGGATCAGATCCCGCAATTCCATGTCCTTTGGAACCACAAGATGTTGCCCGAACCTTACAACACCATGCTCATCCTCGAGAAGCACTTGGTCGTACCATTCTTGATATTTTCCTTGATGCGGCTCACCCATCATCCGATTGTTGAGCGATCTTAATCCGATCCACCAAGGTTGGTTGCACAACCAAGGCAAAGAAGAGAACCATGCTCAACCAATCCCAAGTTGAGACGATGAAATTCCTCCGTATGGGTGGGTTGAAACTCCCGAACAATAAGGCATTGCAATGCGCTTTCCGATCGAGCGCAGCAAGAACGACATTAGTCTTGCCCGGATGGTAGTGAATACCCATATCATAGTCCTTGATCAACTCCAACCATCTCTTTGCCCGAGGTTCAGATCCGTTGGGTGAACAAATACTTTAGGCTTTTGTGATCCGAATACACTTCGCAACGACACCGATTAGGTAATGCCGCCAAATCTTAAGTGCATGAATCACCGCGGCTAATTCCAAGTCATGGGTAAGATAGTTGAGTTCATGAGGTCTCAATTGCCTTGATGCATAGGCCACTACCTTGCTTTCTTGCATCAGACACAACCGAAGTCTTCGACGAGAGGCATCGCAAAAGATATCGCTTTGATGAATATCGGAAGAACGAGGACTGGAGCGTGGTCAAACGCTTGAGCACTTGGAAGCTTTCTCACAAGCATCGGACCACAAGAACTTCTTGTCCTTCTTGAGCAACTCCACCATCGCCTTCATGATCTTGGAGAAGTTCTCGATAAACGGCGATAATACCCACTAAACCGAAAACTCCGCACTTCGCCATCAAGTAGGTCAACCCATGAAAGAACATCGCCGACCTTGCTAGGATCAACGGCCACGCCCCCGCCGAAAGAACATGACCCAGAAGGCCACTTCCTTCAACCGTAACGCGACTTGTCAATTTTGCATACACCGGTGCTCACGGCTTGCCCAACACAAGTCTCGATGCTCATTATGTTCCTCATCGCCCTTGAATAGATAAGAATATCGCCGATGAAGACCACGACAAACTTATCCAAATACTCCATGAATACCGAATTCATGAGGTTCATGAACAAGGCAGAGCATTGGTTAAGCCAAATGACATAACGGGTATTCATACAAGCCATAGCGAGTAGAGAAAGCCGCCTTTGAATATCCTCGTGTCGATCCGAACTTGATGATATCCCACTCTCAAATCAATCTTGAGAATACTCGAGCTCCAGCTTAATTGATCAAAGAGATCATCAATGCGGGCAAGGGATACTTGTTCTTACTGCTACCTCATTAAGCTTGACGGAATCGACAACATGCGCGCAAAGTATTGTCCTTCTTCTTTACGAAGATTGCAGACAACCCCACGGAGATGAGCTAGGCGATAAAACCTTTTCTTGCAGCTCACCTCATTGTTTCTTCAACTCCACCAACTCGCTCGGTGGCATCCGATAATGCCTCTTTGAAATCGGGGGCACCGAACCAACTCAATGACAAACTCGAGGTCTCGAACCGTGGCATCCCCGAAGATCTTCAGAAAGACATCAATGAAGTCACGAACCGTGGGGACTTCACTAATATCTAGAGCGGCTTCGCACTGCGCCAAGAGATGCGGGCCTAGCAAATGCAAAAAAGCTTAACCCGCCACGGAAGGACTAGATAGAGAGACACACTTCTTGGCACAATCGATTTGTCCCTTATGCCGAGACAACCAATCCATACCAAGAATTACATCTAGATTTGTGTGAATGGAGGAGGATAAGATTCATGAGGAATCTCACTCCTCAATTTCAATTGGGACATCCCTACACTCGATTCACTCTCAACTCCAACCCGGAGAGCGAATGAGCAAGGGGATTAACAATGGAGTAAAGAGGAGCTCACTAATAGCAGAAAAGACTCGTAAATAAAGAATGAGATGCTCCCGAATCAAACAAAACAAAGAGTGTAATGAGAGTTAACAGAAGTGTACTCAAAGACGACGCCGGTGCCTCCCGTGCCTCCTCTCGGAGATGAGGTTGACGCGACCACTACCCACACCTTGGGTAGTAGGGACTATCTTCAGGTCCTGAGAAGAACCACCTCCTGGCCCGTGTCCTCCATTAGGACGAGGGGCTTCTCCTGTCTTCTTAGGGCATTGGTTCGCATAATGCCCCTTCCGTTGTAGGCGGCAAGTGACTCGGCACCGGCCATGGGGCTACCATCGACTCGCAGTGCACGTGATTGGGGCACGGCCGCAAGGACGAAGAACAAAGCCGACGGCCTCGGTGCCGGGTCACGACGCGACCCGAGACTGACCAAGCGAGATAGCTGGCCCTAGAGGACTTGTGGGCCTCCCACTTACGCTATGGAATCCACAAGCGCCTCACCGAGTGCTCAGCGACAATGGCCTTGTCCACCAAGGCCCGGAACCGAAGTCGACGATGGATAGCTTGTCCCAAGCTCCTCGCACAAACCATCCTTGAACTTTTCTTGCTTGGCCTCATCAGGGCTACCTCCTCCGAGCATAACGAGCCAAATGGTTAAACTCGCATGTGCATTCAGAATCGTGAAACGCCTTGTCCGAGCGACAAGAACTCCTTCTTCTTCAATTTCATCAGCCGAAGGAATGTGACTCGACTAAGGCGCGCGAACTCCTCCTGTGTGACGGTGGCCTGTCAGCCGCATGGCGAAAGCTCTCCCACCAAGACAAAGCCGCACCTCCACCGGTGCGATGCGTAGCGCTTTCTCGTGCTCCCGCATCAAGCTTGCGCGGCTTCCGCCCACCGCACGGCCGCCGTTCAAGGCTAAGCGGGTCCTCGACTCGAGAATGTGGGGGTCAAAAGAAGAAACTCCGCAAGTCCCCACGCCGGTGTCCACTCCTTGCCCGATCCCGGCACCGGTAAGGGCGGAAGTGCGCGCGATGACGCCCATAAGAACCCTCTTGTCCTCTCGCACGGCTGCGCTGATTCAAGAAGGACCTCGCCATGGTCGAGGAGGAGGAAGATCTCGTCCGACCAAATGATCGCCTTGGCCGCACGCAAAAGGCCCGCCATCCCGCTACAAGAAACTTGGGTTAAAAACTAGACTCGAAAGCAAAGCCGAAATGAAGCAAAAAGCTAATGACTAGGGAAATGGAATACCCCCTAATCGAAAGCCAAAAACAACAAGTATATAAACTTGAACATGCTTATAAAAAGACTCAAAAACAGTAACGAATTACCAACCAAAGCTCAACTTCCCAATACAACTAACCCGTATTGAATGAACGAGTAATTGATTGAGAAAATAAAAATCGAATATAACGCCGATCTAATACCACTAAAGAGCAAGGTTACATCAACGAAAATAGTGTTAGATACATAGCTAACTAATATCACGTCTCACCCTTCTATTCCCACAAGTTTTAGTTGATTAAACTCTCATTTTCTACCCCATTAGAAACCATCGAGCTTGCTGTCCGGAATTGAAGTTGTCAGAGCGATTTTGCATCCAAGCTCCCAAATAAGTCTTCCATTCTAGAAACTTCAAAATCGCACACTTCAATTTGCCAAGCTCTGGTCCGATCGTAAACCATTGAGCTTGTCCGTCTGAAATTGAGGTGTGTCAGTCAGATTCCACATCCAAGCCTCTAGCCGAAATTTTCAGTCCAGAAACTTCAAAACCCTAAGCACTTCAATTTGCCAAACTTAGTGGTTCCCAAGACCCATTTAAACGATGACAACTATCTTTGAAGGAAGGAGAGGAAATCAATTTTCAAACTCAAATTAGAGTAAGATGAGAGGAGAAAGCTA
Organism: Hsuehochloa calcarea; assembly: GCA_036346395.1. NCBI lineage: Eukaryota > Viridiplantae > Streptophyta > Magnoliopsida > Poales > Poaceae > Hsuehochloa > Hsuehochloa calcarea. The sequence goes on from CM070601.1 coordinate 45,535,440, forward strand.
AGATAGGTAAGGAGTAAAACTGAGAATTCCTTAAGCTTTCATAAATCATTTGATACTTTGAAATTAGGGTTTTCCAAAATATCCTAAAGACGACTCAAGCTTAGGTTACTACGGTCAAGATGGCTCGATACCAAACTTTGTGAGACCCCTGCTTATCGGGCTTGTAATGCTTAACCATCCACTTGGCCCTAGCATCACAAATCAGATAATCCGAGACTCGAGACATGTATACTTCCCAGAAATGCAGTATACACACCTCCTTACAAAGTTCATGCATCAATCTCATTCATTCACATAGAACCAAGCAAATGCAACCATCCGTAAGATAACATAAATAAAGGATAGTTATTACAAAAGAGAGGCCGACCGCCAAATGACATATACGATAGAATTTGAACAATGAAGCAAAAGTGCCACAAGATGGCTATAAAATAAAGAGCCAATCAAGGTGCCTTTAACCCACAAGGCAACCGACGGACGCAAGCTAGTCGTCGAATCCACAAAGACATCTCACAAAAGTGAGGCCCTAGGGGCTCACCTTCTTCCCCGCAAACAAAAGCAAATGCAAAAAGCCAATGAGTACTTTGAATGTACTCGCAAGACTTACATGTGGAATAACAAACCTGACATATACTACATGCAAGCTCATTGAAGGAGGTCAGATGTTTCATTTTAGCGTAAAGCAAGTTTTCATTTGCAATAATGTAATAGATTGAAAGCAATTTAACAAATCTGTTTAATGTTCAAATAACCGAAAGAACAAAATTAATAACAAGAATAGACAACAACAATCCTCGAAGTGACTAATCGTTGGACCGTAGAAGGCGACTAGAGGGGGTGAATAGGAGCACGCCACTTTTTCACAAATTATGAACTCAATACAATTTCACTCCAAGAACTATTAGTAAGCTATGAAGATCAATATACCAAGACAATGGAAGACTAGTATTGAATCCAATAAAAACCCCTAAGCAATGCGACAATAATCAAGAAGAATCAAAGCAACACAAGCATCGCGCGTCTCGACCAGAGGAACCGGCCGGACCGATTGTCGCGCGGTCGGACCGGTTATATATCGGGCGGTCGGACCGCTCCAAATCGGGTCGGACCGGTGGTGACGGGCGGTCGGACCGGCAGCTACACGTAACCGATCCAAACAAGAAAATCACCGATGACGGTTGCAATTAGGTCTAACTTTTGATTCTCAACTCCAAACTTCACGAAACTTTGCACACACCTTCTATGCTATTGAGGACCTATTCCAATCGAATATTATGATAATTTTGAACGATCTTGAGCAATTACCAATTGATTAATGTAAGGTCTAAAACCGCAAGAACGAAAACTTGATCCTAAAGCTTGTTCGTGAGGGATTGATGATCAAGATTATGCTAGATAGATTCACACATATCACAGCAAGCTAATTCACGGAAAGAATCAATCACAAACTCGCGGATCAAAGAAAGCCCTAAAACACGAAATTGAAAGCAAGAACGAAAAGAGACTTATCTCAAGCAAACCTTGCATAGATTGATTTCGTGATTGTTGCCGGATTACATCCACACCATCATGGATCGCTGAACAATCAAAGATCACGAATTCACCACAAACCATCAAGAGCCCTTGCCTCCACCTCAACTCCCTAAAGACAATTAGGTTTTGAAACATAAAAAGGCCGAGAGAAAGAGGTGCAGCCACCATCTCCTCCTATTTATAGTGGAGGCCTAAAACTCTTAGGGTTTGACTTTCTTGGGCCCCGCTAAGGCCCACTAACAAACGGGTCACACACGCACGCTTCGCTGGCCGTTTTAACTTTTTGACCTAAAACGCCTCACCATGCATCATGGATTCACCAATAGGTCACCCTTGTCCATCTTGTGTCACGCTTGAGTCGTTGACTCACCCGCATCGCCGATCGCTCGACCTCAACTCTTCAAGTCTAGTCCCGATTCTCTCGCCGCTGACCGTCGCTGACCACCAAGCTACCCGCACAACCACGCACAAGAAAACACGATTCGGAACAAGTTCTTCACAACTTGACCCATGTTAGTCAAAACATGCATCATGCAAATCATATGCCATGAAACCAATGACTTTGACCTAACAAATCAACATCGCCACGGTTGGCCGACGTCATAGAAACCGGTCCGACCGCCCAGTGAGCCGGCCGATCGCTTCATGGCCGGCCTGACCGCTTCCTCGTGAGCCTGGCCGACCGCCAAGAACTTAGCCGAATTTCATACCTCAAAACCGAAACCTTCGAAACTTAAATCCAATAGAACTTCTTATCGAGACTCCAAAAATTATGAGACCAAGTGCATTGGGATCCTCACTTGCCGCAACACCTATTTTTGGCCCACTGCTTTGAACACTTTGTCATCGCCGGTCCGATCGCTTCACCGGCCGGCCCGACCGATTTGGGACCGGCTCGACTGCACGCAAGGACCGGCCGGACCGCCTCGAGCAAGAAGCTCAGAACTTTGTCGAAAACGCTGAAACGACAAACCGTAAACGCCATTGCCAATTGTCACATCATCCTAAGATCCGAACATATACCCATGAAATCCACAATCTCCCTTGATGAACACATTGGCAATTATCCAAAAAGAAAGTAAGAGGTTTGAAAACGAAGTTTACTCGCTAGCAGACAAAGGCACAACTTGGTCCATAAGCAAGAAAAAGCAATGTAAATGACCAAGCCGCATCGTAATAGTATAGGCATGTGAGACAACTCAAAAGTAAGCATAAAAACTTTGATTTTAAAAGGGTCAAAATTCTCACATGAGGTCCATATGAAAGAACAATTGTTCAATTGACCTATGATCATTGTGAGGATAAAAGAATGCAATTCAAGTTCGTAATATTCAATAAGACAATAAGAATGCAACTCAAGAACTCCCCTCACTATGATCCTCAATTTTCAAATTTTCGCCCCTTTGTATAAACTTCTCCCCAACAAAGAAATATATTCTCATTAACACATCTTCTCTTCTCATTTAACACATCTTCTCCCTTGACAATGGATTCATCAAGGAATCACGCCTTCCTCTCATCCAGAGATAACAAATAGAAAATAAAGGAAGAAGCAAAACATGAGAAGCAAAAGAGGAATATGCATGAAGTGCAATGGAGTGGCTTCATTTTTTGTATTTTTCAATTTTTGATTACAAGAAGTTTTGGAGATTACCCAAAAGAACAAGCTAGTATATCTAATATTGCACAAACAAGATATCAAGCCCCGATAAATTAGCAAGATCATGGTAAGACATATATATCAAAGCTAAGCACAAAGGATCAAAAGTAAAGCAAGAGATTTGATCAATTTAAGCAACGCTCAAATTCAAAGAAGTTCATCAACAGGATCCTAAAGTCAAATTGGCCATGTCAAAATGTCAAAGTGAGATCAAAAATCTAACAAAGACCACATTAAGAGTCAATCAAGTCCCGTATTGAATCATTTTGCTCAAAATTTTGTAAGCGCCCATTTGTCAACATTTTTCTCATTTGCATTGAATATTGAAGTTGACTAATGATCTAACTTAGTGACAAGATCCTGGACTAGGAGCCATCCACAAACTCATCCTAAGCTTCGACCAAAAGTTGATTAAAGGTGTACCAATGTACCCACACGCCAGACCGCCTTTTTGCCACATGATTAGCATACTTCCTTTGGTATGCCTAAGACAAATAAGTCCTACGAGACATTTCCAATATTGTGAATTAACTACGAGCCGCCTGTATGGATAGAAACCCATACGTTGTGTCGAGTCATTGTAAAGCCTCGTCAACTACCCGCCGCAGTAAAGCCTTGACAACTACAATGCTCCTCGAGGTGGAGAGCCTACCTGCACTCCACCACCGCACACCCAACACAAGAACACATATCCTTTTCACACAACACACACAACCCTCTCCCGCGACTTGAGATAACACACGCCAAAGTACTAAGTCAAGAGAGGTCCCATATCCTCTCGTGGTTAGCACGCATAAGCGCTGGCTTAGTGACACAAGTAACTCTGGTCCCTGATGGCCTAGGCACCATTCCATTCACACCAACCGATCACACCAACATACCATTGTGCCCAAGTCTAAAACAATTTTATTTTCAGTTTTTGACTTTACAAAGTAACAAAGCACAAGTGCTGGACATAATAGAATAATAAATAAATGTGTTATCAAGATCATCGACTAAAATCGATGATCGCCCATTGCTACCGAAACTAAGCATTTCTAAGCAATTAATTCGTATGCTACTAAATGACAAGAGCTCATCCATCGAACTCAAATCATAGCAAATAACCTAGGCTCATGGTAGTAAAGGAGAATCAATTCCTACAGATTATGCAACTATAGAATTCTAACCATAATTTAACACAAAATAGCAATGCATACATACAAGTCGAAATCAATATATTAGACTTGAAAAATAATAGGATTAACATGATCAAACTGCTTGCCTGCTTGCTGTGGGTCAAGATGTTGCTGAGGATCAATAATGTGGTCAACGTGCTCTTCGGATCCTACCGAGAAAGCAAAAAGCAACCGATAAGAACGAATAAAATGCAAAGACCCAACAATAAACCTCTCCAAAAATTCTGAAAGTTTTACAGCAGCAAGATCATGATTTATAAAGAATTTAGCAATAAGAACCAATTGATTTGGATTCTTAATGCCAAAGATATGACCAAAACAATTTTGCCCAACTTTTATAAATAAAAAATGCTACTATTCATTCACAAAATTTTCTGGAGCTATACTGAGGTTGGAACCATTTTTAGATTAAAGTGTAGTTAAAAACATAACCAACAAAATTTGAATCAACCGAAAAGGATTTAAAATGAATTAGTTATGCATTTTACAAGTTATCACCTTTTTCAGTTGATAAATAAATCCTTTCGGGAAAATCAGAAATTTAAAAAGACGTGGCCGAACGAGGAGCGTTGATCTTGGATCCAACGGTCCGCGCCCCAAATGCTGACGCGCGCACGCCGCGGGGTCGCTAAACTGGTCGCAAACTGCTGGATCTCGATCCAACGGTCCACGACCACTTTGGTCGGAGCGCGGGCGATCCGACCGAATCGTCCGCCGTTGGATCTGGATCCAACGGTTCATGTTGTAGGACCGGAAAGGCGACTGAGGGGGGGTGAATAGGCGCTTTCACAATTTTCTCGCCTAAGTCGAATTCAACACGAACTTTACTCCTTTAGCTATGAGAGCTAAGAAGATCAAGAAGCACACAATGGAAGCCTTGTGCCAATTCAATAACCCCGACAACCACACGACACAAATGTGGACACTTAAACTCAAGGGTTGATCGGCACAAAGCGGTCGACCGGCTACCACGGGCGGCTCTGGACCGACGCTCAACCAATGGTCCGACCGCAACTAATCAAGGTCTGAGCGGTGATGCTGTTCGACCCAGAGACAATGGTCGACATATACGCGCCGGATCACCGTTATAAGACCGGCCGACTGGTTCACCCAAAGGTCAAAATCCACCCCAAATCCAAAACGAAATTTGATCCAACTTTTGATTCAACCAATGAAACTTGACCAAATTTCGAGCACACCTCCCTAATGATATTAGAGACCTATTTCTAGCGACGATCCTTCAGATCCACTTCGCAGAATAAATCTCTCAAGGATTTAACAAAGAAGTGCACAAACCCTAGAAAAGTGAAAATCTTTGATTCAAGACTTGCTTGTGGGGATTGAAGGTCTAGATGAGTCTAGGTGTATTCCCACACATCAAAGCAAGACAAAAGGGGTCAAGAGACCAACCGTAAACCGTTGAATCAAGGAAGCACCAAATCCATTCAAATGAGAGAAGAACACAAAGAGGAGACAAACGATCTCTCAAGCAAGCATCACAAGATTGATTGATCTCACAAGATGCTTACAAAGCCACTCCCTCAAGGAGGACAAGAGCTCACCCAAGGAGCATACAATCTCTCCCTCTCTTCCTCTCCAAACCCTAACCCTAGAAAAGCAAGGGGCAAAACAAATGGAAGCTTCAAGAGTTTTCCTTCTCCCCCTTTCCTATTTATACTAGAGAGGTAGGGTTTCTCTTTTTGGGTCTCTTACACATGGGACCCACACACTCATAACTCTTGAAGCAATCGCCTGCTTCACCACGTGTAGGTTGATCAGCGGTTCTCATCGACGCCAAGCCTCTCTTGTCCGAATCCCATCTAACCTCCTGAGACTCGCACCGATATCCGCACCGCCGATCCAACCAAATGCTTTCAATCACCCGCTCGATCCATCTTGTCCATTCTCGCACTGCTGAGTCACACGACCACCCAGATCCCCGATCGCTCGACCTCAGCCTCCAAGCGTAGTCCCGATCAACCCACCGCTGACGCCGCTGACTCGCAAGCCACCGCACAAAGAATAGACAAACAAATCGCTCCGGAACAAGTTCTTCACAACTTGACCCACGTTAGTTCCGCAATGCAATATGCAACAATAAAGCATTGATAACTAAACATTAAACACAATCAACATGCATCAATGCGAACTTGGCTAACCTCCAGTCATCGCGGCTCGATCACTTCACGTGGCCGGTCCGACCGATTTCATGCTTGCCGGACCGCCCCCACAACGGCGGCCGGACCGTCCAAATGACTTAGCCAAAATCTAGCTTGAAAATCCAAACCTTCGGAATTTTCAACTCAATAGAACTTTTGACCGAGCTCCAAAATGATGGGACCACATCCGTGAGACTCCTCACCGCCTACACAACCTATTTTTGGATAAGCCCTAAAATCCATTTTTAGGTCGACCGTCCGATCGCCACCACCGCCGGTCCGATCATCCCACTCAAGCGGTCCGATCACGACACCTCCGGGCCGACTCATCGTGGTCCGACAAAGAAGAAGCAAACCCCAAAACGCGAGATTTTGCAAACCAACAAAGCCATTGCCAATTGACTCATCATCCCGAGATCGTGCACATATCCTCACGATATCCACAATCTCCCTTGATGAACACATTGGCAATTTCAAGAAAATGTGGTTTTTCAAATGAAAAGTAAAATCGCTGCTGATAAAGGCACAACTTGGTCCATAAGCAAGAAAAAGCTTAGGAACCACTAAGCCGCTTTTAATAGTGAAGGCAAGTGAGATAAGGCATTGAACGCACAAAAGATTCAAAATCCGTAAGATGGCCAAAAATCTCACTAAGGTCCATATGAAAGACAATAAGTTCTATTTGACCTTGATCATTGTGAGTCTTCTTGAATTGCAATTCAAATCGTAAAAGGCAATAAAACCCGTAGACTCAACTCACTATGATCACAAATTTTCAAAGAGTTCACAAATTTTTTTGTGTGTGTGTGTGTGTTCTTTTATGCATGAAACCTTATGTGAACTAAAAGCTCTAAAGCAAAGATTTTCTTCAATCCTTCTCCCTTTGACAATGAATTCATCAAGATGCATGAGAGAAGAACGAGCATGAAGAAATGACTTTATTTGAAATTTAGCAAAAGGAGCCACGACCATTATCTATGTAGACAAGACAAGACATATACCCACCATATAAAGAGTAGAAGCTATATTCAATCATGGCAAAACATGTAATGCAAAGCTAACACCAAGATAGCGTAAACTGAGATTAACAATTAAAACCATGAAAGGTTGCTCAATGTCATAGATTCACTAAAAGCAACCAAAAATGAGTCAAGCCATGTCTATAAGTAAAAGAGACTCAAAACAAGAATTGAGGCATTTTGAGCATTAAGAAAATTCTTTGAAGCAAAGCTCAAGCACTTAGCCCTTTTGGGCAATTTTACTTTTTCTTTCTCTTCTTTTTTTATCGTGCTAGATCTCAAGCCTTGTCACACCATCTCAAGCGATAAGCTTAAAAGAGTGGTCTAGGTCATCCAAAACTCCCCGAGTTCATGCCTAGTGCAATGGCAAGCCGTCTCATGAGAAAGGATTGGTGAGATCAGTTTTTCAAGATTGTAAAATCTTTTTTTCATTTGCTTGACTTAAGAAGATAAAAAGCTCATTTTTCAACTCAGAATAAATTCAAGACTCAATTCAACTTGTAAGACATGGCGAGAATCATAAGCGGATCACTAGAGCAAAACTAGTCACAAGATCCAACAAGACATGATTTGATTCAAATTTCTCACAGATATAAAGCTAGTAAGTCAAAAGCTAAGCCACACACGAAGAACCATAAAAGAGGTCTAGCAGACTATCAATCGATATGACAAGGTATAGAATATGAGAACAAGTCATACAAGGATAATAATCAAAGCTCCACTGATTTTATTACACAATGCAAGACAAATGAAATGAAACATGCATTATGATACAATGAATGCAAAAAGAGCAAATTCCCTCAAAACATCCAAGCCTCAGTACTGGGATTTGAGATAAAGGTTCTAGGAGTCCAGTACTGAGATGGATGAGGCCTGGGAATAGCAAAAGAAGCAGCAGAAAAAAGATTAGGCACAAAATCATAAGAATGCCCATGAGCACCACCTGGACCTCTCCAAAACGATCTACCAAAAGACCGATACTCCCCCTGTCTAGGTGCTACCCGTGGTCTATCCTCACGATATCCAAGACCAAACCGCCGCTCGACTCAATTAAAGAGTCAACGCTATTCGTGATCGGACCGTTGATCTTGGATCCAACGGGTCACGCATCGAGACGCGCGATTTAATTCAAAATTTCAAGATTTAACGCGGGCCGTAGATCTAAGGATCGACGGTCCGCATCGACTCACGTTCAAACACCCGCCCTGCTTTCGCCCCAAAAACGACGGAAGAACGCCGCCACCCGGCGCCCGGCCATGGCGCGGTGCGAGCAAGTGCCCAAAATGGGTCCCAAACATCATTACGCACTTAATGGTACCAATGAATTTTACCGCGTGGTCGTAACGCCGCAAGTCAAGAAAACCGAGGTGGTCCAAAATGACCAAAACGAAACGGCAAAGCGCCACCGCGTTCAAGGGAGCAAAGCCGTGCCACTAGGGACTAAAGAGGAGCTACCCGAGCGCAATGGATGCGCCGAGGAGAGTCGAAGCCGCCGCGAGGAGGAACGCCGGCTTCGCCGAAAAGGGGAAATCCAGATTCACTGTCCCTCGGACAGATTGAACCGAATTGAGTGAGGGTTAAGCTTTAGTGAGTAGAGGGGAGCAGAGGGAGCAAAGACTTGAAGAAGAAGGCCCGTGGCCGCACCGACTCACCGGAGCTTCAAAACCGACAATGGCGCCAAGGATTTCGAAGATCCGCGACTCCAATAACTTGTGAGTGCTAGCTAGAGTTGCAGAGGTGCTAAAGGAAGCTAAGGGAGAAACAAAGGAGCTTAAATAGCCGGGATGGCCGAGAGCAACGGCGATATACCGTCGGGTCAACCCGCCGCTCGAGCGTGAGAGAGCGACGGAGCGGTTGGAGAGGACGCCGAGGAGGAGCACGACGGGCATTAAATGCGCACAGAGAGAGCCGCTGAAAGGCGATCGACGGGGACGGCACGCCGCGCTTTTTCTTCTCTCAGACGCCATGGCCGACGCCGACGCTACGAAATGACCGGAGGAAGGAGACGACGCACACCGCTTCGGATTGAAATCGAACTACCGAGCGGATTACAACGGCCTCCGCTGCTCGGTTGATCAAGAGCCGCTCGATGTTGATCCAACGGCTCGCAACGCCCGCGCCGACCGAGTCGCATCGCGTGTAGTTGATCGACCGAGTCAAGTGGCTCGAGCCCGAGTCCGTTCGAACCCGAGGAACAAGGCAAACCAGCTTAGAATTTGAATTTTAAACATCCGATTTTTGAGGAATTATTTGAGGTAGCAAACAAACTCCAATATTTCTGAAATTTTAATCGAGCTTGTTGACGTAAGGAGGAACCTCCCATAAAATTTTCAGAGATTTTCATGAACTGAAATTTTATCCGAAATTCCGAAGAGGGGAAAATAGGGTTTGACCAGCTTGACTTGCCTCCTAAAATTATCAAATAATTTCTAAAAATCATAAGATAATTCAGAGGTGTTGCCAAGCCTCCCTAGAACTCAGGAAAATACTCCTAAAGGTTTGGCACCAAATCTATGCCAAGGAGGTTTTTGATTAGAGTCACTTTGAGGATTTGATTTTGATTTTCCATAATTCTTTTAAAAGAATTACAAAAATGACCAAGGCTTCAAGCTGCAAGAAAAGTTTTAATTTCTTCTAATTTTCTTACATTTGAAACACAAATCCAAATTTGGGATGTTACAACATGTCGATCGCCTCTTTGCCATCGGATAAAACACACTTCCAAGATATGCTCAGAAGGCTAAATCCCACGAGACGCTTTCCAAAGGTAAGTGTTATCTAAGAGCCGCCCATATGGAGGTTAACCCTATGCGAACTGCCCAACTCGGGCTCCCACGGAGGACCCATACGTTGTGTCAGAGTCATCGGCCCAGCCTCAGCAACTGCCGATGCTCGTCGAGTGAGAGAACCTAAACCCGGAACCCACCCCGCACTTTTCCAACAACAACAGAATAATAGAATATTTTTCTCCTAACTACTACCACCTGCGACTCAGAGCGAACACATCCCAAAGTACTAAGTCGAGAGATGTCCCATATCCCCCTCATGTGGATGCACGCAAAAGTGCTTGGATTAGTGACACAAGTAATTCGGTCCTTGTTGATTCTGCACGAGCCAAACACCCAATAACCACACCAACAACCATTTGCCCGAGTCTAAATTGTTTTATTTTCAGTTTTATTTTTTCAAATACTATATATTCATGAGTACCCTGACCCAAGTATTGAAAGTATTGATATAACGACCATCGCCGAAGCGATGATTCCCATACTACCATTCTAAGCATTTCTAAGCAAACCGACTGGCATACTATACATATGCATGGCTAGAGTCCATCCAACGGACTCCAAATCATTAACAAATATCTAACCTAGGCTCATTAGCAATGGTAAATATTTATCTATAGATCATGCTTCTATTGGGATTAACTACTCCTAACGAAAATTAACATCAGCATAGCACATGCATACATACCTTTGTAATCAAGATAATTTTACCAAAAGTAATATGAGCAATATGATCAAAGGGGGGCTACTTGCTTTGTTGGAGATATTCGACTTGCTGTAGAGGATCACTCTAGTTTACAAAAGAATCATCAAAATCTAGTGAAAGAATGGAAAAGAACCGATAAGAACGGATAACGCCGAATAAACTCAAAAATTCAAAATCATCCAAAAATCACGAAATCTATAAAGAAGGTAGGAAATGATTTTATAAGAATTTATCTAAAAAAATTACTTGATTTGGATTTCACATTCAAAAGTTATAGACTAAACAAAACTGCTGGAAAAGAAAAATCAAAATCTACGAGTTTGGTTACTGTTGATGCAAAACAAATTCCAGAGAGTTGGTGATCATGAAATTTTAATGGAAGATAGAGAATGACATTCCAAAGACAACAAAATTTGCCTCACTTCATTTGGAGTTAAAATGAATTTTCTACGCATTTTCAAAGTTATGACATTAGTGAGTAAATAATTTAGAAACCCAATTTTCCAGCGATAGTGACATAATCAAAACCTATTCTAAAATAAAGTACACTAACAGAGTAATACCAAAAAATTTATTTCACTCCAATTGGATTTACAGAGAAATACTTATACATTTTTTAAGTTTAACAACAGTTTTAGTACAACAATAATACTAAACTGAAGGTAATTTTGATAACAATATTTTATGGAATATAAAAATAGTTCAAACCAATTTTATATAAAATTAAATTTAAAAATAAAGACAACAAAATTTGAATCACCAAATTTGGAGTTAAAATGAATTACTTATGCAATTTTGAAGTTTAACCAAATTTCAAAGGCACAAATAATCCATTTCGAAAAATATAAAAGCATTAATCGCTTTTTACACTGAGACTTGCCTAGCCACATTCGATGACATGTGGGGTCTACTGCATAGTATTATTTTTTATTTTAATTTCTGATTTAAATTCTACTAACAAAGGGTCCACCTCGTGAGCGACTCATTACGGCACAAAGGCATGGACCGAAGGTCCACACACTCGCTCCACGGTCCCACCGCTCAAAGGTAATCGTTAACTTAATGGCTCAGGCCCACATGTCAGTGAAACCGATCGGTAATTAATACAGGATCTGCACAGTATCTCATGCTTACGACCATGATTAACTTCTAATGACCTAACTACAATACGTGGTAAAAAATCTACAGTACATAGTAGAATGTCTACAATACGTGGTCGAAAGTCTACAGTACGTGGTCGAAAGTCCGACAACGCAGGGGAGCACGCGGCCGCGAGCTCGCTCGGTGGCTCGCCGGCGCTATGCGCCATGGCGGCGCGAACTAAGGGCCAAAATGGGAAGCAACAGTGAAGCTTTGATGGCCGGACGCCATCGAGGTGGTTCGACGCGACAGCTACGTGGACGGAGCGAAGGTGATCCCACTCGCCATAGCAGGCATGTCGCAACCCGTTGACTAAACCAGCTATCTAACGTGCACATTAGCAACTATGTGGTCTAATGAACCTACCGGAGTGCAACGCGGAGCACTAACTAGTTGGAGTCGACCTGGCGTTGGAGACGACGGCAGTGGCGAGCTTCACCGCGGGGAGCTCGACCTGAGGAAAACGAAGAGTAGTGGGTGGTTGGAAAAGTTCAGGGGAGGTACGGGGAAGCTTAGAGATGAAAGAATCGACAGATGGCTCACTAGGTCGGAGATGGGGACGAAGAGGGATGCTTGCGGCCAAAAATAGGAAAACTCAAGATCCCGAGGCTCATGTGAATGAAAGCCAAATCAATGAAGGGGGAAACTTCCTCAATGTCTGGAACATGTGCTGACGCAGCTAGGGGGACAAAAGTCTTACCGAGGACGAGGATGACATGACGATGGTTCTACGGGTGTGCTCCGGAGAAGAAGGTGGCGAGCTCCGCGTTTCGAGAGCTACACAGGGTGACAAGGGCTCAAACTAGTGCAACCGAAGTGGCGAAGGAATGGGAAGGACAGGGACAAAGCGGAGGGAGGCTCACCCGAGGAGGTCACGAGAGCTTGCCTCCTTTCCCTTTGCCGCTGAAAGGGAAAGTGAGCTCTAGCGGGATATAGTGCTCCAACGGCCGAGAAGGAAGCGGCCTTGAGTGGGCGAAGCTGTCGATTGGCTCATGAGGACGGTGGCGTCACAGCGTGAGGTGCATGAACGGAGCTTACTCGCACGCGTTCGCGTGGCGCGGCGAGCCGAGCACCGCTGCTGAGAGGAGGACAAAGGTTCTGATCGGTGGGACTCAAGCAAGGCCAAGAAGAGAAGAACGGCATAGCCGTAGTGGCTCGGCGGGCATGGGTTAGGCGGTTCGATCGAGTCACCGAGATGGGTCCGGCCGAGGAACAAAGTGATCGAGCCCGACTCGGTCCAAGGCGGCCGGACAGGTCGAGCTCACCGCTTCTAGTGGAACGGTCTAGTGCGGCCGTGATGTGGTCGGGCTCGGTCATTTCTGGTCGAACGGGTGGGGTCATACCGAGACGGGGGCGAGTGATCTGGGTCGATGAAACAGTGGCCGGAGGAAACAGTGCAACAACTAGGTTTTGAAAAAAATGGTGAGTCCAAAATTTTTACAAGAGTCTACTGATTCTATGTAAAACCTTGTTTAAAATTTTCAGAGTTTTTCATGAAGTTAAGTTTTTTAAAATTCTTTCAATTCTCTGATTTAGGGGTTTGACTAGGAATTGACAGGTTTGACTGGCCAATTAAAGTAGCAAATAAATTCTAAAAATTATGAAATTTTTCGGAGGAGTTACTAAGGTGATCCAAAACCTAGGAAAATTATTTCCATGTACTGTTCACAATATTTGTTTTAAAATTCTTAAATGATTTATGTTTCTAGCAATTACTTCATTATGTTTTCAAAATGCACAAAACCTTTGAAAGAATTTCCAGAAAATTCAAATAACGACACGATGCATCAAGAAGTTTTAAATACTTCTCATTTTTATACATTTGAAATACAAACCCGAAGTTTGAATGTTACACCACACACCCGCTACGATTTCTTGCCTTAGTTTCCTTTCCCAAACGCTAAGTCGCCGCCCCGGGATCGTCCTCGTTCCGCTACAATTCGCCGAAGAGCCGAGCACCACCAAAGTCATTCATCATCGGATAACATTGTCGTTGAAGCTTATCTGACCACATCGTCTTCTATACCGGAATCGCATTGCCACGCTCAACAAAGATGCTCTCACCATTTCGCCGAAGCGCCATCGTGTCGCCGCCGACCTTGTTTCCTAAACCGTCCGCGCCCACCATTGTCGATATATTTCTCGTGAGCCTCTTGTATATCCAAGTGTGTCATGTTGTGTTCCAATCTTTTCTCTCCCGATTTCATCCCTTCTTGTCCTTTCTCTGCCGCCGAGATGCCGTCGGTGCTTATCTTCCTCTTCTCCGGTCATCTCCTTCTCACCGCCGCATTGATCGTTGTCTAGCTGTCCCATTTGTCATTCTCCTCTCAGACAAACTCCAATTCACCATTCAATTTCCTAAATTCATCTAAAATCGATCTCTTTCTTTTAGAGTTTGTTTTACTGTTTTTGAATTTCATTTGAATTTATTTGTGCTTTGCTTGTTGTTTTATCCCTCGTTAGACGATCTGTTTCAAGGAGCAGGAGTAGAAGCAAAATTTGAAGATCCAAGTATGGTAACTGAGCAAAGCCAAAGCCAAGGCAAGTCGTAGTTCTTTGATCATATTGAACCTATGATTTCAAGAGTATATTATTTTATATCAATTGCATGCTATCTTTATATCAACTATTTTGGGATTAGTTATCACATATTTATCATTATGCCTTCATTGAACTTTTGAATGCTATGAATCACTTATCACCTTAGAATGGTTAACTTTGGTTGGACATATTTGTATGACCAATATGGGTATCATGCAGATGTTTAGTCATGTTTAGTTGCGATGGGTTCATTATCACATGTACAAATAAAGTTGAATTTGACTTAATGAGATATAGAATTGTGATGGGTAGCCACTATTGTTAAAATTTGTGTAACATAACAGGGTATGTCATTGGTCTTGGTTAAACAAAATGATTTTCGTAACATCCCAAATATGGATTTGTGTTTCAAAGGTAAGAAAATCAGAAGAAATTAAAACTTTTCTTGCATCTTGAAGCCCTTGGTCATTTTTGTAATTCTTTAAAAGAATTATGGAAAATCAAATTTAAATCCTCATTTGACTCTAATAAAAACCTCCTCCTTGGCATAGATCTTGTGCCAAACCCTTGGAAATCTTTTCCTGAGTTCTAGGGAGGCTTGGCAACACCTCTGAATTATCTCATGATTTTTAGAAATTATTTGATAATTTTGGAGGCAAGTAAAATTGGTCAAACCCTTTTTCCCTCTTCTGGAATTTCTGAGAATAATTCAGTGCATGAAAATCTCTGAAACTTTTATGGAGGTTCCTCCTGCTGTCAGAAGCTCCAGTTAAAATTTCATAAATTTTGGAGTTTGTTTGCTACCTCAAATAATTCCTCAAAAATTAGATGTTTAAAATTCAAATTTAACCGGTTTGCACTGCTCTCTGTTCGAACTGCACTCGCTCGAGCCACTTGACTCGGTCGAGTCGACTAAACGCACCGCTGCTGCCGCCGGCGCTGCCAGAGACGTTGATCAACATCGAACGGTCTCCGATCAACCGAACGACGAACCGCTGTAATCCACTGATCTAACTCACCGCTCGATTTCAATCCAACGGCCAACCGAACCGCTGCCTCCTTCCTCCGCTCTCAGCTGGCGGCCGTTCGCCATGGCGGCGCGCAGAGGAAAACGCCAAGCAAGGCAGCCCACTCCACGGCCGCTTTAAACGGCTATCTCACACAGATTTAATGCTCGACGTGCTCCTCCTCAGCGCCCACTTCCACCGCTCCCTGCGCTTCTCGCTTAAACGGCCGTTGACCCGAAAGGGATATCGCCGCTGTTTCTCGACCATCCTCGCTATTTAAGCCCCATTGTTTCTCCCTTAGCTTCCTTTAGCAACTCCGCAGCTCTAGCTAACACTCACAGCCCACCGAGCCGCAAATCCTTGGGAAGCCTTCTACGCCATTGTCGGCTTTGGGGCTTCTGTGAAGTCTGGCAATGGGTTTTCTTCAAGTCTTCACCCTCTCGCTCCCTCTCTACTCATCAAGCTTAACCTCACTCAATTCGGTTCAATTTGTCCAGGACGAGCTGAATTGACTTCCCAATTTCACCGAACCGCATTCTTCTTCGCCGGCAGCTTGACTTCCTCTCGGCCCATTGCGCCTGTAGCTCCTCTTAGTCCCTAGTGGCCGCACCGCTTCCCTTGAACCGCAATGAGCTTATCGCCGCTGCTTTGGTCATTTTTCGCCACTTCGGTTCTCCCGCTTGCCGACGCTCGTTCATCGCAGCCAACGCCATTGGTACCTTTAGTGCGCAATGACGATTGGGACCTATTTTGGGCACTTTGCTCGCACCGCACAGAGCCGGCCGCCACGGCGAGCCGTTTCTTCCCGCGTCATTTTTGCCGCACGAAAACAGGATCGTGTTTGAACGTGAGTCGATGCGACCGCCGATCCTTAGATCTACGCCCACGTCGCGAGGAAATTTTGAATTGCCGCTGCTCGGTTCAGGAACCGCTGGATCCAAGATCAACGGTCCCGATTCGAGTTAACGCAGATCGCCGGATCCCCGATCAACGGCTCGCGCGAGGATCGCTCAAACCGCCGCCGCCACGGATCCACATGAACCGCTGATCCGATCCAACGATTGACGCTTAGGGTTTCGCGCCACAAGCGCAGAAGCGCTGGATGCGGACCGTTGATCCAAGATCAACGCCTCGCTCGGCCGCCATTTCAAATTTCGATTTTCCGAAAGGATTTATTTATCAACCAAAAATGTGATAACTTGTAAAATGCATAACTAATTCATTTTAGTTCCTTTTTGGGAGATTCAAATTTTGTGGGTTATGTTTTCAACTGAACTTTAATCTAAAAATGTTTCCAACCTCAGTATAGCTCCAGAAAATTTTGCTAATGAATAGTAGCATTTTTGATTTATAAAAGCTGAGCAAAATTGTTTTGGTCATATTTTTTGCATTAAGAATCCAAATCAATTGGTTCTTGTTGCTAAATTCATTATAAATCAGGATCTTGCTACTGTAAAATTTTTAGAATTTTTGGAGAAGGTTTACAGTTGGGTCTTTGCATTTTATTCGTTCTTATCGGTTGCTTTTCGCTTTTTCGTTAGGATCCGAAGAGCACGTTGACAATATTATTGATCCTCAGCAACACCTTGACCCACAAAAGGTGCAAGCGCTTGATCATGTTAATCCTATTATTTTTCAAGTCTACTATATTGATTTCAACTTGTATGTATGCATTGCTATTTTGTTGTTAAATTATGATTAGTATCCTATAGTTGCATAATCTGTAGGACTTGTTTATCCTCTACTACCATGAGCCTAGGTTATTTGCTGTGATTTGAGTTCGAAGGATGGACTCTTGTCACTTAGTAGCTTCCGATTTGAAATTGCTTAGAAATGCTTAGTTTCGGTAGCAATGGGCGATCATCGGTTTTAGTCGATGATCTTGATCACACATCTAAATATTATTCCAAAGATGTCTAGCACTTGTGCTTTGTTATTTTGTAAAGTCAAAATTCTGAAAACGGAGAATTGATTTGGACTTGGGCAAGTGGTTGGATGGTGGGTTATTGGGTTTGTGGTTGTCTTGCCTAAGTCAACAAGGACCGAACATCTTGTGTCACACTCTCCAAGCATTTTTATGCATAACCACGCGAGAGGGATATGAGACCTCTCTTGACTTAGTACTTTGGCGTGTGTTATCTCCGAGTCGCAGAGGGGGTTGTGTGTGTGTTGTGTGAAAAGGATATGTGTTCTGTGTTGGGTGTGTGGTGGAGATTCCTGTAGGCTCTCCACCTCGAGGAGCATTGTAGTTGTCCAAGGCTTTACCCGAGACGGGTAGTTGACCGAGGCTTTACAATGACTCGACACAACGTATGGGT
The DNA here is from genome assembly GCA_036346395.1 of Hsuehochloa calcarea. Lineage (NCBI taxonomy): Eukaryota > Viridiplantae > Streptophyta > Magnoliopsida > Poales > Poaceae > Hsuehochloa > Hsuehochloa calcarea. Next base: position 45,553,487 of record CM070601.1, read on the forward strand.
TTCTATCCATACGGCGGCTCAGTAGTTAATACACAATATTGGAAATGTCTCAGAGGACTTAGTTGTGCCAGATACCAAAGGAAGTATGCTAATCTAGTGGCAAAAGGCGGTCCATGTAAGGGTACATTGGTACACCCTCGCAGGTATAAAACTATTCAATAGCCTCGCCCTAGGTTATGGACACGCTTGGTTAGGTTTTGCAAGAGTTATACTACAACCTTTAAATTAAAATTTGACATGGTTGGTATGAATGGGTAATTCATGCTATTATTGTGGTGACTAAGGGTTTAGTCACTTCTGTGATTGTTGTTGCTCTCTACCTACTGTTATATTGTTGTCATTTACGATTATTTGAACATTAAAACAGATTTGTCAACTTGCTTTTAAATGTATTACATTATTGCAAATGTAACCTGGCTTTATGCTAAAAATGAAATATACAGCCTCCACTTCAATGAGCTTGCATGTAGTATATGTACATGTTTGTTATTCCACATGTAAGTCTTATGTAGTACATTCAGTACTCACCGCTTTTGCCTACGCTTTTGTTTGGGGAGGAAGGTGAGCCCCAAGGGCCTCACTTTTGTGAGATGTGCTGTGATTCGACGACTAGCATGGCGGTCCTCCTTGGTTGCCTTGTGGGTTAAAGGCACACCGATTGGCTCTTTTGGTTTATGGCCATCTTATGGCACTTTTGATTCACTGTTAAACTTCTTTATGTATATGTCGCTTGGCCGGCCGGCCTCTTTGTAATAACTATCCTTTATTTATGTTATCTTTGGTTTGTTGTTTTGCTTTTGCTATGTGGATGAATGGAATTGATGCATAAATTTTGTAAAGAGGTGTGTATATGACTGAAGTATACATGTCTCGAGTCTCTGATTATCCGATTTGTGATGCTAGGACCAAGTGGATCGTTACATTACAAGCCCGATAAGCCGGGTCTCACAAGGTTTGCATCGAGCCATACCGACCGTAGTAACCCAAGCTTGGTCGTTTTTAGGATATTTTGGAAAACCCTAATTTCAAAGTATCAAATGATTTATGAAAGCTTAAGGAATTCTCGATTTTACTCCTTACCTATCTTAGCTTTCTCCTCTCATCTTACTCGATTTGAGTTTGAAAATTGATTTCTCCTTCCTTCAAAGATAGTTGTTATCGCTTAAATGGGTTTTGGGAACCACCGAGTTTGGCAAATTGAAGTGCTTAGGTTTTGAAGTTTCGGATCAAGGTTTCGCTAGAGGCTTGATGCGAATCGACAAGACGCCTCAATTTCCATACAATGAGCTCAATGGTTTCGATAGGACCACCGAGCTTGTCAAATTGAAGTGTGCCGATTTTGAAGTTTCTAGAATGGAAGACTTCGATCGAAGCTTGATGCAAAATCGCTACAAAGAACCTCAATTTCCTGACCGAAGCTCGATGGTTTCTAATGGGGTAGAAAATGAGAGGTTAATTAACTAAAACTTGTGGGAATAGATGGGTATGATGTGATACTAGTTAGCTATGTATCTAACACTATTTTCACTGATTTAGCCTTGATCTTAAGTGGTATTAGATCTTACCTTAATCTTCCGATTTTTATCTTCTCAAACAATTACTCGCTCATTCAATATGGGTTAGTTGCAAGGGAAGTTGAGCCTTGGTTGGTGGTTCATTACGATTTTGGAGTCTTTTATAAGCCTGCTTAAGTTTATATACTTGCTGCTTTTGGCTTTCGATTAGAGTGATACTCCATTCCCTAGTCGTTAGCTTTTTGCTTTCTTTTTGGCTTTGATTTTGGAGTCTAGTTTTTAACCCAAGTTTTTGTAACAGATGGCTTGACGCACCAGAGCGGCCAAGGCCGGCCACCGCCAGACGAGGATCTTCTTCCTCCTCCGACCATGGCCGAGGTCCTTCTTCGATTGAGCGCAACCGCAGAGGACAGAGGGTTCTTCGACGCCATCGCACAACACTTCCGCCTCTACCGGTGCTTCAGATCCGCAAGGGTGGACACCACTGGGGACTCGCGAGTTTCTTCGCACCCACCCCCACGCTTCCAGTCCGAGGACTCGCTTGACGCAGACGACCGCTTCGCCTCGTTGAGCGGAAGCTTCGATAGCGCAATGCCGTGAGCACGAAGGCGCTGTCGCATCGCACCACCGGAGGGTGCAACTTTGTCTTGGTGGGAGAGTTTTCGCCATGCACCGACGCCACACCGCTACTTGGGAGGAGTTCCGCACCGCCTCCGTCGAGTCACATTCCTTCCTACCGATGAGGTCAAGAAGAAGGAGTTCTTGTCGCTAGACAAGGACGCTTTCGCCACGGAGTACTGCACGAGTTTAACCATTTGGCTGTTATGCTCCTAAGAGGTGGCCACCGATGAGGCCAAGCAAGAGAAGTTCAAGGATGGTTTGTCCGAGGAGCCGCAGACAAGCTATCTATCGCCGACTTCCTGCATTTTCGTGCCTTGGTGGACAAGGCCATCGCCGCCGAGCACTCGTAGAGCGCCAGGATTCCCGCAGCGTAAGTGGGAGGCCCGTGTCATCTAGGCCGCCATCCCCGCTTCAGCCCGCCTCGTGGGTCGCACAAGCTTCAAGACCCCGAGGCCGCAAGACTGTCGCTTCGCCCTTCGCAGCCGTGCCCCAATCACGCACCGCGAGTCGCCAGGTGGCTCCCGCAACCCGGCCGCCGAGTCACTTGCTTCACCGCAACTGTAAGGGGCATTATGCGAACCAATGCCCTAAGAAGACAGAGCACCCGCCCTAATGGAGGACGCGGCAAGGAGGTGGTTCTTCTCAGACTCAAGATAGTCCCTACTACCCAAGGCATGGGTAGTGGTCGCACAACCTCATCTCCGCAGAGGAGGCACACGAGGCACCCGACGCCGTGGCCGGGTACACTTCTCGTTAACTCTCATTCTGCCATCGCTTTGTTTGATTCAGAGCATCTCATTCTTTATTTCAATCTTTGTCGCTATTAGTGAGCTCCTTTTACTCCTTTGTTGGTCCCATTGCTCATTCGCCTCCGGTTCGGAGTTGAGAGTCAACTGAGTGTAGGGATGTCCCAATTGAAATTGAGGGAGTGAGATTCCGCGAATCTTATCCTTCCATTCCGCAAGTCTAGATGTAATTCTTGGTATGGATTGGTTGTCTCAAAGATAAGGGACAAATCGATTGCGCCAAGAAGTGTGTCTCTATCTAGTTCTTCCGCGAAAGGTGTTCGCTACAAGCCGCTAGGTCTCGCATCTCTTTGCGCTGAAGTTAAGCCCGCCTAGATATTAGTGAAGTCTCAACAGTTCGTGACTTCATTGATGTCTTTCCCAAGATCTTCCAGGATGCCACCAGCTCGAGATCTCGAGTTTATCATTGAGTTGGTTCCCTGACGCCTCGATTTCAAAGAGGCATTATCGATGCCACCGAACGAGTTGGTGGAGTTGAAGAAGCAACCGAGTGAGCTGCAAGAAAAGGTTTCATTCGCCTCTAGCTCATCTCCGTGGGGTTGTCCCGCAATCTTCGTAAAGAAGAAGGACAATACTTTACGATGTGTGTTGATTACCGTCCGCTTAATGAGGTGACGGTAAAGAACAAGTATCCATTGCCACGCATTGATGATCTCTTTGATCAATTAACCGAGCTCGAGTATTCTCCAAGATTGATTTGAGAGTGGATATCATCAAGTTCGGATACGACCCGAGGATATTCCAAAGACGGCTTTCTACTCGCTATGGCTTGTATGAATACACCGCCATGTCATTTGGCTTAACCAATGCTCCCGCTTTGTTCATGAACCTCATGAATTCAGATTCATGGAGTATTTGGATAAGTTTGTCGTGGTCTTCATCGATGATATTCTTATCTATTCTAAGAACGATGAGGAACATGATGAGCATCCGAGGATTGTGTTAGGCAGCTTCGTGAGCACCACCGATGCAAAGTTCAAATAAGTGCGCATTCGTTGAAGGAAGTGGCCTTCTTGGGTCATGTTCTTTCAGCAGAGGCGCCGCTGATCCTAGCAAGGTCACGACGTTTATCGTGGTTCAACCTACTTCGAACCGGCGCGGAGTTTTCTGCTTAGCAGATATTATCGCCGCTTTATCGAGAACTTCTCCAAGATCGCGGCCGGCGACGGAGTTGCTCAAGAAGGACAAGAAGTTCTTGTGGTCCGATGCTTGTGAGGAAAGCTTCCAAGTACTCAAGAAGCGCTTGACCACCGCCTCCCGCTCGCTCTTCCCGATATTCATCAAAGCTTCGATATCTTTTGGCGATGCTTCTCGTCGAGGTCTCTGCTAAGGCCCTTATGCAAGGAGGCAAGGTAGTGGCCTATGTATCAAGGCAATTGAGACCTCATGAACTCAACTATCCTACCCACGACTTGGAATTAGTCATGTGATTCATGCACTTAAGATTTGACGACATTACCTAATCGGTAATCGCTATAAGTGTATTCGGATCACAAAAGCCTAAAGTATTTGTTCACCCAACCAGATCTCAACCTCGTGCAAAAGAGATGGTTGGAGTTGATCAAGGACTATGACATGGGTATTCACTACCATCCGGCAAGGCTAATGTCGCTGCCGATGCACTCACCGAAAGCGCATTGCAATGTCTTGTTGCTCCAGAATGTCACCACTCTTCCGAGGAATTTTAGCGCCTCAACTTGGGATTGGTTGAGCATGGTTCCTCGCGCTTGGTTGTGCAACCAACCTTGGTGGATCGGATTAGATCGCCAAAGAATCGGATGCCGGAGTGAGCCGCATCAAGGAAAATGTCAAGAACGAATGCCCAAGTGCTTCTCCGAGGATGAGCACGGTGTTGTAAGGTTCGGGCAACGCCTTGTGGTTCCAAAGGACATGGAATTATGGAATTTGATTCCCCGCGAAGCCCATGATTCGCTTTTGTCTATTCATCCCGAGCCACAAAGATGTATCAAGATCTCCGCTGTGATTTTGGTGGACCCGAATGAAGAGGGAAATTGCGGTTCATTGCCGAAAAGCGACGATGTCGTCGTGTCAAGGCCGAGCATCGGCCCAAACCAGATCGCTTCACCTTTGCCAATTCCCGAGTGGAAGTGGATTCGACGGATGGATTTTATCACCGGCCGCCCCAACTCCAAGGGCAAGGATTCCATCCGTTGTCATCGATCGATTAACGAAAGTGGCCCATTTTCTACCAAGACGGACAAACCTTAGTGTGAGTCTACTAGCGGATCTCTATATTTCCGTGATCGTCGCTTGCATGGTGTACCAAGACGATCGCTTTGATCGCGCGCTTTTCACCGCTGTGTTTTGGAAGTGTTTGCAAGAGGCTATGGGAACCTGTTCACCTTTAGCACAAGATATCACCCCTAAATCGATGGTCGACCGAAGGGTCAACCAAGTGTTGGAGGACATGCTTCGGCTTGTGTCCTCTCCTATGGAAAGAATTGGGAGAAATGCTTGCCGCTTGCCGAAGTTTTCCTACAACAACAGCTTTCAGCGCCTCGCATGTCACCTTCGAGGCCTTATACGGAGAAAGTGCAGTAACCCCGCTGAATTGGTCTGAGACGGCGAAGACCTTTCTTTGGCCCGACTCGATCAATGAGGCCGAGAGTCAAGTCCAAATTATTCGTGATCGCTACGCATGTACCAATCCAGCAAAAGAGCTATGCGGATCGCCGCCGCCGTGAGTTGAGTTTTGAGCCCGATGACTTTGTTTATCTCAAAGTCTCTCCTTTGAAGGGCCACTCGCTTTTTGCCAAGGGCAAGTTAGCTCCTCGATATGTCGGTCCTTACCGTGTTACCGAGAAGAAAGGGCTGTTGCCTATAAGTTGGAATTGCCAATCGCACTCGAGGGGTACATGATGTTTTCCATGTGTCCCAACTAAAGAAGTGTCTCCGTGTTCCAACAGAGGAAGTCTGCTGAAACCCTCGATGTCCAAGAAGATTTGACCTATCGTGAGCACCCTGCTCGCAGACTGATGAGGCCGAACGAAGAACAAGGAATAAAACCATCGATTCCTCAAAGTTCAGTGGTCGAACCATTCGAGGATGAGGCTACTTGGGAAAGGGAAGATCGCCTCGCAAGCACTATCCACTTTCTTTATCGAGCGAGCCAAATCTCTGGACGAGATTTTGTAAGGGGGAGGTTTTGTAACATCCCAAATATGGGTTTGTGTTTCAAAGGTAAGAAAATCAGAAGAAATTAAAACTTTTCTTGCATCTTGAAGCCCTTGGTCATTTTTGTAATTCTTTTAAAAGAATTATGGAAAATCAAATTTAAATCCTCATTTGACTCTAATAAAAACCTCCTTGGCATAGATCTTGTGCCAAACCCTTGAAAATCTTTTCCTGAGTTCTAGGGAGGCTTGGCAACACCTCTGAATTATCTCATAATTTTAGAAATTATTTGATAATTTTTGGAGGCAAGTCAAAATTGGTCAAACCTTTTTCCCTCTTCTAGAATTTCTGGAGAATAATTCAGTGCATGAAAATCTCTGAAAATTTTATGGGAGGTTCCTCTTGCTGTCAGCAAGCTCCAGTTAAAATTTCATAAATTTTGGAGTTTGTTTGCTACCTCAAATAATTCTCAAAATCAGATGTTTAAAATTCAAATTCTAACCGGTTTGCACTGCTCTCTGTTCGAACTGCACTCGAGCTCGAGCCACTTGACTCGGTCGAAGTCGACTAAACGCACCGCGCGGTCGCCGGCACGCACATTGTGAGCCGTTGATCAAGATCGAACGGTCCCGATCAACCGAACGACGGAACCGCTGTAATCCACTCGATCTAACTCACCGCTCGATTAATCCGACGGCCGCGGCCGCTCCTTCCTCCGCCCACCATACAAGGCCGCCCGCCATGGCGCGGCGCAGAGGAAAACGCCGCTGCAGTAGCCCACTCCACGGCCGCTTTTAAACGGCTTCTCTCAAGCATTTAATGCTCGACGTGCTCCTCCTCAGCGCCCACTTCCACCGCCTCGCCGCTCGCGCTCAAACGGCCGTGTTGACCCGAAAGGGATATCGCTGCTGTTTCGACCATCCTCGGCTATTTAAGCCCCATTGTTTCTCCCTTAGCTTCCTTTAGCAACTCCACAAATCTAGCTAACACTCACGCCCACCGAGCCGCAAATCTCTGAAGCCTTCTACCGCCATTGTTCGCTTTGGGGCTTTGAAGTCTGCAATGGGGTTTCTTCTTCAAGTCTTCACTCCTCTCCGCTCCCCTCTACTCATCAAGCTTAACCTCACTCAATTCGGTTCAATTTGTCCAGGACGAGCTCAATTGATTTCCCAATTTCACCAAACCGCATTCTTCTTCGCCCGGCACTTCGACTCTCCTCGCTGGCCCATTGCGCTTTAGGTAGCTCCTCTTAGTCCCTAGTGGCCCGCACCCGCTCCCTTGAACCGCAACGAGCTTATCGCCGCTGCTTTGGTCATTTTTCGCCACTTCGTTCCTCCGCCTTGCCGACGCTCGTCCACCGCACCAACGCCATTGGTACCCTTAGGTGCGTAATGACGCTTGGGGACCCATTTTGGGCACTTGCTCGCACCACCGCTGCCGAGCAAACACGGCGAAGTGTTCTTCCCCGCTGCTTTTGCCGACGAAAACAGACGTGTTTGAACGTGAGTCGACGCGACCGCCGATCCTTAGATCTACGCCCATGTTCGCGCGAAATTTTGAATTCGCCGCTGCCTCGGCTCGTGATCCGCTGGATCCAAGATCAACGGTCCGATTCGAGTTAACGCGATCGCCGGATCCCCGATCAACGGCCGCGGGCGAGGATCGCTCAAACCGCGGCACGGATCTATGTGAACCCTTGATCCGCATCCAACGATTGACGCTTAGGGTTTCAAGCGCGCGCTGCTGGGCCAACAGCTGGATGCGGACCGTTGATCCAAGATCAACGCCTCGCTCGCCACGTTATTTCAAATTTCTGATTTTTCCGAAAGGATTTATTTATCAACTGAAAAATGTGATAACTTGTAAAATGCATAACTAATTCATTTTAGTTCCTTTTTGGGAGATTCAAATTTTGTGGGTTATGTTTTCAACTGAAATTTAATCTAAAAATGTTTCCAACCTCAGTATAGCTCCAGAAAATTTTGCTAATAAATAGTAGCATTTTTTATTTATAAAAGCTGAGCAAAATTGTTTTGGTCATATCTTTTGCATTAAGAATCCAAATCTATTGGTTCTTGTTGCTAAATTCATTATAAATCAGGATCTTTCTACTGTAAAATTTTTAGAATTTTTGGAGAAGGTTTACTGTTGGGTCTTTGCATTTTATTCGTTTCATTTGCTGTTTTTCGCTTTTCTTTAGGATCCAAGAGCACGTTGACAATATTATTGATCTCAAGAACACCTTGACCCACAAAGAAGCGTGCAAGCGCTTGATCATGTTAATCCTATTATTTTTCAAGTCTACTATATTGATTTCAACTTGTATGTATGCATTGCTATTTTGTTGTTAAATTATGGTTAGTATCCTATAGTTGCATAATCTGTAGGACTTGTTTATGCTCTACTACCATGAGCCTAGGTTATTTGCTGTGATTTGAGTTCGAAGGATGGACTCTTGTCACTTAGTAGCTTCCGATTTGAAATTGCTTAGAAATGCTTAGTTTCGATAGCAATGGGCTTATCATCGGTTTTAGTCGATGATCTTGATCACACATCTAAATATTATTCCAGTATGTCTAGCACTTGTGCTTTGTTATTTTGTAAAGTCAAAATTCTGAAAACGGAGAATTGATTTGGACTTGGGCAAGTGATTGGATGGTGGGTTATTGGGTTTGTGGTTGTCTTGCCTAAGTCAACAAGGACCGAATATCTTGTGTCACACTCTCCAAGCATTTTTATGCATAACCACGCGAGAGGGATATGAGACCTCTTGACTTAGTACTTTGGCGGTGTTATCTCCGAGTCGCAGGAGGGGTTGTGTGTGTGTGTGAAAAAGATATGTGTTCTTGTGTTGGTGTGCGGTGGTGAGATTCCGGTAGGCTCTCCACCTCGAGGAGCATTGTAGTTGTCCAAGGCTTTACCTGAGACGGGTAGTTGACCGAGGCTTTACAATGACTTCGACACAACGTATGGGTTTCTATCCATACGGGCGGCTCGTAGTTAATACACAATATTGGAAATGTCTCGTAGGGCTTAGCTGTGCCGGCATACCAAAGGAAGTATGCTAATCTAGTGGCAAAAGGCGGTCCCGCGTGTGGGTACATTGGTACACCCCCGCAGGTATAAAACTATTCAATAGCCTCGCCCTAGGTTATGGACACGCTTGGTTAGGTTTTGCAAGAGTTAGACTACAACCTTTTAAATTAAAATTTGACATGGTTGGTATGAATGGGTAATTCTTGCTATTGTTGTGGTGACTAAGGGTTTAGTCACTTCCAGGATTGTTGTTGCTCTCTACCTCATCGTTATATTGTTGTCATTTACGATTATTTGAACATTAAAACAGATTTGTCAACTTGCTTTTAAATGTGTTACATTATTGCAAATGGAACCTTGCTTTATGCTAAAATGAAATATACAAATTTCCACTTCAATGAGCTTGCATGTAGTATATGTACAGTTTGTTATTCCACATGTAAGTCTTATGTAGTACATTCAGTACTCACCGGCTTTTGCTTACCGCTTTTGTTGTGTGGGAGGAAGGTGAGCCCCAAGCGCCTCATTTTTGTGAGATGTGTGTGGATTCGACGACTAGCATGGCGGTCCCTGTCTTGTTGCCTTGTGGGTTAAAGGCACACCGATTGGCTCTTTTGGTTTATGGCCATCTTATGGCACTTTTGCTTCCATTGTTAAACTTCTTTATGTATATGTCGCTTGGCCTACGGCCTCTCTTTGTAATAACTATCCTTTATTTATGTTATCTTCTCGTTTGTTGTTTTTGCTTCGTTCTATGTGGATGAATGGAATTGATGCATAAATTTTGTAAAGAGGTGTGTATATGCACTGGAAGTATACATGTCTCGAGTCTCGGATTATCTAATTTGTGATGCTAGGACCAAGTGGATGGTTACATTACAAGCCCGATAAGTCTGGGTTCACATTTCGCCGAGCGAGCGTTGTGAAGTGAGGGTGTGGTTAACACGCTGTGGGTTTATGGTAGACTCGTCTCGAGTAACTTGTAAAGGACTTAATCTTGTGCATCATTGATCTCGACCTTATCGTACAACCATATGCTTGATGGGATGAGCCTAACTTAGTAAGTTGTGGAGTTTTGACATTGACGCGCAGTAGTATATGGGTGGATGTGTGGCTTCTTCAAAAGACACATCTATGGGCGGGTTTTATCGCCTCTGTGTCCAACAAAGCGTTGAACCAATGGTGAGATTGGGGTTGACAAAGATACACAACGAGAGAATCAATTATTGAGATAAAACATTCAAAGGTTTTCTTATGATTGGTACTAGCTACATCGGGTTGTATTTTATGGGTAAAGTGCACAACCTCTCGCAGGTGTTAATTAATCTATTCAATAGTCGCGTCCTTGGTTATGGACATGTCTAAAGATTTCATACGAGAGGTAGAGTTTTTCCAAAAAATGTGCCAGAGTGTGAATGAGAAGTTCACTTGACAAATATAATGTTCGTTTGGTGAATATGTAATTCACTTGGTGGTTTGTGTCAGTTAGTGAATGGGGAATTCACTTATTGGTTTGGTTAGGAAGTGAATGGGAAGTTCACTGGTTGTTTCAAATTATTTATTTATTTATTTATTATTCTTTTCAATTACACATTTCAATCTATTTATTCTATTTATTGTCAATAATGTTTTCTGCAAAAGAACCATACAACTAATCCTTTGTCGAGCCTAGCATAAATATTATTTGCATACTGTTTTCCTACGACTTGTTGAGTACTTTATATACTCACGACTTCAAACTTTACTACTCAGTTAAAGAATATAAAGCTGCTGAAAAGTTCTTTGAGAAGGAGTACTATGAAGACTTTGCGGATTAGGATGAGTTCCCTACTCGATTGCCTGTGGGCATGTTGATTAGTCTCTCCAAGTTTTTTCGTTCGGCTGCAAGAGTTTATTTGTTTCTTTAGCCCTACGTGGCAAGTTAAGTAAACATCGATCATAAGGTCCAGTTATTATTACTATTTATTATTTTAAGATCTTTTTAGTTAAATCGATAAATAGATGGTATTTCATCGATATTTTCTGTGTGAGCTAGCAACTGATCTGTGACTAGTTCAGAATACATAGAGAGCTTCTGATATGTAAATCCGGGTCCTGACATCTCCCCTGCAAGAAAGAGAACATATCAACCAGCAATTAGTTGTCTAGGGTTCACCACAAGAAACATCAATCATTTGGATTCTTTTATGTAATAATGCTACAAAAAACCATCCATGATTGGAGATGCAGCAGCTTATGGCACAAAAACCATCTAGAACGGTAGTAGCTTCATGGGAAAATGTTCTGAAATTCTAATCAGAATTCTAGTCAGGAGTCAGGTAGTTTAGCAACCCAGAACGACTAAGATTACACCATAACAAAATATTCTACTAGGGACGTTTTTATTTCGACGTTTTTTATTATGTCTCTACACCCAGAATCAGATAGCGCATAAAGACATTTCTCGAGACGTTCTAAAATGCATTCCAACATTTAGAGCCCAGCCCATTTAGCAAACACTAACCCCACTCAACTCACCTGTTAGCCTCACGCCTCCACTCAAATCCCGTCCTCCTCTCACCTCCCCGCAGCCTCTTCCACCATCTGACTGCCGCCTCCACCACCTCCTCGCCGCCTCCATGGTTCCTCTCCACGCCTCCGCCGCCCTTACTCAGCCCGCCCCAATCGCCGCTCCGTCACCACGATCACCCTCCATCTCCACGCCAGCGCCAGCGCCTTTGCTCACTGGTGTCACCGCGCAGGTTGTCTTCTTTGATTCCCTTGGTGTCGCCCCCTACTGCTTGACCTCCTTTGGCCTTCGTGACCTCATCTCTTCTCACATTCTCACTTGGGCAGCAGGTGCCAGGTTAGCGCCCGTCCCGCCGACTCCTCGGCACTAAGAACTCCGTGTCGATAACCGAGGGGATCGGAAAGGCCGTTATCGTTAAAAACCAGAAATTTCGCCGAATTTTCAAATATATTTTGAATTTTAAATTTAAAAATAATCAAATACGAACATAATTCATGCAGATTCAAAATTTTTTGGACAAATTTTTTTATCAAAACCGAAATTTCGCCGCCGGTTTTGATTTCTACCGACTACCGCCGGTAACCGGAGAAATTTCACGATAACATTTTCCTCAAGACGTGCCCACAAGTACGTCCACAGTTCTTCTCATCCTTACGCAATTGCTTCGTGTGATTGTAGCGTGGCCAGTTGATGTTAGTGTTGAGAAGAATTAATGAATCAATCCCATTGCGTGCCCTTGGTTTAGGTATTAGATTCCCTGTATGGTTAATTTGTATGACCTAGTAAGATGATTACGGAATTAGCTAGTACTAATCTTTATCTGTGAAGGCATGCGAGTCGTATACTAGTACTTGGTATAGTGTTTTGGAACCGTCTTTTTAAAAGATTACCGTGCTTACAAATATTTGGTTGTGTAAGTTGTGTCAGACAAGTTGCAGGTTCTCCCATGACAGCACAGTTTGGCTTTCATCTAGCATCATACACCTAATTGTTAGTTTACTGTCCAGTTTAGCTTTCCCCTTGTCACTTGTCAGTTTCAATTAGCTGATGTCCTGACCAGAATTCCTCTGGTGCTATGTATTTGTAGCGGTTGCACCACCAACACCAGTTATCTCCTCTCATTCAGCTTTTTCATGTAGCATTTCTAAGAATCTTGATTCCATACCTATATGTACATACAACATTTCAACCCAGCACCAGCTAACTCCTCTTGTTCTGCTCTTAAGCATCTTGATTCCATACTGTCATGTTTTGCTCATTCTGTCGTTACCAGAACTAATGTCTCCTTTGTTATTTGCTTTTTGAGACACGAAGAACAAAATTGAAACTGGCATTCCTGGCACTTTTACTCATTTGACGCTTAGATAGACCGCTGAACATGAATTGGGCTCCCAAGCAGTTGTTGTAACATCCCAATTTACAGAGCTTTAAAAATCTTTTAAATATTGGTAGCAAGAAAATTCATCATTTGGATTTATTTGAATATTAACTTAAAAAGCTTAAATTGGACTTTTAGAACAAATTAATTTAATGTGCTTAATTCCAATATCAACAATTGCCAAAATTATTTTATTTAGACTCTATATGCTTGGATATATTTTATAAAATTTTCTGGAATTTTTCCCAAGCCATTTGCTATTTTCTAATTGCTATTTGCATTTTCTGGATTTACTTAAAAGAAAAACCAAAAGAAAATCTTTCGAATAAAGATCGGGCCAAGCTCAAAGACTATTCCATCGCCGCCCACTTCCCAAGGCCGCTGTCCCCGCTGTCGGACGTCATTGGACGCTTGATCTCAAACGCCAAGGCTTCTTCTCTCGACGCGTGGCACGCTGAGGTCGCTGCCTCCGACACGGTCTTCTTCCTCCCGCCGCCGCTTCGTCCGCCATTTTTTCGCCAAGGAGCTCGTCCGAAAATTGCGCAACCGCCACCGATTTCTCGCCAACCCCACCAATCAGAGCCCCAACTATTCAGATCCATCCCCAACCGATTTAACCTTCAAATCTCGCCTATCTCCTAAAACCCGAAGATCCCGAGCGTGACCGAGACGGACTCCAATTAGGGGTTTCCATCTCGCCGCTCCCGAGCCCTATAAATACACCCTAGGGTTCCCTCGCCCTCCGCATCCCATAGCAACCGCCTCTGCCTCGATCTCTCGCCCAGAGCCCCCACATTAGCCCAAAATCCAAACTCGCCGCCTCGTTTTTCGCTGCTTGCACCGCCGCTGCTGCTCGCTCACCGCCATCGATCGCTTCTATTGGGCTCTTGTCGCCAGCCACCAGCGCGCCTCGTCGCCGGAATCCCACTACCGCCGCCGTCCGACAAAAGCCGTGACTTCGCCTCCGCTTTTCTCCACCACGGCCGCCAGCCACTTTCACCGCAAGGTCAAGACTAGGTGCGCAATAGCGCAAGGATTGCTCGTACTTTGGTCGCCGCGACTCGCCGCCGATCACGGTGATACCCTTGGTCCTCGCGCCGCCGTCGCTACCATGCCTTGTCACCGCCACACCTCTCGCTACCTTCGCTTACGCTTACGCATCGCGGGGCGCCAGATCGCGACTCAACAAGATGCACACATGGCCTTGCTCATCACAGCCAGCTTGCCTCTACCGAGGACCCAAACCACTGGGTTGAGCCACCGACAAAATGGGCCCACTGCCGCTTTTCTTTTTAATTTAATTCTTTTCCGAAATTCTTGGTCGACGCAAGCATTGCGCAATAATCCGAATTTCCTTTATAAAAATAATTCGGAAATTCGAGAAAATCCAAATTAGGGTTTAATTGATTTTCCAATCTTCCAAAGCCCATATCTTTTGCATCCGATGTCCAATTGAGCCCATTCAAATTTGTAAATTCATATAAAATTAAGATCTATTTAATGGTGAATTTTATTTGATTTTTGGAGTTTGTTTTGCCTCTGTTATTTATTTGTTTTGTTTCTTTTGTCTCGCTTCATGAGTAGACGCCGATACTTCGGGAATTTTGCGTATGGAGCACCTCAAGACCAAGACCAATATCTAGATCTATTCCAAGGCAAGTTATACCTTTGATCATTTTGAACCCGGCTTTCAAAATACTTTGTTTCAATGTATTACATTCTATTTCAAGTATTTATTTAAATGCTTTTGGGTGTAGTTATTAATCCAAATTGTTATGCCACCTTGTCTATTGTTTGTCATGATCTTTTGTCACCCTAGGTTGATTAATTATTAGTTGGTATTATTATAGCACCAACGTGGGTTGGTTAGATACGATTAGACTGCTTAGCCATGCCACGAGTCATCATTTCATGTGAGAGTTGCAATTATAAACTTGACTAAGTGATTATGGAACCGTGTGATGAATCTGTGTGTGTGTGTGCTATTACTGTTGATGGCATGTGTTGCACTTAATCAACAGGTGGGAAAAGATTTATACTGTGGCAAGTGGTGGATTCTGTGTGAATGGTGGATCTGTGTGATATAAACTTTGTGATTTGGGTTAAATCGAAGTCTTGCCTTAGTCAACTAAGGACTTAACTTTGTGCGCCATTGAACTGGCCTTATCAGACGACCACATGCCTAGTATGGGCTAGGCCTCGACTTAGTAAGTTATGGAGTCTTGACATTGACCACTCAGTTGTATTTAAGCTATGTGATGGGTCGGAGGTGTGATATGTCACATCGCGGACTGCTTCACGCATCCCCGCCCAATGGTGTGTGTCGCTCCAAGGGCAGTGTACAAATTGACGGCAAAGAAAGCACACCAGAGTGTCACCGCTTGAGATGAAGTCTCCGAAAGGTTTTGTTGTGATCAACTCGATCCGGTTGGTTTCATCGTGGGGTAAAGTGTACAACCTCCGCAGAGTGTTTAAATCAATCTATTCAATAGCCGCGTCCTCGCTATGGACATGCTCTGAATTTCACACGAGGGGTAGTTTTTCATAAAACAATTGGGAAGGGTCACCGTGTGAGATAACTTGTTCACTGTGTGAAAGAACTTGATTTAGACTGTGTGTCCTTTGTGAAATCAATTGTTAACTTATTATTGTCTATTTGTTTTGAATTATGCTTTCAATCTATTATTTGTATTCAATTGCAAATGTTGCATTTCGCAAAATAAGCACGTAAGCCATTCCTTTGGAATAAGCCATCATCTATAAATGCATTCTGTGGTATGACTTGCGAGTACGGTGTACTCACTCTTGCTAAACAAATCAATGTATGGAGGAGTCGTCACCGCTTTTGAAGAAGAGTTCTACGAAGGTTGAACGTTAGGTCTTGATCCCATCGGCTGTTCGTGGTAAATTGATGGGAGCCACCGAGTTTATTTCGCTTCACGCAGCTTTATTTCTTTATTGTCACCTTGCATGGCTTAATAAATGTAAACTCGACCGTAAGGTCCCAACAGCTTATTTGTTATTTAAATGTACTCGCTTATTCTTATATTCGTTGTATGGATGTGATATTTCATCAATGTTGACACTGTGCACTAGCGTGATCTTGGACTAATGCAGAATACACAGAGGGTCCAGATTTGCATATTTGGGTCCCGACAGTTGTCACTTTGTTTGTGTACTTGCACTTCTTTAGCATGCCCTGCCCATATAAGCCCTTAGGTCACTTGTTTCAACCTATAACAACGGAGTCGTACCCCTAAACAGAGCATATGCTTAACTCATGATCTGTACTTGTCAGTAAGACCGTTTGCAAATCTGTAAAAGCTATGTCCAGCAGCTTCATGTACAGCAGTTTATCAGGCGTCTTTAATTTTTAAATGTCAAGATAAAGGATACCTGTGTTAGAATAGGACTCTTGTATTCCTTATCTGTACATGACAACCCCTTGTCCGCTACCCCTGGCTGTGTGGCCGTCCCGAGCCCGAGCATGTCGTCGAAGGCCACGTGGCTCGGCGCTGCTGCCACTTGACCGGGCGCCCGACGCTCCGCTCGATGCCGCACGCTCGTTGAAGCCGTGTGGCCGCCCTGAGCCCGTTGTCGTCGCCTGCCGAGTCCATCGTCGTCACAAGTCGCCGAAGGCCACGTGGCTCGTCATCATCGTCGCCCGTCACCGCTGTTGCTTGACCGGGAGCCCGACACCGCACGCTCACTCCTGCCGCCGCCGCCACAGGGGGAACCCTAGTCCCCCCCGCGTCTGTTTTTTTCCTGAACAGGACTAGCAGACTGGGCTGGTTTAAAAAAAATTCACCGACTTAAAAATAAACGTTGATCTAACCGTCACACCGTTCAGCGCCGCCTATTAGACTTCGTTGCCTTGGTCGCCACGCCATCCAACACCGCATACCAATGGCTTCCGTTCCATTAGCTGTGATCCCATTATCAGGAACAAAGCTCCATGAGACAAACTATAGGTTGTGGTCTTCACTCATGGAGATCACGCTCGATGGTCTCTGCCTCTGGGGACATGTCACTGGTGCTCGACCTTGTCCGCCATCACCGGTTCAGCCTTCTCTCAGACAGCCTACTTCTACACATCCTGCGAAAGATGAGGTCGCCAAGGAGGCAAAGGCCGCTACTGCCGCTGCGGATGTTGCTGATGAGGCCTTTCAGTATGTCATAGACGCTTTTGAGCGCTGATGTGCTGATGAGGCCTGTGTTCGCGCCATCATGGTGATCAGCGTCGATGACTCCATCCAGCCAACATTGTTGGTCTGCGTTCTACTCGCCAGGTCTGGGAGTACTTGCGCGAGCGATACCAGCAGAGCAGCGATGCTCAGTTCTTTTCCCTTCAGCGTGAGTTGGAGACGCTTCACCAGGAGGACTCCTCCGTCGATGACTTCTTCCTAGCCCTGGCCAGTCTCTGGCGCTAGCTGGATGAGTTGGCTTCTCCGCTCTGTCAGGAGTGTCATAAGGTGCAGAAAACGGATCGTGATCGCCTTCGTCTTTATAACTCGTCACGCTTACACCTGCAGTTTGAGCCCCGCTGTGGCTCAACCATCGAGCCGCCACCACGATCGACACCACCGAGACTCTTTCGACGCTTCGTGCTGAGGAGCTTCGCCGCGGGTTAGCAGCAGAGTTTGTTCCTGCTGTGCTTGCTAGCCCTTCTTCTTCGACTACACCGACGTTTTCTGCTTCGACTACAGTCCCTTCTTAGGTGTCTGTTTCTACTCCTGTTTTTGCATCAACTGGAGTTCAACGCAATTATTGCAAGAATTTCGGGCACGACTACTAGCGTTGTGCGGTGCGAAAAAAACAGAACAATGCGCGTGATCGATCCAGTAAAGGTGGAGGCCCTTCCTCGATAGGAGGATGCATCAAAGACGTCAGACCATCTCAGCGAGGTGAATCTGTTCAACAGTTCTACTAGGCTCTACTTTAGCAGCTCTCTCACAGCTTAGCAGGTTCTGCCAGTCTAGCTCAGACGTCTCCTCCAGGTACTTCTTGGGTTCTGGATTCCGGTGCCTCTTTCCATATGACACCGGACTCCACATCTCACTTTAGTCGGACCTCCTTTTTCCTATTCTGCTCGCATACCGACGATACTCCTCTATCCGTTAGTCGTCAGGCACTCTTTGTCCATTGACTTTTCTGCTCTAATCTGCACTATGTTCTCCACTTACCATGCGCCTTCTTCTGGGTCACCACCGATCTTGGTCAGTAGGGTTGGTTTTAACTCTCACACCTGTTTCATCCAGGATTGACAGACAGGGACGGTACTTGGGATTGGCCAGCGCCGTAGGGATCATCGGGGTCTCTACATTCTTGATCGCCTCCACCTTCCGTCCACTTCAGTTGCTCATGTCACTTCTACATCTACTTCCACCACCACTGCCGCCACGACCTGTGGAGTTTTTGCGCAGTGGCATCACCGTTTAGATCACTTGTGTGGTCCTGTCTTTTTTCATTAGTTCGTCAGGGCGTTCTTGGACGTGTTACCGTTGACACGACCATGTTTTCTCAGGGTTGTAAGCTAGGCAAGCAGTTACAACTTCCTTATCATTCTAGTGAATCATTGTCTTTTCGTCCTTTTAACTTAGTTCATTCAGATGTCTGGGGACCTGCACCTATTATCTCTAAAAGCGGGCATAAATCTCATGTTATCTTCATTGATGATTATTCCTATTTTACATGGATTTTCCCTATGTCTAATCATGGTTAGTTTTTTACGATCTATCGTAGCTTTGCAACGATGGTTCGTACTCAGTTTGATTCTGTTATATGTACTTTTCGCTGTAATTCTACTGGCGAGTACTGTTCTGGTGCTTTTCGGTAGTTTTTTTTTTCTAAGCAGGGCACTCTTTACCAGTCTTCTTGTTCTGGTGCTCATGCTCAGAATGGGGTTGCTGAGCGCAAACATCGTCATGTGATTGAGACTGCCCACACTCTTCGCCTTACCTCTCAAGTTCCACCACAGTTCTGGGCTGAAGCAATTTCTACAGCTACATATCTCATCAATATGCATCATTCCACTACAAGAGTGTCAGTCCCATAGAGCGTCTACTCTCGAGGCCCCCAGTACACCCACCTTCGTGTTTTTTGTTGTTCTTGTTTTGTTCTGCTGCAGCCTTGTGAGTGCAGTAAACTATCTGCCCAGTCCATTGAGTGTGTATTTCTTGGTTATAGTTCTGAGCATAAGGGTTATCGCTGCTGGGATCCTTCTGCTCGACAGATTAGGATTTCACGAGACGTTGTCTTTGATGAATCTCGACCTTTCTTCTATCGAGATTCGGCTTCTTCTCCTGTTTCCACTGTTGAATCGTGTCACATCCCCAATTTTAATAAATAGAATTATTATGCATTGTCTAACAAAGGTCACTCATTTCATTCCTGTCAATACCACCTACACCGGGGTCAAGCTAGCTGAGCTTTACCTCTCAAGGATTGTCTGTCTCCACGGTGTACCAAAGGTGATCGTTTCAGATCGAGGCCCTCAGTTTACATCCCACTTCTGGAAGTGCCTACATCAAGCAATGGGGACCAACCTATCTTTTAGCTCCGCTTACCACCCGTAAACGGATAGACAAACTGAGAGGGTGAACCAAATTTTGGAAGACCTTCTCCAAGCATGTATGCTGTCCTATAGCAAGAATTGGGAGAAGTGCCTGTCATTTGCGGAGTTCTCCTACAACAATAGCTTCCAATCAAGCATACAAATGTCACCCTTGAACTGATCTGAGACCGGGGAGAGACCATTCTATGGTCCAACCTTGGTGGAGGACGCCGAAGAGCAAGTTCGTGTCATCCATGGGCGACTTCGGATGACTCAATCTCGTCAGAAGTCGTATGCCGACTGTGACCGAAATGCATTTTTCAGCAATTTTCCAAAACCTGATTTTCAAACAGCCATAACTCTCTCATCTCAAATCAAAATTGAATAATTCTTTCACATAAATTCATCTAAAATCATAATCTAGCTGTTGTAGAAGTTTCATGCGTTTTTGAGCAATTTGAATTTTTCACCTTTTCTCGATGTTTATTCGATGTCGTATTTATATAGATTCTGAAATGCTCGATATTGACTCCTACACCACCAAGAGCGAGCAACTCGAGTACTAGCAAGGCAATCATCATTTGAACTTTCTTTTTGCATCATATTTATCCCAATTTTTTTTTATAAGTAGTGTTTTGAAATGAAATGATAATTGCTTGCATACTATTTTAATATGTCAATATTTTTGTGATGTGTAGTTACTTATGTCCTACTCTTGATGTTATTCTTGTTAAATTCCAGTACATATATGCTTAAGGATAGATAGATGTGATGATTTTGTATTGAATGCTTAGCCATGCAAGTCTAGAGGACGTTAGTACGGTTGACGGGGTTAACTCGTCAATCATGGGAAACATCTGATACTTTTATTTTATGATTTGGTCCAGATAGTCGCATCTGGTTAATTGAGTCTAAACTTTGTTATTTCAAATGGTTTTTGGAATGGACAAGAGGTTGTTAGTGAGGGTGCCTTCGTGCACGAGATCGGGTATGTGGTGGACTTTTCCGGACCGCTAAGAACCGAACTTTAGGCTATTAATTCCAAGTACCAATCGTACTTCCACACACGGGATATGGGTATCATTTGGCTTACTAAGGGGTGAATTTTATTGAGTTAAGTCACGGATTGTGTGAGGATACTTGTGTTGATTATTTGTTCGTAAGAGCCGATGCAATTTTCTATAATATGCATGAGAGCACTATTTTTCTTTATTTATATTGTATCAGTATCTCCAACAAAACTTGCGAAGTCCGCTTAGCAAACGCTATCGATCGTTTGTACTAAGTTTGGGGTTAATTGAGCAAGGGGGACTCATCTCAATAGGGTTTTCTTTCTAAACAATACAAAATCTCGATTTCCCCAGCTGACACACCATAGGAAATGTGTTAATCTAAGCTTACTGCTAATCGAGTCGTGGGGTGAAGTAGTACTTCGACGGATTAAACTATTCAATAGTCGCATCCACTGCTATGGACAACACTTGGTTTTGAATGACATCATCGATAGTCTCATGATTAAAATTGACATGGTTACAATTTGGTATTCGACATGAACAGGTGTTCATGCATTTTTGTTTATCAAAGTGGGCTGCCACTTTGGTATTTGTTTGATCTATTTGTTTATTAATGTATAACTTTGTCACATATTTTACTTCTACTTCAAATCTTATTTCCAAATGACAATTGTAAAACTAGTACGTGTAGGATGAAAATTGTTGCGTTTTTTTTTGTAAAACTAAGCCACTAAAGTCATCATTTGATTGTTCTATATGCATAACTAAATTTTCCTTTGTGTAAGACTTACGAGTATATTTTGTACTTAACCCGATTGTTCCAAATTCAGGTGAAGATGATTCTACGCCTAACGAGTTCGTTAGAGCCAATTTTGGCGATGCTAACGAATAGTATTATTCTTTAACTCGCAGTTAGTTGCCATGAGTTATGTGGCACACCATTGCTGGACTTTTGTTTATTTTGCTTACTTGCGCGGCTACTTAATGTTCTTATTTGAATTTGGCCGGTCGGCCCTATTGTAATAGTTGTAGACTTGAACTATTATATTGTATATCTTTCGACATGTCTATGTATGAATGTTGTATGACTGTAATTGACGTTGATGATGGTATGTGCGTGTTCGTCGCTGATTTTGGGAGCCAACACGGTCAGATACCGCTGTTTTGGAATTCCCTTTTAACTCATTATGTGGACTTGGACTGTTTGGAGAACCGATCATCATGTAGTGCTTACAAAGGAGCAATATGCATGATCATCAGGGCTCTAGTTTCGGTCAGGTCTTCTCATTTAGATGGAGTTAAGATGTAATTCATTTACTTGAGGCTCAGAGTTATTTCTATAAGACCAGGAAGCCTCAGTCTTACAGAAATAACTCGGAGGTCCCCACATTGAGTCGTAGTCTGAATCGGGTCAGGGTTAGGCGGTGCGATCGAGCCAAGTTTGGCCAGTCCTGGCTGGGTTGGGTTTGAGTTTTGATTTGCTTTTGACCGAAAACAACAACTTTGACCAGTGATTTAAAATAGTGAAACGGCTTTAAAAATTTTGTGAGTGTTCTCGACTCAAGTAGAGCATAGTAAAATTGATGCATGTACTGTTGGTGCTCCAGTTGTCTAAATTAAATCATTTTTAGAGCTGCACTATTGATCTGGTTTGGATTTTGATGAAGTCAGTTTGATTTCTAAAAAAAATGGAAATATTTATATTAATTCATGATAAATAATATAGTATTTTAATAAATTATTCCGAACGACTTTTATACACACATATTTCTAGATTCATTTAGAAGTTTGAATTCAAGTTAAAAGTTTTAAATTTCTAAGCAAGCTTTATTACAAACAACAAAAGTTTAAAATTGTTCTAGAATTTACACACATGATCATAAGATGCTCAAGTAAACTAACTTAGAGATTTTGGGACGCATAATCGTCCATAAATGTGGTTCACCACATGACTCCACATCTCCACCCATTCACTAAGCTAACTTACTACCTGAGGCAGCCAATGTTGAGACTCCATAACTTACTAAGCTAGACATGTCCCATTCCAAGCATGTGATCGCATCAGATAGCTCACCAATGGCGCACAAAGTTAAGTCCTTAATTCGATCGTGGCAAGACTACTAATTTACTACACCTAATCACGAAGATCCCAATCACGAAGCCACCAATTCGCTTAGTTCTTCCACTCGCCCCAATCTAAACATTTTCCCACATAGTTGTTTAAAGTGCAACACATGCTTCCACTTAGTGACAACACGTCATACTAATTTATCACAAATATATTCCACAATCACTTAGTCATGTATGAATTTTGCCATAAAAATGATATCAATGTCCACGTGATTGCTAAACATAATATTCATGTCTAAACCAACCGTGTTGGTTTTACATTATTGACTAACTAATAAGTATCCAGCCTAAGGTGACAATTGATCATGACAATACAATTCACAAAGTAGGCATAATTAAATAGGTTGCATAGCTAATCCCAAAATAGTAAAGCATTTGATAATTGCATTAGCTTGCAATAATGTGAATCAAAATAATTTTGTAAAATTGGGTGCAATATGATCAAAGCACAACTTGCCTTGCTATAGCAATGTTGATGTTCTTTATCCTCAGTCTTCGACTTCTGATGATGACATCCCTTCCATTGATACAACTATCCCTACTGCTTCTGATGTGCAAGGACCAATTACTAAAGTACGTGCTCGACAACTAAATTATCAGGTGACTTCGTTTCTTGGAGTGCATACATATTCTATAACTCTATGATGCTGCCTAAAACACGTGGTATTATTTTACTTAGGAATCAAGGATCGGGAGGCAAACTAAATGGAGACGATGACAGCACCAAGCATGGAGATGATCATACGAGGAATGAATATTTATATACTGAGACTTAGCAGAATCTAGCATGAAGACTATATATCAAGTTGTTTCGGCCAACACTTAGCTATATGTGAGTAAAGGAACTTCGTGCTGCGTCACCTATACTAATGGGCCATGGGCCTTGTAATTCGGGCTGAACATATAGGGTTTGGCACTATTCATATGGTACTATTCACCAACGACCACGACCGCCGCCCCTCTTCCTTCTTTACATAGTGGCCGCCACCCTTAGGGTTTGGCAGATTTTGTTGATTGAAGTTTAACTTTGCTACTTTATACTTTATCCTCTTGTTCGGCGAAGATGGAGAAGACGGGGTTGATCTCGACGCATGGTGAACGAATCTTGGAATCAAGAGGTGTTAAGGGTAGATCAAAGTGTGAAACACGATGTGACGCGGGTAGATTTGAGAGGAACTCACCGAGGCGACGGGGAACGCGGCGGCATGATTTTGGGGTGGCGGAGCGTGGCCGAAGGCGAGGAAGATGAGGATGGCGCCGACGAACGGTTGCTCGGGAGCTCAAGCCGATGGACACAATCGACAGAGGAGGGCGAGGCAATCGCAATGACGTGTATGTGACAGCCCGCGAAGCTGCGATGGCGGAGCTCAGGTGACAAAGGGGTGACGTCGGACATGGAGAAGAAAGCTAGGGGCGATGGCGCATGATGGCATCCTGGATGGCAACAACTGGGCACGAAAGTAGCTGGTTGCGAGGCACATGAAACGAGGTTGGTCGGGCTTTAAATAGCCCCAGGACGCGTGGGCGATACAAATGCCAAGGCGGCGACGGAGAATGTGCACTAGGGTTTTGTCGTCACGATAGGTCGGACTGGCGCATGAGATGGGCCAATGACGTTAGCTTGGCTCGCTAGGGTTTTGGGAAGCTGGGCCGTGCGGAGAAGGGTGGTGGGCTAGGAAGTGGGCCGGGTGTTGAGGCGGGAGACGAACGGGAGCGGGTTGGGCCAAAGAGGAAATGGGCGCACTGACAGAGAGAGGAAAGGAAGAGTGGCTGAACCAATTCGCTCACAAAGAATTTTGAAATTAGAAATTGGTTTCTGAATTTAAGAAAATGTTGAAATTTCAAATAAGCTCAAATACAAACCAAATAAACTCGAAAAAATCCAACAAAATTCTTTGGAACACAAGGAACCCAACAAACACTGTTTTTGATTTAATTGAAGTTTGCATTAATCAAATTGAATTGTTAATTTTGGAAATTTCCAATTAAACTTTATTAATTCAAAGAAAGTTAATGAGATTTTTTGGGACCTAAACTACACAAAAAGATTATTGAAAACCTGAAAATTGGGATGTTACAGAGGTATCTGATGGACCCAAAAATTGTCAACAAGATTAGGAAGCAGGATTAGATATGGGCCTCATCGTGCTGACCCAACAAAAGAACAAAAATCAATAGTAAAATGATTAATCACAACCCAGATACAGCCAATCATCTATCTATTTTGCCATGACAGATAAATACAATAGTGAAAGGCAGATAATGCATAACAGAGATGAGTTAATCCAGTGAGATCATGCCGATTTCATATTAACTGTACGAACCTCCAGAAAAGAAGCAGGCTTCAGTACTACACAGCCTGACAAGGAAGAACTGCAGAACTTGATCCAGCAATGGTCGCTCCCAGTGCCTCTGCATCAGGTGATTATTTCATAGTCCCCAGGTCCTGTCTGTTTACCTAAACTTAGGGTGTTCATGCCGTCAGATGAGTACATAAATGAAATTATGAAACACTAAACAGCTAGGGTGTTGGATAATGGCATAATGCAAGATAAGAACATTTTGAAGTGAAAAAGAAAGACCAAATATTGGCTATATCGAGTCACAATAAAAGAGTAGGCAAGATAGGAATCACATAAAGAAATATAATAAACATTTACTACCAGTGATTAGTCTAAACTCTATATGAAGTTATTCTACTCCTTTTTTTTGCGGTTTACCAACTATGATTTCAGAACAAGATAAAATTACAAGTGACTGACGTGTTTTGCCATGTACCGAGTAATCGACTACGATTTCAGAACAAAAGCAAATTACCAGTGGCTGATGTATTTTGCATTGTAGTGACTATAATGTAACCTGCAGCTGTACAGTAATGATGAGATATGTATTTGTAGCAAGTGACACCTTGAAATTTACATACAAAGCAAACTAAAGAACAAATCGAAATTTGTCACTATCATAAGTTGTAGGCTTAACCCTCTGCGCCATGATCGTATTGAGAGCACAGGGTTGTGTAAACAAAGCAAAACGGCTGAACCTCAGATGGCCTAACGACTAACAAGAACTCACTTGCTATAAATTTGGTATATCTGAGAACATTTGATTAACTGGAATCTAACCATGACAGTAAAAAATGCACAATTAACAGGTACTAGTGGCACTAGTGATATGTATACCTGGGAGAAGATGAGCAACTCGAGCTGCCATGGAACGCAGCAAACACATTGTTGTAAGACTTTGTGAGGTACGCAAAGTTTGATATCGGCGGCAATGCAGGCACACGCTCCCCTTTCCTCAGCAGCTCCTCCAGGTTGAGCCTTTGCAAGGTGAGTACAGCCTTGTTGTCTCCCCAAACAAATGCGAGCCGGCCATCCTGAAGGACAAACAGTGACCCGGGCTTTGAGCCAGGGTACCTGAACCCGTACCCAGTGGCAATGCCCTCACCGGCAAAGCTTCTCTCAATGTCCACACAGCGGGACTCCTCATCGGTCTGCCATGGAAAAGCCTCCGTCGACGGCTCGCCCACCCGCGCAATGAACATGGACGACCCATTCGGATGCACGACATAGTGCGTGCCCTCCAACACCTTGGTAGCAATCAGCAGAAGCTTCCCATCGCTGTCCTCCTCGTATGAGAGCAGCAGGAAGAAGAGAGCCTTGCCAGGTTTGCAGTCGTCCTCCGGCCGCCCCGGCGGCCACCCGAATGTGCCTCCCCACAGCCCGGCGTACTCCCGGCCGGGCACGGGCGCCTGCGCCGTCAGCTTGTAGAGCGCGAACCGGTTGTCGTGCATGCTCGGCCACGCGTGGTAGATGGACAGCCGCATACGCGCGCCTCGGAGGCTCAGGCCGACGCTGTCGCCGGCGCGCAAGAACTCGTCCAATGTCAGATGCGTGTTGTCCGCGTACTCTGCCCTCGAATTCGCCGATGCCGACCACGTCACCATCTGCCGCAGCCCGTTCCTGACGTACCCGGCCATCGCAGAGAGGCTCCTCCGCAGCCGCATCCTCTCGCCAGCGGTGTCGCCCGCGGGTGGCGACATCCTCTTGGCCCTCAGCAACAGTGCCTCGACCTCCGGCCTGCGCACCATGCCCCGCTCGCCTCCCCGTGCAGCCGCAGCATCGCCTCCCTCCGCGCTGCGAGCACCGGGAGGTCCTCCTCGGAGCGTGCGAAGAGCGGGGCAGCCGCGAGGTCCGGCGGGAGCGTGACGCGGCACGCGGCGACGAGGGCGTTGAGCAGCCGGCGGCGGTCGCCGAACGCGAGGCGGGAGAAGTGTGAGGAGGGGATGGGAGACTGGGGGGTGTGGGCCTCGAGGAGGAGGGTGTTGGCGTGGGGGTGGAGGGAGGAGAGGAGGCCGGGGAAGAGGGAGTCGGGGTGGTCGCCGTGGAGGAAGAGGAGGGCGGGGCGGCCGTGGGCGTCGGCGAGGAGCTCGAAGACGGGGGCCCAGAGGAGGTGCGGGGAGAGCTCCTGGGGGATGGAGCGGACGGCGACGAGGGAGAGGAAGCCCGGGAGCGCGGCGACGAGGTTGCCGAGCTCGGGGTTCTGGTGGGCCCAGAGGCCGAGGAGCGGGGAGGCGGAGTGGAGGAAGCGGCAGACGGCGAGGGAGGAGTCGCCTACGGCGGCGCGCCAGGCGATGAGGTGGGAGGGGGAGGGGAGGAGGCGGCGGCACTGGGCGAGCCACGCCTTGTCGGCGGCGAAGATGGCGTCGTGGAGGCGGCGCGAGGCGGCGGAGAGCGCGAGGAGGTCACGCGGGTGGAGGTGGGCGGAGATCAGAGCGAGGACGTCCTCCGGCAGCGAAAGGATCAGCTCGGCGGCGGAGGATGGCATCGGGGTCGGGGGGTTGCAGTTTCGTTTCATGTGGCCGTGGTCTCAAAAAGATTTCTTTTTCTTCGAGCTCCGATTCCGATGAGGCTCCTCGTATTTGCAGTTGGAGAGAGTATTGGGACATAATCATCTTTAGTTAATCTCTGGAAGAGAGAAGCAGAGTGCCAACTTCTGCCTTTGTCCAAGACATGAAAGCATCATGTAAAATCAGAGCCTTTTTTTCTTTTTTAATCCTTTAAACAAATTATTTTAAAGATAGTCTCTTAGCGTAATCAAACTATGCTATCACGCCATCGACCCCTTGGACGTTGTGAGGACCCCCGGGTTAATCCCGTAAAATCGAGGCAACCCTCGATCTTAAGGAAGTAACTCTGGATCTCAAGTAAATGAATTCCAAGTTAACTCCATCTAAGTGGAGACCCAACCGAAACTAGAGCCCCGATG
Source organism: Hsuehochloa calcarea (assembly GCA_036346395.1). NCBI lineage: Eukaryota > Viridiplantae > Streptophyta > Magnoliopsida > Poales > Poaceae > Hsuehochloa > Hsuehochloa calcarea. The sequence continues at coordinate 45,581,450 of CM070601.1, forward strand.
ATCATGCGCGTTGCTCCTCTGCGAGCACCACATGATGACCGGCTCTCCAACGGTTCGAGCACACACTTAAATGAGTATAAAGAGAATTCATCACAGCGAGGATGAGACCGTGCTGGCCCCCAAGATCAGCGACCAACACGCCCCCAAACTCACTTTCAACATTGATCACATCCATACAACATTCGTACATTGATAGTTCAAAAGACATACATCAATAATAGTCAAGTCTACAACTATTACAAGTGGCCGACCGGCCAAATTCAAATAAGAACGTAATGGAGCAGCGGAAGCAAGTTAAATAAACCAAAATCCAAAGATGGTGTGCCCCATAAACCCCGCAACCGATCATGAAGTTAAATGATAGCACTACTCGCCGGGCCACTTTGAATCCAAGACCGACGAGATCATCGGGCTTGGAAACGTCCTCACTTGAAAAGCCAGCAAACACTTGGCTGAGTACAAAAGGGTACTCGCAAGTCTTACACAAAGAAAAATTAGTTATGCATATTAGGCAATCAAAGGATAACATTAGTGGTTCTAGTTTTGCATAAAACGCAACATCTTACATTCCTAGACCATCTAGTTTTCAAAAGCCAAGTGATAAACCATTTATTCAAGAGAAGGTTTCACAAGACATATGTAATGATATAGATCAATCAATACCGAAGTGGTTGTCCACTTTGATAAACTAAAGCACACGAACATCACATTCATGTCGTAACCAATTATAACCATGTTAACTTTTAATTTTCAAGTCTAGCGATAAAGCATACTTAACCCAAGTGTTGTCCATAATCGTAAACACGGCTATTCGAATAGATTATCTCTGCAGAGGTAAACTACTTTACCCATATGACCCGACTAGCCCGTAAGTGTGAGACCCCGGTTTATCAGGCTTGTAATGCTTAACCATCCACTCGGTCCTAGCATCACAAATCAAATAAACCGAGACTCGAGATATGTATACTTCCCAGGAATGCAGTATACACACCCCTTTACAACAGTATGAATCAATTCCATTCAAACACATAGAACCAGCAAAAGCAACAAACCAGGAGTTAATATAAATAAAGGATAGTTATTACAAAACAGAGGCCGGCCGGCCGGCCAAATAACATCCAAATACTAATTAAACAGTGGAAGCGAAATGCCATAAGATGGCGATAAACAAAAGAGCCAATCAGTGTGCCTTTACCCACAAGACAACCGACCGGACCGCCAAGCTAGTCGTCAAACCCACAGCACATCTCACAAAAGTGAGGCCCTTGGGGCTCACCTTCCTCATCTGCAACAAATAGATAAAGCAAAGCAAATGAATACAAAAATTGTACTAAGTAAGACTTACGTGTAGAATAACAGACCTATACATATGCTACATGCAAGCTTATTTAAGTGGAGGTAGTAGGTTTCATTTTCGGCATAAAGCAATCTTTATTTGCAATAAGATAGTACATTTGAAAGCAAGTTGGCAAATCTGTTTTTAATGTTCAAATAACAATTTGACAACAATAATAACAATAGATAGATGACAACAACATCCCGAAGTGACTAACCACTAGTCACCACAACAATAGCATGAATTACCCATTCATGCCAACCATGTCAAATTTTAATTAAAAGGTTGTAGTCTAACTCTTGGAAGACCTCCCCAAGCGTGTCCATAACCTAGGATGAGGCTATTCGAATAGTTTGAACCCTGCAGGGGTGTACCAATGTACCCACACACTGCATCGCCTTTTGCCAAGCTATTAAGCACACTTCCATAGGTATGCTTAAGACGGCTATGTTCTACGAGACATTTCCAATATTATGCATTAATCATGAGTCGCCTGTATGGATAGAAACCCATACGTTGTGTCGGAGTCATTGTAAAGCCTTGGTCAACTACCCCTCACGGGTAAAGCCTTGTACAACTACGACGCCCCTCGAGGTGGAGAACCTACCCGGAATCTCCACCACCGCACACCTAACACAATAACACAATTTCTTTTTCACACAACACACGCAACCCACCTCCTGCGACTCAGAGTCAACACACGCCAAAGTACTCAGTCAAGAGAGGTCCCATATCCCTCTCGCGTGGTTAGCACGCAAAAATGCTTGGTTTAGTGTAACAAGATGTTCGGTTCTTGTTGACCTGGGCAAGACATCCACAAACCCAATAACCCACCATCCAACCACTTGCCCAAGTCTAAATCAATTTTTTATTTTCAGATTTTGACTTTACAAAATAACAAAGCACAAGTGCTGGACATAAATGAGTAATAATTAGATGTGTGATCAAGATCATCGACTAAATCGATGATCGCCCATTACTACCGAAACTAAACATTTCTAAGCAACTTTAAATCGCAATCTACTAAGTGACAAGAGCTCATCCATCGAACTCAAATCACAGCAAATAACCTGCCACGAACGCGTTTCGGACGGTCCGAACGGCCCATCGAATCTCGATCATTCATTTGGCATCGCATGGCTAAGATTCGCGGTGCATTTCAGACGGTCCGAACGGCCCACTAAATCATAATTTAACACAACATAGCAATGCATACATACAAGTTGCAAACAATATATTAGACTTGAAAAATACTAGGATTAACATGATCAAACTGCTTGCCTTGTTGTTGCTGTTCAAGATGTTGCGGAGGATCACTTAGGTTATCAATGTGCTCTTCGGAACCTAACGAGAAAGCGAAAAAGAATCGATAAGAACTAAGAAAACCAAAAGACTCAGCAGCGAACCTTCTCCAAATACCATGAAAACTTTACAGCAGCAAGAACATGATTTATAAGGAATTTAGCAACAAGAACCAATTGATTTGGATTCTTAATGCAATAGATATGAGCGAAACAATTCTGCTCAGCCTTATAAATCACAAATACTACTATTCATTGCAACTAAAATCTTTGCAAAAATTTCTGGAGCTGTAATGAGGTTAGAACCATTTTTAGATTAAAGTTTAGTTAAAAACATAACTAACAAAATTTGAATCAACTGAAAAGGAAATAAAATGAAATAGTTATACATTTTACAAGTTAATTGCATTTTTTAGTTAACAAATAATCCTCCTTGGGAAAATCCAAAATTGAAACGACGTGGACGAACTTGGACGGTTGATCTTGGATCCAACGGCCCAAGTCCACGGGACAAGACGCGCGCGCACGCGGCTCACAAACCCCACCGTTGGATTTAGATCCAACGGTCCACATGGATGGAGACGTTCAGATGGTCCGAACGTTCACACGCACACGAGTCGTTGATCTTGGATCCAACAACCCACGTTGATCGAAACGTTCGGACCGTACGAACGTTCACTCGAATCTGAGCCATCGATCTAGAATCCTACGGTACACAAGGATCGACGCGTTCGGATGGTCCGAACGTTCACGCGATCACGGGCCGTTGATCTAAAGATCGACGGTCCCCAGAGAACTACATTTAAACGCTCGCGCACAGTTTGCCCGACAAAAACCGACGGCGAAAGGAGGCTCACCGTCAGCGACTATAGTCACGGCGGCGCGAGCTAAGGCCCAAAACGGGTCCGCAATAGTTTTAATGACCTTCAGCGATTAAATGCTAACTTAATCATTAGACTTTAATGACCATCATTTGTCGTAAATGGACAACTACAGTAGCTGCCCGCGTACGACAACACGGCCGTGCGGTTGCCGGCGGCTTGCCGGCGCTACGCGCCACGGCGGAGCCAGCCAAAGCCCGCGTTAGCTTCGCATTATTGCTGCGCATCTATGAGCGGTGGTGGCGACACCAGAGGTGGCCCGCAACGGCGGCTAGCCGGAGCTAAGCGGTGGCATGACAATGCCAACATGAAACCAGCTAAACGAGCTCCGCAGCGTTCAAGTAAGCAGGTGCCTGAGCATATAAGGGCTAAGAGAGAGCTACCTGAGTGCTGGAGAGAGGTGGAAGTGGCTGGAGGTAGCTTGACGCCGGAGGTGTCCACGGCAGCGACAAGCTTCAACGTGGAGAGTACAACTGGAGAAAAATGGTCGCAATTGAATGGTCTGAGTAGCTCTAGCATTATATGTCAATGCTACAAGAGCAAAGAATCGACAAAACTCATACCGGATCAAGGTGAGAGATGAAGGGTTTGGACTACGGCCGATTTGGTTCAACTCCCAAATGCACGGGTTCTGATGAGTCACGGCGGCCCGATCTTCCGATAGGTTCGATTTGGTTCGTCGTGAGGACATTGACGCTTTGAGGCTTCCGACCAACAGATCGTCACCTCGCAATTCACTACACCCGCACGCCTGTCGTTATCGACCACGCTTGCACGCGATCGACCTTACCACGAAGGTTATTGTTCCTGCAAGCAATCGAAGCAACTCACAAGAACAAGGTAGATGCAATCAATTGTATTGCGGATATAGATGAAGTTTACAAGTGGGGTTCCTCAAACCGATAATCGCGAAACCGCAATGGCGTAATAATCTAAGAAAACTCGCCTAAACTATGGCGGCTCTCGATATATATAGGGGAACGTGAGAGATCGACCTAGGTTGTGCGGTAGTGGATGAAGCGACACAACCTCGGACTCACCTCGCCACGCTTACAAAGTCTTATTAGTTTCCAAACGGTGACGCAAAGACCTTGTGTTGCGATTTCGGTCGAAGATCCGTCGTAGGATCGCCCTAGGGTGGTCTTGAGGAGTCCATGCTATCTTTGGTCGTAGATTGTGTCCAACGAGTACTGTGCTCGCTTTTCTGGTCGTAGATTGCTCTAATCGAATCAACTAGTCGTAGGTCTTCTTGTAGTGGTCGTAGATCCTGCGGAACTAGTCGTGGACCTTCTTGAACTGATCGTAATCCTAGATTCCTGAGTACAAGTAAATCATCTCCATTAGGCAGCATCATAGAGTTCTCAGATAATACACTCAGCCCTAGAAACTACTTTACCTGATCGATTAAGTGCGTGCTCTAGCTCTTGTCATAGGACTGTGTAGTTCAGCACCCAGATCTGGAGGTTCTTGTGTCGTGCGTGTATCCGAAGGAGGGATGTCCTCATCATACTCCCCCTCTTGAATTGGAGTCGTCCTCGACTCAAGCTCATCTTCTTCTCCCACGTAGGGTTTCAAATCTGAAATGTTAAATGTGGGGCTAACCCCAAAATCTGCAGGTAATTCTAATTGATATGCATTATCATTTATCTTCTTAATTATCTTAAACGGTCCTTCAGCTCTAGGCATCAACTTTGATTTTCTTAATTCCGGAAACCTATCCTTTCTCAAATGAATCCAAACTAAATCACCTGGTTCAAATTTGACAACTTTCCTACCTTTACTTCCAAAGAACCTTATACCTTTCACCATATGCTCTATATTCTTTTTAGTGGTTTCATACAACTTGAGAATAAATGCAGCACGCTTCTTAGCATCTAGATTAATTTTTTCAGAGGTCGGTAAAGGTAGTTAATCAATAGGAGCACGGGGGTTAAGACCATACACTACCTGAAATGGACTTACCTTGGTGGTGGAGTGTACTGACCTATTGTAAGCAAACTCATCATGCGGTAAACACTCTTCCCACATCTTCAAGTTTTTCTTTAAAATAGCCCGCAACATGGTGGATAACGTATGTTGACAACCTCCGTTTGTCCATCAGTTTGGGGATGGCATGTAGTAGAGAACATCAGCTTTGTCCCCAATTTATTCCAAAGTGATCTCCAAAAGTGGCTCAAAAACTTCACATCACGATCCGAGACAATAGTATTGGGCACTCCATGTAAGCGAATGATTTCCCTGAAAAACAAATCAGCTATGTTTGTAGCATCATCGCTTTTGTGACAAGATATAAAATGTGCCATTTTAGAAAATCGATCCACTACTACAAATATACTGTCTCTTCCCCTCTTTGTCCTAGGCAATCCTAAAACAAAATCCATAGAAATATCCTCCCAAGTGGCGCTAGGAATAGGAAGAGGCATATAAAGTCCATGTGGAAGGAGACGGGACTTAGCTTTGTTGCATGTAGTGCAATGAGCCACGAGCGCCGACATCACGCCTCATCTTTGGCCAAAAGAAGTGGGTGGCAAGACATCTTCTGCCTTCTTTGCTCCAAAATGCGCCATCAAACCTCCTCCATGTGCCTCCTGTAATAACAAAAGACGAACAGAGCTAGCCGAACGCATAGCTTGTTAGCACGATAGACCAAACCATCATTCAAAGACATAGTTATTCCATGTCTTCCTCCTTTACAATGTTCAAGCACTTCCTTAAAGTCCAAATCGGTGACATATAAACTCTTAATGGCCTCCAAACCAAAAATCTTGTGGTCAAGTTGAGATAACATGGTATAACGCCTAGAGAGCGATCAAGAATCACATTATCCTTACCTTTCTTATGCTTTATAACATATGGGAATGACTCAATAAATTCTACCCGCTTAGCATGTCGCTTATTCAGCTTTAGCTTGACTTCTAATATGTTTTAGTGATTCATGATCCGAATGTATAACAAATTCTTTGGGCCATAGATAATGCCGCCAAGTTTGAAGTACTCGAACTAAAGCATACAATTCCTTATCATAGGTGGAATAATTCAAACTAGGCCCATTTAGTTTTTCATTTGAAATATGCAACTGGTTTACCTTCTTGAATCAATACACCACCTATCCCAATCCCACCGCATCACATTCAATTTCAAAAGTCTTACCAAAATCGGGAGTTGGAGTAGGGTGCTTGGGTGAGCTTCTCTTTCAACGAGTTGAATGCCTTCTCTTGTGCAGTCCCCATTGGAAAGGCACTCCTTTCTTTGTCAATTCATTCAATGGTGCGGCAATGGTGCTGAAATCCCGCACAAAGCGCCGATAGAATCCAAAGAAGGCCATGGAAGCTCCGCACTTGTGACACAAGAGTAGGCGCCGGCCACTTTGGATGGCTACAATCTTTGTCTCATCCACCTCAACGCCTGTGGTGTCACAACATAACCAAGAAATGCAACTCGATCGGTGCAAAAGGTGCACTTCTCGAGGTTACCAAACAAACGTCGGCTCTCAAAGCATTAAAAACAGCACGATATGATTTAAGTGTTGCTCATGTGACTTGCTATAAATCAAGATATCATCAAAGTAAACCACTACAAATTTTCCAATGAAAGGACGAAACCTCGCTCATCAAACACATAAAAGTACTAGGTGCATTAGTTAGACCGAAAGGCATCACTAACCACTCATATAATCCGAACTTAGTTTTAAAAGCGCTTTTCCATTCATCTCCTAATTTCATTCTAACTGTGGTAACCACTCCGCAAGTCAATCTTTGTGAAAATAATGGAACCACTCAATTCATCTAGCATGTCGCCTAGCCTTGGGATAGGATGACGATACCTTATAGTAATGTTATTAATGGCTCGCAATCAACACACATACGCCAACTACCGCCTTTCTTAGGAACCAAAAGAATCGAACAAAGACAAGGGCTAAGGCTTTCTCTTACGTACTCCACGGTCCAAAAGATCTTGGACTTGTCGCTGAATTTTCTTAGTCTCCTCTGGATTGGTCCTATATGCAGCACGGTTTGGCAAAGTCGCTCCTAGGATCAAATCAATTTGATGCTCAATTCCTCGAATAGGTGGCAATCCCGGGGGTACCTCAGTTAGAAATACATCCACATACTCCCGCAAAGGTTAGCAACAAGCGAGGAGGCAAAGAGCTAGCTATGTCCTCAAGCTTAATATAAGGTATTTTTGCATATCAAAGCATAGCATGGCGACCATTATTACATATTTCAAAGAAGTTCGATTTAGTGGCAATCATAACACATCCCTTCAATTTAATTCCCTCGGACTTAGGACTAGACGCCACTTTCTCCCTTTTGGGTGGGAAAACACGTTTTGCTACTTACTGATTTCCAGAATCATGCTTATCGGTGTTTCTTTCATTTTTAGCGCGCTCTTCTTCATCTTTCAGAATCTCAGCTGGTGTCAAAGGCAACAACTTAATCTTCTTACCCTTATGTGAAAATGAGTAGGTATTAGCTCTACCATGGTGCAAAACATCATTGTCATATATCCAAGGTCTACCGAGCAACAAAGAGCATGCTTGCATAGGCACGATATCAAAGTCAGAACTATCTTTGTAATTACCTGCTAAAAATTGCACTTTCACAACTTTGTGTACCTTTAATTTACCACACGAATTGAACCATTGGATGTAGTAGGGACGTGGGTGTGGTTGTGTGGTCAAGCCAAGCTTCTCGACCATCTCGGAGCTTGCAAGGTTGTTGCAGCTCCCTCCATCAATGATGACTCGCAGCTCTGTCCTTCACGAGAAACTGTCCAAACAAGTTGTGCCGCTGATTTTGCTCCACTCTTCCACTTGTGCGCCAAAGACTCGTTGCAACAAGGCTCACATGATACTCGGTGTCAACAAGCAGCTACTTGTTCCTCTACATCATCAAGATCACCGCTCATCTCATCTCCTCCACTCGCAATGTTAGCCGCAAGTACATATTCGTCCTCAATATCACTAGTACTTACATAACCACCGCCTTTGGTGGCAAGGTATGCTCACGGCCAAGCGCCCTCATGATGTGCCCCATTCCCTTGCAACGGTGGCACACAATCCCAGTGGTACGACCGGTGGAAGCAACCGACGAAGAACTCTTGGCTGGTGCCTGCACACTAGTAACTTTACTTACCTCGGGTGCATGTGATGTGGTCTGAGGTGTCACTGAACGCGCCCTACTCGTGGAGGGGCAGCAGATCGTAGTGAAGGTGGGGCTGTTTTGGCTTGCCCCAAGACCGGTCGTGGTGTAGACATGCTCCCAAAGTTGTTCCTTGGCCTCTGTTGTCGCCCCGCAATTCCTTTTACGCCAAACATGCAAGTTGGAACAATCTAGGGACGCTATCGTATTCTTTGTAATCCACTATGTCCTGAATTTCACGTCTTAATCCTCCATAAAAACGTGCCATTGCAGCTTCTTCATCCTCAATAATATCACAACGCAACATGCTAATTTGTAGCTCCTGATAATATTCTTCTACGGATCTATTACCTTGGTGTAAGCGCTGTAATTTATTACGCAAATCACGTTTAAAAGAAGGTGGGACAAATCAGTTACGCATAGCAACCTTTAAACCATCCCACGTAGTAGGCGCTAGTCTTTCGGTGCATACCCTATTCCACCAAATGATGGCAAAATTTTTAAATTCACTTGTGGCTTGCCTAACTCTATGCACTTTGGGAACTAAGTGAGCATTCAATTTCTGTTCTACCGTCATCTCCCAGTCTAGATATATTTCAGCATCATAAGCACCCGCAAAAGATGGTATAGAGAACTTAACTTTAGCATATGGATCATCATTAATACGTGCATTATGTTGTCGAACATTATTACCTCTCATACCTTGACGGTTGAAGTTCTCGGTTCCGTTGTCGTGCATCAAAGGCGCCGTGGTCGTGCATCTCATTATCATTATCAAACTCATGGTCATGGGTCGCACCATGAGGTTCCACACGACCAACGCTTGGTGGTCGGTTCACCATTCTTTCGAGGCGTAGTAGTGGCGCGCAATACTATCGCTGATTGAGCGTTGTAATGTGATCGTAGTAGCTTGAAGCTTCCCGTCGATGTCCTCATTAACGGTAGTGCGTTGTTCATCCAATAGCGTCATGAGCTCTTCCTCAAAACACACTCTTGCGCATCCAATCCTTCACCGACATGGTTAGTAGGAGACAAAAGACAACACAAAGGTATTATCCCTATCACTATTAGGTGGTCTGAGGGTGGAATCACACACTCAAGCCGCCTTACCAAGCTCTTATGAGTTTCTTACCAAATTGCAGCAGGTGGTCTAATCGGCGAAGGTGGGATGTACGATCACGGCGGAGGCGAATGCGAGGATCCAATCTGAGGGTCAAAAGTATGTGGAGCTCGGACAGGCAATGTTTAGTAGCAAGGAATAGTAATAATGAAATCAGATTAGCAAAGCTGAACCAAAGCCCACAGTACTCGTCACAGTTGCTGGTCTAAAAGTGCCCCTAGCCCTAGCACAATACTGATCGAAACAAGGACTCGATACAAAGGAGTCCAAAGGATGCAAGGCTGGAACTGGATGTAGACCAACTAGGGGTGGTCGAATTGCTTCTTCTTCTTTTCTTTTGCACTTTTTGCTTCTTTTCTTTTCTTTTCTTTTGCACTTTTTGCTTCTTTTCTTTTGCACTTTTTGCTTCCTTTTTTTTTGCAAACGTGACCCAAACCCAAAATTCTTCTGTTACCTTTGCTGGATCCGATGAGGTGATTGGGTTACAAACTTTTTCCGGAGAGTAGGGGTAAATAGGTAATTAAAAGATACTCTCTCTCTCTCTCTGAACTTGGGCTAGTTCTCATATGCTACTCGGAATCCGACCGAGGATCGAATCCGACCAGGTGGTAGTTCCCGAGTGGATGGTAGAATGGGTGTTGCTCGAAGAGGTGGTCGGATCCGAGTAGATGTTCGATTCGACCAGATGGTAAATCCCGAGCGGGTGGTCGAATGGGTGTCGCTCGAAAAAGGAGGTCGTGCGTCCAGGATGGATGGTGGCACGGCGGGCGATGGTGCTGACTAGAGACCAAGAATGCTACTCTAAACCAGCAACAAAGACACCGACGATGGACTCGAACTCAACAATGCGAAAACAGAAAACAAAATTGCGAAAGGCACAAAGTGGTTTGGACAGCGGAATAATTACGATCTAAAACTTTTTGTAGGGCAGTTTTTCTGGACTCTAGGTGAGGGAACACAACTAACAAAAGGGGATAAACGAAATTACCTAACGGGCAACCTTTGCTCTGATACCACTTGATGAGTCACGGTGGCCCGATCTTCCGATAGGTTCGATTTGGTTCGTCGTGAGGACGTTGACGCTTTGAGGCTTCCGACCAACAGATCGTCACCTCGCAATTCGCTACACCCGCACGCCTGTCGTTATCGACCACGCTTGCACGCGATCGACCTTACCACGAAGGATATTATTCCTCCAAGCAATCGAAGCAACTCACAAGAACAAGGTAGATGCAATCTGAATTGTATTGCGGATATAGATGAAGTTTACAAGTGGGGTTCCTCAAACCGATAATCGCTAAACCGCAATTGGCGTAATAATCTAAGAAAACCCGCCTAAACTATAGCGGCCATCAGATATATATAGGGAACGTGAGGAGATCGACCTAGGGTTGTGCGGCCGTGGGATGAAGCGTACACAACCTCGGACTCCGACCTCGCCACGCCTACAAAGTCTTATTAGTTTAAACGGTGACGCATCACCTTGTGTTGCGATTTACGGTCGAAGATCCGTCGTAGGATCGCCCTAGGGTGGTCTTGAGGAGTCCATGCTATCTTTGGTCGAGATTGTGTCCAACGAGTCTTCGTGCTCGCTTTTACGGTCGAGATTGCTCCAATCGAATCAACTAGTCGTAGGTCTTCTTGTAGTGGTCGAGATCTCGCGGAACTAGTCGTGGACCTTCTTGAACTGATCGTAATCCTAGATTCCTGAGTACAAGTAAATCATCTCCATTAGGCAGCATCATAGAGTTCTCAGATAATACACTCAAATTTCTAGAAACGACTTTACGATCGATTAAGTGCGTGCTCTAGCTCTTGTCATAGGACCGTAGTTCAAAGACCCAGATCCGGAGGTTCTTGTGTCGTGCGTGTATCCGAAGGAGGGATGTCCTCATCAGGTTCCTGGCGTGCATTGCACAAATTAGTTTAGGGGTTATGATCGGTGGTCTAAAGCATGTAAGGTGACGCGCTAAAGAGAGCATAATACTCACCGGAGATGGTGTTGGCTCAGTGGTGAGACTCGGGTGCGTGCTCTGGACACAACAGAGAGCTCGAAAATGCACTGAGATGTACAAGAAAATGCGCGAGCTGAGGTTAGCCAAAATGGGAAGGGCATCGACCACAGAATCGAGAAGAACCATGCAGAGGAAGCTTACCCGAGTAGGGAGCTCAAACCATCCTCCCTCTCCTCGGTCAACAGAGGAGAAGTGAGATGAGTTCAAGGGGGTAGAGGGGGTATTATTCCCGGAGATGACAGAGTGGAGGGGGCGTTAGATGGAGAAGCTCCAGGAGTGGCCAACGGACGCGGTGGATTGACGGCGTCGACGGAACGCGGAAGAGATTTGTGGCCGCGTGGCGAGGGATTCCTGCACGAGCGTCAACGAGAGGTAGGAGATGGATCTGATGAGTGGGCCCCCTTCGTCAGTTTCTCAGCACGCGCGAGAGCCCTCGTTAAGTGAGTTCACGCGGATCGTTGCATCTGGATCGAACCCTCAGAATTGAGTGGAACGTTCGGACCGGCCGAAGGGTTACAAAATCTGGATCGTTGATTTCTGATCGGATGACTCCCATGCGGAACACTTGGGGGGTTCGGTCGAGCCAATTTGCCGGGTCGGACTCGAGCCAAAGGAATAGTGCTGACGTTTAGGGTTAAGGGTTTGACTGAGAATTAAAATGTTTTCTCCACTTCGACCAGGGTGCTAAAAATAGAAATAAATTTCCTAAAAATGTGAAATAAATCACAGCGGTTCCTGGGACAGTCTAGTGTTTATAAAAATTATAATATCATGCTTCTCATGATATAATTTGTATTTTACAAATTCAAACTTAAGCTAGGTCATAAAATTGGGTTTGAATTTTAATAGGGTTTAAACCTGTTCTAAATATTTAGAAAAAAATATATTAATTCAAGATAAATAATATAGTATTTTAATAAATTATTTCCAGGGAGACTTCAGTAGCATTTGTTTTGGTTTTTTCCTTTGGAGTTTCATTTACAATATATATGTTTAATCTCTTTCACAGATTTTCCAAGTGCAATATATAATGTACATGCTAGAAATCATGATGCATGCTAATGAGATGCATAGTAATCCTCTTTATTAATCTGGGGATGTGACAAAAAGAATTTAAAGAATTAGATTTTTTTTATGGGAGAGGGGGGTTTTCGTAAAAATATGACAACCTGGGTCGCGGACCACGGCCCAGGCGGCCCTAGAGGGGGAGGCCGGCCCAAGGGTGGCCGGCCAAGGGGGGGAGGCACCCCAACCCTAGCCGCCTCCCCCACTCCCTCCTCTTTCCCCCTTGTGGACGCCACCCCCATCCTCTCCTCTCCCAAATCTGGTGCCTCCTCCCCTCCCCGGCGTCTCCTCCTCCCCTGGTTGCTGCCCCCGGTGATCCCCGTGGTCACCTCCTTCCGCTGGCGTCTCCGGTTATCCATCGTCCCCGTGGTGGCCGGCCATTGGAGAAGGGAGGAGAAAGGGGGAAGATCTTCAGGAGGTGGATCAACATCTCCCTGCAGGTCTTCAAGGGTAACAAATGATCTAAGTCGTAGTTTGGTTTGATTTGATTGCATAAATATTGATTAGGATTAAATCGGGTTCTGTTCTGGAAATTCCAGAACACATCCGGCACCTTGCGGGGCCAGTTTCGACCCTTTAGATGCCGAATCTCGGGTTTTCGTCTGCTAGAGTTTTGTTCCTCGGGTCGTTGTCTTTCTTTTGGCAACGAGATCATGAAATTCTGCCTTACGGTTAAGGAGATATGAATTTTTAACCACGCGCTATTCTGTCTGTCTTGGATCTGGGGACTGTCGGTTTGTTCCTCAGTTTTGATCTAGTTAGATTCCGATTCAGAACTCCCACCCAACTAGGTTATTGTAGCCCTTTAAATAATATTTTTATGTTGATAAAGATCACCTCTATTGGATCAGTATAATGAAAGTTACATCATTTTCTTTACTACTTTGTTGCTCGTAATCAAGCGATGTCCGCCGCTTGCTTTCAAATGTTGTTTAGCCCACTGTTTTGGCCGAATCAAAGAACCCCATCAACTAGAGATTTGTAGCCTGGTTCACTAAGATTAATTGAGCACTGGTTTCAAGTCGTTATGAGTTACAGATATTTAATTAGGATTTTTCTCGCACTTCGATCGGAAGAAATTTGAAATCTGGCGGAATAGTTAGATCGTCTTTTGGAGCCGTTGTTTATGTGGGTTGGTTAGAGGGTTATGGTAAGACACTTGTAGTCACATCATGTCTCGTTATTATTATTTTGAATAATTATTTGTGTAGGCGGTGGGGCAGTCAGTGGAGAAACACATTCGTTGCCTCCTAACACACCATAGCGCGGAAGGCAAGTACGTTGTCTGATATCATTAAATGACGATATTGCTTGTGCCTGTACCACTAGACTTATTTTCATATGTTTTGTATGTCCTGTGTTATTCCCTATTGACCTGTGATAGTCATTCATTTCATAAAAATGCATTATGTTCATGCATCGATTCATTTGGACCACGGAAGTGGAAATTTGTAGGTCCCATCAATTCCAGAATGGGCATGTAAGACCCACCACTCCAATGTGGGCAATGTTGGACACCCGTATGAAATGTTCTTCATACGGTATTTGAGATTCACGTACTTTGTTAAGTACGGGCTTAAGTGAACACCGACGGGTGTGTCACTCACTATACCGGTATAAGTTGTGAGCAGTCCATTTCTTCATTGCATTATTCCATTCCATTCATACCCATATGTATTCAGAGATGTTTATCATAAGTAGATTGTGATTTGTTTTGTTTGCTTAATGTATCTGTTATCTGTTAAAGTACTTGCTGAGTCTTTGGCTCATCCTTGCTTTTTATGTTTTATTTAGGTAAATGAGGAAGAAGGCAAGACCTTTTGAGGGGTAGTCCAGCACGCTGCACATCACCTTTATCAAACCAGAAATAATATTGTTATCTTTCAGTCATGTTAACTATTTGATAAATTTCTAAATTGTAATAATCCAATTTTGGTATCGCCCACCGTACGTTTATTATGAATGTTTCCATTCCTTCTCATGAAACTGTTAATCGTTTATCGTTGTTCCTTATGAAATTTTGTTAATTAAGCCTGATTAACCCGGTATTGTTGTATATTCTTAGTATTTATTAGATTTGCATGACATCTTGGCTTCCGAATAGCTAGGGTGTTACAGTTGGTATTAGAGCGAGCTTTAGGTCTGTGGTTAATACAAAATATTAAATTGACACACTGTACACATTAGGAGGGTTTGGGGTAATTCATTACTTTCACATTTCCATTGGTGTTTTTCACTTATTACTCTGATGATGAATTACTTCGCACTCCTATTCTTATTAAGTTAAATGTTGGCTTTGTTTGTTGTGATGTTCTTAGATGGCAAGAGGTAGAGGCCGTGGTCGTGGTCGTCCACCGACCCGTGGTCGTGGTCGTGGCCACGGTCCAGCTGTTCCATCGTCTTCGTCCGAAGGGTTGGCTGGTGTTGCTACTGAGGAAATTGCCTCAGCTGTGCCTCCGGTCGTTGAGTCACCGGCTGCATCAGCAGATCTTATTCAATACCTTCTAAGAGAGAACCGAAGAACTCCGCCAAAGAATCGCAGCGGCAATTGTCGCGATCACGCGCTCTGGCGGAACTCGTTCTCGCCATCGCTCCACCTGAGGTTAGAATGAGCCTCCGTGAGTGGATGTCGCTTCGTTTGGACACTTTTGACGGAGCAGGCACACCGGTTCAGGCTGCGGACTGGTTGAGGTATATGGAGTGACAGTTTGGAGCATTAGAGCTGGCATCCGCGCAGAAGGCTCGATTCGTGGCCTTTCAGCTGAAGGGCCAAGCTGACATCTAGTGGGAAGGAGTCCTGTCATCCAGAACTCCAGTGCAGGGTCCTGTCACTTGGGAGGTATTTGTGGAGAGAATCAGGACACAGTTTTATCTAGACTCCTTCATTGAGAAGATGGAGCAATCACTCCTGACTTTTGTGCAAGGGAAGATGTCAGTATCTGAGTATGAGGCTGGGTTAAATAATCTGGTGCATTTTGTACCAGCCGTGGTGAATGACAATAGGGAGAAGGCTAAGAGGTTCCGACGGGGCCTCAACCAGGAGTATCGCCAAATTCTGGGGGCGACAGGGCTGCGCGACTTCAGCTCAATGGTCGAGCAGGCCAGAGGGATGGAGTTGGAGAAATGTCCTTCTTCGCAGGGGCAAGCTGCTATTCGCTATGTCACCACCGGTGGTTCTAGTGGTGGGCAGAAGCGGAGTTTTGGTGGAGGGGGTGGGTCTTTTCAGCGACCCGCTCCCAAGAGGTTTCAGGGGGGGTCACAACTCACGTCCTGCTCAGCAGTGGCAGCCTTCCTCTTCGGTGCCACGTCCTTCGCAGAGTGTCGGGGCGTCCTCTGCTCCGGCGCAACCGGGAGTCTACTCCATGCCCACTCCTGAGACTGTGGGGCGTCCTGACATGGTGACAGGTACACTTCTAGTCGATTCGCATGAAGCTT
The DNA here is from genome assembly GCA_036346395.1 of Hsuehochloa calcarea. NCBI lineage: Eukaryota > Viridiplantae > Streptophyta > Magnoliopsida > Poales > Poaceae > Hsuehochloa > Hsuehochloa calcarea. Next base: position 45,597,744 of record CM070601.1, read on the forward strand.
TAGTTCTATTTGATTCAGGGGCTACTTATTCTTTTGTGTCCCTGGAGTTTGCTAGACGGGCGGGGTTGAGTTTGCAAGTTATTTCTGAGTCTGTGGTAGTCAGCTCTCCGGGGGGTCTTATTTCCAACTCTACTATTTGTCCTGGCTGTTCCATTATTATTGATGATGAGGTTTTCACCTCCAACTTGATGGTAATTCAGTTGTCACCATTTGATATTATTCTGGGTATGGACTGGTTATTCTGATACCGTGCCAAGATCTGTTGTTTCTGGAAGACGGTGACTTTAAAAGCCCCGTCTGGTGAAGAACTGTATTCCATGGCAACGCACCGTCTGATTCGTTGTTCGTGTTGGCTAGTCTGTTTCCTAGTCGCAGAGCGTCAACCATTGGGTTACTTTGGTCTCTCAATGAGAAGACTGACTCTTCACTGCGTACCGAGGAGATTCCAATTGTGAATGAGTTTTCTGATGTTTTTCCTGTGGAGCTTCCAGGAATGCCTCCAGTGCGGAAAGTGGAGTTCCGGATTGATCTTATTCCGGGAACTCGACCCATATCCATGTCTCCTTACCGTTTGGCTCGACCCTTTCAAGAGGAATTGAAGAAACAATTGGACGACCTGTTGTCCAAAGGTATGATTCAGCGTAGTGTATCGCCAAGGGGAGCGCCTGTTCTTTTCACTAAGAAGAAAGATGGCAGCTGGCGTATGTGCGTGGATTATCGGGCTCTTAATCAGGCGATTGTGAAGAACAAATATCCTTTGCCCCGCATTGAGGATCTCTTCGACCAATTGAAGGGAGCTAAAATATTTTCCAAGATTGACCTCCAGTCAGGTTATAATCAGATTCGGGTTCGTGAGCAAGATATTGAGAAGACGGCTTTCTCTACGAGGTATGGTCATTATGAGTATAAAGTTATGTCTTTTGGACTAACGAATGCTCCTGTAGTTTTCATGGAAGCCATGAACATTATGTTGCATCAATACTTTGATGATTTCGTTGTGGTATTCATAGACGATATCTTGATTTATTCCAAGACGGAAGAGGATCACACCCAACATCTGAGGTTGGTACTTGAAACTCTAAGGGAGAATCAATTCTATGCCAAGCTGAAGAAGTGTGAGTTCTGGATTTCTGAAGTTGGGTTTCTGGGCCATGTTATTAATCAGGAGGGTATTTCAGTTGATTATATGTCGGGACCCAAATATGCAAATTTGGTCCCTCTGTGTATTCTGCACTAGTCCAGGATCATGCTAGTGCAGACAATATCAACATCGATGAAATATCACATCCATACAATGAATATAAGAATAAACTAGTACTTTGAATAACAAATAACTGTTGGGACCTTACGGTCGAGTTTTACATTTATTAAGCCATGCAAGGCTGACAATAAAGAAATAAACTGCAGTGGAAACAAAGTACACTCCAGCGGACTCCCATCAATACACCACAACTGACTGGGATCAAGACCCTAACGATCAACCTTCGTAGAACTCTTCTTCAAAAGCAGGTGACGGCTCCTCCACTCTGTTGATTTGTTTAGCAAGAGTGAGTACACACCGTACTCACAAGTCATACCAAAGAATGCAATTATACATGATGGCTCATTCCAAAAGGATGGCTTCTGTGGTTAATTTGCAGAAATGCAATATTTGCAATTAAATACGAATAATAGATTGAAAACGTAATTCAAAACAAATAAACAATAATAATTTATCATGTGATTTCACAAAGACACACAGTCTAAACAAGTTATTCACACAGCTGCACAAGTTATCTCACAAAGCTGACCCTTCCCAAATGTTTTATGAAAATCTACCCCTCGTGTGAAATTCCCGAGCATGTCCATATCTGAGGACGCGGCTATTCGAATAGATTGATTAAACACTCTGTAGAGGTTGTACACTTTACCCACACGATGAAATCAACCGGACCATAGTTGATCGCAACAAAACCTTTCAGAGACTTCATCTCAAGCAATGACACTCCCAATGTGCTTTCCTGCCGGCCAACCGATATACACAGCGTTTGGTTATGACACATCGTTGGACAGGGATGCAGCGAACCGTCCCGCGATGTGATATATCACACCTCCAGCCCATCACACAGTTTAAATACAACCTGAGTTGTCAATGTCAAGACTCCATAACTTACTAAGTTAGGCCCAGCCTATACTAGGCATGTGGTCGCATGAAGAAGGCTCGATTAAATGGCGCACCAAGTGGAGTCCTTAATTGACCAAGGCAAGACTTCCAGTTTTAACCCAAATAACAAAGTTTAATAAGCACACAGCTCCACCATTCACACAGAATCCACCATTCACACAGAATCCACCACTTGCCTTCGTCCAAATATTTTCCCACCCTGTTGATTAAGTGCAACACATGTCATCAACGAGTAATAGCACACAACATACGCTTTATCACACAGCCCATATTGCATTAGTGAAATTCATAATTGCGACTCACATGATATGATGACTGTGGCATGACTAAGCATCTACTCAGATCTAACCAACCCACGTTGGTGCTACGATAATACCAACTAATAATGAACCTACCTAGGGTGACAAAAGAATATGACATAACAATAGACAAGGTGGATATAACAATTTGGATTAATAACTAAACCAAAAGCATTTAAATAAATACTTGAAATAGAATGCAATACATTGAAACAAAGTAGTTTGAAAACTGGGTTCAATATGATCAAAGGTATAACTTGCCTTGGAATAGATCTAGATATTGGTCTTGGTCTTGAGGTGCTCCTTCTTCTGCAAAACTTCCCGAAGTATCGACGTCTACTCGCAAAAGAAATAAAAAGAAATAAAAATAAATAAATAATAGAGGCAAAACCAACTACAAAAATCAAATAAAATGCACCATTAAATATATCTTGATTTTATATGAATTTACAAATTTGAATGGGCTCAATCGGAGTTCGGATGCAAAAGATATTGGCTTTGGAAGTTTGAAAATAAAATAAAACCCTAATTTGGATTTTATTGAATTTCCCGAATTATTTCTATTAAAGAAATTGAAATATTGTGCAATCGCTGACGTCATTCGGGGAAAAGAAAATAAATAAAAAGCCGTACTGACAGGTGGGCCCTACCTGTCAGTCTCTGGGCTCAAGGTGAACTGGGTTCACCGAGCCACGGGAGATCTGGTGCGGTGGACTGAGCCACGCGGTGCTGATGTGGCGGCCACGCAGGTGACATGCAAGCACGAGAGGGTGACGGGGCGCTGGTGTGGCTGCTGACGACGCACGGCCGAGGGGCGGCGCACGGGGACCAAGGGCTTGCCGGCGATCGGCTGCGAGTCGGCGACGGCAGAGGACAAAAATGAAATGCCGAGGTCACGACAGAGCTCCGGGAGGTGGCAGCAGGGCTTGAGAGGCAAGGGCTCACCGGCAGCGGCGAAGGAGGCGGCGGAAGTGATGAGCTCGCGTTGTCGGACGGCGTGGCAACGGCGATGGAGGTGCTCTTGGACGAAGACGAAGGCGGCACTGAGTAGCTACGGCTATTGCGCACCCAGCGGCAGTGGCGGTGTGACCGGCGAGGCTCAGGATGCGGCGAAGTGCGGCGGCGGAGGAGCTTCGGCCGTTGGCGGCGCTTCGGCAATTGCGACGCGAAGAGTCTGATTCCGGAGCCGAGAACTAAGGGTTTAGGAGGAGGGAGGATGGGCGAAGCTTTGGGTGCGGGGCTCGGGTCTTACATAGCCGGGGCGAGGGCGAATCTACGGAGGAAACGGCGGCGGGCGCGGAAGTTCTGGAAGTCGGGCGCGGGGAGAGTCCCTGAGGGAGACATCGATGACATGGCGAGGTGGGGCCACTGGTCAGCGGGCGAATGTGGGCACGGTGCGTGAGCGAAAGAAATCGGGCGCGGCCCACGCGGCGTGGAAGGAGCGGCGCGCGCGCGAGCGGCGTGCGGCGTCCAATCGGACACGCGGCCATCGCCGCGGCGGAGCTAGTCGGGCGAGCGGTGGGAGGCGGGCTGGGATGGCTTGGGAATAGTGATGGGCTTCGGCCCATCACTGTTCTGGAGGGATTTTAATTAGTTTTTCTTTTAAGAAAATCCAGAAAATGCAATTTAGCAAATAGAAAATAGCAAATGACTTTAGAAAAATTCCAGAAATTTCTAGAAAATATATCCAAGCATATAGAATCCAATTAAAATAAGTTTGGCCTCATTTGATGTTGGAATTAAGCATATTAAATTATTTTGTCCTTAAAGTCCATATTAAGCTTTTTAATATAATTTAAAACAAATTGCAAATGGTGAGATTTTCAACTAGCAACTAAATAAAATATTTTTAAAGCCAAAAGTTGGGATGTTACAAACCTCCCCCCCTTAAACAAATCTCGACCCCGAGATTCAGGCTAGCTAGAGAAAAGGCTAGGAAACTCGGCTTTCAACTCTTCTTCGCGTTCCCACGTTGCTTCTCCTTCTGAGTGGTTGCTCCACTGGACTTTGTAGAAATGAACGGTCTTGCTTCTGGTGCGGCGCTCTGCGACATCCAAAATCTTGACAGGCTGCTCTTTGTAGGTAAGATCTTCTTTCAGTTCAATTGATTCCAACGGTGATTGCTCTTCCGGCACCCGGAGACATTTCTTTAACTGAGAGACATGAAAGACATCATGCACTCCTGCTAATGACTGCGGTAGCTCCAACTGGTAAGCGACCTTCCCACGACGTTCCAGAATCTTGAACGGTCCCACATACCTCGGGGCAAGCTTCCCTTTGGCATGGAATCTCTTAACACCTATAAGCGGAGTAACTCGAAGATACACAAAATCTTTCGGTTCAAAGCTCAGGTCACGCCGACGATTATCAGCATAACTCTTCTGCCTGGACTGGGCTATCTTTAACCTTTCTCTGATCATAGCAACTTGCTCTTCGGCTTCCTGAATTATATCTGGCCCGAACACTACACGTTCAACTATTTCTGACCAATTCAAAGGAGTTCTGCAAGCACGACCATACAAAGCTTCAAACGGTGACATTTGTAAACTGGCTTGATAACTGTTGTTGTACGAGAATTCTGCATACGGTAAACTCTTATCCCAACTGGTAGCATTAGCTAGAGCACAGGCTCTCAGCATGTCTTCCAATATCTGATTGACTTTCTCAGTCTGTCCATCTGTCTGAGGATAATAAGCGGTACTGAAGTTCAGATGAGTTCCCAGGGCTTCATGTAGACTCTGCCAAAAACGAGAGGTGAACTGAGATCCTCGATCCGACACTATCTTCTTAGGCACACCATGCAGACTAATGATCCTCGACATATACAACTCTGTAAGGCGATCTCCTGAGTAAGTGGTTTTGACTGACAAGAAATGGGCAACTTTGGTTAAACGATCCACAATTACCCAAATCGAATCATAACCTGATTGAGTCTTAGGCAAACCGGTAATAAAATCTATACCGATCTCTTCCCGCTTCCATTCTTGTCACATCCCCAAATTAATAAAGAGGATTACTATGCATCTCATTAGCATGCATCATAATTTCTAGCATCTACATTATATATTACACTTGGAAAATCCGTGAAAGAGATTAAACATATATATTGTAAATGAAACTCGAAAGGAAAAACCAAAACAAATGCTACAGAAGACTCCCTGGAAATAATTTATTCAAATAATATATTATTTATCTTGAATTAATATAATTTTTTATAAATTTTTGGAACAGGTTTAAACCCTATTAAAATTCAAAAACAATTTTATGGCCAAGCTTAAAGTTTGAAATTTGTAAAATACAAATTATTTCATGAGCAGCATGATATTATAATTTTTATGAACACTAGACCGCCCCAGGAACCCCTATGATTTATTTCACATTTTTAGGAAATTTATTTCTATTTTTAGCACCCTGGTCAAAGTGGAGAAAACATTTTAAATTCTCAGCCAAACCCTTAACCCTATCCATCAGTACTATTCCTTGGGCTCGAGTCCGACCCGGCAAAACGGCTCGACCGAACCCCCTAAGTGTTCCGCGGGAGAGCCATCTGATTAGAAATCAACGATCCAGATTTCGTAACACTTCGGCCGGTCCGAACGTTCCACTCAATGCTGATGGTTCGATCCAGATCCAACGATCCGCGTGAACTCACTTAACGCGGGCTCTCGCGCGCGCTTGAGAAACTGACGAAGGGGCCCCACTCGTCAGATCCGTCTCCTACCTCTCGCTGGCGCTCGCGCAGGAATCCCTCGCCACGCGGTCGCGAATCTCTTCCGCGTTCCGTCAACGCCGTCAATCCACCGCGTCCGTTGGCCACTCCTGGAGCTTCTCCATCTAACGCCGCCTCCACTCCGTCATCTCCCCGGGAATAATACCCCCTCTACCCCCTTAAACTCATCTCACTTCTCCTCTATTGACCGAGGAGTGGGAGGCTTGTTTGAGCTCTATACTCGGGTAAGCTTCCTCCGCATGGTTCTTCTCAATTCTGTGGTCGATGCATTTCCCATTTTGGCTAACCTCGGCTTGCACATTTGCTTGTAGATCTCAGTGCGTTTTCGAGCTCTCTGCCGTGTCCAGAGCGCGCACCCGAGTGGCACCACTGATCCAACACCATCTCCGGTGAGTATTATGCTCTCTTTAGCGCGTCACCTTACGTGCTTTAGACCACCGATCATAACCCCTAAACTAATTTGTGCAATGCACGCCAGGAACCCGTGCATTTGGGAGTTGAACCAAATCGGCCGTAGTCCAAACCCTTCATCTCCCACCTTGATCCGGTAAGGCTTTTGTAGATTCTTTGCTCTTGTAGCATTGACATATAATGCTGGAGCTACTCAGACCATTCATTTGCCACCATTTTGCTCCAGTTGTACTCTCCATGTTGAAGCTTGTCGCCGCCGTGGACACCTCAGGCGTCAAGCTACCTCCAGCCACTCCCACCTCTCTCTAGCACTCAGGTAGCTCTCTCTTAGTCCTTAGATGCTCGGGCACCCGCTTCTTTGAACAATGCTGAGCTTGTTTGTGCTGTGCACGTTTGCCGTGTTGACACCGCCGCTCATCTCCGGCGCGCCACCGCTACTGGCCGCCGTGGAGGTCGCCACCACCACCCCTAGAAGCGCATTGCTATTGCACATCTGTCCCAACCCTTGGCCGGCTCTGCCGTGGCGCGTAGCACCGGCGAGCCACCGTACAACCGCACGGCCGTGTTGTCGTACGCGGGCAGCTACTGTAGATGTCCATTTACGGGAAATGACGATCATTAAAGTCTAATGATTAAGTTAGCATTTAATCGCTGTCTTAGCCGTCTTAATGAGCCACTTACATGTGGGTCCACGAAATAAAACGTACCGTTTCAGACGCGTATAGCTTGGATCGTTTCTAACCATAGGATGTTTAATCGACAGCTCTGATTTAGTGGGCCATTCGGACCGTCCGAAACGCGCCGCGAATCTTAGCCGTGCGATGTCAAATGAACGGTCGAGATTCGATGGGACATTCGGACCACTCCGAACGCGCCTCAGCTGTGGACCATTGTGTGAGGACCCCGGATTATTGGGCTTGTAATGCTTAGTCACCAATTGACCCTAGCATCACAAACGAAATAACCCGTGTCTTCGAGACATGTATACTTCCCAGAAATGCAGTATACACACCTCTTTACAAAATTCGTGCATCAATTCCATTCATTCACATAGAACCGAAGCAAAGCAACAAACCAGAAGTTAACATAAATAAAGGATAGTTATTACAAAAGAGAGGCCGACCGGCCAAATGATATATACATATAGACATTGAACAGCGGAAGCAAAAGTGCCATAAGATGGCCATAAACCAAAAGAGCCAATCAGTGTGCCTTTAACCCACAAGGCAACCAACCGGACCGCCAAGCTAGTCGTCGAATCCACAACACATTTCACAAAAATGAGGCCCTTGGGGCTCACCCTCCTCCTCTGCAACAAATAGTTAAGCAAAGCAAATGAGTACAAAAATTTTACTCCGCAAGATTTACGTGTAGAGTAACAGACCTATACATATGCTACATGCAAGCTTATTTAAGTGGAGGCTGTATGTTTCATTTTCAGCACAAAGCAATCTTTATTTGCAATAATGTAGTACAGTTAAAAGCAAGTTAACAAATCTGTTTTTAATGTTCAAATAACCGTAAATGACAACAATATAATAGTAGATAGAAAACAACAACAATCCTGAAAGTGACTAAACCATTAGTCACCACAACAATAGCATGAATTACCCATTCATACCAACCATGTCAAATTTTAATTTAAAAGGTTGAAGTCTAACTCTTGCAAAACCTAACCAAGCGTGTCCATAACCTAGGACGAGGCTATTCGAATAGTTTTATACCCTGCAGGGGTGTACCAATGTACCCACACGCCAGACCGCCTTTTTGCCAAGCTATTAAGCACACTTCCTTAGGTATGCCGGCACAGCTAAGTTTTACGAGACATTTCCAATATTGTGCATTAACTACGAGCCGCCCGTATGGATAGAAACCCATACGTTGTGTCGGAGTCATTGTAAAGCCTCGGTCAACTACCCGTCTCAGGTAAAGCCTTGGACAACTACAATGCTCCTCGTGGTGGAGAGCCTACCCGGAATCTCCACCACCGCACACCCAACACAAGAACACATATCATTTTCCACACAACACACACAACCCCCTCCTGCGACTCGGAGATAACACACGCCAAAGTACTTAGTCAAGAGAGGTCCCATATCCCTCTCGCGTGGTTAGCACGCAAAAATGCTTGGAGAGTGTGACACAAGATGTTCGGTCCTTGTTGACTTAGGCAAGACATCCACAAACCCAATAACCCACCATCCAACCACTTGCCCAAGTCTAAAACAATGTTTCATTTTCAGATTTTTACTTTACAAAATAACAAAGCACAAGTGCTGGACATAATGGAATAATAAATAAAGGTGTGATCAAGATCATCGACTAAAATCGATGATCGCCCATTGCTACCGAAACTAAGCATTTCTAAACAATTTCAATTCGCAATCTACTAAGTGACAAGAGTTCATCCATCGGACTCAAATCACAGCAAATAATCTAGGCTCATGGTAGTAGAGGATAATCAATTCCTACAGATTATGCAACTATGGGATACTAACCATAATTTAACAACAAATCAGCAATGCATACATACAAGTTGAAATCAATATATTAGACTTGAAAAATAATGGGATTAACATGATCAAACTGCTTGCCTGTCTGCTGTGGGTCAAGATGTTACTGAGGATCAATTATATTGTCAACGTGCTCTTCAGATCCTAACGAGAAAGCGAGAAACAACTGATAAGAACGAAGAAAACGCAAAGACCCAATAGTAAACTTTCTCCAAAAATTCTGAAAATTTTACAATAGCAAGATCATGATTTATAAGGAATTTATCAACAAGAACCAATTGATTTTGATTCTTAATGCAAAAGATATGGCCAAAACAATTTTGTTTAGCTTTTATAAATAAAAAATGCTACTATTCATTAGCAAAATTTTCTGGAGCTATACTGGGGTTGAAAATATTTTTAGATTAAATTTCAGTTGAAAACATAACCCACAAAATTTGAATCTCCCGAAAAGGAATTAAAATGAATTAGTTATGCATTTTACAAGTTATCATATTTTTCAGTTGATAAATAAATCCTTTCGGGAAAATCAGAAATTTGAAATGACATGGACGAACGTGGAGCGTTGATCTTGGATCCAACGGTCCAAGTCCCTATGCTGACGCGCGCGCGGCCGCAAAACCCTAAACGTCAACAGTTGGATCTGGATCCAACGGTTCACGTGGATCCGAGCGCGCGGGTGGCCCGAACGTCCCCACGCACGCGAGCCGTTGATCCTGGATCCAACGACCCTTGCGAACTCGAGTCGGGACCGTAGATCTTGGATCCAACGGACCACAGACCGAGACGCACGACAAATTCAAATCTCCGCGCGAACGTGGGCCGTAGATCTAAGGATCGACAGTCCAGACCGACTCACATTCAAAACACCCGTCCTGTTTTCGTCCGGCAAAAACGACGGGGAAGATCGGCTCACCGCCGGCGGCTCTGGCCGCGGCGGTGCGAGCAAGTGCCCAAAATGGGTCCCAAACATCATTGCGCACCTAATGGTACCAATGGATTTGGCTGCGGTGGTCCAGAACGCCGGCAAGCCGGAGAGAACCGAAGTGACCGAAAATGACAAAAATGAAAATCGGCGTTGAGCTCAGCTGCGGTTCAAGGGAGCAGGTGCTAGACCACTAGGGACTAAGGAGGGGTCACCTGAGCGCAAAGAATGCACTGAGGAGAGTCTGTAACATCCCAAAGTTATGTTACCAAAATATAAATAAATAAATTTATTATTTTATTGGACTTTCTGGTTGCCGAATAATTTTCTCGATTTTCTGTAGCCTAAAATGAGTTTTCCCTGTTAAAAAGGAAAAAGAAAAATAAATTATTTAATTTCTTGGTTTTAAGGTCAAAAAGAAAGTTTATTGAGATTTATTGGATTTTTCTGGAATTTTATTGGATTTAAATTGAAAAATAAAATTTTAATTAATTTCTGGTATTTTCTGGTATTTGAAAAGGCTTTTCCTATTTTCTGAAAAATAAAATTAAAAATAAAAGCCAACTTTAAGTTGGAATTATTTTTATTGAGTCCAAAATAATTTTAGAAATTTTTGAGAATTTTCCTAGATTTTTTAGCCTCTTTTTACTATTTTATAAAGTGTTCTCAATTTGTGGCTTATTTGAATTTCGAAAATAAATCAAATAAAAAAATTTTTTGGAAGTTTCCCGTCAGGTCACCCATCCCGCCGGTGCTCCCAGGGCAATCTCGCTTAACCTCAAAACAATTGGCATGCACTACCAACCGGCCAAGTCATGTGTATTGATTAATACCCCCCTCTCTCTCTTTTATTGCTTCTCCAACTTCATCTTCTTCCTCCCAACCGAGCCTTCTCTTCTCTGTTCTTTTTCTTCCGAAAACAAATCAATGGAGCACCACCACCACCGGCTTGCACCACCACTGCCGACCGCACCTCCGCCGCCGCCTCACCCCGCCGCTCCACCCCAGCGCCGGCCGCCGGCCACCACCACCGCCGTCGCCGTCGCACCACCGAAGCTCAAATCTGCCATTAATGGCTGCTCTCGCCATTTCTCCCGTATCTTTGTACACGAAGGACCAAATTCAAATCCGTTTGAACCCAAACGTCCGTATTAACTTCCTCTACATCACTACACCATCAATTGGCCGTTTCTTCCTCCCATTTAAGAGCAGTTTTCAGTTTCCCGATTGACATTATGGCACCCGAAAACTGAAGCTTTTATTCTCGCATTTTCTCATCAATCCGCCACCCCTCCCTATATAAAGCCACCTACAGGAGCTCCTCTCCACCATCAACACATCCCCAAAGCCTCTCCTCCCCTCTCCTCCTGGTTTGGCCGAACGAGCAAAAGAAAGTTCGTCGGCAGTTCGTCGTCTACCCTCTCGTGCGTCGCCTCCGGTGGAGCTTCGCCACTTTCGACACCACCATCGGCACCGCGACGTCGTGCTCTACGCGTGGATGCCTTCGCTTCGTCAAGTTGTCGCCGGAGCACCACCACCCCTTCCATGGCCGACGGCTCTCGGCGCCGCCGCCGCCGTCGTCGACCACCCCGGACCGCGCCGTCACCACCATCGGCTCCGTCTCGACGTCGGTAATCCGTTTTGGTAACTTTCCGGCCCTCTTTCCCTTCCCTCTCCTTGGCGCCATGGCCATTTCCACTTCTCTGTTGATTCCAAGCAAAGAAGAAGAAGTACAGTAGCATGACTAATAAGGATGCTACTGTAGCAATTATTTTTCTTGTGATTATTCCTTCCAAGAATTATTGCTCCCAATTGCAAACTCCGAATCCGATGATTCTTGCTCGTAAAATCATCTAAATTCATCCTTTATTTTTCAGTATTTATTTTGTAATTTTGAGTTTTTATTATATATTAGCTGTTTTTCTAATTGCGCGTTGCCGCCGCAACCCGTCGTCGCCGGCCGAACTGCTACCGTTGGGTAGAGTACATCACCGAGGTTCCATATTCGTTATCCGCCGGCCAACTCTCCCTTCCTATCGTCAGCACGGCAATTTCTTTCATTCATTCACTATTCACGTATGTTGCATGTAAATGAATAGTGCCATGCAAAATACTATTCACCCTCCCTTCCGGAATTTCGTTCTCCCTCATACGAACTCCGATTCCATCGATTCAAATTCCTATATTCATATAAAGTCGATATCTTACTTCCAGTATTTATTTTTGGATTTTATTTGGATTTTATTTGAATTTGGATCGTTTACGCGTATAGATTTCGACGACTTCGGACAACCGGATTTCGACGCCGTTTGAGAATATCGATTAACCAAGCAAGGCAAGTTATACCTTTGATCATATTTGATCCCAATATTTCAAATTATTTAAATTCTATTTTAAATTATTATTGCATGCTATTTCTATTCAAGTAATTTAAATACCTGTTTTTAAATTATAGTTATTCCCATTGCCATTGTATAGCCAACTTTGCTGTTGAATGAAACATACCTTGACACATTAGATAAAAATCGGTTTATGCAAAGAGTATGAACCGAACATTTTAGGAAAAATTATGTTTAGACATGCTTAGACCAAAATGTTGATTCCGAATTTGGCCCAAATAATCAACTATTGTTTAAAAGCCTATGACATTGGTTTGTCATGGAAGATTTTACAAATGACTTTGAAAAGCAAAATGAAAAATTGGTTTGTACTTGGGCGAAATGGATGCTTGGTGGGTGCGAGTTTATGCACCTGCTCAATCCGGGTAGGTTTGAGGCCCAGGGGTTATTTTGAAGTCGCCCAAGTCGCTTAAGGACCGGTCTTGAGCCGCATCTTGCTAAGCCACATCGACTACCACATGTCCTGTATGGGCGGGACTGCTAAATAATTTGCAATATTCCATCGTAGTTGTGCCATTTTGGTGTGTGGGTGTCGGTTAGACAAGATTCCCACATGGCGCAAGAGGGGGCTTGAATCCGTCGGGTGGTTAGCCCAATGGAAGCGAAACCTTAGCGAGGCAAGCCTACGGTGGGATGGCGCATTGGAAAGGCCTTGACACGTACTCTAGACTGCTTACCTAAGGTAGTGAGCAGTGGGATCGACGGATGCCAAACAAACTAGAGAATTCATGTCTTGTGGGTAAAGTTGTACAACCTCTGCAGAGTGTAAATCTATTCGAATAGCCGTGTCCACGGTCATGGACATGCTGAGCAAAGCCACTCAAAGTTAGACTTTGATTTTGTTTTAAAAATGATTTTTGCAAATGATTTGAGGATGGTTAATCCTTGTGGTAAAATTTGGCGGTTAGCCATGTGATAGGAGGGTATCCATCACCATGTTTCATATGGAGGTTATCCTACTATAAAACTTGAGAATTTGTAAAATGAATTTTAGTTATAGAATAACTGCTTTGGAACTTAGTAACAAATATTTAAAGAAAACATTGCTTTATGCAAATTCAACCAATAAGCCTTCCTTTGATATATCCATGCATGCATTAACTCGTTATTGGGTGTAACTTGCGAGCACGGTAGTTGTGCTCACCCTTGCTTCATGCAAATAAATTTGAGAGGAGAAGGACTTGGATCTCGACGACTAGGCCGCTACCCGATCGATTGCTCAGTGGCGATCAATTTGACTCCACTACTTCTTCGTCTTCCGCTGTGTTTGTTTAATGTTGGCTTGTAAGCCTTTCTTGTAATCAACTCTGATATTTATTATTAAAGTTGTACGATTTATGGATGTTACCATATCTGTTTACTGTGTGAACTAGCTACTGATCATGGGACTAGTTCAGAAATGCACAGAGGATTCTGGGGTGTTACTCCGGTCCGGCGAAATGGTATCGAGCCATATCGACTGTAGGTCGTGACCTAGTTAGAATGGACGTTAGTTGAAAACTTCAAAACTTATTTTATATAACAAGAAAAATAATGTGTTCTCTCCTCATCTTGGTCATCTATCTATCTTTAGTTCCCTCATGGTATTCTTCTTACCTATTTCTCTCTTCACCGTTTTATAATGTTAATTGGATCCTCTTTCCCTTGAAAAACTTCTATAGATGGTCAACACGTTCTTACCATTACGCTCAAGACCGCAAGACTGGAACTATCAAGAAAACATCGTAAGATCATCAAGTCATTCAAGGACAACATGCAAGATTTACCAAGATTGCGATGTCACCTAACCATATAATCTAAGTTTGCAAGACTCATTCGTGTATTGAGTCCTTTCACCAACTTACGAGTATCGATCGAGTAGAACGTTGTGTTGTTTGTTTACTTGTAGGGTATGTTTTTTTTTGGTGCGTCAGACGTAGATCTTTTGATCTTGTGTACAACGTTTGCTTTAAATGGGTAGACTTCTCTCTCATAGCTTTCTTTCTCATCTGCTTGCTATTCTCTCTGTCTAACAATCCATTGGACTTCTAACCTATCGATGCGCTTGGAACTTAAAAGACAGTCGATACTTCAAAACTTCGAACGACTCGGACCTAACCAAATTGAAGACAAACTCTCATCTCAATTTCTTTGTTCTATGTCCATCTTCCTTCTTTCTAGCTTCTCCGAATCTCGGGGACGAGATTCCTTTTAAGGGGGGTAGTTTGTAACATCCCAAAGTTATGTTACCAAAATATAAATAAATAAATTTATTATTTTATTGGACTTTCTGGTTGCCGAATAATTTTCTCGATTTTCTGTAGCCTAAAATGAGTTTTCCCTGTTAAAAAGGAAAAAGAAAAATAAATTATTTAATTTCTTGGTTTTAAGGTCAAAAAGAAAGTTTATTGAGATTTATTGGATTTTTCTGGAATTTTATTGGATTTAAATTGAAAAATAAAATTTTAATTAATTTCTGGTATTTTCTGGTATTTGAAAAGGCTTTTCCTATTTTCTGAAAAATAAAATTAAAAATAAAAGCCAACTTTAAGTTGGAATTATTTTTATTGAGTCCAAAATAATTTTAGAAATTTTTGAGAATTTTCCTAGATTTTTTAGCCTCTTTTTACTATTTTATAAAGTGTTCTCAATTTGTGGCTTATTTGAATTTCGAAAATAAATCAAATAAAAAAAAATTCTTCCTTCTTTCTAGCTTCTCCGAATCTCGGGGACGAGATTCCTTTTAAGGGGGGTAGTTTGTAACATCCCAAAGTTATGTTACCAAAATATAAATAAATAAATTTATTATTTTATTGGACTTTACGGTTCTTAGAATAATTTTCTCGATTTTACAGAGCCTAAAATGAGTTTTCCTGTTAAAAGGAAAAGAAAAATAAATTATTTAATTTCTTGGTTTTAAGGTCAAAAAGAAAGTTTATTGAGATTTATTGGATTTTTCTGGAATTTTATTGGATTTAAATTGAAAAATAAAATTTTAATTAATTTCTGGTATTTTCTGGTATTTGAAAAGGCTTTTCCTATTTTCTGAAAAATAAAATTAAAAATAAAAGCCAACTTTAAGTTGGAATTATTTTTATTGAGTCCAAAATAATTTTAGAAATTTTTGAGAATTTTCCTAGATTTTTTAGCCTCTTTTTACTATTTTATAAAGTGTTCTCAATTTGTGGCTTATTTGAATTTCGAAAATAAATCAAATAAAAAAAAAATTTGGAAGTTTCCCGTCAGGTCACCCATCCCGCCGGTGCTCCCAGGGCAATCTCGCTTAACCTCAAAACAATTGGCATGCACTACCAACCGGCCAAGTCATGTGTATTGATTAATACCCCCCTCTCTCTCTTTTATTGCTTCTCCAACTTCATCTTCTTCCTCCCAACCGAGCCTTCTCTTCTCTGTTCTTTTTCTTCCCGAAAACAAATCAATGGAGCACCACCACCACCGGCTTGCACCACCACTGCCGACCGCACCTCCGGCCGCCGCCCCTCCCCCCGCCGCTCCCACCCCAGCGCCGGCCGCCGGCCACCACCACCGCCGTCGCCGTCGCACCACCGAAGCTCAAATCTGCCATTAATGGCTGCTCCTCGCCATTTCTCCCGTATCTTTGTACACGAAGGACCAAATTCAAATCCGTTTGAACCCAAACGTCCGTATTAACTTCCTCTACATCACTACACCATCAATTGGCCGTTTCTTCCTCCCATTTAAGAGCAGTTTTCAGTTTCCCGATTGACATTATGGCACCCGAAAACTGAAGCTTTTATTCTCGCATTTTCTCATCAATCCGGCCACCCCCTCCCCTATATAAAGCCACCTACAGGAGCTCCTCTCCACCATCAACACATCCCCAAAGCCTCTCCTCCCCTCTCCTCCTGGTTTGGCCGAACGAGCAAAAGAAAGTTCGTCGGCAGTTCGTCGTCTACCCTCTCGTGCGTCGCCTCCGGTGGAGCTTCGCCACTTTCGACACCACCATCGGCACCGCGACGTCGTGCTCTACGCGTGGATGCCTTCGCTTCGTCAAGTTGTCGCCGGAGCACCACCACCCCTTCCATGGCCGACGGCTCTCGGCGCCGCCGCCGCCGTCGTCGACCACCCCGGACCGCGCCGTCACCACCATCGGCTCCGTCTCGACGTCGGTAATCCGTTTTGGTAACTTTCCGGCCCTCTTTCCCTTCCCTCTCCTTGGCGCCATGGCCATTTCCACTTCTCTGTTGATTCCAAGCAAAGAAGAAGAAGTACAGTAGCATGACTAATAAGGATGCTACTGTAGCAATTATTTTTCTTGTGATTATTCCTTCCAAGAATTATTGCTCCCAATTGCAAACTCCGAATCCGATGATTCTTGCTCGTAAAATCATCTAAATTCATCCTTTATTTTTCAGTATTTATTTTGTAATTTTGAGTTTTTATTATATATTAGCTGTTTTTCTAATTGCGCGTTGCCGCCGCAACCCGTCGTCGCCGGCCGAACTGCTACCGTTGGGTAGAGTACATCACCGAGGTTCCATATTCGTTATCCGCTGGCCAACTCTCCCTTCCTATCGTCAGCACGGCAATTTCTTTCATTCATTCACTATTCACGTATGTTGCATGTAAATGAATAGTGCCATGCAAAATACTATTCACCCTCCCTTCCGGAATTTCGTTCTCCCTCATACGAACTCCGATTCCATCGATTCAAATTCCTATATTCATATAAAGTCGATATCTTACTTCCAGTATTTATTTTTGGATTTTATTTGGATTTTATTTGAATTTGGATCGTTTACGCGTATAGATTTCGACGACTTGGACAACCGGATTTGACGCCGCTTTGAGAATATCGATTAACCAAGCAAGGCAAGTTATACCTTTGATCATATTTGATCCCAATATTTCAAATTATTTAAATTCTATTTTAAATTATTATTGCATGCTATTTCTATTCAAGTAATTTAAATACCTGTTTTTAAATTATAGTTATTCCCATTGCCATTGTATAGCCAACTTTGCTGTTGAATGAAACATACCTTGACACATTAGATAAAAATCTGGTTTATGCAGTAGTATGAACGAAACATTTTAGGAAAAATTATGTTTAGACATGCTTAGACCAAAATGTTCGATTAAAATTTGGCCCAAATAATCAACTATTGTTTAAAAGCCTATGACATTGGTTTGTCATGGAAGATTTTACAAATGACTTTGAAAAGCAAAAATGAAAAATTGGTTTGTACTTGGGCGAAATGGATGCTTGGTGGGTGCAGGTTTATGCACGGGCTCAATCCGGGTAGGTTTGAGGCCCAGGGTTATTTTGGAAGTCGCCAAGTCGATTAAGGACCGGTCTTCGAGCCGCATCTTGCTAAGCCACATCGTACTACCACATGTCCTGTATGGGCAGGACCTGGCTAAATAATTTGCAATATTCCATCGTAGTTGTGCCATTTTGGTGTGTGGGTGTCGGTTAGACAGTATTCCCACATGGCGCAAGAGGGGGCTTGAATCCGGCGGGTGGTTAGCCCAATGGAAGCGAAACCTTAGCGAGGCAAGCCTACGGTGGGATGGCGCATTGGAAAGGCCTTGACACGTACTCTAGACTGCTTACCTAAGGTAGTGAGCAGTGGGATCGACGGATGCCAAACAAACTAGAGAATTCATGTCTTGTGGGTAAAGTTGTACAACCTCTGCAGAGTGTAAATCTATTCGAATAGCCGTGTCCACGGTCATGGACATGCTGAGCAAAGCCACTCAAAGTTAGACTTTGATTTTGTTTTAAAATGATTTTTGCAAATGATTTGAGGATGGTTAATTCTTGTGGTAAAATTGGGCGGTTAGCCATGTGATAGGAGAGTATCCATCACCATATTTCATATGGAGGTTATCCTACTATAAAACTTGAGAATTTGTAAAATGAATTTTAGTTATAGAATAACTGCTTTGGAACTTAGTACAAATATTTAAAGAAAACATTGCTTTATGCAAATTCAACCAATAAGCCTTCCTTTGATATATCCATGCATGCATTAACTCTGTTATTGGGTGTAACTTGCGAGCACAGTAGTTGTGCTCACCCTTGATTCATGCAAATAAATTTCAGAGGAGAAGGACTTGGATCTCGACGACTAGGCCGCTACCCGATCGATTGCTCATGGCGAATCACCGACTCCACTACTTCTTCGTCTTCCATTGTGTTTGTTTAATGTTGGCTTGTAAGCCTTTCTTGTAATCAACTCTGATATTTATTAATAAAGTTATGCGATTTATGGATGTTACCATATCTGTTTACTGTGTGAACTAGCTACTGATCATGGGACTAGTTCATAAATGCACAGAGGATTACGGGTGTTACTCCGGTCCGACGAAAATGGTATCGAGCCATATCGACTGTAGGTCGTGACCTAGTTAGAATGGACGTTAGTTGAAAACTTCAAAACTTATTTTATATAACAAGAAAAATAATGTGTTCTCTCCTCATCTTGGTCATCTATCTATCTTTAGTTCCCTCATGGTATTCTTCTTACCTATTTCTCTCTTCACCGTTTTATAATGTTAATTGGATCCTCTTTCCTTGAAAACTTCTATAGATGGTCAACACGTTCTTACCATTACGCTCAAGACCGCAAGACCTGGAACTATCAAGAAAACATCGTAAGATCATCAAGTCATTCAAGGACAACATGCAAGATTTACCGAAGATTGCGATGTCAGCCTAACCATATAATCTAAGTTTGCCAAGACTCATTCTGTGTATTGAGTCCTTTCACCAACTTACGAGTATCGATCGAGTAGAACGTTGTGTTGTTTGTTTACTTGTAGGGTATGTTTTCTTTTGGTACGTCGTACGTAGATCTTTTGATCTTGTGTACAACGTTTGCTTTAAATGGGTAGACTTCTCTCCTCATAGCTTTCTTTCTCATCTGTTGCTATTCTCTCTTGTCTAACAATCCATTGGACTTCTAACCTATCGATGCGCTTGGAACTTAAAAGACGAGTCGATACTTCAAAACTTCGAACGACTCCAGACCCTAACCAAATTGAAGACAAACTCTCTGTCTCAATTTCTTTGTTCTATGTCCATCTTCCTTCTTTCTAGCTTCTCCGAATCTCGGGGACGAGATTCCTTTTAAGGGGGGTAGTTTGTAACATCCCAAAGTTATGTTACCAAAATATAAATAAATAAATTTATTATTTTATTGGACTTTCTGGTTGCCGAATAATTTTCTCGATTTTCTGTAGCCTAAAATGAGTTTTCCCTGTTAAAAAGGAAAAAGAAAAATAAATTATTTAATTTCTTGGTTTTAAGGTCAAAAAGAAAGTTTATTGAGATTTATTGGATTTTTCTGGAATTTTATTGGATTTAAATTGAAAAATAAAATTTTAATTAATTTCTGGTATTTTCTGGTATTTGAAAAGGCTTTTCCTATTTTCTGAAAAATAAAATTAAAAATAAAAGCCAACTTTAAGTTGGAATTATTTTTATTGAGTCCAAAATAATTTTAGAAATTTTTGAGAATTTTCCTAGATTTTTTAGCCTCTTTTTACTATTTTATAAAGTGTTCTCAATTTGTGGCTTATTTGAATTTCGAAAATAAATCAAATAAAAAAAAATTCTTCCTTCTTTCTAGCTTCTCCGAATCTAGGGACGAGATTCCTTTAAGAGGGTAGTTTGTAACATCCCAAAGTTATGTTACCAAAATATAAATAAATAAATTTATTATTTTATTGGACTTTCAGTTCTTAGAATAATTTTCTCGATTTTCTGTAGCCTAAAATGAGTTTTCCCTGTTAAAAAGGAAAAAGAAAAATAAATTATTTAATTTCTTGGTTTTAAGGTCAAAAAGAAAGTTTATTGAGATTTATTGGATTTTTCTGGAATTTTATTGGATTTAAATTGAAAAATAAAATTTTAATTAATTTCTGGTATTTTCTGGTATTTGAAAAGGCTTTTCCTATTTTCTGAAAAATAAAATTAAAAATAAAAGCCAACTTTAAGTTGGAATTATTTTTATTGAGTCCAAAATAATTTTAGAAATTTTTGAGAATTTTCCTAGATTTTTTAGCCTCTTTTTACTATTTTATAAAGTGTTCTCAATTTGTGGCTTATTTGAATTTCGAAAATAAATCAAATAAAAAAAAAATTTGGAAGTTTCCCGTCAGGTCACCCATCCCGCCGGTGCTCCCAGGGCAATCTCGCTTAACCTCAAAACAATTGGCATGCACTACCAACCGGCCAAGTCATGTGTATTGATTAATACCCCCCTCTCTCTCTTTTATTGCTTCTCCAACTTCATCTTCTTCCTCCCAACCGAGCCTTCTCTTCTCTGTTCTTTTTCTTCCCGAAAACAAATCAATGGAGCACCACCACCACCGGCTTGCACCACCACTGCCGACCGCACCTCCGGCCGCCGCCCCTCACCCCGCCGCTCCCACCCCCAGCGCCGGCCGCCGGCCACCACCACCGCCGTCGCCGTCGCACCACCGAAGCTCAAATCTGCCATTAATGGCTGCTCCTCGCCATTTCTCCCGTATCTTTGTACACGAAGGACCAAATTCAAATCCGTTTGAACCCAAACGTCCGTATTAACTTCCTCTACATCACTACACCATCAATTGGCCGTTTCTTCCTCCCATTTAAGAGCAGTTTTCAGTTTCCCGATTGACATTATGGCACCCGAAAACTGAAGCTTTTATTCTCGCATTTTCTCATCAATCCGGCCACCCCCTCCCCTATATAAAGCCACCTACAGGAGCTCCTCTCCACCATCAACACATCCCCAAAGCCTCTCCTCCCCTCTCCTCCTGGTTTGGCCGAACGAGCAAAAGAAAGTTCGTCGGCAGTTCGTCGTCTACCCTCTCGTGCGTCGCCTCCGGTGGAGCTTCGCCACTTTCGACACCACCATCGGCACCGCGACGTCGTGCTCTACGCGTGGATGCCTTCGCTTCGTCAAGTTGTCGCCGGAGCACCACCACCCCTTCCATGGCCGACGGCTCTCGGCGCCGCCGCCGCCGTCGTCGACCACCCCGGACCGCGCCGTCACCACCATCGGCTCCGTCTCGACGTCGGTAATCCGTTTTGGTAACTTTCCGGCCCTCTTTCCCTTCCCTCTCCTTGGCGCCATGGCCATTTCCACTTCTCTGTTGATTCCAAGCAAAGAAGAAGAAGTACAGTAGCATGACTAATAAGGATGCTACTGTAGCAATTATTTTTCTTGTGATTATTCCTTCCAAGAATTATTGCTCCCAATTGCAAACTCCGAATCCGATGATTCTTGCTCGTAAAATCATCTAAATTCATCCTTTATTTTTCAGTATTTATTTTGTAATTTTGAGTTTTATTATATATTAGCTGTTTTTCTAATTGCGCGTTGCCAATGACCGTCGTCGTCGCAATAACTGCTACCGTTGGGTAGAGTACATCACCGAGGTTCCATATTCGTTATCCATGACCAACTCTCCTTCCTATCGTCAGCACGGCAATTTCTTTCATTCATTCACTATTCACGTATGTTGCATGTAAATGAATAGTGCCATGCAAAATACTATTCACCCTCCCTTCCGGAATTTCGTTCTCCCTCATACGAACTCCGATTCCATCGATTCAAATTCCTATATTCATATAAAGTCGATATCTTACTTCCAGTATTTATTTTTGGATTTTATTTGGATTTTATTTGAATTTGGATCGTTCTGTGCAGATAGATTTCGACGACTTGGACAACCGGATTTCGCGCGTTTGAGAATATCGATTAACCAAGCAAGGCAAGTTATACCTTTGATCATATTTGATCCCAATATTTCAAATTATTTAAATTCTATTTTAAATTATTATTGCATGCTATTTCTATTCAAGTAATTTAAATACATGCTTTTAAATTATAGTTATTCCATTGCCATTGTATAGCCAACTTTGTTTGTTGAATGAAACATACCTTGACACATTAGATAAAAATCTGGTTTATGCAAGAGTATGAACCGAACATTTTGGGAAAAATTATGTTTAGACATGCTTAGACCAAAATGTTCGATTCAGAAATTTGGCCCAAATAATCAACTATTGTTTAAAAGCCTATGACATTGGTTTGTCATGGAAGATTTTACAAATGACTTTGAAAAGCAAAATGAAAAATTGGTTTGTACTTGGGCGAAATGGATGCTTGGTGGGTGCGAGTTTATGCACCTGCTCAATCCGGGTAGGTTTGAGGCCCGGGGTTATTTTGGAAGTCGCCTAAGTCGATTAAGGACCGGTCTTGAGCCGCATCTTGCTAAGCCACATCGTACTACCACATGTCTGTATGGGCGGGACACAGCTAAATAATTTGCAATATTCCATCGTAGTTGTGCCATTTTGGTGTGTGGGTGTCGGTTAGACAGTATTCCCACATGGCGCAAGAGGGGGCTTGAATCCGGCGGGTGGTTAGCCCAATGGAAGCGAAACCTTAGCGAGGCAAGCCTACGGTGGGATGGCGCATTGGAAAGGCCTTGACACGTACTCTAGACTGCTTACCTAAGGTAGTGAGCAGTGGGATCGACGGATGCCAAACAAACTAGAGAATTCATGTCTTGTGGGTAAAGTTGTACAACCTCTGCAGAGTGTAAATCTATTCGAATAGCCGTGTCCACGGTCATGGACATGCTGAGCAAAGCCACTCAAAGTTAGACTTTGATTTTGTTTTAAAAATGATTTTTGCAAATGATTTGAGGATGGTTAATCCTTGTGGTAAAATTTGGCGGTTAGCCATGTGATAGGAGGGTATCCATCACCATGTTTCATATGGAGGTTATCCTACTATAAAACTTGAGAATTTGTAAAATGAATTTTAGTTATAGAATAACTGCTTTGGAACTTAGTAACAAATATTTAAAGAAAACATTGCTTTATGCAAATTCAACCAATAAGCCTTCCTTTGATATATCCATGCATGCATTAACTCTGTTATTGGGTGTAACTTGCGAGCACGGTAGTTGTGCTCACCCTTGCTTCATGCAAATAAATTTCAGAGGAGAAGGACTTCGGATCTCGACGACTAGGCCGCTACCCCAGTCGATTGCCTGTGGCAGATCAGCTGGACTCCACTACTTCTTCGTCTTCCGCTGTGTTTGTTTAATGTTGGCTTGTAAGCCTTTCTTGTAATCAACTCTGATATTTATTATTAAAGTTGTACGATTTATGGATGTTACCATATCTGTTTACTGTGTGAACTAGCTACTGATCATGGGACTAGTTCAGAAATGCACAGAGGATTCTGGGGTGTTACTCCCGGGTCCGACAGAAATGGTATCAGAGCCATATCGACTGTAGGTCGTGACCTAGTTAGAATGGACGTTAGTTGAAAACTTCAAAACTTATTTTATATAACAAGAAAAATAATGTGTTCTCTCCTCATCTTGGTCATCTATCTATCTTTAGTTCCCTCATGGTATTCTTCTTACCTATTTCTCTCTTCACCGTTTTATAATGTTAATTGGATCCTCTTTCCCTTGAAAAACTTCTATAGATGGTCAACACGTTCTTACCATTACGTTCAAGACCGCAAGACCTGGAACTATCAAGAAAACATCGTAAGATCATCAAGTCATTCAAGGACAACATGCAAGATTTACCGAAGATTGCGATGTCAGCCTAACCATATAATCTAAGTTTGCCAAGACTCATTCTGTGTATTGAGTCCTTTCACCAACTTACGAGTATCGATCGAGTAGAACGTTGTGTTGTTTGTTTACTTGTAGGGTATGTTTTCTTTTGGTACGTCGTACGTAGATCTTTTGATCTTGTGTACAACGTTTGCTTTAAATGGGTAGACTTCTCTCCTCATAGCTTTCTTTCTCATCTGTTGCTATTCTCTCTTGTCTAACAATCCATTGGACTTCTAACCTATCGATGCGCTTGGAACTTAAAAGACGAGTCGATACTTCAAAACTTCGAACGACTCCAGACCCTAACCAAATTGAAGACAAACTCTCTGTCTCAATTTCTTTGTTCTATGTCCATCTTCCTTCTTTCTAGCTTCTCCGAATCTCGGGGACGAGATTCCTTTTAAGGGGGGTAGTTTGTAACATCCCAAAGTTATGTTACCAAAATATAAATAAATAAATTTATTATTTTATTGGACTTTACAGTTCTTAGAATAATTTTCTCGATTTTCTGTAGCCTAAAATGAGTTTTCCCTGTTAAAAAGGAAAAAGAAAAATAAATTATTTAATTTCTTGGTTTTAAGGTCAAAAAGAAAGTTTATTGAGATTTATTGGATTTTCTGGAATTTTATTGGATTTAAATTGAAAAATAAAATTTTAATTAATTTACGTATTTTACGGTATTTGAAAAGGCTTTTCCTATTTTCTGAAAAATAAAATTAAAAATAAAAGCCAACTTTAAGTTGGAATTATTTTTATTGAGTCCAAAATAATTTTAGAAATTTTTGAGAATTTTCCTAGATTTTTTAGCCTCTTTTTACTATTTTATAAAGTGTTCTCAATTTGTGGCTTATTTGAATTTCGAAAATAAATCAAATAAAAAAATTTTTTGGAAGTTTCCGTCAGGTCACCCATCCCGCCGGTGCTCCCAGGGCAATCTCGCTTAACCTCAAAACAATTGGCATGCACTACCAACCGGCCAAGTCATGTGTATTGATTAATACCCCCCTCCCTCTCTTTTATTGCTTCTCCAACTTCATCTTCTTCCTCCCAACCGAGCCTTCTCTTCTCTGTTCTTTTTCTTCCCGAAAACAAATCAATGGAGCACCACCACCACCGGCTTGCACCACCACTGCCGACCGCACCTCCGTGCCGCCTCACCCCGCCGCTCCACCCCAGCCACGGCCGCGGCCACCACCACCGCCGTCGCCGTCGCACCACCGAAGCTCAAATCTGCCATTAATGGTCGCTCCTCGCCATTTCTCCCGTATCTTTGTACACGAAGGACCAAATTCAAATCCGTTTGAACCCAAACGTCCGTATTAACTTCCTCTACATCACTACACCATCAATTGGCCGTTTCTTCCTCCCATTTAAGAGCAGTTTTCAGTTTCCGATTGACATTATGGCACCCAAAACTGAAGCTTTTATTCTCGCATTTTCTCATCAATCCGCCACCCCTCCCTATATAAAGCCACCTACAGGAGCTCCTCTCCACCATCAACACATCCCCAAAGCCTCTCCTCCCCTCTCCTCTGGTTTGGCCGAACGAGCAAAAGAAAGTTCGTCGGCGGTTCGTCGTCTACCCTCTCGTGCGTCGCCTCCTCCGGGAGCCGCCACTTCGACACCACCATCGGCACCGCGACGTCGTGCTCTCACGCGTGGATGCCTTCGCCGTCAAGTTGTCGCCGAGCACCACCACCCCTTCCATGGCCGACGGCTCTCGGCCGCCGCCGCCGTCGTCGACCACCCCGGACCGCGCCGTCACCACCATCGGCTCCGTCTCGACGTCGGTAATCCGTTTTGGTAACTTTCCGACCCTCTTTCCCTTCCTCTCCTTGGCGCCATGGCCATTTCCACTTCTCAGTTGATTCCAAGCAAAGAAGAAGAAGTACAGTAGCATGACTAATAAGGATGCTACTGTAGCAATTATTTTTCTTGTGATTATTCCTTCCAAGAATTATTGCTCCCAATTGCAAACTCCGAATCCGATGATTCTTGCTCGTAAAATCATCTAAATTCATCCTTTATTTTTCAGTATTTATTTTGTAATTTTGAGTTTTTATTATATATTAGCTGTTTTTCTAATTGCGCGTTGTTGCCATGAACCCGTCGTCGTCGCCGAACTCGCTACCGTTGGGTAGAGTACATCACCGAGGTTCCATATTCGTTATCCGCCGGCCAACTCTCCCTTCCTATCGTCAGCACGGCAATTTCTTTCATTCATTCACTATTCACGTATGTTGCATGTAAATGAATAGTGCCATGCAAAATACTATTCACCCTCCCTTCCGGAATTTCGTTCTCCCTTATACGAACTCCGATTCCATCGATTCAAATTCCTATATTCATATAAAGTCGATATCTTACTTCCAGTATTTATTTTTGGATTTTATTTGGATTTTATTTGAATTTGGATCGTTTACACGTATAGATTTCGACGACTTCGGACAACCGGATTTCGACGCCGTTTGAGAATATCGATTAACCAAGCAAGGCAAGTTATACCTTTGATCATATTTGATCCCAATATTTCAAATTATTTAAATTCTATTTTAAATTATTATTGCATGCTATTTCTATTCAAGTAATTTAAATACCTGTTTTTAAATTATAGTTATTCCCATTGCCATTGTATAGCCAACTTTGCTGTTGAATGAAACATACCTTGACACATTAGATAAAAATCTGGTTTATGCAGTAGTATGAACCAGAACATTTTGGGAAAAATTATGTTTAGACATGCTTAGACCAAAAATGTTCAGTTCCGGGAATTTGGCCCAAATAATCAACTATTGTTTAAAAGCCTATGACATTGGTTTGTCATGGAAGATTTTACAAATGACTTTGAAAAGCAAAAATGAAAAATTGGTTTGTACTTGGGCGAAATGGATGCTTGGTGGGTGCAGGTTTATGCACGGGCTCAATCCGGGTAGGTTTGAGGCCCAGGGGTTATTTTGGAAGTCGCCCAAGTCAGTTAAGGACCGGTCTTCGAGCCGCATCTTGCTAAGCCACATCGTACTACCACATGTCCTGTATGGGCAGGACCTGGCTAAATAATTTGCAATATTCCATCGTAGTTGTGCCATTTTGGTGTGTGGGTGTCGGTTAGACAGTATTCCCACATGGCGCAAGAGGGGGCTTGAATCCGGCGGGTGGTTAGCCCAATGGAAGCGAAACCTTAGCGAGGCAAGCCTACGGTGGGATGGCGCATTGGAAAGGCCTTGACACGTACTCTAGACTGCTTACCTAAGGTAGTGAGCAGTGGGATCGACGGATGCCAAACAAACTAGAGAATTCATGTCTTGTGGGTAAAGTTGTACAACCTCTGCAGAGTGTAAAACTATTCGAATAGCCGTGTCCACGGTCATGGACATGCTGAGCAAAGCCACTCAAAGTTAGACTTTGATTTTGTTTTAAAAATGATTTTTGCAAATGATTTGAGGATGGTTAATCCTTGTGGTAAAATTGGGCGGTTAGCCATGTGATAGGAGGGTATCCATCACCATGTTTCATATGGAGGTTATCCTACTATAAAACTTGAGAATTTGTAAAATGAATTTTAGTTATAGAATAACTGCTTTGGAACTTAGTAACAAATATTTAAAGAAAACATTGCTTTATGCAAATTCAACCAATAAGCCTTCCTTTGATATATCCATGCATGCATTAACTCTGTTATTGGGTGTAACTTGCGAGCACGGTAGTTGTGCTCACCCTTGCTTCATGCAAATAAATTTCAGAGGAGAAGGACTTCGGATCTCGACGACTAGGCCGCTACCCGATCGATTGCTCATGGCGATCACCGACTCCACTACTTCTTCGCCTTCCATTGTGTTTGTTTAATGTTGGCTTGTAAGCCTTTCTTGTAATCAACTCTGATATTTATTATTAAAGTTGTACGATTTATGGATGTTACCATATCTGTTTACTGTGTGAACTAGCTACTGATCATGGGACTAGTTCAGAAATGCACAGAGGATTCTGGGGTGTTACTCCCGGGTCCGACAGAGTCGATGCTACTCGGGCGAAGAAGAATGGTGTTTTCGGCCGAAAAGAGGGAAATCCGAATTCAGCCAAGCCCTGAGCAAATTGAGCAAAATTTAGTGAGGGTTAAGCTTCAGAGAGTAAAGGGGGAGCAGAGGGAGCAAAGACTCAAAGAAGAAAACCCCTGCTGCACCGACTCCACCGAAGCTCCAAATCCGACAATGCGGCCGAGGGGATTAAGAGGATCTGCAGCTCCAGCAAACTTGTGAGTGCTAGCTGGAGTTGCGGGGGTGCTAAAGGAAGCTAAGGGAGGAACCATGGAGTTTAAATAGCTGGGGATGGCAAAGGGCAACGGTGATATCTCTCTCGGGTCAACACGGCCAGTAGAGCGCGAGAGAGCGACGGGAGTAGTTGAAGAGTGGACGCCTGAGGGAGGAGCACGACGGGCATTTAATGCGCGCAGAGATAGCCGTTTAAAGGTGACCACAGAAGTGACTCCACACTGCGCGCTTCTCCTCTGCTCACGCCATTGCCTAGCTCAGATGCGCACTCCGACCCGAGGAAGGAGACGACGTTTCCACCGTTGGATTGAAATCGAACGGTTCAAATGCAACGGTGTGATTACAATGGTTCGAGTGATCCCTTTAACCTGGGCCGTTGATTTGGATCCTACGGTTCACGTTGCGCGAGACGTTCGGACGGTCCGAACGTTCACGCGATCGTGGGCCTTTGATTTAGAATCCAACGGTTCAAATGGATCGTCGCGCTCGGATGGTCCGAACGTTCACGCGATCGTGGGCCGTTCGATGCTGATCCAACGACGCACAATGCCCGCGCCGAAACGACCAAGGAGGTGCAGTTAGTTGACTGGGCCAAGTCAAGTGGCTCGAGCCCGAGTCCTACTCGAACCCAAGGAACAGTGAAAACCAGTTAGGGTTTGAATTTGAATAACTGATTTTTGAGGAATTATTTAAGGTAGCAAACAAGCTCCAACAATTATGAAATTTTAACTGGAGATTGCTGACAGCAGGAGGAACCTCTCATAAAATTTTCAGAGATTTTCATGCACTTAAATTTTCTCCAGAAATTCCAGAAGAGGGGAAATAGGGTTTGTCCAAACTTTGACTTGCCTCCAAAATTATCAAATAATTTTTAAAAATCATGAGATAATTCAGAGGTATTACCAAGCCTCCCTATAACTCAGAAAAAATATTTCCAAGGGTTTAGCACAAGATCTATGCCACGAAGGTTTTTGATTGGAGTCAAATGAGGATTGAATTTTGATTTTCCATAATTCTTTTTAAAAGAATTACAAAAATGACCAAGGGCTTCAAGATGCAAGAAAAGTTTTAATTTATTTTTATTTTCTTACATTTGAAACACAAATCTATATTTGGGATGTTACACGTTGGATTTTAATCCAACGGCTCGCGAGCGTGACTTAGGATCCACACGCACCGCGCCTCGCGGTGGGCCACTGTTCTCTGGGCCCACTTGTCAGCGCACAGGTGCTGTAGGGAGTGGAGCTGCGCAGGTCCCACTGGCAGTGTCGAAAGCTCGCGCGAAGCTTGGTTAGAAAAGTATTAATCACTTTATAAAATCCGAGAAAGTATTAATTTACACACTATTAAATATGTTAACTTCGAAAAATCATAACTAATTCATTTCAACTCCAAAATGGATGAAACCACTTCTGTTACTTTTAATTTTTGATAAACTTAATATTAAAATTGGTTTCAAGCATATCTCTATACCATAGAGTATTATTTTGGAAAATGCACTTTTAAAATCTTTATTGTTGCAAAGGAAAATGATGATAACTTTGTAAATGCATAACTAAATCTTGGGAACTCAAAAAGAGTCAAACTCAACTGTTTTGGACTTGTATTAATATTACCTTTTTATCCATGTAATCATTATGCTCACTTCTGTGCTACAAATTTGGCCCAAATAATTAAGTTCAATGAACAGTGATAGATTATATTAAAATTGGTTTTTTCTGAAAACTAAACCTCAAACCCTTATAACTTTCACATGCTAATTCCAAATGGAGTAAATCTTTCACCTTAATTCATCTAAAATCATGACTTAGCTTCTGTAGAAAAATCATACATTTTTGAGCACTTTGAATTTTTGAGTATTTCCTGGTGTTTATTCGGTATTGTACTTATATAGATTCCGAGCCTATCGATATTGACTTATACGCTACTGAGGGACAGCAACTAGCATACCAACAAGGCGAGCATCATTTGAACTTTCTTTTGCATCATATTTGATCCCAGATTTTGTAAAGTTAGTGCACTGTTATTTGCTTGCATGTTATTTTGTTAAATATCGCTATTTTTATGATGAATAGTTAGACACCTCCTATTATCTCGTCATTGTGGTTATCCATGAATTATTCCAGTACTGAGATGCTTAAGATAAGTTGTGTGACTTACGTGGTATTTGTTTGCTTAGCCATGCAAGTCTAGAACGGTAGTTTGGTTGTCGGGACTAACCCGACAATTGTGGGAAACACAAACTTTATAACTTTTTGGTTTACTTCAGATCTTCGTATCTATTTTATGAGTTAAATTTTGTCATTTGAAATGAGCTTTTGGTCTGGACAAGTGATGGTGTTTTTGTGCACGAGATTGGGTAAGTGTTGGACTTGTCTGGACAATTAAGGACCGAACTTTGGGTACCTGCAGTTCAAGCAAAACTCGTGCTACCACACGCAGTGTATGGGCACTGCTTGGTTAAGTAAGGCGTCGGTGTTGTTGAGTTTATGACTGGTGGTGTGAGGGCGTATATGTATTCCATCGCATATATGTTTCGTAGGGTGCCGATTGCAATCTTTTATTGTGTGGGTAACACTATTTAAGTTTTATCAATTGGGTCGGCGTTCCCGGCACAACTTGCTGTAAGTGGGATCATGTCGCGCATGGGCAATTCAACTCAATAATGTCAACTTGCTGAAAATATGAGTCTTGGTTTACACGTAGCATACCTTAGGAAGTATGCTATTTTCGGAGGCATCTGGAGGCATACGGGCTAATCAAGTCATGTGGGTAAAGTAGTACACCCCTGCAGGGTATAAATCTATTCTAATAGCCGTGTCCACAGTTATGGACATCGCTTGAGTTTGTGGCTGCTTATTGTTAGACTTTGACATATTTAAATTGTGGTAAAACTTGGTATTGTCATGAATGGTATGTTCATGTTTGTTGTTGTAGCAAAGTGGACCGCCATTTTGTTATTTGTGCACTTGTTGTTGAATCAAAGTGGACCGCCACTTTGATATTTGTATGATTAATTTGTCATTCAATTTATTACTTATTCACATGCTTTATTCCTACTTCAAATCTGATTTAGAATTGGCACTTGAAAAACTAGTATGTGTAGGTTGTTAACTGTGGCGTCTCTTTTACAAAACTAAGCCAATATGAGCCATCCTTTGGAACACCTCTAGCATACTAATTTTTATTTGTGTAAGAGTTATAGTACCTTTGTACTCAACCTGGTTGCTGCAATTTCAGGTGAGGAAGGGTACGAGCCCGTTGAGCTTGTTAGCGCCGATTTTGGTGACGCTGACAAGTAATACTTTCATTTAACTCCCAGTCGGTTGCCTATGGGTTATGGGGCATACCACTACTGGTCTTTTGGTTATTTATTTATTTCCGCTGCTACTTAATACTCTTATTTGAATTTGGCCGGTCGGCTATTTGTAATAGTCGTAGACCTTAACTATTATGTCGTATGTCTTTTGGACTATTAATGTATGATTGTTGTATGGATGTAATCAACGTTGCATGAGAGTATGAGCATATTGGTCGCTGATCTTGGGAGCCAATATGAGTTCATGCTCACTGTTCGTAGCTTCCCATTTAACACACTAAGTGGAGGGCTTGGCTTATTGGAGAACCGACAATCATGTAGCGCTCGCAAAGGAGCAGCGCGCATGATCGTTGGGGCTCTAGTTGCGGTTGAGTCTCTAGCTTGGATGGAGTTAAGTTGGAATCCATTTACTTGAGGTCCAGAGTTATGTCCTTAAGACCATACTTAGTCCGGTCTTAAGGAGATAACCCGGGGGTTCTCACAATTCTGGTATCTTCAGCGGTTGTAGCAAACCTGCTGGTCTCTGATGCTCTGCCTTTACTTTCTGACACACGTCGCACAAGGCCACGAACTCTGCGACGTCTCGCTTTAAGTTTGACCACCAAAACTTATTCTTAACATCCTGATACATGTTAGTACTTCTAGGGTGAATAGAATACTTGGAGTCATGGGCTTCCTTTAGGATCAGCTGTCTCAATCCATCAATATCTGGTACACAGATACGTCCATTGATCCACAGTATATCCTGATCATCGACGGTGAAGTCTTTAAATTTTCCTTCTGCCCTCTTCTTCTTGAGATCAGCAAACTCGGAATCCTTCGGTTGGGCTTCCCGAATCTGCTTCTCCAAAGTAGACTGCACTTCCAGACTGGCCACAAATCCCTCGGATACAACTTCTAGCTTCAGCTTCTAGAATTCCTCCCGAAGTTCTGAGCAAATCTCTTTTGCTTCCAGAGCATTGCTGTAGCTCTTACGACTCAGTGCATCTACAACTACATTGGCCTTACCAGGATGGTTATGGATTCCAAGATTATAATCCTTTATCAATTCCAGCCATCTTCTCTGTCTCATATTCAGGTCAGACTGAGTGAATATATATTTCAGACTCTTATGATCTGTGTAGACTTCACAGCGATTACCGATGAGATAATGACGCTAAATCTTCAAGGCATGCACTACGACAGCTAATTCTAAATCATGAGTGGGGTAATTTTCTTCATGAGGCCTTAATTGCCTTGACGCATAAGCGACAGCTCTTCCTTCTTGCATAAGTACACACCCTAATCCTTGACGTGAAGCATCACAATAGATATCAAAATCCTTACTAATATCCGGCAAAACTAGTACTGGGGCTGAAGTCAAATGTTTCTTCAATCTTTGAAAACTTTCTTCACAAGCTGGGGTCCAAGTAAATTTCTTCTCCTTCTTCAACAATTGCGTAAGGGGCTTAGCAATCGTTGATAATCCTTCATTGAAACGACGATAATATCCTGCCAATCCCAAGAAACTACGAATCCGTGTTACAGTCTTGGGCTGCTCCCAATACAATACTGCTTTCACTTTACTGGGGTCAACGACTACTCCTGCAGCTGTCATCACATGACCAAGAAAGTCCACTTCCTTTTTCCAGAAATCACACTTACTAAACTTAGCATACAACTGATGCTCTCTGAGCTTCTCTAGGATTAATCTCAATTGTTCTGCATGCTCTTCTTCTGACTTTGAGTATACCAAAATATCATCAATGAACACTACTATGAACTTATCCAAATATTCCATGAATACCTTGTTCATCATGTTCATAAAATAGGCAGGGGCGTTAGTCAGTCCAAAAGACATGACTAGAAACTCATGTCCATACCGTGTTGAGAAAGCAGTCTTCGGTATATCCTTATGACAGATCTTCAACTGATGGTATCCTGATCGCAGATCTATCTTGGAGAACACTCCGGCTCCTTTCATCTGGTCGAACAAATCATCAATTCTGGGCAAAGGT
Organism: Hsuehochloa calcarea; assembly: GCA_036346395.1. NCBI lineage: Eukaryota > Viridiplantae > Streptophyta > Magnoliopsida > Poales > Poaceae > Hsuehochloa > Hsuehochloa calcarea. The sequence continues at coordinate 45,631,373 of CM070601.1, forward strand.
ATTTGTTCTTGATGGTGACTTCATTGAGAGAACGATAATCAATGCACATTCTCATGCTTCCATCTTTCTTCTTGACGAGCAAAACTGGTGCTCCCCATGGCAACGAATTAGGTCTAACAAAACCTTTCTCCAGTAGTTCTTCTATCTGCTTCTTCATTGCCACAAGTTCATCGGCTGGCATCCGATAGGGTCTCTTAGAAATTGGCGCGGTTCCTAGCACTAGATCGATGACAAACTCAATGTCACGGTCCGGTGGCATTCCTGATAACTCTTCTGGAAACACATCTGGATAATCTCTGACTACAGGTACGTCTTCAAAAGAAACTGTCTTCAGACTGTTGACTACCAAATGTCCATCAGGTACTGAGGTGGCTAGAAATTCCACTTTCTTTCTAGTGGTATCCTCTATTGTTACGGCTCTTCGGCCACAATCTAGCACTGCTTTGTGTTTGGATAACCAATCCATACCAAGGATGACATCTATGGTCTGAGTGTCTAGAACTATTAGGTTGGCTAGAAACTCAATTCCAGCTATGAGTAACTTAGCTCCTAAACATCCCACTTTAGAGCTTAGCTCTGCTCCAGGAGATTGGACTAACAGAGTATGCTTGAGATGCATAACTTCCAAATTATTCTTGGTTGCAAAAACTTCAGAAACAAACGAATGCGAAGATCCAGAATCAAACAGAACTGATGTAGGTACTGAATTTACTAGAAACTTACCCAATACAACGTCGGGTGCTTCTTGGGCTCCTTCCAGAGTGACGTGGTTGACATGGCCTCTGACCAAAGATTGCGGTGCTCCACCGGATTGACCGGCAGCTTGAGTAGTTCCTTGATGGCTGTTCTGTACTGGTGTCCTAGCTGGTGTGTTTCCAAGGTTGAAATGTACTGGAGTGATTGTTCCCTTCTGAGAGCACTGATTGGAGAAATGTCCTGGTTGACGGCAGGTATAATAAACTCTGGGTATATTCTGCTGATTGTTTCCTAGGGTGGGGTTGACAGGTGCAGGGTTGCGAAAATTCTGAACAGTTGGGCGGGGTGCTGAAGGTGGTGCTGGTATTCTGAAAGAACTCTGTGGCGAAAAAGACTAAACTGCAGTGGCATAACTCTTGCCCTCTGCTGTTGTGACTAGTGGTTTCCCTGCTGAACCATCCTACACTTGCGGTAATCCTCCAATTCCTTGTGCTTGTCCTCTAGGACCAAAGCTTTATTGACCAGCTCTTGAAAATCAGGGAAGGTATGGGCAATCAGGCTGACTTGCAGTCCAGTATTTAGCCCCTTCAGGAAGCGACTCTGACGAGCCTTATCTGTGGCGACGTCCTCTGCGGCATACCGGGCAAGCTGAGAGAATTTGTCGATATAGTCGGACACTGACATGCCTCCCTGCTTGAGAGCACGAAATTCATCCTTCTTTAGATCAATAATACCTTCCGGCACATGATATTGGTGAAATGCGGCAGAAAATTCCTCCCAGGTGATATTCTGCGGTGTCTCATGGGCGGCTTAGAAGTTCTCCCACCATTCGGCACAATGCCTTCCAACTGGTGAGTGGCATACAGAACTTTCTCATAGTCACTGCATTGAGTGATCAGCAGCTTCCTCTCGATGACACAAAGCCAATCATCAGCTTCCACTGGAGAGAAATGCCCAGAAAAGGTGGGTGGACGGGTTCTCATGAATTCAGCCAACTTGGATGATGCATTGTGACCATGAGCAACTGGGGCTCCATTGCGATGTTGGTTGGTGTTGTTCTGATTGTTTATAGCTTGTATCTGGTTCATCATGGTGTACATAAACTGAGTTTGAGCTATCATGAATGCTCCGAAATTCTGCAGATCAACTGAAGGTGGTTGAGGTGGAACTGCTACTGCGGGGATTTGTTCCTGACTTTCTGCTACTGGGGTATCGGATCCACTGGCAGCACCTTGACGAGTCTGAACGATCTGATGAAACTTCATGGGATAGATAAGGTAGCAAGCACGAGATAAGTTTAGAACTAAGTGTGGTAGATAGAACCCAACAACACACTTCAAGAAAATCCGACTGAAACTCTTATATTAAATAAGATAAAAGTATGGCTTGCAACAAAAGCCTAAGGGCCTCTGCAGCTCATACTTGCACACAAAAATAAGGACGAACCTAAGCACACAAAACTACTGCCTAAAGGGCGACTCTCAGACTTAAGACTGGCTAAACCTGAACAAACTCGAACGGACTACTCAATTAGATAGCCTCCGTAGCCCTGGCGGTGCTCCCTTTCTTGTACACTGAAGTGGTGGCATCTGGCGAATCGGTCCTGATGCCTCGGGGCCGGTGCAACAGAGTAGGCGTCTTTGGTGTGCAGTGCGATTACTTCCGAATCTCCTCCGATCTTCCTCTTCAGGGTCTTCCTCTGGTTCTTCTTCTTGATCATCTTCGGGCTCATGCTGACCGTAGAGAGCTTGTTCTAGGACAACGATCCTTTCCTTGGCTCTTTCCCAAGCCTCGTAGGCACATTCCAGCTCTGTGGCAATCAAACCAGCGACTCCTCCTGAGCAGCTGTCAACTGAGCTAGGTGTACTACTATGGCGTTGCGTTCCCCATTCGTAGATGGAAAGCGAGCTGATAGATCCACTGCTGCAGCTCTTGGATGGTAACGGAAGACGGTATCCTGCAGCTCATGCGAGTAGATGTGGCAAACCCTGAGGCTAGCAAGGCGTGACGACTCCTGGATCCCTTGCGCGAAGGTGATCCTCCTGACTGAGATGTCCAACGGCTGGTTAGCTCTAGTGTTCCTCCAGGCATAGACTGTTAGACGATAGATCACGCCATGATCTCGCCCGTTGATCAGGTACTCACTGCCACGGTATATTGGGCAGTCGAAGCATCCAAGTGTCTGCAGCAGCTTCCAAAGCTCTACGGCATATCCTCTATTGCGATCTCTGAATGTCTGAAGGTAAGGCATCTGTCAAGACGGCAAGAGGTTAAGAACAACTTTAAAATAGCGGGGGATAGAGAGTTTCAGCAATAGTTGAGTCGAGAGAGATAGGAGATGAGTTAAGAAGTTTAATTAATCTTGCAAGTTAATTTTGCTTTAGAAAATAGTTTGGACTCACTAAGAACGACCAATCTAACTAAGGTCAAGACCTACAGTCAGTATGGCTCTTATACCACCTCTGTCGGGACCCAAATATGCAAATCTGGACCCTCTGTGTATTCTGCACTAGTCCAGGATCATGCTAGTGCACACGGTGTCAACATCAATGAAATATCACATCCATACAATGAATATAAGAATAAACGAGTACTTTGAATAACAAATAACTGTTGGGACCTTACGGTCGAGTTTTACATTTATTAAGCCATGCAAGGCTGACAATAAAGAAATAAACTGCAGCGGAAACAGAGTACACTCCAGCGGACTCCCATCAATACACCACAGGCAACTGACTGGGATCAAGACCCTAACTATCAACCTTCGTAGAACTCTTCTTCAAAAGCAAGTGACGGCTCCTCCACTTCTGTTGATTTGTTTAGTAAGAGTGAGTACACACCGTACTCGCAAGTCATACCACATAATGCAATTAGACATGATGGTTTATTCCAAAAGGATGGCTTCTGTGGTTAATTTGCAGAAATGCAACATTTGCAATTGAATACGAATAATAGATTGAAAACGTAATTCAAAACAAATAAACAATAATAATTTATCATTTGATTTCACAAAGACACACAGTCTAAGTAAGTTATTCACACAGCTGCACAAGTTATCTCACACAGCTGACCCTTCCCAAATGTTTTATGAAAATCTACCCCTCGTGTGAAATTCCCGAGCATGTCCATATCCGAGGACGCGGCTATTCGAATAGATTGATTAAACACTCTGCAGAGGTTGTACACTTTACCCACACGATGAAATCAACCGGATCAGAGTTGATCGCAACAAAACCTTTCATAGACTTCATCTCAATCAATGACACTCCCGATGTGCTTTCCTGCCGGCCAACCGATACACACAGCGTTTGGTTACGACACACATCGTTGGACAGGGATGCAGTGAACCATCCCGCGATATGATATATCACACCTCCAGCCCATCACACAGTTTAAATACAACCTGAGTTGTAAATGTCAAGACTCCATAACTTACTAAGTCAGGCCCAGCCCATACTAGGCATGTGGTCGTACAGTAAGGCTCAATTCAATGGCGCACAAAGTGGAGTCCTTAATTGACCAAGGCAAGACTTCCAGTTTTAACCCAAATCACAAAGTTTAATAAGCACACAGCTCCACCATTCACACAGAATCCACCATTCACACAAAATCCACCACTTGCCTCCGTCCAAATCTTTTCCCACCCTGTTGATTAAGTGCAACACATGTCATCAATGAGTAATAGCACACAAAGACACGCTTTATCACACGCCCATATTCCATTAGTCAAATTCATAATTGCGACTCACATGAAATGATGACTCGTGGTATGACTAAGCAGTCTACTCGTATCTGACCAATCCACGTTGGTACTACGATAATACAAACTAATAATGAACCAACCTAGGGTGACAAAAGAATATGACATAGCAATAGACAAGGTGGATATAATAATTTGGATTAATAACTAAACCAAAAGCATTTAAATAAATACTTGAAATAGAATGCAATACATTGAAACAAAGTATTTTGAAAACTGAGTTCAATATGATCAAAGGTATAACTTGCCTTGGAATAGATCTAGATTTTGGTCTTGGTCTTGAGGTGCCTTTTCTTTTGCAAAACTTCCCGAAGTATCGACGTCTACTCGTAAACGAGACAAAAGAAACAAAAACAAATTAATAACAGAGGCAAAACCAACTCCAAAAATCAAATAAAATTCACCATTAAATAGATCTTGATTTTATATGAACTTACAAATTTGAATGGGCTCAATCGGAGTTCGGATGCAAAAGATATGGGCTTTGGAAGTTTGAAAATCAAATAAAACCCTAATTTGGATTTTATTGAATTTCCCGAATTATTTCTATTAAATAAATTGAATTATTACGCAATCGCTGACGTCAGCCGGGGAAAAGAAAATAAATAAAAAGCCGTACTAACAGGTGGGCCCTACCGTAAGTCTTTGGACTCACGGTGAACTGGGTTCACCGAGCCACGGGAGGTCTGGTGCAGTGGACTGAGCCATGCAGGTGACACGCAAGCGCGAGTGGGTGACGGGGCACTGGCGTGGCTGCTGAGGACGCACGGCCAGGGGTGGCGCACGGGGACCAAGGGCTTGCCGGCGATCGGCGGCGAGTCGGCAGCGGCGGAGGACAAAAATGAAATGCCGGGGTCACGGCAGAGCTCCGGGAGGTGGCAGCGGGGACTAGCTCGCGTTGTCGGACAGCGTGGCAACGGCGATGGAGGCGCTCCTAGACGAAGACGAAGGAGGCACTGAGTAGCTACGGCTATTGCGCACCCGGCGGTAGTGGCGGCGTGACCGGCGAGGCTCGGGATGCGGCGAAGTGCGGCGGCGGAGGTGCTTCGGCCGTTGGCGGCGCTTCGGCAATTGCGACGGAGAGTCCGATTCTGGAGCTGAGAACTTTGGGTTTCGGAGGTGGGAGGATGGGCGAAGCTTTGGGTGCGGGGCTCGGGTCTTAAATAGCCGGGGCAAGGGCGAATCTACAGAGGAAACGGCGGCGGGCGCAGAAGTTCCAGAAGTCGGGCGCGGGGAGAGTCCCTGAGGGAGACGACAATGACATGGCGAGGCAGGGCCACTGGTCAGCGGGAGAACGCGGGCGCGGTGCGTGAGTGAAAGAAACTGGCGTGGGGCCCAACGGCAGTGGAAGGAGGGAGCAGCGGGCGCGGGCGAGTGTGCGGCGTCCGATCGGGACACGCAGCGGCAATCGCACGGAGGAGCTAGGCGGGCGAGCGGTGGGAGGCGGGCTGGGCTGGCTTGGGAATAGTGATGGGCTTCGGCCCATCACTGTTCCAGAGGGATTTTAATTAGTTTTTCTTTTAAGAAAATCCAGAAAATGCAATTTAGCAAATAGAAAATAGCAAATGACTTTAGAAAAATTACAGAAATTTCTAGAAAATATATCCAAGCATATAGAATCCAATTAAAATAAGTTTGGCCTTTGTTGATGTTGGAATTAAGCACATCAAATCATTTTGTCCTTAAAGTCTATATTAAGCTTTTAATATAATTTCAAACAAATTGCAAATGGTGAGATTTTCAACTAGCAACTAAATAAAATATTTTTAAAGCCAAAAGTTGGGATGTTACATTCTAGCAAGATCTCGACAGTGGTAGAGTGGGAGAGGCCAACCAATGTCAAAGAAGTAAGGAGTTTTCTGGGTTTAGCTGGCTATTACCGGCGTTTTGTGGAGGGTTTTTCAGCCATTGCTAGACCAATGTCCCAGTTGACACAGAAAGGTGTTAGGTTCCAGTGGTTTGATGCATGTGAGTTTTTGCACTTTGAAAGATAGGATGGTGACTGCTCCAATTCTTACTCTTCCCGAGCACGAAGCGATTCACCATCTATTCAGATGCGTCCATAGTTAGACTTGGTTGTGTACTCATGCAGGATGGCAAGGTGATTGCCTATGCATCGAGATAGTTGAAGAAACATGAGCAGAATTATCATACTCATGATCTAGAGCTTGCTGTAGTGATTCACGCTTTGAAGATCTGGCGCCATTATTTGTACGGCGAATCTTGTGATGTATTCACTGATCACAAGAGTCTGAAATACATCTTTACCCAGAAGGACTTGAACTTAAGACAGAGGAGATGGCTAGAGTTGATCAAGGACTATGATCTCACTATTCAGTACCATCCCGGCAAGGCTAATGTGGTAGCAGATGCTTTGAGTCGCAAGGCGACACCTCCTACCCTCAGTTGTCTTATTGCTGATTTTGAGCGTATGAATATTTCCTTCTACTTTGCGGGTATCGCCCAGACCAAGATTCGGTTACTTCTAGAGTCAGCTCTTCCAGATCGAGTGCGGGAAGTACAGCAGCATGATCAGATGCTCCAACGAGTGAGGAAGCGTTGTGCTGAGGGCAAGCAAGGCCACTTCAGTGTGGACGAGTCTGATACTTTGCCTTTTAAAGGTCGCCTCTGTGTTCCACAGGAGGCTCAGGTTAAAAATGAGATTTTGAAAGAGGCCCATCGTACACCTTATACCGTACATCCTGGTGAGACCAAGATGTACAAAGATTTAAAGAAGAGTTTCTGGTGAAAACTGATGAAAATTGATATCGCACAATATGTGTTGTCATGTGGAGTGTGCCAGCGGGTCAAAGCTTAGCACAAGCGACCAGCATGACTATTGCAATCCTTGGAAGTACATGTTTGGCCATTGGATGATATATCCATGGATTTTGTGGTTGGTCTACCTCGCACGCAGCGAGGAAAGGACGCTATTTGGGTCGTTGTGGACCGGTTCAGTAAGTCTGCACATTTCATTCCTATTCGTACAACCAATTCAGCAAGCGATTTGGCTCCTCTTTATGTACGAGAAATTATGTGGTTGCACAGGGTGCCAAAGACCATTGTTTCTGATCGAGATGCCAAGTTCGTTTCCAAATTCTGGGAGAGTTTGCAGAGTGCGCTGGGTTCGCAGCTTCGTCTTAGCACCGCGTTCCACCCACAAACGGATGGTCAGTCCGAACGCACCATTCAGACATTAGAGGATATGCTCAGGAGTTGTGTTTTATCCTGGAAAGGAAATTGGAAAGACCATTTAGCTTTGGCAGAGTTTGCTTATAACAATAGTTATCACGCCAGTATTCGAGCTGCACCATACGAGGTTCTTTATGGGCGTAAGTGCAGGTCCCCGTTGTGCTGGGATGAGGTTGGAGAGAGGGAAGTCTTGGGTCCCGACTGGGTTCAGCAGACAGTGGCTAGGGTGGCAGAAGTTAGGCAGAATTTATTATCTGCTCAAAGTCGACAGAAGAGCTACGCAGATGTCAGAAGATGGGATTTAGAATTCGAGGTGGGCGACGAAGTTTTGTTAAGAGTATCGCCATCCAAAGGAGTAGTACGGTTTGGTACTAAAGGGAAGCTTAGCCCAAGGTATGTTAAATCATTTCCAATCGTGGCACGAATTGGAAAATTAGCTTACCGTTTGGATCTTCCTGATTCCTTGAGTGGGGTTCACAATGTGTTTCATGTATCGATGTTGAGGAAATTCTTGAGAGATCCAGACCATGTTATTCCCTTAGAGCCTTTGATCATTGCACAAGATCTTACCATCGAGTCCCGACTAGTGAAAATATTAGGAGAATCAGAACGGGTTTTGAGGAACAAAACCTTGAAGTATGTCAAAATTATGTGGTCTCATCAAACTGAGGGAGAGACCACTTGGGAGCTAGAGTCTCGTATGCGAGATCAATATCCCGACTTGTTCATTTCAGGTAAATGTTTAAGATGGTTAAATTCCAATCGTTCTTCTTTCTAATAGATCGATGCGTAGATTCGAGGTCGAATCCTATTAAGGGGGGTAGAATGTAATACCCCGTATTCGAATCGGGAGATTTTAAAAGAAGTCGGGGACGAAAAAGAATTTAAAGAATTAGATTTTTTATGGGAGAGGGGGGTTTTTGCAAAAAATATGACAACTGGGCCGCGGACCTCGGCCCAAGAGGGGTAGGCCGGCCCAAGGGAGGCCGGCCAAGGGGGGGGAGGCGACCCAACCCTTGCCGCCTCCCCCACTCCCTCTTCTTTCCCCCTTGTGGCCGCCACCCCCATCCTCTCCTCTCCCAAATCTGGTGCCTCCTCCCCTCCCCGGCGTCTCCTCCTCCCCTGGTTGCTGCCCTCGGTGATCCCCGAGGTCACCTCCTTCCGCCGGCGTCTCCGGTCATCCGTCGTCCCCGTGGTGGCCAGCCATTGGAGAAGGAAGGGAGGAGAAAGGGGGAAGATCTTCGGGAGGTGGATCAACATTTCCCTGCGGGTCTTCAAGGGTAACAAATTGTGAGGACCACGGATTATTGGGCTTGTAATGCTTAGTCACCAATTGACCCTAGCATCACAAACAAAATAACCCGTGTCTTCGAGACATGTATACTTCCCAGAAATGCAGTATACACACCTCTTTACAAAATTCATGCATCAATTCCATTCATTCACATAGAACCGAAGCAAAGCAACAAACCAGAAGTTAAGGTAAATAAAGGATAGTTATTACAAAAGAGAGGCCAACTGGCCAAATTACAATAAATACCAGAATAATAGACAGCGGAAGCAAAAGTGCCATAATATGGCCATAAACAAAATAGCCAATCAGTGTGCCTTTAACCCACAAGGCAACCGACCGGACCGCCAAGCTAGTCGTCGAATCCATAGCACATTTCAAAAAAGTGAGGCCCTTGGGGCTCACCTTCCTCCTCTGCAACAAATAGTTAAACAAAGCAAATGAGTACAAAAATTGTACTCCGCAAGACTTACGTGTAGAGTAACAGACCTATACATATGCTACATGCAAGCTTATTTAACTGGAGGCTGTATGTTTTATTTTAAGCACAAAGCAATCTTTATTTGCAATAATGTAGTACATTTAAAAGCAAGTTGATAAATCTGTTTTTAATGTTCAAATAACAGTAAATGACAACAATATAACAGTAGATAGATGACAACAACAATCCTGGAAGTGACTAAACCCATAGTCACCACAAAAATAGCATGAATTACCCATTCATGCCAACCATATCAAGTTTTAATTAAAACGGTTGTAGTCTAACTATTGCAAAACCTAACCAAGCGTGTCCATAATCTAGGATGAGGCTATTCGAATAGTTTTGTACCCTGCAGGGGTGTACCAATGTACCCACACTCCAGACTACCTTTTTGCCAAGCTATTAAGCATACTTCCTTAGGTATGCCGGCACGGCTAAGTCCTACGAGACATTTCCAATATTATGCATTAACTACGAGCCGCCCGTATGGATAGAAACACATACGTTGTGTCGGAGTCATCATAAAGCCTCGGTCAACTACCCGTCGCAGGTAAAGCCTTGAACAACTACGATGCCCCTCGAGGTGGAGAGCCTACCCGGAATCTCCACCACCGCACACCCAACACAAGAACACATATCCTTTTTCACACAACACACACAACCCGCTCCTGCGACTCAGAGATAACACCCGCCAAAGTACTATGTCAAGAGAGGTCCCATATCCCTCTCGCGTGGTTAGCACGCAAAAATGCTTAGAGAGTGTGACACAAGATGTTCGGTCCTTGTTGACTTAGGCAAGACATCCACAAACCCAATAACCCACCATCCAACCACTTGCCCAAGTCCAAATCAAATTTTTATTTTCAGATTTTGACTTTACAAAATAACAAAGCACAAGTGCTGGTCATAAAGGAATAATAAATCGATGTGTGATCAAGATCATCGACTAAAATCGATGATCGCCCATTACTACCGAAACTAAGCATTTCTAAGAAATTTCAATTCACAATCTACTAAGTGACAAGAGCTCATCCATCGAACTCAAATCACAGCAACTAACCTATGCTCATGGTAGTAGAGGATAAATAATTCCTACAGATTATGCAACTATAGGATACTAACCATAAATTAACAACAAAATAGCAATGCATACATACAAGTTGAAATCAATATATTAGACTTAAAAATACTGGGATTAATATGATCAAACTGCTTGCCTGTTTGCTGTGGGTCAAGATGTTGCTGAGGATCAATTATATTATCAACGTGCTCTTCGGATCCTAACGAGAAAGCGAAAAAAAACCGATAAGAATGAAGAAAACACAAAGACTCAATAGCAAACTTTCTCCAAATATTCTGAAAATTTTACAGTAGCAATAACATGATTTATAAGGAATTTAGCAATAAGAACCAATTGATTTGGATTCTTAATGCAAAAGATATGAGCAAAACAATTTTGCTCAGCCCTAAAAATAAAAAATGCTACTATTCATAAGCAAAATTTTCTGGAGATATACTGAGGTTAGAACTATTTTTAGATTAAAGTTTAGTTAAAAATATAACTAACAAAATTTGAATCAACCGAAAAGGAATTGAAATGAAATTGTTATGCATTTTACAAGTTCTAACATTTTTCAGTTGACAAATAATTCTTTCGGGAAAAATCAGAAATTAAAAACGACGTCGACGAACTTGGGTCGTTGATCTTGGATCTAATGGTACAAGTTCCTGGGATGACGCGCGCACGCGATTCTCAAACCCTAAATGCTAACCGTTGGATTTGGATCCAACGGTCCACGTGGATTCAGACGTTCGGACGGTCCGAACGTTCACACGCACATGAGTCGTTGATCTTGGATCCAACGACCCATGCGGACTCGAATCGGGACCGTTGATCTTGGATCCAACGGTCGACGGACCGAAGCGTGCGATAAATTCAAACTTCCGCGCGATCCTGGGCCGTAGATCTTAGGATCGACGGTCCAAACCGAATCACGTTCAAACCTTTGTCCCTGTTTTCATCCGACAAAATGACGGGGAAGAACGGCTCGCCGCCGGCGGCTCTGGCCGCGGCGGTGCGAGCAAATGCCCAAAATGGATTCTTAACACACTCGCGCACCCAATGGTACCAGCTGTTTTGGCTGCGGTGGCCTAGAACGCCGGCAAGCCGGAGATGACCGAAGTGAGCCAAAGTGACCGAAAACGAAAAACTCAAAAGAGCTCAGGTTCGGTTCAAGGGAGCGGGTGCCAAGCAACTAGGGACTAATAAGAAGTTACCTGAGCCCAGAGAACACACAGAGAAGAGTTGATTCTGCGTTGGGGAAGAGAGATGCGAATTTCGGCCGAAATGGGGAAATCCGAATTCAGTGAAACCCTGAACAAAACGAACCAAATTGAGTGAGGGTTAAGCTTCAGAGAGTAAAGGTGGAGCAGAGGGAGCGAAAATTAGAAGGAGAAAGCCCCTGCTGTACCGCCTTCACCGAAGCTCCAAACTCAACAATGGCGGTCGAAGGAATTTCGATGAACTGCAGCTCAACCAAGCTTGTGGGAGCTAGTTGGAGCTACAGAAGTACTAAAGGAAGCTAAGGGTGAAGCAATGGAGCTTAAATAGCTGAGAATGGCAGTGAGCAACGGCGATATTTCCCCTCGGTCAACACTGCCATTAGAGCGCGCGAGGGCGACGGGAGCAGTTGAACAATGGACGTTTGAGGGAGGAGCACGACGGGCATTAAATGCGCGCAGAGATAGCCGTTTAAAGTCGACCACAGAGGTGACTGCACGCCGTTTCTTTTCCTCTCTGCGCACGCCATTGCCGGACTCACGCGCTCGCTGACCTGAGGAAGGAGACGACGCTTCGACCGTCGGATTGAAATCGAACGGTTGAATTAGAACGGGTTGATTATAACGATTCGATCGCTTGCTCAAACTTGGGCCGTTGATTTGGATCCTACGGTTCACGTTGCGCGAGGCGTTCGGATAGTCCGAACGTTCACGCGATTGTGGGCTTTTGATTCAGAATCCAACGGTTCAAAAGGATCGGCGATCTCGGATGGTCCGAACGTTCACTCGAGTGTGGGCCGTTCGATGCCGATCCAACGGCTCACAACGCTCGCACCGAAGTGACCGAGTCGGTGCGTTTAGTTGATCGAATCAAGTCAAGTGGCTCGAGCCCGAGTCTGATTCGAACCCAAGGAACAGTGAAAACCAGTTAGGGTTTGAATTTAGACATCTGATTTTTGAGGAATTGTTTAAGGTAGCAAACAAGCTCCAAAAATTATGAAATTTTAACTGAAGGTTTTTGACTGCAAGATGAACCTCACATAAAATTTTTAGAGATTTTCATGCACTACATTTTTCTCTAGAAATTTCAGAAGGTGAAAACTATGGTTTGACCAAGCTTTGTCTTGCCTCCCAAAATTATCAAATAATTTCTAAAAATCATGAAATAATTCTGAGGTGTTACCAAGCCTCCCTAGAACTCAGGAAAAATATTTCCATTGGTTTGACACATGTTGGACCGTAAAAGCGACTAGAGGGGGGGTGAATAGGAGCACGCTCACTTTTTCATAAATTATGAACTCAATACAATTTCACTCCAAGAGCTATTAGAAAGCTATGAAGATCAATATACCAAGACAAATGAAGGCTAGTATTGAATCCAATTAAACCCTAAGCAATGCTACAAAATCAACTAAGATTGCAAAGACTCACAAGACGCGCGGCTCGATCATGGACCCAATCGGTCGGACCGATTGTCGGGCGGTCGACCGGCGTTATCTCAAGCGGTCGGACCGCTCCAAAATCGGTCCGACCGGTGATGACGGGCGTCGACCGGCCGACTCGTAACCGATCGCAACAAGAAAATCACCGATGACGGTTGCAATTAGGTGAAACTTTTAATTCTCAACTCTAATCTTTATGAAACTTTGCACACACCTTCTATATGCTATAGAGGACCTATTCCAATCGAATATTATGATAATTCTTGGAACGATCTTGAGCAATTGCCAATTGATTAACAGAAGGTCTAAAACCGGGCAAGAAAGAAAACTTGATCCCAAAGCTTGTTCGTGAGGGATTGATGATCAAGATGATCCTAGATAGATTCACACATATCACAGCAAGTTAATTCACGTGAAAGAATCAATCACAAACTCGCGGATCAAAGAGAGCCCTAAAAACACGAAATTGAAAGGAAGAACGAAAAGAGACTTATCTCAAGCAAACCTTGCATAGATTGATTTCGTGATTGATGCTGGATTACATCCACACCATCATGGATCAGTAGACAATCAAAGATCACGAAATTCTCCACAAACAATCAAGAGCCCTAGCCTCCACCTCAACTCCCCTAAAGACAATTAGGGTTTGAAACACAAAGAGGCGAGGGGCAGAGAGGTGCAGCCACCATCTCCTCCTATTTATAGTGGAGGCCTAAAACTCTTAGGGTTTGACTTAATTGGGCTCCCGTTAAGGCCCACTAACAAACGGGTCACACACGCACGCTCGCAGCGCCGCCTTTAACTTTTGACCTAAACCGCTTCACCATGCATCATGGATTTGCCAATAGGTCACCATTGTCCATCTTGTGTCACACTTGAGTCGTTGACCTCACCCGCATCGCCAATCGCTCGACCTCAACTCTCCAAGTCTAGTCCCGATCCTCCTCGCCGCTGACCGTCGTTGACCACCAAGCAACCCGCACAACCACGCATAAGCAAACATGAATTCGAAACAAGTTCTTCACAACTTGACCCATGTTAGTCAAAACATGCATCATGCAAATCATATGCCATGAAACCAATGACTTTGACCTAACAAATCAACATCGCCACGGTTGGCCGACGCTCAAGTAATTACCAGATGACAACAGTGAGCTTGGTCGATCGCTTCATGGCCGGCCGGACCGCCTCGTGAGCCGGCGGACCGCCTTAGGACTTAGCCAAATTCAAGCTCCCAAATTCAAACCTTCCGAAATTAAAACGAATAGAACTTCTTCTTGAGACTCCAAAATTATGAGACCAAGTGCATTGGGATCCCTCACTTGCCTACAACACCTATTTTGGCCCACTGCTTTGAACACTTTTGGTCATCACCGTCCGACCGCCCATGGCCGGTCCGACCGATTTGGGACCGGCCGGATCACGTGCAAGGACCGGCCGGACCGCCGAGCAAGAAGCTCAGAACTTTGTCGAAACGCGTGAAACGACAAACCGTAAACGCCATTGCCAATTGTCACATCATCCTAAGATCCGAATATATACCCATGAAATCCACAATCTCCCCTTGATGAACACATTGGCAATTATCCGTAAAATGTAAGTAAGAGGTTTGAAAACGAGTTTACTCGCGGTTTTTAGACAAAGGCACAACTTGGTCCATAAGCAAGAAAAAGCAATGTAAATGACCAAGCTGGCATCAGAATAGTATAGGCATGTGAGACAAGTCAAAAGTAAGCATAAAAACTTTGATTTCCAGAAAAGGGTCAAAATTCTCACATGAGGTCCATATGAAAGAACAATTGTTCAATTGACCTATGATCATTGTGAGGATAAAAGAATGCAATTCAAGTTCAGAATATTCAATTAGACAATAAGAATGCAACTCAAGAACTCCCCCTCACTATGATCATCAAATTTCAAATTTTAGTTTCTCCCCTTTGTATAAACTTCTCCCCCAATCTTCTCCCCCAATAAAGAAATAGAGAATAATTAACACATCTTCTCTTCTCATTTAACACATCTTCTCCCCCTTTGACAATGGATTCATCAAGAAATCACGCCTTCCTCTCATCCAGAGATAACAAAATAGAGAATAAAGGAAGAAGCAGAAACAAACGAAGCATAACGAGGAATATGCATGAAATGCAATGGAGTGACTTCAATTTTTGTATTTTTCAATTTTTTTTTATTACAAGAAGCTTTGGAGATTACCCAAAAGAACAAGCTAGTATCTCTAAAATTGCACAAACAAAGATATCAAGCCCGACAATATTAGCAAGATCATGGTAAGACATATATATCAAAGCTAAGCACAAAGGCTCAAAGGTAACGCAATAGATTTGATCAATTTAAGCAACGCTCAAATTCAAAGAAGTTCATCAACAGGGATCCTAAAGTGAAATTGGCCATGTCAAAATGTCAAAGTGAGATCAAAAATCTAACAAAGACCACATTAAGAGTCAATCAAGTCCCGTATTAAATCATTTTGCTCAATATTTTGTAAACGCCCATTTGTCAACATTTTTCTCATTTTCATTGAATATTGAAGTTGACTAATGATCTAACTTAGTGACAAGATCCCGGACTAGAGCCATCCACAAACTCATCCTAAGCTTCACTGTGGTTGATTAAAGGTATATCTTAGTAAAGAAGATCCCGGACTAGGAGCCATCCACAAACTCTTTCTAAGCTTCTACCGGGCGACAAATCTTGAGGTTCATGTCATTTCGACAAGCGGTCCCCATGAGATCGTTCGTTCATCAAACTATCTCCAAGTTCATGTCATTTGACAAGCGCCTCGTAAGAATAGTTTGGCACAATTTAAGCATAAGACAATCTTGATTTTCATTTTTCACATGAGCAGTTTTAGAATCTCAAGAACACAAAAGCTCAAGTAATGGTCAATTTTAGATCAAAGAGCTAACAAAGCAATTCTGACAGGGCCAATGTCACAAGAGGAGCACTAATTGCGCAACTCGCTAAAACATCCACAAATTGCAATTTCTTAGTTTGAGTTGTTTAAAAGGTTCTAGCTCATATAGCAAAGACTTAGCTACACATGTAAAAGCATGATAATTCTAGCAAGTCAAAGAACTAGACATGACATTGAGCAAGAATTGAAATACAAAAGCTCCAAAGGGTAATAGGCAAAGCTTCATCAATTTTAAAAGATAAGGAAAATCTTATATTACAATGCATCTTTTTGGATTTTTCATACCACTTGTTGTAACCACTTGTTGTATTTTTCATATGAATGCAATATGACACAATGAGATGCAATTAAAAACCTAAAACCTAAAAAGTTCAAAAGATCACTAAGTTCGGAAAAGAACAATAAAAGATCAAAAGAACAAGGAAAGATAAGAAAAGATCAAACTCCCCTCAAACCAACCCATAAGGATAAATTACCCTAACTCGCTTCTTAAGGAGGAAAATCGGTTTGATCTAAAGGCTTGGTAAGAATATCCGCCAATTGAGCTTCTGACTCTCGAAGTGCATCACAATATCACCTTTTTCAACATGATCTTTAAGGAAGTGAAAGCGAATGTCTATGTGCTTAGTCCTAGAATGTTGCAATCGGGTTTTAGCAATATTAATAGCGAAGTGTTATCACAGAAAAGAGGAACACTAGCAAAGTTTAACCCATAATCTTTCAAAGTGGACGTCATCCACAAAATCTCAGCTACAAAGAAACTAGCGTGACTACATACTCCGCTTCAAGGTGGATTGTGCAATGTAAGACCGCTTCCTAGAGGACCAAGATACAAGAGAAGTGCCTAGGAAGTGACAGTGCGAGGTACTCTTCCTATCTAACCGACACCGCAAAATCGAATCAAAAACCTCTAATGGACAAAGTCAAGAGCAGAATACCAAATGCCATATAAGAGGGTAGAGTGTAAATACCTGAATATGCGCTTAACGGCTTGGCGATGGGAAGTTCTCGGAGAAGCCTGAAATCTTGCACAAAGGCATACCGTGAAGTGAATGTCCGGTCTCGAGGCCGTCAAATACGTAAGGGAGCCGATCATGTCAGGTACTTGCGTTGATCCACGACTTCTCCTTCCTCATCCGGATCCAAAATATCGGTTGCCATGGGAGTGGAAATTGGCTTGCAATCACCCATGTTGAAGCGTTTGAGTAGATCTTTAGTGTACTTCGTCGATGGATGAAAGTTCCTTCCTTGCATTGCTTGATTTGAAGTCCCAAAAGTAATTAAGCTCTCCCATCATACTCATCTCAAATTCCACGACATAGTGTTAGAAAAGTCGAAACAAGAGCATTAGAGGAACCACCAAAGATAATATCATCCACATAAATTTGAGCAAGCAGAAGTCATTGTCACGCCTAAGAATGAATAGAGTTTTATCCACTTTACCCATTTCAAAATTATTTTTAAGCAAGAAGGTCTTAAGTCTATCATACCGTGCTCTAGGGGCTTGTTTAAGACCATACAATGCTTTAGATAGCTTGAAAACACGATTTGGATATTTAGGATCCTCAAAACCGGGGGTTGCTTAACATACACTTCCTCATCTATGAAACCATTTAAAAGGCACTTTTAACATCCATCCGATATAATTTAAAACCCTTTGATGCAGCAAATGCAAACCAGAATGCGAATGGCTTCTAGTCTAGCAACAGGAGCAAATGTCTCATCAAAATCTAACCCTCAACTTGGTGAAACCCTGAGCTACCAATCTGGCCTTATTTCTAACCACAGAACCATCCTCACCTTGTTTATTCTTGAACACCCAACGGGTTCCTATAACATTATGACCACTAGGGGTTCTACTAGGTTCCAAACTTTGTTTCTTTCAAAATTTTCTAACTCCTCATGCATGGCATTTACCCACTAGAATCGATAAAGCATGTGATATATCGCGGGGTTCAAAAGAAGCAACAAAAGCCGAATGAGAGTAGAGATTTGGATCATTATACCGGCGAGTGACTCGCTCATGTAGATTACCTATTATCTGCTCCGAGGATGCCGCTTTTTGAATGCGAAGTGGAGCGCCGGGTGAGATACTGTTTCTTCGACCTCCGCAGTGCTCATCGATGATGAAGATGCAGCAGAGCCTCAATCAAGGTGAAGTAGACGAGCGAGTTCTTGTATCAATATGGGCGCTTGAGAGCGCAGATGAAGTAATGATATTAGCCGTCCTCATCTTCCTCCACAAAATGCTCTCTCACACCAAATCATCTCAGCAATAGATCTAGCTCTGTGGCTAGTCTCATCAAAAGTGACATTACAAGTCTCTGAATAATGTTAGTCTCAGATTACAAACCCGAAAACCCTCGAATGAGCAGGATAACCTGAAATACCCCATCAAAGGTTCTTGATTCAAATTTATCTAAGTTACTGTCTTAAGGATAAAACATTTTGATCCAAAAACTCAAAATGCGAAATGAGGGTTTTCTACCAAAACGAAGCTCATAAGGAGTCTTGCCTAAAGAAGGTCTCAAAAGACACGATTTGCAATATGGCAAGCAAGAGCAATAGCTTCGCCCAAAATCTCCTCGGTGTGCTATACTCATCTAGCATCGTCCTAGCCATTTCGACCAAGGTCCTATTCTTCCTTTCCACCACGCCATTTTGTTGAGGGACGTGTGAGAGGAGAACTGATGCTCAATACCACGCCAAAGACAAAAAGAAGCAAAGAAGCATTTTTGAACTCCGTGCCATTATCATCGCGAATCGCTCTCAAAGCACCGTGAAGCTCGAAGCCAAACGAAGAACAAGGTCATGAAAATAACCAAAAGCTTCATCTTTTGAAGTAAGAAAGAACACCCAAGTATATCTAGAAAGATCATCGACTATGACAAGAATATACCATTTTCCACCGATCGATCGGACTCTAGCAGACCAACAAGATCCATATGAAGCAACCGTCCCGGTCCGTACCATAACCATAGTCACGTAAGGGTGTGAGGCAAGAACTTGTTTGCCATGCCTACAGGCGCACATACAAGATCCTTGATACTTTGAGTTTGGGCAAACCTCTCATGAGATCAAGGTTGCTAACTCGTGTCGATGATCAAAACCAATGTGCCCCAAACGCCGATGCCAAAGCCGTAAATCAAGAAGATGTAAGCAAACATTTAAGAGATCCAAGAAGAGATTCTCAAAATCACCCAAAAATTCTACCAACTCTAGAGATTCCAAACACAAGCTCACCAAGAGAATCAAGCACACGACAAGCATTTTTCTTAAAAACAGCCTCATAGCCATCATCAAGAAGTCGAGATACGAAAGAAGATTATACCTAATCTTGTCCACAAGAGCGACATCCTTTAGAATGAATTTATTGTTCACCTTAATTGATCCTGCCCTTCAATTCGCCCTTGTGTATCATCTCCAAAGGTGATGAAGTCATCACCGTTGCTCGCGTGAAAGAGGTGAACCATTTTGAGTTCCGGTCATGTGGCGTGAACATCCGAGTCAACGAACCACGTGTTCTTCCCTTTCCGCGATAATCCTCGAAAATCAAGGAACAAAGAACGATGTGTCTCAACATCAAGTTAGATAAACATGATTTAGGAATCCAAGATCGAGACACACGCCCGCAAGGAGTATACAAACCGTAAGTACTATCCTTGATTTCATCTAACATTCGGTTATGAGCAATGTTTAAATTAAAATGAGACTTGAACTGTCCATGGGCGGTCGACCGCGTTGGTCAAGGGGTCGATCCGGCGACCAAAACGGTCAGACCGGTGACCACCAATGATCGTAACACCAAATCGATAAACATTAGAATTAGGATATTTAGAAACATAATGATTTGCATGAGAGAAAAATCCTAATCCAGGTTTATTCTTTTCAATGTTACCATGTCTCATAGAAGCTCTAGGTTGCATGAATGAAATTCTATCAAAATTTTTCCTATCATTTTTCAACCTACGCCAACAGAATTCAATCAAATGTCCACCTTTTTTGCAATAAGTGCAATGGTACTTGGTACCACTAGAAGAAGCACCATTTGAATTAATACAAGGTTGGGCAAAGCCTGCAGATTTAAAAGATGTTTTTGCAGGTTGGGTTTTGAATTCAATTAAACCTTTTTCCAAGACTTGAATGACTTTTGGGTTTGAATTGTCTTGAAAAGAATTGAATCCTAAACCTTGCTTCTTATAAGGAGTTTTAGACTTGTCAAGAATCATGTTTAATTGTTTCTTACCTTTAGAAAATTTCTCTAATGTATCATGAAGGTAAGCATTTTCTTTTCTCAAGTTAACACAAGCATCACAAGTTTTATTCATAGATTTTTCCTTATACAAAGCAATTTCAAGCTTAAGAGTGGAACAAGAAGCACAAGTAGTATTTTCAATATTGTCCTTAAGCTTAGCATATTTGACTCTAGCAGCTTCTAAGATATCTTTGATTTCACGTTCTTTTTCTAAACATGAAGTGCAAGGGCTAGAATCAAATACATCAAAAGCAATCAATTTACTAGATTCTAAACATTTTTCACAAGGAGCACTTTTAATTTCATTTAGTTCAGATCTAGCATTCTCAAGTTGTTGTACGTAAATATTATGAGCAGATTGTAACTTGGTAATTTCAATGCATAGCATGACAAGATAAACATTCATCGTGTTCAAGAGTCTTAGCATTTTTAAGCTCTACTTTCAGTTTGCTAATCTTTGACTCTAATTTCTTATTTTTGTCATAACAAATTCTAGCGCTTCATCTTGACTAAGCAATTGCTCAACTATAGAATCATATTTAGCGTAAAGCTCATCATAAGAAAAAGATACCTCATTATCATCAATGTCGTCCGTGTCGCCCATGAAGCACATGCCGTGAAGTCTTTGGCCTTCCCTTTCTTTTTGCCTTGAGGATCTCCTCCTCCTTGTCCTCCTCACTCCCGGTATCCACATCGCTCAAGGATTGATCCTCAAAGCTGCAAGGACCCGGTGAGCACCTTCACAAGCTTATTAGCCTCATACCTTGATTTGTTGAAAGGAGGCTTCTTCCAAGTCGGCTTTCCTTCCTTATGATTGCTCTTACCTTTCACTTGGGGCAATTTGCCCTGATATGATTGAGCTCACCACATTCATAGCATGTCACCGACCACCTCTTTTTTGTTTCTCACATTATTGTAGGCCTGTGAATTTTTTAGCTAGAAGAGCTAACTCTGCTTCAGAATACTTTCAAGCTCCTCTTCATGAATAGCGGATAAACAAGCAAATGAAAATCCGTAAGAAGATTCAAAATAGTCATCAAAAGCCTTTTGAGAGGATCCGCTACCAAAGCTAAATTATCTTTCTTGGGATGATCAACTCTTTTAATTTCATGAGTCTTGAGTTTACTATAAAGCAATTCTAAAGTAAGACTTGAAAGATCAACATTTTCCTCTATAGCAAGAGCCTTCATCTCCCACTCCTTGGTGTTGATTGCACCAAGAGATGGGTGGCATTTTCAGATTGAGAATATTCAATATCAACGACTTTCATTTGATTAATTACTTTATTAAAGCGACTGAAAATGTCATTAATGCTCTCTCCAGACGCATCTCGAATTTATTGTATTCACGCTTGTAAACTGCTTGGCGCACCTTTTGATTTGGGACGAACCTCATGATATGTTTCGAGAGTGTTCCAAATTTCATGCGCAGCTTGAAAGATTACAAATTCGATCATATTCTTGTCTACCAAGTGCACCATATAAAAGATTCTTAGCCTTATTGTTGTTAGCCAAAATAATTGCGTAAGAGTGTAGCAATTTCAGAATAACCAATGGGCTCTAACAACATCCCAAATAGCTTGTCCTCGCTCTCAAGAAAGACGCGATACGATTCTTCCAATAGGCATAGTCGTGCCCATCGAAGATATGCGGTTTAGTAGAAAACTTATCCATCGCCAAAGTTCAAAGGACCTGTTAAGATCAAGATTGAACTAACCGGCTCGATACCACTTGTTGGACCGTAAAGCGACTAGAGGGGGTGAATAGGAGCACGCTCACTTTTTCACAAATTATGAACTCAATACAATTTCACTCCAAGAGCTATTAGAAAGCTATGAAGATCAATATACCAAGACAAATGAAGACTAGTATTGAATCCAATTAAACCCCTAAGCAATGCTACAAAATCAACTAAGATTGCAAAGACTCACAAAGACGGCGCTCGATCATTGACCCAATCGGTCGGACCGATTGCGGGAGGTCCGACCGGCGTTATCTTCAAGGTCGGACCGCTCAAAATCGGTTCGACCGGTGATGACGGCGGTCCGACCGCCGACTCGAACCGATCTACAACAAGAAATCACCGATGACGGTTGCAATTAGGTGAAACTTTTGATTCTCAACTCTAATCTTTATGAAACTTTGCACACACCTTCTATATGCTATAGAGGACCTATTCCAATCGAATATTATGATAATTCTTGGAACGATCTTGAGCAATTGCCAATTGATTAATGTAAGGTCTAAAACCGCAAGAACGAAAACTTGATCCTAAAGCTTGTTCGTGAGGGATTGATGATCAAGATGATGCTAGATAGATTCACACATATCACAGCAAGCTAATTCACATGAAAGAATCAATCACAAACTCGCGGATCAAAGAGAGCCCTAAAAACACGAAATTGAAAGCAAGAACGAAAAGAGACTTATCTCAAGCAAACCTTGCATAGATTGATTTCGTGATTGATGCTGGATTACATCCACACCATCATGGATCAGTAGACAATCAAAGATCACAAAATTCTCCACAAACCATCAAGAGCCCTAGCCTCCACCTCAACTCCCCTAAAGACAATTAGGGTTTGAAACACAAAGAGGCGAGGGGCAGAGAGGTGCAGCCACCATCTCCTCCTATTTATAGTGGAGGCCTAAAACTCTTAGGGTTTGACTTAATTGGGCCCGTTAAGGCCCACTAACAAACGGGTCACACACGCACGCTTCGCAGCGCCGTCTTTAACTTTTGACCTAAACCGCTTCACCATGCATCATGGATTTGCCAATAGGTCACCATTGTCCATCTTGTGTCACACTTGAGTCGTTGACCTCACCCGCATCGCCAATCGCTCGACCTCAACTCTCCGAGTCTAGTCCCGATCCTCCTCGCCGCTGACCGTCGTTGACCACCAAGCAACTCGCACAACCACGCAAGCAAACACGATTCGGGAACAAGTTCTTCACAACTTGACCCATGTTAGTCAAAACATGCATCATGCAAATCATATGCCATGAAACCAATGACTTTGACCTAACAAATCAACATCGCCACGGTTGGTCGACGTTCATAATTACGGCCGACCGCTCCAGTGAGCGGCCGATCGCCCCATGGCGGCCGGACCGCTCCTCGTGAGCGGTCGGACCGCCTTAGGACTTAGCTGAAATTCAAGCTCCCAAATTCAAACCTTCCGAAATTAAAACGAATAGAACTTCTTCTCGAGACTCCAAAATTATGAGACCAAGTGCATTGGGATCCTCACTTGCCTACAACACCTATTTTTGGCCCACTGTGTTGAACACTTTTGGTCATCGCCGGTCCGATCGCCCACTGGCCGGTCCGACCGATTTGGGACCGGTCGGATCGCTGCGCAAGGACCGGTCGGACCGCCGAGCAAGAAGCTCAGAACTTTGTCGAAAACGCGTGAAACGACAAACCGTAAACGCCATTGCCAATTGTCACATCATCCTAAGATCTGCAACATATACCCATGAAATCCACAACACAAGATCTTCGCCAAGGAGGTTTTTGATTGGAGTCAATTGAGGATTTGATTTTGATTTTCCATAATTCCTTTACAAGAATTACAGAAATGGCTAAGGACTTCAAGATGCAAGATAAGTTTTAATTTCTTCCCCTTTTTCTTACATTTGAAACAGAAATCCATATTTGGGATGTTACACAAATGATCCAAGTCGTAGTTTGGTTTGATTTGATTGCATAAATGTTGATTAGGATTAATCGATTCTGCTCGAAAATTCCAGAACACATCCGGCACCTTGCGTGGCCAGTTTCGACCCTTTATAAGCCGAATCTTGGGTTTTTGTCTCCTAGAGTTTTGTTCCCGAGGTCGTTAGCTTTCTTTTGGCACCAAGATCATGAAATTCTTCCTTACGGTTAAGGAGATATGAATTTTTAACCGCGCGCTGTTCTGTCTGTCTTGGATCTGGAGACTGTCGGTTTGTTCCTCGGTTTTGATCTAGTTAGAGTCAAATTCATAACTCCCACCCAACTAGGTTATTGTAGAACTTTAAATAATATTTCCATGTTGATAAAGATAACCTCTATTGGATCAGTAGAATGAAAGTTACATCATTTTCTTTACTACTGTTCTGTAATCTGGGCAGATGTCTGTCACTTGCTTTTAAATGTTGTTTAGCCCACTGTTTTGGCCGAATCAAAGAACTCCATCAACTAGAGTTTTGTAGCCTGGTTCACTAAAATTAATTGAGAACTGGTTTCAAGTCATTATGAGTTACATATGTTTAATTACAATTTTTCTCGTACCCTCGATCAGAAGGGCTGAAATCTAGCAGAATAGTTAGATCGTCTTTTGGAGCCGTTGTTTATGTGGGTTGGTTAGAGGGTTATGGTAAGACACTTGTAGTCACGTCATGTCTTGTTATTCTTATTTCGAATAATTATTTGTGTAGGCGGTGGGGCAGTCAGTGGAGAAACACATTCGTTGCCTCCTAACACATCATAGCGCGGAAGGCAAGTACCTTGTCTGATATTATTAAATGATGATATTGCTTGTGCCTATACCACTAGACTTGTTTTCATATATTTTGTATGTCCTGTGTTATTCCCTATTGACGTGTGATAGTCGTTCATTTCATAAAAATACATTATGTTTATGCATCGATTCATTTGGACCACGGAAGTGGAAATTTGTAAGTCCCATCAATTCCAGAATGGGCACGTAAGACCCACCACTCCAATGTGGGCAATGTTGGACACCCGTATGAAATGTTCTTCATACGGTATTTGAGATCCCCGTACTTTGTTAAGTACGGACTTAAGTAAACACCGACGGGTGTGTCACTCACTATATCGGTATAAGTTGTGAGCAGTCCATTTCTTCATTGCATTATTCCATTCCATTCATACCCATATGTGTTCAGAGATGTTTTTCATATGTAGATTGTGATTTGTTTTGTTCGCTTAATGTTTCTGTTATCTGTTAAAGTACTTGCTGAGTCTTTGGCTTATCCTTACTTTGTATGTTTTATTTAGGTAAATGAGGAAGAAGGCAAGACCTTTTGAGGGGTAGTCCAGCGCGCTGCAAATCACCTTTATCAAACCAGAAACAATATTGTTATCTTTCAGTCATGTCAACTATTTGATAAATTTATAAATTGTAATAATCCAATTTTGGTATCGCCCACCGTACGTTTTATTATGAATGTTTCCATTCCTTCTCATGAAACTGTTAATCGTTTATCGTTGTTCCTTATATAATTTTGTTAATTAAGCCTGATTAACCCGGTATTGTTGTATATTCTTAGTATTTATTAGATTTGCGTGACATCTTGGCTTCCGAATAGACAGGGTGTTACAGTTACGTGTAGAGTAACATGCCTATATAAATAGCTACATGCAAGCTTATTTAAGTGGAGCAGGCTCTAGACTCATTTTCAGCATAAAGCAAGTTTTCATTTGCAATAATGTAGTAGATTGAAAGGAATTTTACAATCTGATTTTATTTGATAAAAACAGCGATATACAAGTAATAATAAAAACAAGATATCCTGGAAGTAGCTAACCCAATAGCCACCACAACAATAGTATGAATTCCCCATTCATACAACAATGTACCCACACGCCAGACCGCCTTTTTGCCACATGATTAAGCACACTATCTTTGGTATGCCGGCACAGCTAAGTCCTACAAGACATTTCCAATATTATGTATTAACTACGAGTCGCCCATATGGGAGGAAACCCCATACATTGATGCGGAGTCATCAAAGATGCTCACCTCCTTATAAAAAGGACGATGCTCCTTGCAGTGGGTAACCCCCACTACTGCTCACCCAAACACACAAGTTTCTTTTTCAATACAACGCACACAACCACCATGCGACCCGGAGTTAACATACGCCAAAGCACTAAGTCAAGAGAGGTCTCATATCCCTCTCGTGTCGTTAGAACGCAAAAGTGCTTGGATCAATGGCGCAAGTAATTCGGTCCTTGTTGACTCGGACACCTTTCCATGTCACACCAAACAATCACACCAACATACCATTATGCCCAAGTCTAAAATAATTTTATTTTCAGTTTTAGATTTACAAATTAACAAAGCACAAGGTGCTGGACATAATGGAGTAATAATAAGATTTGTGTGATCAAGATCATCGACTAAGTCGATGATCGCCCAATACTACCGATAGCAAAGCAATTCTAAGCATGACCCGAAAAGACAATAAACGAGCATAAATAAATCACCGGGTTCTAATTCACCAACGATATTATTAGCTTATGTTTTGTGGCAGGGGATAACAATTTAAGGGCAACCATGCAATAGGAATAGCTACCTCTAATCGGGAAAATTAATTTGACACAAAAGCATGCATACATACAATTTGTAAACAAAGTATTAGACTTGAAAGTAATAGGATATTTATGATCAAACTACTTGCCTTGCTGAGGATTACTATCTTACTGCAGAGGATCACTCTCGAATACAATAGGTTCATCTAAACCTCACCAAAGAAGTCAAAAGCACAATAAGAACGAATAATACCGAAAAGACCCAAAAATTCAAAGTCATTCAAAAATCATAAAAAAATCACAGAAGGTATAAAATGATTTTAAGTGAATTTATCAACAAGAATAAATTAATTTGGATGCTCTATACAAAATTTATGGTAGTTTGAAAAGTCAGCTTTCCAGAAAAATCCAATAAATTGCTAACTCCTACTATTCATCCGAATTAAAAAATTTAGTGAAAATTTTCAGAGAGGTGGCGCACATGAAATTTTTATGATAGATAGAGCATCACATGAGATGATCAACAAAAAATGATTGACCTCTTCGGAGCTAAGATGAAATTTCTATGATTTTTCAAAGGCATGAAAGTAGTACACAAGTTACATGCAGAATAAGATTTTTAGAAATAGCATCATGCTCACAACCTATTTTACAATAAACTACACTAATAGAGTATTCTAACAAAATTGATTTTACTCAATTTGGAGTTACATGAAAATACTTATGCATTTTTGAAGTTAAACAATTTTTTAGAGCAATAAAAGTATTAAACCTAAAGCAATTTTGCAAACAGGGTTTTCTGGAATAGTAACAAGGTTCAAACCATTTTTATAATAAAGTTGGTCTAAAATGAAAAATAACAAAAATGATTTCACTATTTTTGGAGTTGAAATGAATTAGTTACGTATTTGTTAAATATATTTGAGTGATCACTAGGCAATGGTTAAAATAAATCATCAATTTGTTAATTATCTTCAAGCATGCATGACTAATAAAATGATATACTTAACATGATTATGCACATACATAAGTAATATCGAATGCATTAAGGCAATTTAATTAACGATTTTACTACCGCACACGCTAGGCGTGCGACTACCACTGTGACGACACATTCTCTGCCGCTCGCATTGTAAATCGCCGACAAGCCGCAGATCGCTCGCGCCACCTCGCTCGTGTCCCAAGACATGCACCGCACTCGCAGCCGCGATGCGCCACGCCGCTCTAGCACGACATGCCGTGTCGGCCCGCCGACATGCCACCTCGATGCCGCCCTCGAGCCGGTACCGATCATCGCCGATCGTCCGGCTGCTTGTAAGCGTCCGCTTTTTGAGCTTTTGAAAATTTTAAAAGAGAACCATTTGCTTCTATTTGCCCAAAAGCTTAATTTGAAAATTTCAAAATCATTTGCGCTTAATATGAGTTAATCAAAC
The DNA here is from genome assembly GCA_036346395.1 of Hsuehochloa calcarea. NCBI lineage: Eukaryota > Viridiplantae > Streptophyta > Magnoliopsida > Poales > Poaceae > Hsuehochloa > Hsuehochloa calcarea. The sequence goes on from CM070601.1 coordinate 45,659,399, forward strand.
TTCAATTAAATTAAAGTTGGTTTAATTGAATTTTCTGGAATTTAAAATCAAAATTATTATTTTAAGAATTTTCTTGATTTATTGGATTTTAGAAATTTATTTTCGCTTTATCCGAAATTAAAAATTAAATTATTTATAAAAGAAAAAGAAAATTTAAAGTTAAAAGTATTTTTATTAAGTCTAGAATAATTCAAGGAATTTTGTGAATTTTTCCGAATTTTGGAGCCTATTTGCTATTTTCTAAATTGCCTTTTGATTTATTTGAATTTCAAATCAAAAGGTATTTTAATTCCTTTTCTGTCGTGGGCGAAACCCTAGCCGCCCACCATCGTTCCCCCGCCTCCACCTTACTCCGCTGCCTCGCTCCGCTCGCGGCTCGCTCACATACAAGGCCGCCCTCGGCCGTCCGACGCCATCGTGTGACTTCGCTTCATGCCGCGTCGCCCGTCTTCGACCGTTGGATCGAGATCCGCCGCTTCTCCTTCGCTCGCGCTTTTCCTCTTCCCACCGTCCGATCAACGGACGGCGCCGCCAGATCCGCTTCGCCGCGCGCCGTTGATTTCTCCACCGTCCGACGAAATCGGACGGCCTTCCGTCGCCGCGTCTCTCGCTCCCCACCGTCCGATCGCAATCGGACGGCCCCGCTGCCGCTCCGCGCCAAGCGCTCTTCTCTCCCACGCCGCCGCGATTTCGCCGCCCTTGATCTCGCCAAGGCTCGCCCGCTCCCGCTCGCCTCTCTCGCCTCTCCGCGAATCCGCCGCCATCTCGCCCTGTCGCCGCACCGCCACGCCGCGCCCATCCGCGCTCGCCCTGCCGCCTCGCTGCGCTCGCGACTCCTCCGCCTTTAAATAGCGCCTGTCTTCTCCCTCTCCCTCTCTTTTCCCTCCTCGGCCGCCTCCGTCGCGCCGTTCTCCGTCGCGCCGCGCGACCCTCCGACCTCCGCCCGCGCTGCCTCGGCTCCCGGCCACGGCTCCCCGCTCTCTCTCTCTCTCTCTCTCTCTTCGCTGCCTCAGCTCGAAGCCCACGTGGCCGCTGCGGGTCCACCGGGTCAGCCAATAAGCCCGCCGCGCCGCAGGCAGCCGCGTGTAAGCTGCGCAGCGGCCGACAGAAATCGGAATTTTCAGTTGGAAAATAAATCCGAAAATCCGAAAACCCTAATTCTATCATTTCATGTGATTTTCCAACTTCTTTTGGCCATAACTTTCACATCCGAACTCCGATTTGGGTGATCCAAATTTCTAAATTCATATAAATTCATCCTCTTTCATTTGGTACTGGTTTTGTAATTTTGGAGTTCATTTGGTGATGTTTTATTTATTTGTTGCTATTCTCGCACGTAGATTCCTGCGTTTGGAAGATTTCTTCGACCGACGATCAAGACCTCTCTCTCACAACGAAGGCAAGTCGTAGGCCTTTGACCATGTTGAACCCATTTTACAAATGTATATTGTATTAAATTATCATGCATGGCTAGTTTTATTAAAACTGGTTTTGGGAGTAGATAATTACCAATTTGCCATTATGCCTCCTTGATAAATTAAAAATGAAATGTCTCCTTGAATGACATATATCCTTGGATACCTTAGGATGGTTAATACTAGTTGGACATAATTGTATTACCAACTTGGGAGCGTAGTATTGCTTAGACATGCTTTAGTTACCCGCGAGACTTTCGATCACATGTTCAATGATTAATGAAATTTGACTAATGGAACTATGGAACAGTGGTGTGAGGCCACTTTTATTAAAAGATGTTGTGCCATGGCAGGGATTGCCATTTGGTCGGGAATGAACAAAAATGATTTATGCTCGGGCTTGAGGTAGGGAGCTAGAGTGGGTGCGTAATGCACATTGGGTTGTGGTAGACTTGCCTGAGCAGCCAACTAAGGACTTAACTTTGCAAGTCATTGATCTGGGTCATCTCGTGCAACCATAAGTCCGGTATGGGACGGACTGCCAATTAATTAGGAAAGTTTTGAGTCGGTTCTCATGTGGCTTTTATTGGCGCAAGAGGGGTGTGATGGCGAAACCTTAGCGCGTAACCGAGGCAAAATGGAACTTTGTAAAAGCCTTGTCACGTGCTTCCAGACTACTCACCTAAGGAAGTGAGCGGTGGTATCGACGGATGCCAAACAAACTAGAGAATTCGTGTCTTGTGGGTAAAGTCGCACAACCTCTGCAGAGTGTCAAAATCTATTCAATAGCCGTGTCCCTGCTACGGACATGCCCGGTGATTTCGCGCAAGGGTAGTATTTTCAAAAATATGGTTTGGTTCGATGGAAACGCTTTGGTTGAATGGATGGGAAGTGAACGGATGTTCACCGCTTGATTCAAAAGAACTTGGTTATCTATGTACTATTCTTTTAAAATCCTGCTTTGTCATCTAATTATTGTATTTACTGTTAAACTTGCTTTCTGCAAATTAGCCATAAAGCCATTCTTGCTTAAGCCTGGCATGAATACTATGTGCACACATTTCTCTACGACTTGCTGAGTACTTTATGTACTCACGGCTTTATGCCCTTTGTTGATCAGTCCCAGCAGAAGAATCAGGAAATGTTGAGTTCTATGAAGAAGGCTACTTTGAAGACTTTGCGATCTAGGTCACGTCCTCCACTCGATTGCCTGTGGGCATGTCGATTGGGCTCCACGTATTTTGAGATTTCACGCCGATACTCGCTGTTGCTTAGCCCTCGGAGGCGACTTTTGTAAGAACCTTGACCATAAGGTCTTTGCTGTTTTAATTAATATTACTTTGTCTGCTTCATTAGTTCGTTGTTGAATGGTTATGATTACATCATTGTTGTAACTGTGCAAGCTAGCTACTGATCTTGGGACTAGCTTGGTATGCACAGAGGGTCTCGGGGTTGTGTGACACCCGGGGCGCCGACAAGAGATGGTATCAGAGCCATATCGACTGTAGGACGTAGCCTTTAGTTAGATTGGTCGTCTTAGTCAAAAATTCAAAATATATTTTCTAAATCAAACCAAGCAATTAACTTGACTAGATATTCTTCTCTCATCTTATTCTGTTCTTTCTTACCTTATTCTATTCTTTTCTTATCATCTTACCCTCTTATATCATTCTTGTGTTCTTTGATCTTATCTTTTCTGGAACTCGGTTTTCAAATTTAAATTGACTCCCTCACCTCTGGATTATCCCTAGGATCGAGCCCTTCAAGATCAAGAAATGGAAGTTTTGGAAGTTCAAGTTCCGCCGTCTGTTCCAAGTTGCCCCTCCGTAAAGATTTGATTGGTAGCTGCCTTCCTAGTTTTAGAGTCGTTTAGTCTGCGTAATAGTGCTTTTGTGCTTAAGTGTCCCTTTTGGTTTGCTTCTTGATAGCTTTCTGGCTATCCGTTCGTGGGTAAAACCAATTTTATCCGCATTAGGTTGATCCATCTACCTCCCTTGTTCCTCGCTCATCTCCGTGCTTTCCCTCGCATCTAAATTGCTTTCTTCTTCGCCTATTAAACCCAGTGAAGCTTTGTCGCAGATGGTTCGCACCGCAACTCCGCAAGCCGTGATGAGACTCAAGCGCCAGCGTTCGCCTTCCCGTGCCGCCAAAGCACCGGTTTGAGTCGATTCATGGCAGCCTGCACGCACCGATGAGCTCTTTGATGCGAGATTATGACTCGATGATGAATCGCCAGAACTGCATCACGCCGCCTCTTCTCGCAATGATGAATCGTATCAGCTAAGCACCGCCACGCCCCGCCGCTCCACCCCAGTTGTTTCCTCACCCAGTTGGCGAGTTTTTGAGGACCCATCCGCCCACTTTCTCTAGCTCCTGAGCCATTGGACGCAGATGACCGTTACGCCCATGGAAAGAAGCTCGCTATCACCCGCAGTGATGATCGCGAAGGTTCAGATGCCACTCACCACCTTGAAGGTACCGCCGCAGAATGGTGGAGAACTATTGTGCCGCCCATGGAAACCATGAGAGTATCACTTGGGCCGAAGTTTTGGGAGCTTTCCGCCACTCCCATATCCTCGATGGAAAGGTGGAAATGAAGAAGAATGAGTTCCGTGAGCCGCAAAGAAGGCAACATGTCGCTGAGTGAATACCTTAACAGATTCACTCACCTATCCCGCTATGCCCTGCAGGACATTGCCACGATGATGCCCGCCAAGCGCTTCAAGAGAGGACTCAACCCCGCTTGAAGGTGCAAGTCATTGGGAATGACTATGCAGATTTCCAGCACTTGGTGAACAAGGCCATGCTCATCGAGGAATCCCGCCGTGAACTTGAAGAATCCCGCAAGAGAAAGATGATGCAAAGACAAGGCCCATCGGTCTCACTCTCGAGAGTCGAATGAATGTGCCGCCTCCCGCCTGTGTTGCTCCACCTGCCACATTCAGTGGCCCTCTAGCAAAGACTCGCCAAATAGCCTCAAAGAACTCGCAGCCTTCAACTCCCATCAACCAAAGAACCAAGGAATGGCAACCCCGCACTGGATCACCGCTTTAAGTGCCATCAGCTGGGGCACTTCGCCAATAGTTGCCCGCAGAGGCAAGGCCCTTCTCCTGTTCGTTTCAACATGGGAGCCACCCCCACCAGACCCCACCCAGAGTCGCACGTGGAGCCCCTCGACTCCAACCGCACTACCAAGACTCCTCACCTTTTTGGAAGAGGTCGTGAACCACACCACCGTGGAGGAAGCCTGCATGCCCTTTGATGTCGTGGCCGGGTAAGTTCCTTGTCAATTCAAAGACCGCCATCGCTTTGTTTGATTCTCGAGCTTCGATTCGCTTGTTTCTGAGTTTTGCCAAAGGCACCAGCTGGAAGTTTTGCCTCTTAAAAGTGTTTTGTTGGTTCAATCTCCTGCTCGAATTGAGTACGAACCAAGGTTGCCCTAAGGTTAAAGTGACCATAGAAGGGTAGAATTCCTTGCCAATCTCATCATCATAGATACCAAGTCTCTTGATGTGATTTTGGGAATGGATTGGCTTGCCACCACCAAGCCCTCTTGGATTGTGGTGGTAGAAGCATCACTTTGGTCATCCGATGGAACCAAGGTAAAGTTTGAAGCCTCCCGCAGAAGCTAGCCGGATCTTTTGTCCGCAGTGCTGTTGTATCTATGGAAGAAGTGCCGTTAGTCGAGAGTTTTCGATGTCTTTCCGATGACCTACCCGAATGCCGCTGCATCGAGACTTGGAGTTTGTTATCAATCTTGTTCCAGAACTGCACCTATCTTCAAGAGACCCTACAGATTGCCTCACAATGATTTGGTTGAATCAAGAAGCAAATTGAAGAAATGCAAGAGAAAGGTTTTGTCCACCAAGTTCTTCACCTTGGGAGCCCTAAAGTGATCTTTGTTGCAAAGAAGGATGGCACCCAACGGATGTGTGTGGATTACCGAGCCCTCAATGAGGTCACCATCAAGAACAAGTACCTCCGCCTGTGATCGATGATTTGTTTGACTGCTTGAAAGGAGCCGTGTGTTCTCCAAGATAGACTTGAGGTCGATACCACCAAACAAGATTCGCCCGTAAGATATCCCCAAGACAGCCTTTCTCAACCCGTATGGACTGTATGAGTTCACGGTCATGTCATTTGGATTGACCAATGCCCTCGCTACTTTATGAACTTGATGAATAAAGTATTCATGGAGTATTTGGATAAGTTCGCCATTGTCTTCATTGACGATATTTTGGTGTATTCCAAGAGTGAAGAAGAGCATGAAGAGCACCTCCGCTTGGTCCCGAATAAGCTTAGAGATCATCAACTCTATGCTAAATTCAGCAAGTGTGAGTTTTGGATGAAAGAAGTTACTTTCTTGGGACATGTCATGTCCAGAAGGAGTATCTGTAACCCCAAAGAAGGTTAAGGATGTGCTTAATTGGGAGTCACCCAAGTCAAGGCCTCAGTCAAGTTTTCTTGAATGGCAGATACTATCGCCGATTCATAGAAGGATTCTCCAAGATAGCAAGACCCCTCACTCACCGTTGAAGAAAGAAAAGAAATTTGCTTGGACAATTGACAGAGCAAAGTTTTCAAGAGTTGAAGAAGCGGTTGACCACACCCCGGTGTTGATTTTGCCCGATGTCCTAAGGATTTTGAGATTTTCTCGTGATGCGTCCCAAGGACTTGGTTGTGTCCTCGATGCAAGAAAGGAAGGTAGTAGCCTATGCTTCCCGCCGCTTGAGGCCTCATGAAGTAAATTACCCCACTCATGACTTGGAGTTAGTCAGAGTGCATGCTCTAAAGATATGGCGCCATTACCTTATTGGTAATCACCGGTGAAGTCTACACTTACCATAAGAGTTTGAAGTACATTTTCACTCAGTGATCTTAATATGAGGCAAAGAAGGTGGTTAGAATTAATCAAGGATTATGATATTGGAATCCATTACCACCTGTGCAAAGCTAATGTTGTGGCGTATGCCTTGAGCGTAAAAGTCACCGCAATACCACGTCGATCAAGGAAAATCACCACCCTTCATGAAGAATTCTAAGCTCAAGTTAGAGTTGGTTGAAGAAGGTTACCTAGTCGCCTTAGAAGTTCAACCCACTTTGCGGAATCGATCAAGGAAGCTCAAGTTGAAGATGCCAATATTAAGGAAATCAAGAGCAACATGAAGAAGGGTAAAGCCCGAGATTTTCAAGAAGATGAGCAAGGCACCATTTGGTTTGACAAGTTTAATTTGTGTTCCAGATCGTAAAGAGCTTAAGCAATGATACTCAAGGAAGCCCATGAAACTTTGTACTCCATTCATCCCGAAGCACAAAGATGTACCAAGATCTTAAAGAAATGTATTGGTGACCTAGCATGAAGCGTGAGATTGCCAAGTATGTAGCTCAATGTGATGTCCATCAATGTGAGTAAAAGCCGAGCATCAAAGACCTCGCTGACTCGCAACCCTTGAAAGTGCCCGAATGGAAGTGGGAAGAAATTGGCATGGATTTTATCACCGGTTTGCCAAGGACAAGGTCGACATGATTCTATCTCGGTAATTGTGGATCGCCTAACCAAAGTTGCTCACTTTCTCCCACCAAGACTACTTACTCGTGATAGATCGCGCACTGTACATGGCGAAGATAGTGTGCCAAAGATGGAGTGCCAAGAAGATCGTGTCGATCGAGGATCCCGCCACCTCAAGATTTTGGCGAAGTTGCACGTTGTTTTGGGTACTAATCTAAATTTCAAGATACTTATCATCCCCTGCACGGATGGATGATGTAAAGAGTAAATCAAATCCTAGAAGATATGTTAAGGGCTTGTGCCTTAGCAAATCGCATCAGCTTGGGATCAAATGCTACCTTACGCAGAGTTTTCCTATAACAACGCTACAAATAAGCCTCCAGATGTCTCCATTTGAAGCTCTTACTAAGAAAATGCAGACACCGCTGTATTGGAATGAAGTAGGCGAAAGACAAGTGTTTGGGCCAGATATTTTGGAAAAGCCAAGAGCAAGTTCGATCAATCGAGAAAGGTCAAAACAAAGATGCACTGTGCGTAAGAGTTATGCCGATAACCGCCGCGAGATCTAGCTTTTGCACTGTGATCATGTGTACTCAAGGTGTCGCCTCAAAGGGATGCGCTGCTTGAGTAAGTGGAAAGCTTGCACCAAGGTACATCGGACCTTTCCCGCTTCTAGCCCAAGAGGAGAAGTCGCTACTGCTTGGAGCTCCCGCCACCGCCGATGTGCATAATATCTTCCACGTGTCGCAGCTTGAAGAAGTGTTTGCGCAGCCCAAGAGCGTATGCCGCTGGAATCAATTGCCTGCAAGAAGACCTCACCTACAAGGAGCATCCCATCAAGATCTTGGAAGTAGCGTAACGAGTGACAAGAAGCAAGACCATCCGCTTCGCAAGGTCCAAAGGAGCAACCACACCAAGAAGAAGCCACTTGGGAACGAGAAGATGACTTGAAGGCCGAGTTTCCCACCTATTCTCTAGTCACCAATCTCTGGGTCGAGATTCCCTTTAAGAGGGGTAGGTTTGTAGCGCCCTGCTTTTGAGCTTTTGAAAATTTTAAAAGAGAACCATTTGCTTCTATTTGCCCAAAAGCTTAATTTGAAAATTTCAAAATCATTTGCGCTTAATATGAGTTAATCAAACTTCAATTAAATTAAAGTTGGTTTAAATGAATTTTCTGAATTTAAAATCAAAATTATTATTTTAAGAATTTTCTTGGATTTATTGGATTTTAGAAATTTATTTTCGCTTTATCCGAAATTAAAAATTAAATTATTTGTAAAAGAAAAGAAAATTTAAAGTTAAAAGTATTTTTATTAAGTCTAGAATAATTCAAGGAATTTTTGTGAATTTTTCCGAATTTTTGGAGCCTATTTGCTATTTTCTAAATTGCCTTTTGATTTATTTGAATTTCAAATCAAAAGGTATTTTAATTTTTTTTCCTGTATGTGGGCCAAACCCTAGCCGCCCACCATCGCTCCCCGCCCCGCCCACTCATGCCCGCCTCGCTTCGCCTCGCTCACTGCTGCTCGCCCTCACCGTCCGATCGTCATCGTGTGACCTCGCTTCGCTGCCGCCTGTCGCCGACCGTTGGATCGAGATCCGCCGCTTCTCTTCGCCGCGCCTTTCTTCTTCCACCGTCCGACGAATCGGACGGCGCCCGCTGCATCCGTTCGCCGCGCGTTGGATTTTCTCACCGTCCGACGAATCGGACGGCCTCGTTCGCTGCGTCTTCCTCGCTTCCCACCGTCCGATCGCAATCGGACGGCTCCGCTGCTGCCTTCGTCTCGCGCCGCTTTCTTCTCCCACGCCGCCATGCGATTCGCCGCCGCCATAATCTCGCCAAGGCTCGCCTTCTCGCCCTGCCTCCTCGCCTCTCGCGCGAATCTCGCCGCCATCCTCGCCCTGCCGCCGCACCGCCACGCCGCGCCATCCGCGCTTCGCCCTGCCGCTTTCCACCGCCTCCGCTGCGCGCGACTCCTCGCCTTTTAAATAGCGCCCTGTCTTCTCCCCTCTCCTCTCTTTTTCCTCCCCTCGGCGCCTCACGCCGCCGTTTCCCAGAAGCGCCACGCTGCTCCTCCGCCTCAGCTGCCTCTCCCTCGGCCACGGCCGCCGCCTCTCTCTCTCTCTCTTCTCGCTCATGCCCCGAAGCCCACGTGGCCGCCGCGGCTGCCGTCGGCCCATGCGTCGGCCCTCATGGTGGCGTGCCACTGCAGTGTACGCTGCGCATTGCCGACACAGAATCGGAATTTTCAGTTGGAAAATAAATCCAAAATCCGAAAACCCTAATTCTATCATTTCATGTGATTTTCCAACTTCTTTGGCCATAACTTTCACATCCGAACTCCGATTTGGGTGATCCAAATTTCTAAATTCATATAAATTCATCCTCTTTCATTTGGTACTGGTTTTGTAATTTTGGAGTTCATTTGGTGCTGTTTTATTTATTTGTTGCTATTCTCGACGTAGATTCCTGCTTTGGAAGATTTCTTCGACCCGACGATCAAGACCTCTCCTCACAACGAAGGCAAGTCGAGGCCTTTGACCATGTTGAACCCATTTTACAAATGTATATTGTATTAAATTATCATGCATGGCTAGTTTTATTAAAACTGGTTTTGGGAGTAGATAATTACCAATTTGCCATTATGCCTCCTTGATAAATTAAAAATGAAATGTCTCCTTGAATGACATATATCCTTGGATACCTTAGGATGGTTAATACTAGTTGGACATAATTGTATTACCAACTTGGGAGCGTAGTATTGCTTAGACATGCTTTAGTTACCCGCGAGACTTTCGATCACATGTTCAATGATTAATGAAATTTGACTAATGGAACTATGGAACAAAGGTGTGAGGCCACTTTATTAAAAGATGTTGTGCCATGGCAGGGATTGCCATTTGGTCGGAATGAACAAAAATGATTTATGCTCGCTTGAGGTAGGGAGCTAGAGGGGTGCGTAATGCACATTGGGTTGTGGTAGACTTGCCCGAGCACCAACTAAGGACTTAACTTTGCAAGTCATTGATCCGGTCACCTCAGTGCAACCATAAGTCCGGTATGGGACTGACCGCCAATTAATTAGGAAAGTTTTGAGTCGGTTCATGTGGTCGTTATTACGCAAGAGGGGCCGTGATGGCGAAACCTTAGCGCGTAACCGAGGCAAAATGGAACTTTGTAAAAGCCTTGTCACGCGCTCTAGACTACTCACCTAAGGAAGTGAGCGTGGTATCGACGGATGCCAAACAAACTAGAGAATTCGTGTCTTGTGGGTAAAGTCGCATAACCTCCGCAGAGTGTCAAAATCTATTCAATAGCCGTGTCCCCGCTACGACATGCCCGGTGATTTCGCAAGGGGTAGTATTTTCAAAAATATGGTTTGGTTCGATGGAAACGCTTGGTTGAATGGTTGGGAAGTGAACGGATGTTCACCGCTTGATTCAAAAGAACTTGGTTATCTATGTACTATGCTTTTAAAATCCTCGCTTTGTCATCTAATTATTGTATTTACTGTTAAACTTGCTTTCTGCAAATTAGCCATAAAGCCATTCTTGCTTAAGCCTGGCATGAATACTATGTGCACACATTTTTTCACGACTTTGTCGAGTACTTTATGTACTCACGGCTTTATGCCCTTTGTTGATCGGTCCCAAGCAGAAGAATCAGAAATATTGAGTTCTATGAAGAAGGCTACTTTGAAGACTTTATGATCTAGGTCACGCCCTCCACTGATTGCCCGTGGGCATGTCGATTGGGCTCCACGATTTTTGAGATTTCCACCGCCAGATACTGTTGTTGCTTAGCCCTCGTGGAGGCGACTTTTGTAAGAACCTTGACCATAAGGTCTTTGCTGTTTTAATTAATATTACTTTGTCTGCTTCATTAGTTCGTTGTTGAATGGTTATGATTACATCATTGTTGTAACTGTGAAAGCTAGCTACTGATCTTGGGACTAGCTTGGTATGCACAGAGGGTCTCGGGGTTGTGTGACACCCGGGGCGCCGACACTGCTGTGCCTCATGCATGCGCCGTCTTTGCCGACGTCGTCGAGGCCGGCCGCACGCATGCACTCGCTGGCCGCCGCCTCGCGATGCATACCCACGCTGCCTCGCCACTCGCATGTGCCGCCATTGCCTTCCAATCGCCGCTGGACAGCACCTCGTCCTCGCGTCGATGGCGCCTCGTTCCCACGCCACCGAGCTGAAGACGCCGTCGGGCCACCGCGCCCTCGCCTAGGCACCGCTGGCCACCTCCAGTCGCAGCACCATGTGCCCGGCGCCGACGTCTTCGTGCCGCTGTCGCACGGCATGCACCGCCGCCTCGGCCGCCCGCGACCGCCCGAGCCGCTGCATGGGCAGCATGCATGCGTGGCAACTCCGCCATGCTGCTGCCCGGCCCAGTGCCACTGCTCCACCACCGGCCGCCGCTGCAGCACGAAGGTGCTGCCGAACTGCTAGCTCTGCTTGCTTCACTGGCCGAACTAGCAAGTGGAGCTTGGTACTGCTGCTGCCGCTTCTAGTACTACCGAATGGGCTGTGTGCTGCCGCTGCTAGCTAGCACAGTCCGGCCGAGGCACTGCCGAATTGCCAGCTACTTGCTCTCCCAGTGAACAGTTTATTTCTCCTCTCTTCTTGTACAACATCCAAATCAACTCGCGTGCGAAAACAAATTTGATGAATGGGTTGCTAGAGTGATGGGGAAGGTGATGGTATGGCATGCATGGGCTGATTATCAGGTTTTGCAAGACATTGGGAGGAGAGAAGTAGAGAGGAGCTTGTGTTCAAGAGAACAAGAACTCCGGTATGGGCATACACGAAATGGCAGTGATTCAGTTGGGGTGGGGGATGAAGAGCTTCTACAGATTGGATGGAGTGCAGATTGGATGGAGCATGGCAGTGGGGTGAATAAACAAAAGAAGATGGCACTGTGGGTGGATAGGGTTCGGCTGTACAAAATTCGATTGAACAGTGATTTCAGAATTTGCAAAATGGCTGAGGGTGTTCGGTAATTTTTAGACATAGATACTTAGCTCCAAAAATCACAAAATTTTTAGGGCAGGTTCTTCATATCATGCAGATGGTTGGGTAAAAATTTCAGAAATTTATCCAGAGTGTAGTGCTCTCTAAAAATCTTTAAAATTGCTATTTGCTTGGAAGATAAACAGCAGTATAGTTTTTCTTCTCTCTTTCTTTTAGGTCGCCCAAACGATCTTGCGTGCGAGAACTAAAGGTATGAGTGGATTGCCCCCACGAGGACGATCGCAACGGTATAACATGCGTTGCATGATTTTTGATTTTCTTGTTGTGATAGCGAGGAGAGAAGTTGGAAAATATAAAATGGACACGCATGTATTTTATCTGCTGCTTATTTTCTCATTTTTACGAATTCGCTCAAACTGCCTTGCATGCTGTGAGGACCCCCGAGTTATCTCCTTAAGACCGAGACTAAGCATGGTCTTAGGGACATAACTCTGGACCTCAAGTAAATGGATTCCAACTTAACTCCATCTAAGCTAGAGACTCAACCGCAACTAGAGCCCCAACGATCATGCGCGCTGCTCCTCTGCGAGCGCTACATGATTGTCGGTTCTCCAATAAGCCAAGCCCTCCACTTAGTGTGTTAAATGGGAAGCCACGAACAGCGAACATGAACTCATATTGGCTCCCAAGTTCAGCGACCAATATGATCATACTCTCATGCAACGTTGATTACATCCATACAACAATCATACATTAATAGTCCACCAGTCATCAACTCAACAACACCGACCCCATACTTAACCAAGCAGTGCCCATACACTGTGTGTGGTAGCACGAGTTTTGCTGGAACCGCAGGTACCCAAAGTTCGGTCTTTAATTGTCCAGACAAGTCCAACACTTACCCAAACTCGTGCGCAATTGCACCTTCACTAGCATCCACTTGTCTAGACCAAAACTCATTTCAAATAACAAAATTTTAACTCACAAAACAGATACGAAGATCTGAAATAAACCCAAAAGTTATAAAGTTTGTGTTTCCCACAATTGTCGGGTTATGTGAGACCCCGATTTATCGGGCTTGTAATGCTTAGCCATCCATTCGGCCCTAGCATCACAAATCAGATAAGCCGAGACTCGAGACATGTATACTTCCCAGAAATGCAGTATACACACCTCTTTACAAAGTTCATGCATCAATTCCATTATTCACATAGAACCGAAGCAAAAACAACAATCCGGAAGATAACATAGATAGAAGATAGTTATTACAAAAGAGAGGCCGACCGGCCAAAAGACGTATACATAAGGAAATTTAATAATGAAGCAAAAGTGCCATAAGATGGCTACAAACAAAAGAGCCGACCAGTGTGCCCTTAACCCACAAGGCAACCGACCGGACCGCCAAGCTAGTCGTCGAATCCACATCACATTTCACAGAAGTGAGGCCCTTGGGGCTCACCTTCCTCCCCTGCAACAAAGAGCCCAAAGAAAAGTCGGGTGAGTACTTTGAATGTACTCGCAAGACTTACGTAGAGTAACAGACACTGCATATATGCTACATGCAAGCTTTTCAATGGAGGTCAGATGTTTCATTTTCAGCACACAAAGCAATCTTTATTTGCAATAATGTAGTACATTTGAAAGCAAGTTAACAAATCAGTTTTTAATGTTCAAATAATCGCAAATGACAACAATATAACAGTAGATAGAGAGAACAACAATCTCGAAGTGACTAAACCCTTAGTCACCACAACAATAGCATGAATTACCCATTCATACCACCCATGTCAAATTTTAGTTAAAAAGGTTGAAGTCTAACTCTTGGAAGACCTCCCCAAGCGTGTCGATAACCTAGGACGAGGCTATTCAATAGTTTTATCCTCGCAGGGTGTACCACTGCACTCCACACGCTGCATCGCCTTTTGCCAAGCTATTAAGCACACTTCCAAGGTATGCCTAATGGCTAGGTCTTACGAGACGCTTCCAATTTTGTGAATTATTCACGAGCCGCCAGTATGGATAGAAACCCATACGCTGTGTCCGAGTCATCGTAAAGCCTCGGTCAACTACCCTTCCCTGTAAAGCCTCTGACAACTACGACGCCCTCGAGGTGGAGAGCCTACCCTAATCTCCACCACCGCACACCCAACACAAGAACACGACCACATATCATGTTTCACACAACACACACAACCCCTCCTCGCGACTGGAGATAACCCACGCCTAAAGTACTAAGTCAAGAGAGGTCCCATATCCCTCTCGCGTGGTTAGCACGCAAAAATGCTTGGTTTAGTGTAACAAGATGTTCGGTCCTTGTTGACTTAGGCAAGACAACCACAAACCCAATAACCCACCATCCGACCACTTGCCCAAGTCCAAATCAGTTTTCCATTTTCAGATTTTGACTTTACAAAATAACAAAGCACAAGTGCTGGTCGTAATGACATAATACTTAAATGTGTGATCAAGATCATCGACTACAATCGATGGTCACCCAGTACTACCGAAACTATGCATTTCTAAGCAGTTTCAAGTCGGAAGCTACTAAGCAACCAGAGCCCATCCATCGAACTCCGACCACAGCCAATAACCTAAGCTCATGGTAGTAGAGGAATAACAAGTCCTACAGAGTATGCAACTATATGATACTAACCATAATTTGACAACAAAATAGCAATGCATACATGTGACGCCCCCGGGATTATTAAGCTTATAATGATTAGTCACCACTTGACCCTATCATCATAAGCATAATAACTCGTGACGCCGAGGAATGTATACTTCCCAGAGTGCAGTATACACCCCTCTCACAAAAGTTCATGCATCAATTCTATTCAATCACATAGAACCAAAGCACAGAACAAAATAAAGACATACATAATAATATTCAAGAGTAATTATAACAAAGAGGCCAACCGCCAATGATAAATATTACGTATCAATGAAGCAAAAGTGCCATAAGATGGCGATAAACAAAGAGCCCAACGGTGTGCCTTTTACCCACAAGGCAACCGACTGTGCCGCAGCCTAGCCGTCGAACTCAAGAAGACATCTCACGTAAGTGAAGCCCTTGGGGCTCACCTTCTTCCTCTCAGAACAAAAGCAAACCAAAGAAAAGTCGGGTGAGTACTTTGAATGTACTCGCAAGATATATAAGAATGATAATGATCTATACAATAACTATATGCAAGCTTATTTAAGTGGAGCAGATAGGACTCAAGTTTGTAAGCATAAAGCAAGTTTTATTTGCAATAATGTAATAGATTGAAGGCAATTTTGCAATCTGATTTTATTTGATAAAAATAGTAGTAATCAAGTATCAACAACAAGAAAATATCCCGAAGTGGCTAACCCAATAGCCACCACAATAGCATGAATTACCCACTCATGCCAACCATGTCAAGTTTTAATTTTTAAAACAAAAACAGCTTGTTGAAGTCTAGATCTTATGTGAAATCACCAAGCGTGTCCACAACCTAGGACGAGGCTATTCGAATAGATTTATCCCCAGGTGTACCAACTTACCCACATGTCGATCGCCTTTTGCCACATGATTAAGCACACTTCCTTAGGTATGCTTAACACGGCTAAGTCCTACGAGACTTTTCCAATATTATGTATTAACCCGAGTCGCCTGTATGGATAGAAACCCATACGTTGTGTCGGGTCGTGGCCCACCTCGGACAACTACTCCCTCACGGTAAAGCCTCTGACAATCAAGCGACGCCTCGAGGTGGAGAGTCCATCCCTAAACTCCACCACCGCACACCCAACACAAGAACACAATTCCTTTTCACACAACACACACAACGCTCCTCCTCGCGACTGAGATAACACACTCCAAAGTACTAGGTCAAGAGGGGTCCCATATAACCTCATGTGGTTAGTACGCAAAAGTACTTGGATCGCTGGCAAGCAACATTTTCGGTCCTTAGGGACTGGGCACCTTTCCTTGTCACACCCAACAATCACACCAACATGCCATTGTGCCCAAGTCAAATCATTTTGTTTCATTTTCAGTTTTACAAAACAAAAGCATAAGGTGCTGAACCAAAAATAAACAAAATGATTTGTGTGATCAAGGTCATCGACTAAGTCGATAACCGCCAATTCTACCTGTAGCTAAGCATTTCTAAGCATGATATCGCAAAGACAGAAAAAAGAGCATAATTAAATCACGGCTCTAATTCACCAAATATGATAATAGCTTATGGTTGTGGCAGGGATAACATTTTAATGGCAACAATGCATTAGGAATAGCTACCTCTAAACAGACAAAAATACTTGGACACAAAAGCAATGCATACACATAATTTGTAAACAAGATATTAGACTTTGAAAGTAATGGGACATTTATGATCAAATATCTTGCCTTGTCAAGCTCGCTATTTTGCTGCAGAGGATCACTCGATATTAACAATATTGTCGCAACCTATCGAAAGAACCAACAAGAACCAATAAGGCGAGAAACATCGAAAGATGCACCAGCAAAACTCAGCAAAAGGTTCTCAAATTTTACAGTAGAAAGAACATAATTTTATGAACTAAAGCAACAAGAACCAATTGATTTGGATTCTCAATGCAAAAGTTATGGCCAAAACATTTTCAATGGGCGTAAAAATGAAAAACAAGACTATTCACCTAAGCAATGATTTTAGCGAAATTTTCTAGAATGATACAGCTACTGAAACTTTTATGATAAATCAAGCATCTTATAAGATGAACAGCCCCACTGGATTCATCTCATTTGGAGCTTGCAATAATTATTTATGAGTTTTCTAAGATTCACTATTTTCTATTGCAAAGATAATCAGCTTAATGTTTACTTTCAAAATAAAACTTTTCTCACATCGAGATAAATGAGCAACCTATACTGGAAATAATTTTACTAAGAATGAAAAATAAAGGCACTGGTTTTATAATTTTTGAAGTTACGTAAAATACTTATGAATTTTGGAAGATAAAACTATTTTTCATTGATAAATAACTCTACCCGAGAAATACAACTCGATAAACGACGTGGACAATTCTCGGGCCAAGATCCAAAACAAACGGCCCAAACACAAAGCAACAGTAACTCGCGCGCGAACCCTAAGCATCGACCGCTGATGAAAGATGAACGAACCAGATGCCAAGGATGTTCGGCGGTCCGAACGCTCACACGCACGTGAACCGCTGATCTTGGATCCAACGGTCCACGCGGATCGAACTGTTCGGACGGTCCGAACGCTCATTCAGATCCGATCGTTGATCTAAGGAGCGACGGTCCACATCGATTCACGCTCAAAACTCGCTACCGTTTTCGTCCGACAAAACGACGGTGAACGAGGCTCACCGCCACGACTCGTCACGGCGGTGCGTAGTAAAGGCCCAAAATGGGTTCCTAATAAACTCGCGCACTCCAAGGAACCAACAACTTTGGTCACGGCGGTTCAGAACGCCGCAAGCCGTAGATGACAGAGATGACTCAAAATGACCGAAACGAAAACGCAAATGAGCTCACCATGGTTCAAGGAAGCGGGTGCCAAGCAACCAGGACTAATAAGAAGTTACCCGAGCCCAGAGAACGCACAGAGAAGGGTTGATTCACTTTAACGAAGAAGAATGGGGACTTTGGCGAAAAGGGGAAATCCGCAATTAATCTGCTCTCTGCAAGCAAACGACAAATTGAGTGAGGGCTATTGCTCACAGAGAGGAGGGAAGCTAAGGCGCCGAGGATTTGAGTAAGAAAGGCCGAGCACCACTTTCACCAAGAACTTGAAGCTTCAACAATGGCGCCGAGAGCAATATTTCACCAAGGAGCTCACCAAGCACTAGAAATGATGTCAAGCTCAAAGGTGTTCAAAGAATGCTAAGGAAGCCTCGGAGGAGTTTTATAGCCGAAGGAGCAAGAGGGAGCAACGGCAAGAAAATGATGAAGCACTCAGACTAGGGTAGGCCGAGAGCGACGGGGCAGTGAAAGCAAAGGAGACCACGACTATGGAGGCGACCGGATGGGAGCATTAAATGCGAAAAGCCGCTGGCCTAAAGGAGACGCGATCGGCTCGCCGGCGTGTCTTGCACGCCACGCCGTTGACTCGCCGAAGCGAACGAGGAAGACGACGAGCGACGACCGTTGATTGAGATCGAACGGCTCAAATCGAACAGGGGCTTATAACGATTCAACGCTCACTTAATCTCGACCGCTGATTTGGATCCTACGGTTCACGCTGGCGCGAGGCGCTCGGATGGTCCGAACGCTCACGCGATCGCGAGCCGCTGATTTAGAATCCAACGGTTCAAATGGATCAAGACGCTTTCGGATGGTCCGAACGCTCACGCGATCGTGGGCCGCTTGATGCCGATCCAACGACTCACAACACTCGCGCCGAACGACCGAGCCGGTGCGCTTAGTTGATCAACTAAATCAAGTGGCTCGAGCCCGAGTCCGATCCGAACCCGAGGAACAAAGGAAAACCTGTTAGGGTTTGAATTTGAATAACTGATTTTTGAGGAATTATTTGGGGTAGCAAACAAACTCCAAAATTTATGAAATTTTAACCGAGATTTCTAACAGTGGGAGGAACCGTATATAAAATTTTCAGAGACTTTTATGCACTTCATTTTTCTCTAAAAATTCCAGAAGGCTATTTTAGGAGTTTGACTAATGTTTGACTTGCCTCAAAAATTATCAAATAATTTCTGAAAATTATGAAATAATTCTGAGGTGTTAAACATCTCTCCTAGGTCCAATGAAAATTATTTTGAGGGGTAGGGCACCAGATTTTCATTGAGGAGATTGATGACTTGAATTTAATTGGGGAAATTTTGAGTTTTAATTTCCACCAATTAAAGGAAAGAGGTTTCAAACACTGTAACCACACATGAGGCAACAAAAGTTTTAATTTATCCTCATTTTTATTACATTTGAAACACAAACCCAATTTGGGATGTTACAATACATACGAGTTGAAAACAATATAGTAGACTTCAAAAATAATAGGATTAACGTGATCAAACTGCTTGCCTGCTTGTTGTGGGTCAAGATGTTGCTGGGGATCAACAATATTGTCGATGTGCTCTTCGGACCCTAACGAGAAAGCGAAAAGCAATCGATAAGAACGATTAAAATGCAAAGACTCAACAGCAAACTTTTTCCAAAAATTCTGAAAATCTTACCGAAGCAAGGTACTGATTTATAAAGAATTTAGCAACAAGAACCAATTGATTTGGATTCTTAATGCCAAAACTACGACCGAAAGAAAATCTTACGACCAGGCACCGGTCGTAGCGGAACCTACGACTGCACAAAAGTTGTAGAAGGATTTACGACCAGGTAGTGGTCGTAGAAGAACTCACGACGGGGTTCTAGGCATAGACGGACCTACGACTAGATCCAAGTCGTGGGAGAACTTACGACCCTGACATAGTCGTAGAAAGACTTACGACTAGGTACAGGCCGCGACAGAACTTACGACTGGGTAATGGTCGCAGAAAGCCTTGCGACCACGCCATAGTCGTAGTAAGACTTACGACTATGCGGGGGTGATTGTAGGAGAACTTTCAATCACTTGGTAGGCCTCTCCCTTATAAATATAAGGGGGTACTTCTGGCGACTACGGGACGTCATATTCTCCCAACATAATACTGCATCTGGTCGAAACGGCCAAGCTACAGTGACTAGTCGGAACTCCGACCACGAGGCAGCGCCTCCCACACGCTTTGCCGGAGGCTCGCGGGCTTCTCCGAACACAATGGCGCCACCAAGGGCGTAGATGAGTGCCTAAAGTTCAACGGTTCGACCGCGGCCGGCCGGCCTGAGTATGGTCGAACGGCAGACGACCACTCTGAGTGTGGCCGAGTAGGTTTGGCTCGAGGACTCCCGAACGAACAACGCCAAAAGGATAACGAACACACACCTAAGCTCCTACAGGCAATACGAACTTACCCGAAATAAGAACCACCAGAGACCCACGGAGTGGCTCCGCGATGAGTGACCGAACAATAAGGCGGTAAGGTTCTCACTAGGCCACAAATGACTGGGCAACGAGAACCAAACCGAGTGAGAGTTAAGCTCCAAAGAGTAAAGGGGAGCAGAGGGAGCAAGGACTTGAAGAAGAAAACCTCACGCACCGCTTCACCAAGCTCCACACTCAATAATGGCGGTCAAGAGATTATGAGGAACTGCAGCTCAAGCAAGCCGGTGAGTGCTAGTGGAGTTGCGAAGTGCTAAAGGAAGCCAAGGGTGAAGCAAAGGAGTTTATATAGAGCAATGGCGGTGAGCAACGGCGGGTTTTCGATCGGGTCAACACCGCCATGAGAGCACTTGAGAGCGATGGGAGCAGCTTGAGTCATGGCCTCTCGAGGGATGAGCGACAGCATTTAATGCGCCGTAGCTAGCCGCTTAAAGGTGGACATGGAGTGGATCGCACGCCATCGCTTTTTCCTCTGCGCGACGCCATGGCAGTGGCTCACGCTACGGCAGAGGAAGGAGACGACTCGCTGGTCGTCGGATTGAAATCGAACTACTGGCCGGATCGCGCGATTGAAACGGCCCCGGCGCTCGGCCGGTCGAAGATCGCTCGATGCCGATCCAACGATCGAGTCGACGGCGGTTTACAACGACTCCATCATTCGGTGGTCGAAGACCGCTCGCTACCGATCCAACGGCCACGACCCTAGCGCCCGAACGATCGAGCCGGGCACGGCTAGTGGATCGGACCGAGTCAAGTGGCTCGAGCCCGAGTCCGATTCGAACCTACGAACAAAGGCAAACCAGCTTAGGGTTTAAATTTGAACAACTGATTTTTGAGGAATTATTTAAGGTAGCAAGCTTAGCCCAAAATTACAAAATTTTAATCGAGATTGCCGACAAAGGAGGAACCTCACATATTTCCAGAGACTTTAATGTACTGAATTTTCCTCGAGAAATTCCAGAAGGTGAAAGCTAGGGTTTGACCAAGCTTTGACTTGCCTCCAAGAATTACCAAATAATTTCTGAAAATCATGAGATAATTCAGAGGTGTTGCCAAGCCTCCATAGAACTCAGGGAAAATATTTCCAAGGGTTTGGCACAAGATTATTGCCAAGGAGGTTTTGGATTAGATTCAAATGAGGATTTGAATTTGATTTTCCACAATTCTGTTCACAAGAATTGCAAAAACGACCAGGGGTTTCAAGATGCAAGAAAAGTTTTAATTTCTTCATATTTTTCTTACATTTGAAACCCAAATCCCTTTCTGGGATGTTACAAAACATCCCCCTTACAAAATCTCGCCCCGAGATTTGGCTCACTTGCAAAGAGAGATGGATAGTCCGCACGCAGGCGATCTTCCCTTTCCCAAGTAGCCTCATCCTCAGAATGGTTCGACCACTGAACTTTAAGGAATCTAGTGGTTTTATTCCTTGTTCTTCGTTCAGCCTCATCGAGTATGCGAACAGGGTGCTCGCGATAGGTCAAATCTTCTTGGACATCGCGAGTTTCCAACGGAGCTTCCTCAGTTGGAACACGGAGGCACTTCCTTAGTTGGGACACATGGAAAACATCATGTACCCCCTCGAGTGCAGCTGGCAATTCCAACTTATAGGCAACAACTCCTTTCTTCTCGATAATGCGGTAAGGACCGACATACCGAGGAGCTAACTTGCCCTTGACGCCAAAACGTTGATGGCCCTTCAAAGGAGAGACTTTGAGATAAACAAAGTCATTAGGCCCAAAGCTCAATTCACGACGACGGCGATCCGCATAGCTCTTTTGCCTAGATTGAGCGGTGCGTAAACGATCACAAATAAGCTGGACTTGACTCTCGGCCTCATTGATCGAGTCCGGACCAAAGAAAGGTCTTTCGCCAGCCTCGCACTCAGCCTCAACGGGTTCTCGTGACTTTCTCCCGTATAAGGCCTCAAAAGGTGCCATGCCGAGACTAGCTCGAAACTCTTGTTGTAGGAAAACTCGCAAATGGCAAGTATTTCTCCCAATTCTTTCCATATGAGAGAACACAAGCACGAAGCATGTCTTCCAACACTTGGTTGACCCTTTCTGGCCCGACCATCGCTTGGGGGTGATATGTCAAGCTAAAGGCAAGACGGTGCCCATGGCCTCTTGTAGACTATGCCAAAACCGAAGTGAACAGAGAACCACGATCGGAAATGACCGCTTTCTGTATCCCATGCAAACTTACAATTACGCGATATAGAGCTCACTAGGAGCCCCACGCTAAGTCAAGGCTTTGATCGAATGAAATGAGCCACTTTGGTCAATCGATCGATAACGACCCAAATGGCATCGCTTCCCTTGGGCGACTGGTAGACCGTGGTAAAGTCCATCCCGATCGAATCCCACTTCCATTCGTGAATAGGCAACGGTCAAGGCGATCCCGGCTGACGCCGATGCTCGGCCTTGACATTTACGATATACGTCGACTCTAAGAACGAACCTCGCAATTTCCCTCTTCATTCGGGTCCACCAAAATCTCGACGAAGGTCTTGATACATCTTCGTGGCCCCGGATGAATAGACAAAGGCGAATCATGGGCTTCATGAGAATCAAATTTCGCAATTCCATATCCTTTGGAACCACAAGGTGTTGCCCAACCTTACAACACCGTGCTCATCCTCGTAGAAGCACTTGGTCGCTCCGTTTTGACGCTTTCCTTGATGCGGCTTACCCCAAAGATCCGATTGTCGAGCGATCTTAATTCGATCCACCAAGGTTGGTTGCACAACTAAGGCAAATGAGGAACCATGCTCAACCAAACCTAAGTTGAGACGCCGGAATTCCTCCGTAAGGGTGGGTCGACGCCTCGAGCAACAAGGCATTGCAATGCGCTTATGACTTAGCGATCAAAGAAACGACATTAGCCTTTCCCTTGATGGTAGTGAATACCCATGTTATAATCCTTGATCAACTCCAACCATCTCTTTTGCCCGAGGTTCAGATCGGTTGGGTGAACAATACTTTAGGCTTTTGTGATCCGAATACACTTCACAACGACTACCGATTAGGTAATGTCACCAAATCTTAAGTGCATGAATCACAGCAGCCAATTCCAAGTCATGGGTAGGATAGTTGAGTTCATGAGGCCTCAATTTCCTTGATGCATAGGCCACTACCTTGCCTTCTTGCATAAGGACACAACCGAGTCCTCGGCGAGAAGCATCGCAAAAGATATCGAAGTTTCGATGAATATCGGGAAGAACGAGGACGGGAGCGGTGGTCAAACGCCTCTTGAGTACTTGGAAGCTTTCCTCACAAGCATCGGACCACAAGAACTTCTTGTCCTTCTTAAGCAACTCCGTCATCGGCTTCGCGATCTTGGAGTTCTCGATAAAACGGCGATAATATCCCGCTAAACCAAGAAAACTCCGCACTTCGGTTACCGAAGTAGGCTGAACCCACGAAAGAACGTCGCTGACCTTACTAGGATCAACGGCTACGCCTCCTGCTGAAAGGACATGACCCAAGAAGGCCACTTCCTTCAACCAGAATGCGCACTTGCTGAACTTCGCATACAGCTGGTCCTCACGAAGCTTGCCTAACACCAGCCTTAGATGCTCATCATGTTCCTCCTCATCCTTGGAATAGATGAGAATATCATCGATGAAGACCACGACAAACTTATCCAAATACTCCATGAATACCGAATTCATGAGGTTCATGAACAAGGCGGGAGCATTGGTTAAGCCAAATGACATGACGGTATACTCCTACAAGCCGTAGCGAGAGAAAGCCGTCTTTGGAACATCCTCAGGTCGTATCCGAACTTGATGATATCCCATTCTCAAATCAATCTTGGAGAATACTCGAGCTCCAGCCAATTGATCAAAGAGATCATCAATGCGGGGCAAGGGATACTTGTTCTTTACCGTTACCTCATTAAGCGGACGGTAATCCACACACATGCGCAAAGTTTTGTCCTTCTTCTTTACGAAGATTGCAGGACAACCCCACGGAGATGAGCTAGGGCGGATGAAACCTTTTTCTTGCAGCTCATTAAGTTGCTTCTTCAACTCCACCAGCTCGTTCGGTGGCATCCGATAATGCCTCTTTGAAATTGGGGCAGTACCGGGAACCAACTCAATGACAAACTCGAGGTCTCGAACAGGCGGCATCCCTGGAAGAGCTTCCGAAAAGACATCAATGAAGTCACGAACCGTTGGGACCTCACTAATATCTAGAGCGGGCTTCGCTTCAAACGCGAAGAGATGCGGACCTAGCAGCTTCGGCGAGAGGCGAACCTGCTCGCCCGAAGGGCTAGATAGAGAGACACACTTCTTGGCACAATCCATTTGTCCCTTATGCTGAGACAACCAATCCATACAAAGAATTACATCTAGACTTGCTGAATGGAGGAGGATAAGATTCGCGGAGAATCTCACTCCCTCGATCTCGATTGGGACATCCCTACACTCAGATTCAGCTCTCAACTCCAAACCAGGAGAGCGAATGAGCAATGGGACCAACAATGGAGTAAAAAAGAGCTCACTAATAGCAGCAAAAGACTCAGAAACGAAAGAATGAGATGCTCCTGAATCAAACAAAACCGTAGCAGAATGAGAGTTAACAGAAAGTGTACCCAACACGACGTCAGGTGCCTCCTGTGCCTCCTCTACTAAGATGAGGTTGACGCGACCACTACCCATGCCTTGGGTAGCAGGGACGATCTTCAGGTCCTGAGAAGAACCACCTCCTTGCCCGCGTCCTCCATTAGGACGAGGGTCTGCTCCTGTCTTCTTAGGGCATTGGTTCGCATAATGCCCTTCCGTTGCGGCAAAGCGGCAAGTAACTCCTGCAGCCGGGTTGCGGGGGCCACCCTGCTGACTCGCAGGTGCACGTGATTGGGGCACGGCCTGCGAAGGACGAAGAACAGGTGCTGACGGCCTCGGTGCCGGTCATCGACGCGACCCGATCGACCGAAGCGGGATAGCGGGCCCTGATGACTTGCGGGCCTCCCACTTACGCTATGGAATCCGCAAGTGCTCTCCCCTGAGTGCTCGGCGATGGCCTTGTCCACCAAGGCCTGGAAATACGGGAAGTCAATGACAGATAGCTTGTCCTGAAGCTCCTCAGACAAACCATCCTTGAACTTCTCTTGTTTGGCCTCATCAGTGGCCACCTCTTCCGGAGCATAACGAGCCAAATGGTTGAACTCGTAAAGATACTCAGGATCGAGAAACGCCCTGCTCGAGCGACAAGAACTCCTTCTTCAAATTTCATCGATTTGGAAGGAATGTGACTCCGACGGAAGGCAGTGCGGAACTCCTCCCAGGTGACGGTGTGACCGTCGGGCTGCATGGCGAGAAAGCTTTCCCACCAAGACAAGGCTGCACCCTCCAGCTGGTGCGATGCGAACAACGCCTTCTCGTGTTTTGGCATCGCGCTATACGGCTTCGCTCAACCGCACGGTTACCGTCGTGTCAAGCGTCCTCAAACCTGGAGAAAGTGGGGGGCTGGGTGCGAAGAAACTCCGCGAGTCCCCCACGCGGCTGATGTCCACTCCCTTGCCCGGATCCTGGAGCACCGGTAAGGGCGGAAGTGTTGCGCGCGATGACGTTCAGAAGAATCCTCCTGTCCTCTGCACGGTTGCGCTCGATCTCAAGAAGGACCTCGGCCATGGTCGGAGGAGGAGGAAGATCCTCGTCCGGACCAGCTGACTGGCCTTGGCCGCTACGTGTGCGTCCGGCCATCCTGTTACAAGAAATTTTGGTTAAAACTAGACTCAAAAACAAAGCCAAAGGAAACGAAAAGCTAACAACTAGGGGAATGGAATATCACCCTAACAGAAAGCCAAAAACAGTAAGCGTATAAACTTAAACATGCTTACAAAAAGACTCCAAAAACAGGAAGGAATTACCAAACCAAAGCTCAACTCCCCAATGCAACTAACTCGTATTGAATGAACGAGTAATTGCTTGAGAAGATAAAAATCAGAAGATTAAGGTAAGATCTAATACTATTAAAGAGTAAGGTTCAATCAATGAAAATAGTGTTAGATACATAGCTAACTAGTATCACATCTTACCCTTCTATTCCCTCCAGTTCTAGTTGGTTAACCTTTCATTACCCCATTTTGAACCTTTGAGCCTGCTGTCCGGAAATTGAAAGATCGCTGTCCAGGTTTCGCATCCAAGCTTCTAGTCGCAATTTATCCATTCCAGAAGCTTCAAAACCTTGTAGAGGGCAACCACCACTTCAATTTGCCAAGCTCATTAGTTCCCAAACCCAACAACTATCTTTGAAGGAAGAAGAGTTTAACAATTTTCAAAACTCAAATTAGAGTAAGATAAGAGGAGAAAGCTAAGATAGGTAAGGAATAAAATCTGAGAATTCCTAAAGCTTTCATAAACCATTTGATACTTTGAAAATAATATTTTCCAAAATATCCTAAAGACAACCAGCTTGGGTTACTACGGTCAGTATGGCTCTGATACCAAAACCCTGTGAGACGCCGGTTTATCGGGCTTGTAATGCTTAGCCATCCATTCGGCCCTAGCATCACAAATCAGATAAGCCGAGACTCGAGACATGTATACTTCCCAGAAATGCAGTATACACACCTCTTTACAAAGTTCATGCATCAATTCCATTCATTCACATAGAACCGAAGCAAAAACAACAATCCAGAAGATAACATAGATAGAAGATAGTTATTACAAAAGAGAGGCCGACCGGCCAAAAGACGTATACATAAGGAAATTTAACAGCGGAAGCAAAAGTGCCATAAGATGGCTACAAACAAAAGAGCCGACCAGTGTGCCCTTAACCCACAAGGCAACCGACCGGACCACCAAGCTAGTCGTCGAATCCACATCACATTTCACAGAAGTGAGGCCCTTGGGGCTCACCTTCCTCCCCTGCAACAAAGAGCGCAGCAAAGCTGGGTGAGTACTTTGAATGTACTCGCAAGACTTACGTGTAGAGTAACAGACCTGTACATATGCTACATGCAAGCTTTTCGAATGGAGGCTGTATGTTTCATTTTCAGCACACAAAGCAATCTTTATTTGCAATAATGTAGTACATTTGAAAGCAAGTTAACAAATCAGTTTTTAATGTTCAAATAATCGCAAATGACAACAATATAACAGTAGATAGAGAGAACAACAATCCTGGAAGTGACTAAACCCTTAGTCACCACAACAATAGCATGAATTACCCATTCATACCACCCATGTCAAATTTTAGTTAAAAAGGTTGAAGTCTAACTCTTGGAAGACCTCCCCAAGCGTGTCGATAACCTAGGACGAGGCTATTCGAATAGTTTTATCCCTGCAGGGTGTACCACTGCACTCCACACGCTGCACCGCCTTTTGCCAAGCTATTAAGCACACTTCCGAAGGTATGCCGGCATGGCTAGGTCTTACGAGACGTTTCCAATTTTGTGAATTATTCACGAGCCGCCCGTATGGATAGAAACCCATACGTTGTGTCGGAGTCATCGTAAAGCCTCGGTCAACTACCCTTCCTGGGTAAAGCCTCGGACAACTATGACGCTCCTCGAGGTGGAGAGCCTACCCGGAATCTCCACCACCGCACACCCAACACAAGAACACGACCACATATCATGTTTGATACAACACACACAACCCCCTCCTGCGACTCGGAGATAACCCATGCCAAATTACTAAGTCAAGAGAGGTCCCATATCCCTCTCGCGTGGTTAGCACGCAAAAATACTTGGTTTAGTGTAACAAGATGTTCGGTCCTTGTTGACTTAGGCAAGACAACCACAAACCCAATAACCCACCATCCGACCACTTGCCCAAGTCCAAATCAGTTTTCCATTTTCAGATTTTGACTTTACAAAATAACAAAGCACAAGTGCTGGTCTTAATGACATAATACTTAAATGTGTGATCAAGATCATCGACTAGAATCGATGGTCGCCCAGTACTACCGAAACTATGCATTTCTAAGCAGTTTCAAGTCGGAAGCTACTAAGCAACCAGAGCCCATCCATCGAACTCCGACCACAGCCAATAACCTAAGCTCATGGTAGTAGAGGAATAACAAGTCCTACAGAGTATGCAACTATAGGATACTAACCATAATTTGACAACAAAATAGCAATGCATACATACGAGTTGAAAACAATATAGTAGACTTGAAAAATAATAGGATTAACGTGATCAAACTGCTTGCCTGCTTGCTGTGGGTCAAGATGTTGCTGGGGATCAACAATATTGTCGATGTGCTCTTCGGACCCTAACGAGAAAGCGAAAAGCAATCGATAAGAACGAATAAAATGCAAAGACTCAACAAAGAAACTTTTTCCAAAAATTCAAAATCTTACCAAGCAAGGTAATCGATTTATAAAGAATTTAGCAACAAGAACCAATTGATTTGGATTCTTAATGCCAAAACTACGACCGAAGAAAATCTTACGACTGTGCACCGTCCGAAGCGGAACCTAAGACTGCACAAAAGTCGTAGAAGGATTTACGACCAGGTAGTGGTCGTAGAAGAACTCACGACTGGGTTCTAGGCATAGACGGACCTACGACTAGATCCATGTCGTGGGAGAACTTATGACCCTGACATAGTCGTAGAAAGACTTACGACTAGGTACAGGCCGTGACAGAACTTACGACTGGGTAATGGTCGCAGAAAGCCTTGCGACCACGCCATAGTTGTAGTAAGACTTACGACTATGGGGGGTGATTGTAGGAGAACTTTCAATCACTTGGTAGGCCTCTCCCTTATAAATATAAGGGGGTACTTCTGGCGACTACGGGACGTCATATTCTCCCAACATAATACTGCATCTGGTCGAAACAGCCAAGCTACAGTGACTAGTCGGAACTCCGACCACGAGGCAGCGCCTCCCGCACGCTTTGCCAGAGGCTCGGTGGCTTCTCCGACCACAACGGCGCCAGCCAAGGGCAGAGATGAGTGCCTAAAAGTTCAACGGTTCGACCGGCGGCCAGTGTTGGTCGGAGTATGGCTGAAACGGCGGTACGACCACGGAGTGTGGCCGAGTAGGTATGGCTCGGGAGGACTCCCAAACGAACAACGCCAAAAGGATAACGAACACACACCTAAGCTCCTACAGGGCAATACGAACTTACCCGAGCTGAAGAACGACCAGAGACCCACGGAGTGGCTCCGGCGACGAGTGACCGAACGGCGGCGGTAAGGTTCTCACTAGGCCACAGCGACCTGGGCAACGAGAGAACCAAATCGAGTGAGAGTTAAGCTCCAAAGAGTAAAGGGGGAGCAGAGGGGGCAAGGACTTGAAGAAGAAAACCCCCGCTGCACCGCCTCTACCGAAGCTCCACACTCAACAATGGCGGTCGAAGAGATTGCGAGGAACTGCAGCTCAAGCAAGCTGGTGAGTGCTAGCTGGAGTTGCGAAAGTGCTAAAGGAAGCCAAGGGTGAAGCAAAGGAGTTTAAATAGAGCAATGGCAGTGAGCAACGGCCGGGTTTTCCAGTCGGGTCAACACTGCCATGAGAGCACTTGAGAGCGATGGGAGCAGTTGAGTCATGGCCCTCTGAGGGATGAGCGCGACAGGCATTTAATGCGCTCAGAGCTAGCCGTTTAAAGGTGGACATGGAGTGGATCTGACGCCATCGCTTCCTCCTCAAGCGCCTTGCCGTGGTAGGGCTCACGCGCTACGGCAGAGGAAGGAGACGACTCGTTGGTCGTCAGATTGAAATCGAACTTTGGCCGGATCGCGCGGATTGAAACGGTCCCAGCGTTCGGCTGGTCGAAGACCGTTCGATGCCGATCCAACGGATGAGTCAGATCGGGCGGTTTACAATGACTCCATCGTTCGGCTGGTCGAAGACCGTTCGTTACCGATCCAACGGCTCACGACCCTAGCGCCCGAACGATCGAAGCCGGCACAAACTAGTGGATCGACCGAGTCAAGTGGCTCGAGCCCGAGTCCGATTCGAACTCTTTAACACCGCAAACCGCTTAGGGTTTGAATTTGAACAACCGATTTTTGAGGAATTATTTAAGGTAGCAAGCGAGCTCCAAAATTACGAAATTTTAATCGAGATTGCCGATAGCGTGAGGAACCTCACATATTTCAGAGACTTTAATGTATCAATTTTCCTCCGAAATTCCGTAAGGTGAAAGCTAGGGTTTGACCAAGCTTTGACTTGCCTCCAAGAATTACCAGATAATTTCTAAAAATCATGAGATAATTCAGAGGTGTTGCCAAGCCTCCCTAGAACTCAGGGAAAATATTTCCAAGGGTTTGGCACAAGATTATTGCCAAGGAGGTTTTGGATTAGATTCAAATGAGGATTTGAATTTGATTTTCCACAATTCTCTTCACAAGAATTGCAAAAGGACCGTGGGTTTCAAGATGCAAGAAAATTTTTAATTTCTTCGTATTTTTCTTACATTTGAAACACAAATACCTTTCTGGGATGTTACAGGTTAGTCCCGACAATCAAACTATCGCTCTAGACTTGCATGCCTAAGCAAACACATACCACGTAAGTCACACAACTTATCTTAAGCATCTCAGTACTGCAATAATTCATGGATAACCCCAATGACGAGATAATAGGAGGTGTCTAACTATTTATCATAAAAATAGAGACATTTAACAAAATAACATGCAAGCAATTAACATTGCACTAACTTAACAAAACTGGATCAAATATGATGCAAAAGAAAGTTCAAATGATTTTTGCCTTGTTGGTATGCTAGTCGCTGTCCCTTAGTAGCGTATAAGTCAATATCGATAGGCTCGTAATCAATATAAGTACAATACCAATAAACACCAGAAATACTCAAAATTCAAAGTGCTCAAAATGCATGATTTTTCAAAGTAGCAAAGGCATGATTTTAGATGAATTTAGGTGAAAGGTTTACTCCATTTGGATTTAGCATGTGAAAGTTATAAGGGTTTGAAGTTCAATTTTGTAAAATCCAATTTTAATATAATCTATCACTGCTCATTGAACTTAAATATTTGGGCCAAATTTGTAGCTCAAAGAAGGAGTATAATGATTACATAAATAAAAAGGTAATATTAGCACAAGTCCAAAACAATTGAGTTTGACTCATTTTGAGTTCCCAAGATTTAGTTATGCATTTACAAAGTTATCAGCAATTTCCTTTGTAACAATAAAGATTTTAAAAGTGCATTTTCCAAAATAATACTCTCTGGTACAGAGACATGCTTGAAACTAGTTTTAATATTAAGTTTATCAAAAATGAAAAGTATCAGAAGTGGTTTCATCCATTTTGGAGTAGAAATGAATTAGTTATGATTTTTTGAGGTTAACATATTTAATAAAGGTGCAAATTAATACTTTCTCGGATTTTATAAAGTGATTAATACTTTTCTCATCGAGCTTCGTGCTAGCTTCCGACACTACTAGTGGGCCGCGCGGCAATAGCGCACCCACGAACTGACAGATGGGCCCGATGCATAGCGGCCCACAGCGTGAGCGCGCGCGCGTGATTCAAAGGCGGCGATTGTGAGCTGTTGGATCAAGATCCAATGGTTCACAGCCACGGGCGCGTTTCGGATGGTCCGAACGGCCCATCGAATCTCGACCGTTCATTTGGCATCGCACGTCTAAGATTTGCGGCGCGTTTCGGACGGTCCAAACGGCCGACTAAATCAGAGCTGTCGATTATACATCCTACGGTCAGAAACGATCCAAGTTATACGCGTCTGAAACGGTACGTTTTAATTCATGGACCCACATATAAGTGGCTCATTAAGACGGCTAAGACAGCGATTAAATGCTAACTCAATCATTAGACTTTAATGACCGTCATTTGCCGTAAATGGACAGCTATATTGGCTGCCCGCGTACGACAACACGGCCGCGCGCATGTACGGTGGCTCGCCGGCGCTACGTGCCATGGTGGAGCCGGTCAAGGGTTGGGACAGATGTGCAATAGCAATGCGCTTCTAAGGGTGGTGGTGGCGACCTCCACGGCGGCCAGTAGCGGTGGCGCGCCGGAGATGAGCGGCGGTGTCAACACGGCAAACGTGCACAGCAGAAACAAGCTCAGCATTGTTCAAAGAAGCGGGTGCCCGAGCATCAGTGAAGTCCAAGGAGACTACCTGAAGGTCGGAGAGAAGAGGTGGTGGCCGGAGTAAGCTTGACGTCGACAAAGGTCGAGGCGGCGGTGAGGTTCAACGTGGAGGGGAAATGCTGTGAAGAACTAGAGCGAGTGAAGGCTCGGGATAACTCAGGACCATTAGATAATGCTAAGGACGCAAGCAATCAGATAATGTCTTACCGGAGCAAGGTGGGAGATGAAGGGTTTGGACTTCGGCCAATTTGCCTCAACTCCCAAATGCACGGGTTCCTGGCGTGCATTGCACAAATTAGTTTAGGGGTTATGATTGGTGGTCTAAAGCACATAAGGTGACGCGCTAAAGAGAGCATAATACTCACCGAAGATGGTGTTGGCTCAGTGGTGCCACTCAAAGGCCTGGACACTCAGAGAGCTCGAAAATGCACTGAGATCTACAAGCAAATGCGCGAGCCGAGGTTAGCCATAATGGGAAGGGCATCGACCATAGAATCGAGAAGAACCATGCGGAGGAAGCTTACCCGAGTAGAGAGCTCAAACCAGCATCCCTCTCCTCGGTCAACAGAGGTGAAGTGAGATGAGTTCAAGGGGGTAGAGGGGGTATTATTCCCGGGGAGATGACGGAGTGGAGGCGGCGTTAGATGGAGAAGCTCCAGGAGTGGCCAACGGACGCGGTGGATTGATGGCGTCGACGGAACGCGGAAGAGATTCGCGGTCGCGTGGCGAGGGATTCCAGCGCGAGCGTCAGCGAGAGGTAGGAGACGGATCTAACGAGTGGGCCCCCTTCGTCAGTTTCTCAAGTGCGCGAGAGCCCGCGTTAAGTGAGTTCACGCGGATCGTTGGATCTGGATCGAACCATCAGCATTGAGTGGAACGCTCGGACCGCCAAGGGTTACGTAAATCGATCGTTGATTTATGATCGGATGGCTCCCACGCGGAACACTTAGGGGGTTCGGTCGAGCCGATTTGCCGGGTCGGACTCGAGCCCAAGGAATAGTGCTGACGGTTAGGGTTAAGGGTTTGACAGAGAATTAAAATGTTTTCTCCACTTTGACCAGGGTGCTAAAAATAGAAATAAATTTCCTAAAAATGTGAAATAAATCAAAGGTGTTCCTGGGCGGTCTAGTGTTTATAAAAATTATAATATCATGCTTCTCATGATATAATTTATATTTTAAAAATTCAAACTTAAGCTAGGTCATAAAATTGTGTTTGAATTTTAATAGGGCTTAAACCTGTTCCAACAATTTAGTAAAAATTATATTAATTCAAGATAAATAATATAGTATTTTAATAAATTATTTCCAGGGGGACTTCAGTAGCATTTTTTTGGTTTTTCCTTTGGAGTTTCATTTACAATATATATGTTTAATCTCTTTCACAGATTTTCCAAGTGCAATATATAATGTAAGTGCTATAAATCATGATGCATACTAATGAGATGCATAGTAATCCTTTTATTAACTGGGATGTGACAAACCTCCCTTTACAAAAGATCTCGTCCCCGAGATCGTAGTAAGATAAAAGTTAGATAGGGATTCTGAAAGAAGATACAACATCTGTTGTCTTGTATTCTTTCAAAGATAGTGCTAATATACCTATCAAGGTTACAAGGAATGGCTATTAAAATTTTCTTTCCATTATTTTGCTTAACCTTTCCTTTCTTGATACGAGGGCACTTCAAGAAGCAGGAAAAAGATTTGGATATTCGATTCGCATCTCATCTTCACGTTCCCAGGTTGCTTCATCTTCAGTATGGTTACTCCATTGAACTTTGATGAACTTGATGTTGTGATTTCTCGTCTTGCGCTCCGTTTCTTCAAGAATGCGAATCGGGTGCTCCCGATAAGAAAGATCGGGTTGCAAATCGAGTTCTTCTAAATTAGTGGCTTCGGTTGGGACACGAAGACACTTCTTCAGTTGTGAAACATGAAATACATCATGCACATCTGAAAGTGAAGGTGGCAATTCCAATTTATAGGCCACTGTTCCCATCTTTGCTACGACCCAGAACGGTGCAATGTAGCGAGGTGCCAACTTGCCTTTGACTTGAAAATGATGTGTTCCTTTCATTGGAGAGACTTTAAGATAGACATGATCATCCACTTCGAAGCTTAACTCGCGACGACAACGACGGCGTGAGGACTTCGACGGATCGAGCCGTCCGAGTCGCCACGGATGACACGAACTTGTTTTTCTGCATCTTCCACCAAGGTTGAACCATAAAATGGTCTTTCCCCAGCCTCGGACCAGTTCAAAGGTGTTCTGCAAGCTCTTCCATAAAGTGCCTCGAATGGTGACATTTGGATGCTTGATTGGAAACTGTTGTTGTAAGAGAACTCCGCAAACGGTAAACATTTTTCCCAATTTTAGCTATAAGATAGCACACATGCACGGAGAAGGTCTTCCAAAACTTGGTTTACCCTCTCAGTTTGTCCATCCGCTTATGGGTGATAAGTCGAAATAAAGATAGGTTGGTCCCCATGGCTTTATGCAAGCATCCCCAGAAATAGGATGTGAACTGAGGACCTCTATCTGAGATGATCACCTTAGTTACACCATGGAAACAAATTATTCGGGAGATATAAAGTTCTGCTAACTTGTCTCCACGGTAGGTGGTCTTGACAGGAATGAAATGGGCAACTTTTGTCAAACGATCGACAATCACCCATATGGAGTCTGACCCTGATTAAGTCTTTGGGAGACCGGTGATAAAATCCATGCCAAATTCTTCCCACTTCCACATGGGAATGGGCAGGGTTGTAGAGTACCACGACTTCAAATGCTCACCTTGACTCTTTGGCATAGATCACACTCGACAACATATTGAGCAATATGTCGCTTCATTTGGCTCCACCAAAGATGTTTCTTCAGATCCTGGTACATCTTGGTACTTCCAGGGTGAATGGAGAATTTGGAGTTGTCAGCTTCCTTGAGAATTAATTCCCTCAAGTTGCGATCAAATGGCACCACCAAACGGTTCCCAAACCATAGGGTGCCTTGTGAATCTTCTTTGAAGCATTTGGCCTCGCCTTTCTTCATTTCTGCGTGAATTTGAGCTACTTCCATGTCAGTCTTTTGAGCTTCTCTAATATGGTCCTCAAGTGTACAAGTCACACTTAGGGCCGTAAGAGAACCTTTTTCAATTATCTCCAAGTGCAGACGTTGCATTGAAGCACACAAGCTTCTTTGAAAAGGAGTTACCGACAAACAGTTGCATTGAGACTTTCTACTCAAGGCATCGGCTACCACATTAGCTTTCCCTGGGTGATAATGAAGTCCCATGTCATAATCCTTGATCAACTCAAGCCATCTTCTTTGCCTCAAGTTTAGATCAGCTTGGGCGAAAATATACTTGAGACTCTTGTGGTCGGTAAACCTCGCAACGACACCGATGAGGTAATGTCGCCAAATCTTCAAAGCATGAACTACACCGCAAGCTCTAAGTCATGCGTGGGGTAGTTTGCTTCATGAGGCCTCAATTGTCTCGATGCATATGCCACCACTCGGCCTTCTTGCATGAGCACACAACCGAGCCCGTGGCGAGATGCATCGCAATAAATGTCGAAACTCTTATCAATATCAGGCACGGTGAGTACCGGAGCTTTGGTTAGGAGATCTTTCAAGATCAGAAAGCTTTCCTCACATTCTGCTGACCATTCGAATTTCTTTTCCTTCTTTAATAATTGGGTCATTGGCCTCGCAATTTTGGAGAAATTCTTGATGAATCTGCGGTAATACCCCGCAAGTCCAAGAAAACTACGAATGTCGGTGACGCTTTTGGGTTGCCTCCAGTCTAGCACATCTTGCACCTTGCTTGGATCAACGGCGACACCGCCCTTGGATAGGACATGACCCAAGAAACTAACTTCTCGTAGCCAGAACTCACATTTGCTGAATTTGGCATAGAGTTGATGTTGCCGAAGCTTCCCCAACACAAGTCGTAAGTGCTGCTTGTGTTCTTCGTCATACTTGGAGTAGATAAGGATGTCATTGATGAATACAACATCAAACTTATCCAAGTACTCCAAGAAAACCGAATTCATGAGGTTCATGAAGTAAGCTGGTGCATTGGTCAATCCGAAAGACATGATGGTATACTCGCATGCACTGTAACGAGTGGAGAAAGTCGCTTTTCAGATGTCTTCGCTTCGACCTTGATTTGATGGTAGCCCACTCTCAAGTCAATCTTGAGAAAACTGGCTCCATTCAATTGATCGAATAAATCGTCAATCCGCAGAAGTGGATATTTATTCTTGACAGTGACTTCGTTTAACAAACGATAATCAACACACATCCGCAAACTCTTATCCTTCTTTTTGACAGAAATAGCCGGGCATCCCCAAGGCGAGGTGTAGGACCGTAAAGGCGACTAGGGGGGTGAATAGGCGCTTTCTCAATTTTCTCGCCTTAATCAAATTCAACACGAACTTTACTCCTTTAGCTATGAAAGCTAAGAAGATCGAAGAGCGCCGCGAAGGAAGCCTTGTCTGTCAATTCAATGACCCCGTCAACCACAAGACACAAATAAGGAGAATTTAACTCACTAGTCTGGTCTGGGCACTGGCGGTCAGACCGGCTGTAGGCTGGCGGTCGGACCGACGGTCAACCAGCGGTCAGACCGGCTACTAACTACCGGTCGGACCGTTGGATATCGGTTCGACCCGCCGCTACTGGGCGGTCTAAAAAGCGGGCGGTCGGACCGCCGTAGTAAAACCGGTCAGAACGATTTAGTCCAGTACTGAAATGCTAAGCCCAAATCCAAAACAAAATTTGATCCAACTTTTGATTCAACCAATGAAACTTGACCAAATTTCGAGCACACCTCCCTAAGGATATTAGAGACCTATTTCTAGCGACGATCCTTCAGATCCAATTCGGAGAATCGATCTCTCAAGGTTTTACCAAAGAAGTGCACAAACCCTAGAAATATGAAAATCTTTGATTCAAGACTTGCTTGTGGGGGTTGATGGTCTAGATGATTCTAGGAGTATTCCCACACATCAAAGCAAGAGAAAATAGGTCAAGAGACCAAGCTTAACCACTTGAATCAAGGAAGCACAAAATTCATCCAAAAGAGAGAAGAACACAAAGGGAGACAAATGATCTCTCAAGCAAGCATCACAAGATTGATTGATCTCACAAGATGCTTACAAAGACACTCCAACAAGGAGGACAAGAGCTCACACAAGGGCACACTCACAATCTCTCGAAACCCTAGCTTCTCCTCTCCTCTCCTCCTAACCCTAGAAAAAGGAAGAAGGGGGCCAAATGAATGCTTAGAAGGTTTTTTCCTCTCCCCCCTTTCTATTTATAGGAGAGGCCTAGGGTTTCACATTTGGGACCCATACACACATGGGACCCACACACATACAACTGTTGAAGCAATCGCCTGCTTCACCACATGTAGGTTGATCAGCGGCTCTCATCACGTCGCCAAGTCTCTCCTGTCTGAATCCCATCGGAACCTCCCAGTGACTCGCACCGACTTCCGCACCACCTGATCCAACCAGCTGCACCGAACTACCCGTTCGATCCATCTTACCCATTCTGCACCATGCTTGAGTAACACGACCTCACCCGGCATCCATGATCGTTCTGGACCTCAGCTCTCCAAGCTTAGTCCCGATCCACATCACCGCTGACGCCGCTGACTGCAAGCCACCGCACAAAGAATAGACAAACAAATCGTTTCCGGGAACAAGTTCTTCACAACTTGACCCACGTTAGTTCCACAATGCAATATGCAACAATAAGGCATTGAAGTTCATACACTAAACACAATCAATACACAACAATGCCAAGAAGACCAAGCTTCAAGTGATCGGCGGTCTGACGGCCCCACTCCACCGGTCCGACCGATTTCAGGCCGGTCGGACCGATGCCACAACGGCGGTCGGACCGCCCGAAAAGACTTAGCCAATTTTTCAGCTCGAAATTCCGAAACCTTCTGGAAATTTCAACTGAATAGAACTTTTGACTGGGAGCTCCAAAAATGATGTGACCACATCCAGGAGACTCCCCTCACTTGCCTACACAACCTATTTTTGGCTCAGCCCCAAAAACAACTTTTAGGTTAGGCCGGTCCGACCGGCAACCACGGCCGGTCCGACCTCTCCACGGGCGGTCTAACCGCCCCACACAACCGGTCAGACCGCCTGTGGTCTGACAGCCTTGGAGCAAACCCGAAAACGCGAGATTTTGCAAACCAACAAAGCCATTTCCAATTGACTCATCATCCTGAGATCGTGCACATATCCTCACGATATCCACAATCTCCCCCTTGATGAACACATTGACAATTTCCCAGAAAATGTGGTTTTTCAGATTGAAAAGTAAAATCAATCGCTTTCGCACAAAGGCACAACTTGGTCCAAAAGCAAGAAAAAGCCTAGGAACCGACTAAGCTGGCTTCAGAATAGTATAAGCAAGTGAGATAAGGCAATGAAAGTAGAACAGGATTCAATTTCCAGAAAGTAGCCAAAAAACTCACTTAGGTCCATATGAAAGACAAATGTTCTATTTGACCTTTTGATCATTGTGAGTCTTCTTCAATTGCAAATAGAATCAGAAAACGGCAATAGAACCAAGAGACTCAACTCACTATGATCACAAATTTTCAAAAGGTTCATTTTTATGAGAGTTCTTTTATATGAAACCTTATGTATGAAACCAAAAGCTCCAAAACAACATTTTTCTTCACAATCTTTCTCCCCCTTTGACAATGAATTCATCAAGATGCATGGGAAAAGAATGAGTATGAAGGAATGACTTTATTTTTGAACTTTAGTAAAAGGAGCTATGACCATTATACATGTAGGCGGTACAAGTATTATACCAAGCCATATAAAGAGTAGAAGTTATATTCAATCATGGCAAAACATGTACTGCAAAGCTAAAACCAAAATAGCAATAATCTGAGATTAAAAGAATGAATACCATGAAAAGTTGCTCAATATCATAGTTTCACTCAAAGCAACCAAAAATGAGTCAAGCCATGTCTATAAGTAAAAAGAGACTCTAACACGAACTGAGGCATTTTGAGCATTAAGAGTTCAAGTATGAAGCAATATTCAAGCACTTAGCATTTAGAGCATTTTCCTAAAATGATTTTTTTCACTGCTAGATCCCAAGCCTTGCCGCGACTATCTCAAGCGATAAGCTTAAAAGAGTGGTCTAGGTCATCCAAAACTCCCCGAGTTCATGCCTAGTGCAATGGCAAGCCGCCTCATGAGAAAGGATTGGTGAGATCGCTTTTTCGCACGTAAAATCTCATTTTCATTTGCTTGAGTTAAGAAATTAAAAGCTCATTTTCATCTCAAAATAAGTTCAAGACTCAATTCAACCTATATGACATGGCAAGAATCATAAGAGGATCACTAGAGCAAAACTGGTCACGAGATCCAACACGACATGATTTGATTCAATTTGCTCACAGATATAAAGCTAGCAAGACAAAAGCTAAGCTAAACAAGAAGAGCCATAAAAGAAGTCTAGGAGACTATCACTTGATATGACAAGGTATAGAGTATGAAATCAAGCCATACAAGGATAATAATCAAAGCTCCACAAATTTTATTATACAATGCAAGACAATTGAAATGAAACATGCATTATGATACAATGAATGCAAAAAGAGCAAATTCCCCCTCAAAACAGCCCAAAAGGACTAATAACCCCTAACTCTCCCCGCAAAGCAGCAAAACGAGAAGAATCAAGAGCTTTAGTGAAAATATCTGCAAGCTGTTGCTCAGACTCTACAATGTGAAGCACAACATCACCCTTC
This sequence comes from Hsuehochloa calcarea, assembly GCA_036346395.1. Lineage (NCBI taxonomy): Eukaryota > Viridiplantae > Streptophyta > Magnoliopsida > Poales > Poaceae > Hsuehochloa > Hsuehochloa calcarea. Next base: position 45,699,084 of record CM070601.1, read on the forward strand.
TCAACATGGTCTCTAAGAAAATGAAATCGAATATCAATGTGTTTAGTCCCGAATGTTGCAATCGGGTTTTTGGCAATATTAATTGCGTATGTTGTCACGAGAAAAGAGAACACTTCTTAAGGATAACCCATAGTCCCAAATGGCGTGGATAAAATCCAGAGAACTCGAGAGCAACCATCGGGTCGCAGCCTACATACTCGGCCTCACCGTGGATCAGGCAAATCAAGACTGCTTTCTAGAAGACCAAGAAACAAGAGATGTGCCCAAGAAATGACAAGTGCCAGAAGTACTCTTCCTATCCACTCTACACCCCGCAAAATCAGCATCAGAAAATGCTCGAATTGAGAGAGCTGAAGAAGAAGAATACCAGAGTCCAAAGTCAAGCGTATCTTGAAGGTACCTGAAGATGCGACGAACTGCTTGACGATGAGAAGCACGAGGAAGCTCGAAGCGAGCGCATAGACATACGGCAAATTGTATGTCTGGCCTCGACGCCAGAAGATAGAGGAGGAGCCAATCATACTGCGGTACTCTTCGGTCCACGGGCTCTCCATCCTCATCGTGGTCCAAAGACGGTGGTTGTAGCAATGGGAGTAGACATTGGCCTCATCGCTTCCCATATTGAAGCGCCAAGAAGGTCCTTTGTATACTTACTCGGTGAGCGAAGGTGCCTTCTTTCAGTTGCTTGATTTGTAAACCAAGGAAGAATGTCAACTCTCCCATCATGCTCATCTCGAACTCACTGCTCATAGAATCTGAAAATCTGGACACTAAAGTATGAGAAAAACCACCAAATATAATATCATCCACATAAATCTGAACCAACAAGAAATCACTGCCATGCCTGAGAGTGAACAAGGTTTTATCGACCATTCCCATTTTGAAATCATTTTCAAGCAAGAAACTCTTAAGCCTGTCATACCAAGCTCTAGGAGCTTGCTTCAATCCATACAGGGCTTTAGAGAGTTTAAAAATATGGTTTGGGAATTGTTGATTTTCAAAACCAGGAGGTTGCTTGACAAAAACCTCTTCTTCTATGAAACCATTCAAGAAAGCACTTTTAACATCCATTTGAAAAAGCTTGAAAACCTTGGATGTTGCAAATGCTAAAAGAATGCAAATGGCTTCCAATCTAGCTACTGGAGCAAAGGTCTCTTCAAAGTCTAAGCCTTCTACCTGGGAATAACCTTGAGCTACGAGTCTAGCCTTATTACGAACAACCAACCCATCCTCACTTTGCTTATTTTTAAAAATCCATTTTGTTCCAATGACATGAGAATCAGAAGGACGTTCAACTAAAGTCCAGACTTTGTTTCTTTCATAATTTTCAAGCTCTTCATGCATGGCATTAACCCAAGAGGCATCAGATAAAGCATGGGTGATATCTCGGGGTTCAAAAGAAGCGACAAAAGCAGAATGTGCATGAGAATCAGGAGAAATAAACCTGGAGTGAGTGACTAGCTCTTGAAGATCCCCAATCATCTGCTCAGGTGGATGTTGTCGCTGAATGCGAAGAGGTGCTCCTGGTGCTGAAGTGGCCTCTACCTCATGAGTTGTGGAGGTAGGAACAGAGCCACTCAGATCGTCGGTGAGAATAGGAGGAGGTGCCACCAAATCGGAGTAGTATTAGCAGCTCTCCACCCTTTCAGAGGTAGTCGGAGGATGGATCGGTTCCTCATCCTCGAGTCATCATCGACGAAGATGCTTCCTTGAATATCGTGAACCCGTGTACCAGAGCATCGGGTCTAGTACTGTGACTAGCCTCATCAAAAGTGACGTCGCAAGTCTCAACAATTTTGTTAGTGTCAACATTAAAAACACGATAGCCACGAGAATGAGCAGGATATCCAAGAAATATGCCATCAAAACATCTATACTCAAATTTATCAAGGTTGCCATGTTTAAGAATGAAGCACTTGCAACCAAAAATCTTGAAATGAGAGACTTTGGGAGAATGACCAAATCTAAGCTCATAAGAGGTCTTCCCAACCACAGATCTCAAGAAAACCCTATTGGAGATATAACAAGCAGTAGAGATCGCCTCTGCCCAAAATCTCCTGGGAGAAGAATGCTCATCTAACATGGTCCGAGCTATCTCTACAAGGGTCCTGTTCTTCCTTTCTACAACACCATTCTGCTGGGGAACTCTAGGAGAAGAAAACTGATGCTCAATTCCCCTATCAGAGTAGAAGGTAGAAAAAGAAGAATTCTTGAATTCATCCCATTGTCACTCCTAATGGCTCTCAAAGCTCCAGAATATCAACAAAGAAGTCTAAGGACCAAATCTCTAAAGAATCCAAATGCTTCGTCCTTAGAAGCGAGAAAATACACCCATGAATACCGGAGAAATCATCCACAACCACCAAAGACATACCATTTCCCACCAAATTGATGAACTCTAGAAGGACCAATGTGTCTAAGTGAAGAAGTCATGTCCCGGTCCATCACCATTACCAAGGTAAGAGGTGCGTGGGAAGCAGACACCATCTTACCATGTCTACAGGGCGAGCACACAAGATCTCTAACAACCTTCAGCCTAGGCAAACCTCTAATCAAGTCCTTGCAACTGACTCTAGACAAATGATCAAAACCTATATGCCCAAGTCTACGATGCCACAAAACAAGATCATGAGAATCAGAGGCTACAAAACACCTAGGACTGGAAACTGAAGAAATACTGAAATTTACACAAAAGATCTTCTCAAATCTGGAGATCTCAAAAACAAGCTCACCCGAGGAATCTAGAACTCTACACTCACCACTCTTAAACCTCACTTCTAGACCCTCATCAAGCAGCTGAGAAACAGATAGAAGATTATACCTCAGCTTACTTACCAAAGCGACGTCTTTAAGCATGAACTTGTCGTTGACGTGCACAGTGCCCGTTGCAGTCACGGTCCCGGTAGAAGCATCCCCAAAGGTAATCAATTCGTTGCCGGATGCAACCATCTAGAATCTCGGTCATATGTCGAGAACACCCAGAGTCAACAAGCCATATGTCCTCCTTCCTCGCACGACGGACCTAAAAAGCACCATCAGAAAACGTCCGTGCCTCAGTACTGGGGTTAGTGATAAATGATCTAGGAATCCAAAGATCGAGAAGCACGATGTCCGGGAGCAGTGAGAAATAGCGAAACATGATCGTGAATAAAATCATAAGGATGCACATGAGAACCACCTAGACCTCTCCGAAACGATCTACCAAAAGATCGATACTCCCCCTGTCTAGGTGCTACCCGTGGTCTCTCCTCACGATATCCTAATCCAACATGCTGCCTAGACCCACCAAAAGAGTCTACAATGTTCTCTACGAATCTAGGCCTATATGTGCACGATAAATAGGCTGCCTAGCTCTAGAGACTACAGCTGGAGAAGGGACTCCTCTAATGGATCTCAAGGCGCTCATCCTCTCTTTTCTCTCAAGTTTTGCTCTCCGGAAGCAGAACTCAACGGTGTGGCCTTCTTTCTTGCAGAAGGTGCAATGGTACTTCACCTTTTGAGGGGTCTGTACAGAAGGAGTAAAAGCACCTTTCTTACCAGAAAGAGTTTGAGCAAAACCTGCGGATTTGAAAACAACCTCGGAAGGCTTAGGAGGTTCTAGCTCAAACAAACTATTTTTCACAACTCTAACAATCTTAGGTGGGTTTTTCTTGGAATGCTCTAGGGGATTGAAACCTAGGCCACTATTTTTCACGCTCACCTTGGATTGATCAAGAATCATGTTGAGTTTCTTTTTCCCACTTGAAAACTTCTCAAGAGTCACCTTGAGGTAATCATTCTCCTTAATTAGACTCTCACATCTAGTGCACTTTCTAGACTTGATTACCTCATCACGTTTACTCTTAAGGAGAGCCACTTCCACTTTGAAAGCCTCACAAGACACACAATAGGATTCCTTAATCCTATTCAACTGCTCCTTAAATTTGACTCTAAATGCCTCTTGAATCTGACCAATCATGGTTTCAACTTCAGCATTCAAAACACAAGAGTTAGAATCAATGACTTTCTTAGAAGCAGTAAGAGACATATTTTTCAATTTTAGCTTTTTCTTCAAGAGTCTTGTTTAAGGCTTCAATCTCAATTGTAAGCTTGGGATAATTTTCACAAGAGGCAGCTCTAGAGTATACAACCATTTCAGTCATCTCTTGCATCTTAATCCTATTATTCTTACAATGAGAGCATGTGTGACTAGCATCAAATTTATGCAATTCCTTCAGGGCGCTATCCAATTTTAATTCAAGTAAAGCACAGTTAGAGCAAGTTAAAGGAATAGCTTCCATGGCAGTCACATCAAGTGAAATGACATCTAAGCAAACTGAACTAGACTTGAGAGATTCTAGTTCATCAAGAGCATCTTTTAGTTGATTAGCAACAGAGGAATGAGCAAATTTCAAGCTTGTCAATTCTTTAAGCAAGCTAGTGCAGGAATCACACATATCATTAGGATTAATAGATTTAAGCCTAACAACTTCTAGGTTAAAATTATCAATCATAATGTCCTGCTTCTTAATCATTTTTACTTGCTTATGCAATTTCTGTTCAGCAAGCACCAAAGCCCTTTTCATGTCAGCAATTGAAGGGCATGCCTCATCAGGATCACTAAAAGGATCCTCATCGTTGGAGGAGTCGCTGTCGTGGCTGTTCTGGGCCATGAAACACATGCCTGTGAAGTCATGAGCCTTCTTCTTGCCACGGGATTCACTCTCGTCGTCCTCCGTTTTCGAGTCCACATCGCTCATATTTACATTCTCTAGAGCGGCAAGGACCCGACTGACAAACTTGCGATAGTTTGTCTTCTTGGGTTTTGCATCCCTCTCCTGGGGATGTCTTCGTGTCTCCTTCTCCTCCTTGCCCTTTAGCTTGGGGCACCTGGAGCGAATGTGGTTTGGCTCACAACATTCAAAGCACGTGATAGGTCCACTTCTCCTCCTATTCCTCACCTTGTTGTATGCTCTCGTGAATTTTGTGGATAGGAGGGCTAAGTCATCCTCGGATAGTTTCTCTAGTTGCTCATCGCTCAAAGAATGCAAAGCAGATAATGAAAAACCAGATGAGCTACAATCGAGAGAATCAGAAAAACAACCCTTGGACTTGTCGACCACTAAAGCCATCGACTCTGTCTTGGGGAGACGCGAGATAAAATCAATCTCATGCGTCTTCAACCTCGAGTATAGCTTATCCATGGTAAGCTCACTCATGACAGTGTTGTCATTGATGGATGTGATCTTCATTCCCTAGACCTTCACATCAAGAGCACCCAAAAGCTGGCGTGCATTTTCAGACTCAGAAAAGACCAAGTCAACAAAGCGGAGATCATGAAGAATCTTAGAAAATCTTCCCCACAGCTCATCCAAAGACTCACCAGGCCTTTGCTCGATCTTAGAGTATACTTTCTTGAGCTGGTTCTGTCTCACTTCCTTGATCGCAGTGGACCCTTCGTGATAATCACAAAGAGTCCGCCAGATCTCATGAGCAGACCGCAAGTGAGCAACACGCTCAAACTCGGATCAACTAAGGCCTTGGATCAAATAATTCGAGCCTTCTTTGTTGGCCTCCACATCTGGAGTGATCATATCGTCATCGGCTGGCACGACATAAGGGTTTTTTACCTTAAGCCAAATAGCGTGCCCTTGAGCCTCGATATAAGCTTGCATACGAGCCTTCCAATATGCAAAGTCAACTCCATCAAAAATATGTGGCTTGGTTGAGTACTTGTCAGTCGCCATGGCTCCAAAGACCGGTTAAGATCTATGAGAAGAGCTAACCGGCTCTGATACCACTTGTAGGACCGTAAAGGCGACTAGGGGGGGGGGGTAAATAGGCGCTTTCTCAACTTTCTTGCCTTAATCAAATTCAACACGAACTTTACTCCTTTAGCTATGAAAGCTAAGAAGATCAGTAAGCGCACAGTGGAAGCCTTGTGCTGAATTCGATGACCCCATCAACCACAAGACATAAATAAGGAGAATTTAACCACTAGTCCGGTTCAGCATCGGGCGGTCGACCGGCCAGAGGTCAAGCGGTCGAACCAACTGTCAACCAGCGGTCAGACCGGCTACTAACTACCGGTCGGACCGTTGGATATCGGTTCGACCAGCCGCCATCAAGCGGTTCGAAAGCGGCGGTCGGACCGCCGTTGTAAAACCGGTCAGACCGATTTAGTCCAGTACTGAAATGCCAAGCCCAAATCCAAAACGAAATTTGATCCAACTTTTGATTAAACCAATGAAACTTGACCAAATTTTGAGCACACCTCCCTAAGGACATTAGAGACCTATTTCTAGTGACGATCCTTCAGATCCACTTCGGAGAATCGATCTCTCAAGGTTTTACCAAAGAAGTGCACAAACCCTAGAAATATGAAAATCTTTGATTCAAGACTTGCTTGTGGGGGTTGATGGTCTAAATGATTCTAGGAGTATTCCTACACATCAAAGCAAGAGAAAATAGGTCAAGAGACCAAGCTTAACCACTTGAATCAAGGAAGCACCAAATTCATCCAAAAGAGAGAAGAACACAAAGGGAGACAAATGATCTCTCAAGCAAGCATCACAAGATTGATTGATCTCACAAGATGCTTACAAAGCCACTCCAACAAGGAGGACAAGAGCTCACACAAGAGCACCTGCACAGCAATAGACAAACAAATCGTTTCCGGGAACAAGTTCTTCACAACTTGACCCACGTTAGTTCCACAATGCAATATGCAACAATATGGCATTGAAGTTCATACACTAAACACAATCAATACACAACAATGCCAAGAAGGCCAAGCTTCAAGTGATCGGGGGTCTGACCGTCCCACTCCACCGGTCCGACCGATTTCAGGCCGGTCGGATCGATGCCACAAAGGCGGTCGGACCGCCCGAAAAGACTTAGCCAATTTTTCAGCTCGAAATTCTGAAACCTTCTGGAAAGTTCAACTGAATAGAACGTTTGACTGGTAGCTCCAAAAATGATGTGACCACATCCAGCAGACTCCCCTCACTTGCCTACACAACCTATTTTTGGCTCAGCCCCAAAAACCACTTTTAGGTCAGGCCGGTCCGACCGGCAACCACGGCCGGTCCGACCTCTCCACGGGCGGTCTGACCGCCCCACACAACCGATCAGACCGCCTGTGGTCTGACAGCCTTGGAGCAAACCCGAAAACACGAGATTTTGCAAACCAACAAAGCTATTGCCAATTGTCTCATCATCCTGAGATCGTGCACATATCCTCACGATATCCACACGAGGAGCTCAGCCTAATGAATCCCTTGTATTGAAGTTCCTTGAGTTGTGCTTTCAATTCTACCAATTCATGAGGAGGCATCCGATACGGCCGTTTGGAAATTAGCGCGGTACCGGGTGCAAGCTCGATAACGAATTCAACTTCGCGGTCAGTGGGCATGCCAGGGAGTTCTTCGGGAAATACATCTGGATATTTACATACTACTGGCACTTTATCCAATTCAAGTGACGTACTAGCTTCCAGGGTATAGAGATGAGAATCACCCATCGAGGGTGCAAAAACGACTTGGCTGCCATCTTCGCTTGTGATTGAAATAGACCGATGAGCACAATAGATCTTTCCCTGGTTTTTGGAAAGCCAATCCATCCCTAAGATCACATCAATACCCACTGAATTTAACACAATCAAGTTTGCCAAGAAGTTAATCTTTTGAATTTCCACATTTACGTCTCGGCAGACTTGATCGGTTTGAAAAACCGATCCCGGTGACAGGATCTGATAAGGGGACTAAAGTCTATGCATTTCAAATTGGTTAAGTGCAGCATATTCCTTTGTAATGAATGAATGAGATGCTCCTGAATCAAATAAAACTGACGCTGGACATGAATTAACGAGAAGTGTACCCAAAACGACGTTCGTAGCGCCGCTTGCCTCCTCGGCGGTGATGTGGTTGACTCGGCCACGTGCAGTGATCTGAGGAGGAGTGGATGATGCCCGCGGAGGTTGTGAAGGCCTTGTCACAACAGGAGGTGGTGTAGGAGCTCGGTAAATCGGGAGCATCCCTCGCTGCTTGGCGAGGCATTTATCTGCATAGTGGCCCTGGCGACCACAATGAAAACAAGTGACACTGGGCTTGTATGCGCCACTGTTTTGGGAGTTCTTACCCCCATTGTATCGCTGTGCCGCTGGAAAAGATGCTTGTAGAGATGTCGAGGAAGGCCTCGGTGGCACCGAGCTGAGAACGTGGTGCACGGGTGGTCGGTCGCTCTCGAGGAAAACCGCCGCTAGCTGAAACTTGAGCGGCTCTCTTCCTCTTCTTGGACTCTCTCTCGCCATACTCTTGTGTTCCGCCACTATGGCCTTGTTCACCATGTCTTTGGAAGTTCCGGAAGTCATGTCACGCCTAGGGTCACCAGCATCTCCTCGATCAAGCCATTCATAAACGGCTCTGCGACGAGCATCGTTGGAGACGTCGTCGAGGGCATAACGAGCCAAGGAGTTGAACTTCGTGAAGGTACTCGATGATGATCTTCTTTCCTTGCTTCAAAGCAAGAAACTATCGCTTTGCTTAATTGTCATGACCCCATCAGGAATGTGGGCCTCCCTGAAAGCTGCGCGGAATTCGTTCCACGAAGGAATATCTCTGTCGAGTTGCATGGGTGAAAAGTTATCCCACCATGCGCTGGCAGCGCCCTCCAGCTGGTAGCTAGCGAAAAGTACCTTCTCAATGCATGTACACTGAGCAACAGCTAGCTTCTTCTCTATGTTCCTCAGCCAATCTTCGGCCTCCATCGGGTCCTTAGTGCCCGCAAAGGTCGGAGGATTTGTTCGCTGAAAATCAGCGAGACCTCCACGCTGTCTATGATTCCCCCCTCCTCCTGTTGTCGCAGGAGGAGGTGAGGTGTTATGTGCGATAGCTTCGAGGATCCTTGTCTGGTCCATACGGTTTCTCTCTATTTCGGCCAACAGCTCCGCCATGGTGGGAGGTGGTGGAAAGGCTTCTTCGGGTGTGCTACCTAGCTGATCATGTCGATGAGAAGGTTCTCCTACCGCAGCAGAATGAGGTCCTCGAGATGGAGAGCCCTCATCAAGGTGAGCTCTCGAACGAGTGTTGGGACCTATCATCCTGAGGTGATAAGGAGAGTTAGTGATAAAGGTTAGGGTACTTTCCATTTAAAGTAGACACAAAGTTTTGGGATTGCAAGCATATCATATGTAGTTATTCATGCATAATGGTAAATAATGCACAAAAGCTCAACACCAAAAGGGGTACAAGGCACTAAGGCCAGTACAAGATCCATTAAAAACTCCTCATAAAATACCGGTACAATTACATCGATATTAGCCCGTAGGCGAATGGTAACTACCCGGAATAGAAGTTCTTACAAATAAACGGGAAAGTTCCAACAAGTACTAACCGATTGAAAGAATAGAAGGATACATACTCGCTGGTGCATACGTATGGTCAGCGAGCGTACTACTCTAACACTCTATCTATTTTCCCGATCGAAATTCACCGGGAACTCATCCAGAAGGTGATAACCAAGAGATCCCGTATCGTCAGGGTCAAGTGGATTGGTGAGGCGTAGAGGGGATCCTATGATGTGCCCTTCTACGGGTTCCGACCTTTGAGTACGGGAAAAACCCACTGACATGCGAGCCCGACGCTGTTGTCCATGATTGGAGGCTTGCCCTCCCATTTCAGGAAGACGGTACTCTGACGGTGCAGATGCATTTGGGGAGATCTTATTTTCCCCAAAAAAAACATGTCGGGCTACAAGCCCCATATTGCATAGGGGTTGTAGATGCTCCTGAGATACGAGGAGACGACGTCGTGTCTCCCAAAGTTCATGTATGATGCATCGATGCATTTGGTGCATGATGCGAACCAACCTTGTGAGTTGCCGAACATGGGGATCCTCCCCGTACGGAATCCCGGCAAAAGTGTTCACCTCCATGCCCTGTGCTTGCATAGGGAAGTGGTCGTATGGTGCTTGAGACAACTCCATCAAGCCGTAACGAAGACGGCTCATGGCCATACGAGCCAACTCTTGCAAAGCCATGGCTTCGGAAGAGCCACGAGCCTGGAAACGGTACGGCATACTCCCTGTAACTTGTCTTGCAACTAGATGGATCACCGCCCGGTAGTCTTCCATCCCTGGTCCAAGATCTCGATGATAGATGAAGTATACAGGTTGGTACGTGAAGTTCGCCCTCCACATCATATCTCGAAGAAGTGCCGAGTACCCATCCATATCTTCAGCTTGAGTGTCCCTGATCAGATACTGATGACTCATCTAAGAACAAGAATAGCCAAGGTAAGTTATTTCTGTAAATCAAAAGAGAGTAAGGTGAGGAATGAAACTAAGATCGTTGAGGAATAAAATATATCCCTAACTTAACTTTTTGAAGTAATTTTGATAACTTGAAAATATTTTGACCAAGGCACTTACTAAACTTAACGCCCATGCTATCTCTAACCTACAGTCAGTATGGCTCTGATACCAACGCTGTGAGGACCCCCGGGTTATCTCCTTAAGACCGAGACTAAGCATGGTCTTAGGGACATAACTCTGGACCTCAAGTAAATGGATTCCAACTTAACTCCATCCAAGCTAGAGACTCAACCGCAACTAGAGCCCCAATGATCATGCGCGCTGCTCCTCTGCGACGCTACATGATTGTCGGTTCTCCAATAAGCCAAGCCCTCCACTTAGTGTGTTAAATGGGAAGCCACGGACAGCAAGCATGAACTCATATTGGCTCCCAAGATCAGCGACCAATATGCTCATACTCTCATGCAATGTTGATTACATCCATACAACAATCATACATTAATAGTCCAAAAGACATACGACATAATAGTTAAGGTCTACGACTATCACAAATGGCCGATCGGCCAAATTCAAATAAGAGTATTAAGTAGCAGCGGAAACAATTAAATAACCAAAAGACCAGTAGTGGTATGCCCAATAACCCATCGGCAACCGACTGGGAGTTAAATGAAAGCATTACTCGTTAGCGTCGCCAAAATCGGCGCTAACAAGCTCAACGGGCTCATACCCTTCCTCACCTAAAATTGCAGCAACCGGGTTGAGTACAAAGGTCCTCGCAAGTCTTACACAAAGTAAAATTAGTTATGCTACAGGTTGTTCCAAAGGATGCCTCATATGGGCTTAGTTTTGCAAAAGAGACGCAACAATTAACCACCTACACATACTAGTTTTTCAAGTGCCAATTTTAAATCAGATTTGAAGTAGGAATAAAGCATGTGAATAAGTAATAAATTGAATGACAAATGAATCATATAAATATCAAAGTGGCGGTCCACTTTTATACAACAACAAGTGCACAAATAACAAAGTGGCGGTCCACTTTGCTACAACAACAAACATGAACATCCCATTCATGATAATACCAAGTTTTACCACACTTTAAATATGTCAAAATCTAACAATAAGCAGCCACAAACTCAAGCGGTCGTCCATAACCGTGGACACGGCTATTCGAATAGATTTATACCCTACAGGGGTGTACTACTTTACCCACATGACTTGATTAGCCCGTATGCCTCGAGATGCCTTCGAAAATAGCATACTTCCTAAGGTATGCCGGCCGGGTAAACCAAGACTCGATATTTTTCAGCAAGTTGACATTATTGAGTTGAATCGCCCATGCGCAACATGATCCCACTTAGGGTAGGTTACACCACCCACCAACCAAATGGCACGCAAGTTGTGCCGGGAATGCCGACCCAATTGATAAAGCTTAAATAGTGTTACCCACACAATAAAAGATTGCAATCGGCACCCTACGAAACATATGTGCGATGGAACACATATACGTCCGCACACCACCAGTCATCAACTCAAGAACACCGACCCCTTACTTAACCAAGCAGTGCCCATACACTACGTGTGGTAGCACGAGTTTTGCTTGAACCGCGGGTACCCAAAGTTCGGTCCTTAATTGTCCAGACAAGTCCAACACTTACCCAAACTCGTGCGCAATTGCACCTTCACTAGCATCCACTTGTCCAGACCAAAACTCATTTCAAATGACAAAATTTTAACTCGTAAAACAGATACGAAGATCTGAAATAAACCAAAAAGTTATAAAGTTTGTGTTTCCCACAATTGTCGGGTTAGTCCCGGCAATCAAACTATCGTTCTAGACTTGCATGGCTAAGCAAACACATATCAGGTAAGTCACACAACTTATCTTAAGCATCTCAGTACTGGAATAATTCATGGATAACCCCAATGACGAGATAATAGGAGGTGTCTAATAATAGGAGGTGTCTAACTATTCATCATAAAAATAGCGACATTTAACAAAATAACATGCAAACAATTAACATTGCACTAACTTAACAAAATCTGGGATCAAATATGATGCAAAAGAAAGTTCAAATAATGCTTGCCTTGTTGGTATGCTAGCTCTTTGCCTCTCGATGGCGTATAAGTCAATATCGATAGGCTCGGAATCTATATAAGTACAATACCGAATAAACACTAGGAAATACTCAAAAATTCAAAGTGCTAAAAAATGCATGATTTTTCTACAGTAGCTAAGTCACGATTTTAGATGAATTTAGGTGAAAGGTTTACTCCATTTGGAATTAGCATGTGAAAGTTATAAGGGTTTGAAGTACAATTTTCAGAAAATCCAATTTTAATATAATCTCTCACGGTTCATTGAACTTAAATATTTGGGCCAAATTTGTAGCTCAGTAGTGAGTATAATGATTACATAAATAAAAAGGTAACATTAATATAAGTCCAAAACAGTTGAGTTTGACTCATTTTGAGTTCCCAAGATTTAGTTATGCATTTACAAAGTTATCAGCAATTTCCTTTGTAACAATAAAGATTTTAAAAGTGCATTTTCCAAAATAATACTCTCTGGTACAGAGACATGCTTGAAACTAGTTTTAATATTAAGTTTATCAAAAATGAAAAGTATCAGAAGTGGTTTCATCCATTTTGGAGTTGAAATGAATTAGTTATGATTTTTCGAAGTTAACATATTTAACAGTGTGCAAATTAATACTTTCTCGGATTTTATAAAGCGATTAATACTTTTCTCACCGAGCTTCGCGCTAGCTTCCGACACTACCAGTGGGCCACGCGGCAGTAGCGCACCCACGCACTGATAGATGGGCCTGATGCATAGTGGCCCACCGCGTGAGTGCGCGCGCGTGATTCAAAAGCGGCGATTGTGAGCTGTTGGATCAAGATCCAATGGTTCACAGCCACGGGCGCGTTTTGGACGGTCCGAACGGCCCATCGAATCTCTACCTTTCATTTGGCATCGCACAGCTAAGATTCGCGGAGCATTTCGGACGGTCCGAACGGCCCACTAAATCAGAGCTGTCGATTATACATCCTACTGTCAGAAACGATCCAAGTTATACGCATCTGAAATGGTACGTTTTAATTCGTGGACCTACATGTAAGTGGCTCATTAAGACGGCTAAGACAGCGATTAAATGTACGTTTTAATTCGTGGACCTACATGTAAGTGGCTCATTAAGACGGCTAAGACAGCGATTAAATGCTAACTCAATCATTAGACTTTAATGGCCGTCATTTGCTGTAAATGGACTGTGAGACCGGTTTATCCGACTTGTAATGCTTAACCATCCATTCGGTCCTAGCATCACAAAACAGATAATCCGAGACTCGAGACATGTATACTTCCCAGAGTGCAGTATACACACCTCATCACAAAATTATGTATCAATTCCATTCATCCATATAGAACCGAAACACAGATCAGAACATAAGTATTAATAATATTAAACCGAGTCATTACAAAAGAGAGGCCAACTGGCCAACAATAAAAGAGGCAACAATAATTAAACAGCGCAAGCAAAAGTGCCATAAGATGGCTACAACAAAAGAGCCAATCAGTGTGCCTTTAACCCACAAGGCAACCGACCGGACCGCCAAGCTAGTCGTCGAAACCACAGCACATCTCACAAAAGTGAGGCCCTTGGGGCTCACCTTCCACCCCTGCAAACAAAAGCAGCCGGCAAAAGCCGGTGAGTACTTTGAATGCACTCGCAAGACTTACATGTGGAATAACAAACCTGTATATATACTACATGCAAGCTCATTGAAGTGGAGGCTATATGTTTCATTTTTAGCATAAAGCAAGTTTCCATTTGCAATAATGTAATAGATTGAAAGCAATTTAACAAATCTGTTTTTAATGTTCAATTAATCGCAAATGACAACAATATAACAGTAGGTAGAGAACAACAACAATCCTGGAAGTGACTAAACCATTAGTCACCACAACAATAGCATGAATTACCCATTCATACCACCCATGTCAAATTTTAATTTAAAAGGTTGTAGTCTAACTCTTGCAAAACCTAACCAAGCGTGTCCATAACCTAGGACGAGGCTATTCGAATAGTTTTATACCTGCGGGTGTACCAATGTACCCACACGCTGCATCGCCTTATTGCCACATGATTAGCATACTTCCTTTGGTATGCCTGGCGCATTAAGTCCTCTGAGACATTTCGATGATTGTGCATTAACTACGAGTCGCCTGTATGGATAGAAACCCATACGTTGTGTCGGAGTCATTGTAAAGCCTCGGTCAACTACCCGTCATGTAAAGCCTTGGACAACTACAATGCTCCTCGAGGTGGAGAGCCTACCCTAATCTCCACCACCGCACACCCAACACAAGAACACATATCCTTTTTCACACAACACACACAACCCCCTCCTGCGACTCGGAGATAACACACGCCAAAGTACTTAGTCAAGAGAGGTCCCATATCCCTCTCGCGTGGTTAGCACGTAAAAATGCTTGGAGAGTGTGACACAAGATGTTCGGTCCTTCTTGACTTAGGCAAGACATCCACAAACCCAATAATCCACCATCCAACCACTTGCCCAAGTCCAAATCAATTTTTCATTTTCAGGTTTTGACTTTACAAAATAACAAAGCATAAGTGTTGGACATAATGGAATAATAATAAAATGTGTGCTCAAGATCATCGACTACAATCGATGATCGCCCATTACTACCGAAACTAAGCATTTCTAAGCAATTTCAAATCGGAATCTACTAAGTGACAAGAGTTCATCCATCGAACTCAAATCACAGCAAATAACCTAGGCTCAAGGTAGTAGAGGGTAAACAATTCCTACAGATTATGCAACTATAGGATACTAATCATAATTTAACACAAAATAGCAATGCATACATACAAGTTGAAATCAATATATTAGACTTGAAAAATAATGGGATTAACATGATCAAACCGCTTGCACGCTTCGTGGGTCAAGGTGCTTCTGAGGATCAACAATATTGTCAACGTGCTCTTGGATCCTAACGAAAAGCGAGAACCAAGCGATAGAGCGAATAAAATGCAAAGACCCAACAGTAAACCTTCTCCAAAAATTCTAAAAATTTTACAGTAGCAAGATAATGATTTATAGAGAATTTAGCAACAAGAACCAATTGATTTGGATTCTTAATGCAAAAGATATGGCCAAAACAATTTTGCTCAGCTTTTATAAATAAAAAATGCTACTATTCATTAGCAAAATTTTCGGGAGCTAAACTGAGTTTGGAAACATTTTTAAATTAAAATTTAGTTAAAAACATAACCAACAAAATTTGAATCAACCGAAAAGGATTTGAAATGAATTAGTTATGCATTTTACAAGTTATCATATTTTTCAGTTGGTAAATAAATCCTTTCGGGAAAAACAGAATTTTGAAATGACGTGGCCGAACGAGGCGCGTCGATCTTGGATCCGACGGTCCACGCCCGGTGCCGTGACAAGGCATGCTGAAAGCCTAAGCGTCAACCGTTGGATCTGGATCCAACGGTTCCGCGTGGCCCGAGCGTTCGGTGGTCGAGCGTTCCCGCGCTGCGAGCCGTCGATCTTGGATCCAACGATTCCCAGCGCAGCAACCGACGAACGCCACCCTACTCACCACCGTTGGATGAAAAACTAACGAGCGAGATGCTACGGAAGTTCGGCGGTCCGAACGTTCGCCGATGCCGCGCGTTGATCTTGGATCCAACGGATCACGCAGACAAGCGCGCGACAGACTCAAATCTTGGCGCGATCCCGAGCCGCAGATCTTAGGGTCGACGGTCCACAATGACGCCGCGTTCAACTCCGTTCTGTTTTCGTCAAGCAAAACAAGCGACGGGAAGAACGGCTGCGCCGCCGCGCTCGCCGCGGCGGTGCGAGCAACGCCTAAATGAGTCCCAATCGTCATTGCGCACCTAAAGATACCAATGGCGTTGGCTGCGGTGGACGGATCGGCGGCAAGCGGAAGGAACCGAGAGGGCGAAAAATGACCAAAGCAGCGGCGATAAGCTCAATGCGGTCCACGGGGCGAGTGCCAAACAACTAGGGACTAAGAGAGGTTACAGAGTCCAAAGAAGCGCGAGGAGAGTCGAATCGGCTCGGGTGAAGAAGAGTAGCGGTTTCGGCGAATTGGGAGCAATCCAAATTGGTGCTCTCTTACATCAAAAGCCAAATGGACAGAGGTTAATACTCTACGAGATGCCAAATGGCGAGAAGCAAGGGTTTTGAAAGAGAGGCCGGAGCACCACTTCCACCGAAGGATCCGAAGCTTCAACAATGGCGGCCAAGGGAAAATTTTGAAATGGAGCTCGCTCAGTGTACTAGAAGCAATACTGGAGCTCGAGGGTGTTTAAAGGAGGATAAGGAAGCCACGGGAGGAGTCTTATAGGCCGAAGAGCAAGGAAGAAGCAACGGGAAGGAAAATGGTGGTGCACTGTGCTGAGGTTGGCCGAGGGCGACGAGGCGAATGCCGCGAGGAGGCGGCAGGTACCGGGGGCGGCCGGACGGGAGCAATAAATGCGGAAGAGCCGTTGGCAAAAGGAGACGCGACTGGGCTCTGCCGAAAGGTACTGTGCACGCCACCGCGGTTGACTTCGGCCGAGTCGCGCGCGAGCGGAGGAAGACGACGAACGACGGCCGTTGGATTTAATCGGACGGCTGAAATAGATCGGTTCGATTACAACGATTCGATCGCGCGCTTGATCTCGGGCCGTTCGATGCTGATCCAACGGCTCACGGCCTTGTAGCGCCGGCGACATCGCGGTGCGTTTAGTTGGTTGGACCGAGTCCATAGGCTCGAGCCCGAGTCTGGTTCGAACCCGAGGAACAGTGCAAACCAGTTAGAATTTGAATTTTAAACATCTGATTTTTGAGGAATTATTTGAGGTAGCAAACAAACTCCAAAATTTATGAAATTTTAACGGGAGCTTGCTGACTGCAGTAGGAACCTTCCATAAAATTTTCAGAGATTTTAATGCACTGAATTATTCTCCAGAAATTCCAGAAGTGGGGAAAATAGGGTTTGACCAGTTTGACTTGCCCCCAAAATTATCAAATAATTTCTAAAAATCATGAGATAATTCAGAGGTGTTAAACATCAACCCTAGACCCAAGAAAAATTATTTCCAAAGGTTGGGCACAAGATTTTCATGAAGGAGATTTGTGTTGGTGTCCAAATGGTAATTTGATATTTGTTTTCACATAATTCCTTTACAAAAATTATGGAACTGATTACAAAAATCAAGATCAGAGAAAAAGTTTTAATTTCTCCTCATTTTTATTACATTTGAAACACAAACCAATTTTGGGATGTTACATGGACAACTCTGATGGCGCCGCGTCTGACGACAACACGGCCGCGCGCATGTACGGTGGCTCGCCGGCGCTACGCGCCACGGCGGAGCTGGCCAAGGGTTGGGACAGATGTGCAATAGCAATGCGCTTCTAGGGGTGGTGGTGGCGACCTCCACGGCGGCCAGTAGCGGTGGCGCGTCGGAGATGAGGCGGTGTCAACACGGCAAGCGTGCCTGCAGCGGAAACAAGCTCGGCATTGTTCAAAGAAGCGGGTGCCGAGCATCGGTGAAGTCAAGGACTACTACGAAGGTCGGAGAGAAGAGGTGGTGGCGGAGTAAGCAGCGTCGACAAAGGTCGGCGGTGTGAGGTTCAACGTGGAGAAATCTGTGAAGAACTAGGCGAGTGAAGGCTCGGGATAACTCGGGACCATTAGAGAATGCTAAGGGCGCAAGCAATCGGATAATGGCTTATCGGAGCAAGGTGGGAGATGAAGGGTTTGGACTTGGCGATTTTCTTCAACTCCCAAATGCACGGGTTCTAGCGTGCATTGCACAAATTAGTTTAGCGGTTATGATCGGTGGTCTAAAGCACGTGGGTGGCGCTAAAGAGCATAATACTCACCGGAGATAGTGTTGGCTCGGTGGTGCCACTCAGTGCGCGCTACGGACACGGCGAGAGCTTGAAAATGCCTTTGAGATCTACAAGCAAATCGCGGTGAGGTTAGCCAAAATGGGAAGGGCATCGACCGCGAGAATCGAGAAGAACAATGCGGAGGAAGCTTGCCGAGTAGAGAGCTCAAACCGGCCTCCCTCTCCTCGGTCAACAGAGGAAGTGAGATGAGTTCGGGGGTAAAGGGGTATTATTCTGGGAGATGGCGGAGTGGAGCGACATTAGATGGAGAAGCTCGGGAGTGCCCAGCGGTGCGGTGGATTGATCGGCGTCGGCGGAGCGGACAAGATTTGCGGCGCGTGGCAAGGATTCTGTGCAAGCATCGGCGAGAGGTAGGAGGCGGATCGGCGAGTGGGCCACCTTCGTCGGTTCTCAAGCGCGCGCGAGAGCCCGCGTTAAGTGAGTTCACGTGGATCGTTGGATCTGGATCGAACCATTAGCATTGAGTGGAACGTTCGGACCGGCCAAGGGTTCTGAAATCGGATCATTGATTTCGATCGAGAAGGCTCCCACGGAACACTTAGGGGTTGGTCGAGCCGATTTGTCGGGTCGGACTCGAGCCCAAGGAATAGTGCTGACGGTTAGGGTTAAGGGTTTGACTGAGAATTAAAATGTTTTCTCCACTTTGACCAGGGTGCTAAAAATAGAAATAAAGTTCCTAAAAATGTGAAGTAAATCACAGGGGTTCCTGGGACAGTCTAGTGTTTATAAAAAATATAATATCATGCTGCTCATGATATAATTTGTATTTTACAAATTCAAACTTAAGCTAGGTCATAAAATTGTGTTTGAATATTAATAGGGCTTAAACCTGTTCCAAAAATTTATAAAAAATTATATTAATTCAAGATAAATAATATAGTATTTGAATAAATTATTTACAGGGAGACTTCAGTAGCATTTGTTTTGGTTTTTCCTTTGGAGTTTCATTTACAATATATATGTTTAATCTCTTTCACAGATTTTTCAAGTGTAATATATAATGTAAATGCTAAAAATCATGATGCATGCTAATGAGATACATATTAATCCTATTTATTAATCTGGGGATGTGACAGATGCGAAAACAAATTGCAGAACCAGGTTGGTTGTGTGATGAGGATCGCGGTGGTATGACATGCATGGCTTGATTTTTGGTTTTTTTTATGAGATTTGAGGGAGATAAGCGAAAGTAGTTAGCAGGGACGGAAGACGGAAGAGATGACCAGAAGAGACGGGACACACAGGCGTTTCGCTTGCGGTCGGTCGATCCGAAAAAGAAAAATGATGATACTAATACATGCATAATGATATGATTTTTGTGATGCATGCAAATCGAGAAATGAAAATAATTAATTTTAATTACAGTCTTTTAGACCTTCGATTTAATATTGATTATTATTACTTGATGTGCGACAATTTCAAAACATGCTTTAATTAATTCCTTAATATATATATTTATAATAATTATGTAGAGTTTAGATTGATAATTATAAATTTTTAATTCCATTTGTTTTATTTATTTATTAAGTTTGTGTTTTAAATTCAATTTCGAGATTGAACAAGCAAAATAAATAGGGAACCAAATAACCTCCAGAAATTCCAGAAGAATTCAAACATGCACAAGAGAAGATAGAATCCAACTAAAATATTCCCACACTTTAAATCCTTTTAGTTTTTCTCTGACTTCAAATGGAGCTTTTGAATGGGAGACGATGTATTGGAGTACTAGGTTTTAAATTCTAGTCTTCAAATATTACAGGATTCTCAATATATGGGTTACATAAAAAGTTTTTTAAAAAGTCCAAAACTTCACAAATGCACATTAGATGCTTAACTAATCCAACTTAGGTATTTGGGTTGTTACACGGTAAGACCCACTCACCTCCATTGTGCTCATGCTTCCTCTAATCTGACCCCTATTCCCTCTGAGCTCTGCGGTTAGGTTTCATCCCCACGCCCAGCCGCCGATCGCCGCCGTGCGCCCGGTCTTGTGCGTCTCTAGCTGCGCTGGAACCCCCCACAGGATCGCCTACGCCAAAGCAATCCATTTTGCCCATGTTCGGCTGCCACCGCCGACCCACTCACCGGCGACGACGCCATGCCCGAAACCGCACCGGCTACTGCCCAGATCGCTTGACTCCCTCTGTGTATGTTCTTGAGCGAAGAGCAACCAGACGGATGATAAGCTAAGTATGGGCATGAGATAAGTGATCACTCAATTGAAATTGACATGTGAATGATGGACTTAGTGAAAACATTAGTTGTATAAAGCGTAAAAGCACATTGGATGAGCTGATGAGAAGAGAAGGTGCATTAAAGAAAAACTCACTGTCGTAAGTTCCTGATCAGTAGTCTGAAGGACTTCAGAATTGTTAAAAGGTTAGAAGCATGACCCAAAACTACTAGTTAGAAGTTCCTTGATTCATGTAGGCAGTTGAACCTTTATCTGCCAATGATGATCAAATCTATAAAAATATTACAGTTGTGAATTTCTGAAACCAACTGAGAACCTTTATTCATTTTTTTTATGAATAGCGGTTGCTCAATTGTGTTAGCAAATTGGAAGGTTAGATAATTGGTATATATTCAACTGAAAGCCAGTAGGTCACTTATGTGAACTAGCAAAAGCTTAGATTTGAACTTGTAAGGAAGTTTAGCAATTTAGATCAGAAGATGTTCTGTTGCAGGTTGCTTGAACAGTAGCCTGAAAATTATTAGAAATGTTAGTGAAACCACTTGTTAGCTAAACCCTTTTCGGTTAACTAATATGATGAATGTCATTTTGGCCACTTCAGTGAATTACCTCAGTAGGTGTTGAGTTTGTAGGAAGTTGAGTTAGTAGTTTTTCAATTTTGAAGGATGATCTGTGCTAGATAGTTGGGTAGAGAGTGTAATCTGTAGGTGATAAATTTTGGCTTGAGGGTAATGACTTTACTAAGATTAGTAGTAAGCTATTCAAATTCTGTAAAGATAGTATGCATACATTTTAATAAGGAGAATTAGTGATTAAGTAACTAGAATGAGAATATAAAAGGGAGAGAATATAATAGGATTGATTTTGACTGTATGATCATCGTGGGTGTCTATATAGAATGCCTGGAGAGAGTCTTGTGAGTACTAGGTGTCTGTTAGGTTTATTACAACTACACAAATCCTAATTAATTGAAATGAACTCCAATTAAACTAAAATTATCGCTTAAATACATCTAAAATCATTTTCCATCTTGTGTATTACTTTCTTAATTTTTGGAGACTCTTGGATTTCTTGGTGTTTATTCGGTGTTTTCTCTTTGTCGGTTCTTATCGTTAGGCGCGATGATGCAAGAGTGTAACCAAAATAATCGTGAGAATGTCGAGTTCCTGCAAATAAAGGCAAGTAGTTTGATCATGTTAATCCCGGATTTTCAACTCTAATATATTGATTTCAACTTGTATGTATGCATTGCTATTTTGTTGTTAAATTACGGTTTGATTAGTTGATCCTATAGTTGTATACTCTGTAGGTAAATGATTACTCTCTACTACCTGAGTCTAGGTTATTTGCTTTGATTAGAGTTCATTGGATGGGCTCTTGTCACTTAGTAGATTACGAGTTAATATGCTTAGACATGCTTAGCTATCGGTAGTATTGGGCGATCATCGACTTAGTCGATGATCTTGATCACACAAATCTTATTATTACTCCATTATGTCCAGCACCTTATCTTGTCTTAATTTGTAAATCTAAAACTGAAAATAAAATTATTTTAGACTTGGGCATAATGGTATGTTGGTCTGATTGTTTGGTGTGACAAGGAAAGGTGCTCGAGTCAACAAGGACCGAATTACTTGCACCATTGATCCAAGCGCTTTTGCGTGCAAACCAAATGAGAGGGATATGGGACCTCTCTTGACTTAGTACTTTGGCGTGTGTTAGCTCCGGGTCACAGGAGGTGGTTTGTGTGTTGTGTGAAAAAAGAATTGTGTTGTTGTTGTTGGGTGTGCGATGGTGGAGTTCCGGGTAGGTTCTCCACCTCGAGGGGCGTCGTAGTTGTCCAAGGCTTTACCCGTGAGGGGCAGTTGACCAAGGTGTAACATCCCATAAATGGATTTGTGTTTCAAATGTGAGAAAATACGAAGAAATTAAAACTTTTCTTGCATCTTGAAACCCCTGGTCATTTTTGTAATTATTTTAAAAGAATTGTGGAAGATCAAATTCAAATCCTCATTCAACGCTAATCAAAAACCTCCTTGTCATAGACCTTGTGCCAAACCCTTGGAGATATTTCTCCTGAGTTCTAGGGAGGCTTGGCAACACCTCTGAATTGTCTCATGACTTTTAGAAATTATTTGATGATTCTTGGAGCCGAGTCAAAGCTTGGTCACACCATAGCTCTCACCTTCGGAATTCTGGAGGAGAATTCAGTACCGTAAAATCCCAAAAATTTTATGAGAGGTTCCTCCGGTCGTCAGCAAACTCCAGTTAAAATTTCATAATTTTTGGAGCTTGCTTGCTACCTTAAATAATTCCTCAAAAATCAGTTATTCAAATCCAAACCCTAAGCTGGTTTGCCTTTGTTAAAATAGGTTCGAATCGGACTCGGGCTCGAGCCACCTGACTCGGTCCAGTCCACTAGCTGTGCCAACTCGGTCGTTCGGGCGCTAGGGTCGTGAGCCGTTGGATCGGTATCGAGCGGTCTTGACCACCGACGCCGAGTCGTTGTAAACCACCCGATCTAACTAAGCCGTTGGATCGGTATCGAGCGACCTTCGACGATCGAGCGGCGGGATCGTTTCAATCCGCTCGATCCGGCCACCTGTTCGATTTCAATCCGACGACCAACGAGTTGTCTCCTTCCCTGTCGCGTGCGCGCGCTGCCATGGCGTCTTGCGAGAAAAGCGATGGCGTCGCATCCACACTATGTC
This sequence comes from Hsuehochloa calcarea, assembly GCA_036346395.1. NCBI lineage: Eukaryota > Viridiplantae > Streptophyta > Magnoliopsida > Poales > Poaceae > Hsuehochloa > Hsuehochloa calcarea. Next base: position 45,722,241 of record CM070601.1, read on the forward strand.
CACCTTTAAGCGGCTAGCTCTGAGCGCATTAGATGCGTGTCGCGCTCATCTCTCAGAGGGCCATGACTCAACTGCTCCCATCGCTCTCAAGTGCTCTCATGGCAGTGTTGACCCGACTGGAAAAACCCGGCCGTTGCTCTATGCCATTGCTCTATTTAAACCCCATTGCTTCACCCTTAGCTTCCTTTAGCATACGCAACTCCATTAGCACTTACCCTCTTGCTTGAGCTGCAGTCCCTCGCACTCTCTTCGACAGACATTGTTGAGTGTGGAGCTTCGGTGGAGGCGGTGCAGCGGGGGTTTTCTTCTTCAAGTCTTCGCCCCCTCTGCTCCCCCTTTACTCTTTGGAGCTTAACTCTCACGCGGTTTGGTTCTCTCTGTGCCCAGGTCGCTGTGGCCTAGCGAGAACCTTACCACCGCCGTTCGGATACTCGTCGCCGGAGCCACTCCGTGGGTCTCTGGTCGTTCTTCGGCTCAAGTAAGTCCGTATTGCCCTGTAGGAGCTCAGGCGTGTTTTCGTTTTTCTTTTGGTATTGTTCGTTCGGGAGTCCTCCCGAGCCATACCTTCTCGGCCGCACTCCGTGGTCGTACCACCGTAGTGACTATACTCAGGCCAAGATCTTGGCCACGGTCGAACCCTTCAACTTTTGGAACACTCATCCCTGCTGTAACACCCTGGCTATTCGGAAGCCAAGATGCTACCTAAAGATTCATAATACAATTCATTTGCGGAACTAATAATCAAGTTGCACCAAAATTAAATAATCATGACGAAGTAACAAAGAGTAATTAACCGATCAACCACATAATCTAACCAAGTAATTAAACATGGAAGATCTGTTGTAAACTTGAGGTGATACTTATTACAGTTCATCTCATAACCAAATAACTTAACAAAACATCTTTATAAATAGGTGATTCTTGAGGTGTGTGAAACGTGCTTGGACTACGCCCTCCCGCTAGCAACTATATCATCATGGATCACCTAAAAAAACATAGAAAACAAGGGTGAGTCGAAACTCAGCAAGCACCATATCAATCTCACAGTGTACAAAGGAACCAAAACTATAATCAAGACATTGGAACATATCTTCCACGAATCTGTGAAACTACAATTTATGAATGCACACAATGAATGAAAATGGACCTTCCAGCTGCAGATCTGGTATAACGAGTGATACACCGTCGGTGTTCACTTAAGCCCGTACTTTACAAAGTACGGGGACCCAATCACCGTATGAAGAACGTTTCATACGGGTGTCCAAGTTGCCACATTGGAATGGTGGTCAACACTACCCACATTGGAATGGTGGGTTTCATATGCCCATATTGGATTGATGGGGTTTAATCAAATTCCACTCCCGTGACGTAAACGAATCATGCATGAATGGAATGAATCATGTACCACAAGAAACATAAATAATGAAATCTATCCACATCATGAGCACAACGCAAGAACACTCATATAATCAACACATCATCATGCATTCCTTTGAAAACAACACAAATTAACAACCGGTACTTGCCTTAGTGTTTGCGGCGTACTAGGAAGCCACGAAGGTGTCCTTCCACCCACCGCCTCACCGCCTACACAAGTATTTACACGGAATAAGAATAACAAAGTATGACATTTCTACACGTATCCTATCATACCCTGTAATCAACCCACACAACCAAGGGCTCAATTTAACAACTTCACCCAAAAGACCAAATTACTACTCTACTAGCAGCTGTACGATAAAATTCACCATTAATTATCTGTAACTCCTAAAGACCTGAAACCAGTGCTCATATTTTCCTAACGAACCAGGCTACAAAACTTTAGTTGGTGAGATCCCCTGATTCGGCCAAAACAGAGGATCAAAATGCCCTAGAAGTCACCGACAGAAAACTGTCAAGATTTCAGAACAGTTGTAAAGAAAAGACTGTAACTTTCAGTCCACTGATCCTATGGAGATGATCTTTATCAATATGGAATCATGGTGAAATTATCTTCATAAACCTATTCGGGTGGCCTCCCTGAATCTGGCTCTAACTTGAACAAAACGGACGATCAACAGACAGTCCCTAAAATTTCTGACAGACAGAGCAGTGTACGGTTAAAAATTCATAACTTCTAAACCACATGGTGGAATCTCGTGAGCTTGGTGCCAAAAGAAAGCTAACGAAACCAGGAACAAAACTCTAGAAGACGAAAATCCGAGATTCTGCTCCTAAGATGCCTAAACAGGGCGCTCAAGACGACTGAACAGATTGGATCTATTCTGGAAACTGGCAGACAGCAAAACGGTTTAACTCTAATCGATCAATCTACCTCCAAACAACAACGAACAGCGGGTGAGACTCCTCGTTACCCTTGTAGACCTGTAGGATGATGTTGATCCGTTCCCCCGAAGATCTCCCTCCCTTCTCCTCTCTTCTTATTCTTTTCTTCTTCCTTCCTTCCTCTCCACCCTTTCTCCTCTTGGTATAGCAGTAGGGGGGATTGCTACAGTGTGGTGCTATAGTACTAGGCGGCGGTACTGTAGCAGCTAGGGTTTCCAACCCTCCTTTTATTGGTGGCCGGCCCCTCATGGGCCTCCTGGGCTAAGGCCTGAGGCCCAGGTTGCCGAAAAATTACCGAAAACCCCTGTCTAATTCTTTGCTAAATCTATTTTATATTTGGTCCTTCTCCGAATTCAATTGATTCGCTCCCGATAATTATTTCTAATTCTTTTGGGATATTACATTCTACCCCCCTTAAACGGAATTCGACCCCGAATTCTCAGCATACGTAACGCTAAAGAACAATCTTAGCTTATCATTCTACCAACATTACCACGTACTTATCATTCTACCAACATTACCACGTACTTCAAATTCCCAGGTAGTCTCTCTCTCTCTGTCTTCTGCGACCAAAGCACCTTGACGTAACTGACGTGTTACGCCTTATTACTCGTCCCAACCTTTCAAGAGTCACTCAACGGACATGACTTGAAGGCACAGTCTTACTCGTAGGTCAACGGTTCTAACGAAACTTCACACTCTGTATTTCTCGAAGACTCCTGGACACGGGTCATATAAAACAATCATGCCCCACGCGGGACTCTAGGCGGTCCTAGTAACACACTATCTCTCAAATCTCTACAACTTTCGAAACAACCAATATCGTTGGGCCAACATTAAGCCGGTACCAAGCCACACAACCAAACATGGTACAAAAAACTATTATTCCTTGTTTCAATCGATCTCTTCACTTTAACAATGGGCACATCCTTTAACCAGGGACGCTCAACGGAACTCGTTTTTAACAAACTCCTTTAGAAACAGAACCCAACTGAAAATAAAGGATTCTCATCGCAAACACACAATTACCAACTTATCACAAAAAAAATTAAGCCCAAAACCAAGAGATTCATCATGAAACTGTTCCACTTTCCAAGTAGGCAAATTGCCAAAGAACACTACATAAGCCAAAGCGAAATCTCTCGCTTGTCCAAAACCATTTCTTTTCTTTTTCTTAACCAAAAGAATCACGCATACCAAGAAGAGCCAACTTAATTTATAATTAGCATCTAATATAGAGACAAAGCTCAAATAAAACCAAGAGAATATTTCATTATCCAAGAATCTGACCTTTTCCTCAAACTTGCTTTTGAGAATTCAACTTTGACTTAAACCATGAGATCCCAAATCATCGCATAGCACACTAATTCTTTTCTTTTAATTTGGCAACCTCAAAGCTATGCTCAAACTGAACACAAAATCCACATCTAGGAAGAGGGACTCTTCCAATCCACAATAACATACTCTGATCAGCTTCTCTACCAAGGGAATTACCTTGACATATAATTCCCCACACACCTCCATATAGATTTCAGCCACAATCACATCACCTCAAACTTTTAAGGTTAATCAACTTGAAATTCACCACACTCACACTCATTTACTTTACCCAAAGTATTCTATCAAAGATCAACACACCATTCAAAATTTGCTTCTGTTCATCCACCTCTACACATAATATTGGGTCTCCAAGGTCCTAGCAGAAAACGTAAAGCGCCAAATTTAACCTCCAAGTCTCCTTCCATGAACTTCTAGTATACTTGACACGTAACCCTCAGATCTGATGACTAAAATTTCACACAGCTCAACAATACCCTCAGTCATTAATATCAACATTCCTTACTAATCAAGTAACCGCCCAATGCAATTCATTACACCAATCTTAGACCTTCTCTAACCCACACCAATCAAATACATTTACTTGACCACAATATACCCATTCACAATATTTTAACTGATTGATCAAGATTTAGTCCTACTTAATCACTAATCATAAATAATTAAATATATTCTTGACCAAGTTAACTTTAGAGATGATCTATCTCCCATAAGATTAATCACTGGCTCGAGTCATACTTGACAAAAACTTAACAATCCTGCTATCCCATTATTTAACTTTCATTTGTTAGATTTCACTCTGATTGCTACTCTCATTAAACTACACCATCATAATTCTTCCACACAATCTTACTGGGTACCCAATTGCGAATCTCTAAAAAAATTTATCAAGAGTCCATACTTTCGATAATCCCAACATCCCAACTTGGACAAAGGGTATTGGATCATAGTTCGCCATACGTCCCACTAGTTGTAACACTAATCAACTTTATTTCATCGTCAACCATTCCATTTAAATAGAATTCTCTCCAGGTGTTATAGGTCAAAACCAATTCACTTTCTACTGCTCTTCAAATTGTGGATTTCATGGGGATATGCTCCAGATCTTAGGATGATGTGACAATTGGCAATGGCGTTTACGGTTTGTCGTTTCACACGTTTTTCGACAAAGTTCTGAGCTTCTTGCTCGAGGCGGTCCGACCGGTCCTTGCAATGATCCGACCGGTCCCATATCGGTCGGACCGGCCATCTGGGCGATCGGACGGAGATGACCAAAAGTGTTCAAATCAGTGGGCCAAAAATAGGTGTTGTAGACAAGTAAGGATCCCAATGCACTTGGTCTCATGATTTTTGGAGCCTCGGTGAAAAGTTCTATTGGTTTAAAGTTTCCGAAGGTTTGGATTTTGGGAGCTTGAATTTCGGCTAAGTCTAAGGGCGGTCCGCCGGCTCACGAGGAGCGGTCCGGCCAGAGCCATGGGGCGATCGGCCGGCTCACTGGGCGGTCGGACCGTAACTTCTGAACGTCGGCCAACCGTGGCGATGTTGTTTTGTTAGATCAAAGTCATTGGTTTCATGGCATATGATTTGCATGATGCATGTTTTGACTAACATGGGTCAAGTTGTGAAGAACTTGTTCCCGAATCGTGTTTTCTTGTGCGTGGTTGTGCGGTAGCTTGGTGGTCAACGACGGTCAGCGGCGAGGAGAATCGGGACTAGACTTGAAGAGTTGAGGTCGAGCGATCGGCGATGCGGGTGAGTCAACGACTCAAGCGTGACACAAGATGGACAATTGTGACCTATTGGCGAATCCATGATGCATGGTGAAGCGGTTTAGGTCAAAAGGTTAAAGACGGCGCTTTGCGAAGCGTGCGTGTGTGACCCGTTTGTTAGTGGGCCTTAACGGGAGCCCAATTAAGTCAAACCCTAAGAGTTTTAGGCCTCCACTATAAATAGGAGGAGATGGTGGCTGCACCTCTCCCTCTCTCGCCTTTTGATGTTTCAAAACCCTAATTGTCTTTAGGGGAGTTGAGGTGGAGGCTAGGGCTCTTGATGGTTTGTGGTGAATTTCGTGATCCTTGATTGTTTACTGATCCATGATGGTGTGGATGTAATCCAGCTTCAATCACGAAATCAATCTATGCAAGGTTTGCTTGAGATAAGTCTCTTTTCGTTCTTGCTTTAAATTTGGTGATTTTAGGGCTTTCTTTGATCCACGAGTTTGTGATTGATTCTTTCGCGTGAATTAGCTTGCTGTGATATGTGTGAATCTATCTAGCATCATCTTGATCATCAATCTCTCACGAACAAGCTGTAGGATCAAGTTTTCGTTCTTGCGGTTTTAGACCTTCATTAATCAATTGACAATTGCTCAAGATCGTTCCAAGAATTATCATAATATTCGATTGGAATAGGTCCTCAATAGCATATAGAAGGTGTGTGCAAAGTTTCATAAAGATTGGAGTTGAGAATCAAAAGTTTCACCTAATTGCAACCGTCATCGGTGATTTTCTTGTTGTAGATCGGTTACGAGTCGGCCGGTCGGACCGCCCGTCATCACCGGTCGACCGATTTTGAGCGGTCCGACCGCCAAAGACTAACGCCGGTCGAGACGCGCGACAATCGGTCCGACCGGTTGAGTATAACGATCGGACCGCTTTGTCTTTGTGAGTCTTGGTAATCTTAGTTGATTTTGTTATATTGCTTAGGGTTTAATTGGATTCAATACTAGTCTTCCATTGTCTTGGTATATTGATCTTCATAGCTTCCTAATAGCTCTGGAGTTAATTTGTATTGAGTTCATAATTTGTGAAAAAGTGGCGTGCTCCTATTCACCCCCTCTAGTCGCCTTTACGGTCCAACAAGTGGTATCGAGCCGGTTAGTTCAATCTTGATCTTAACCGGTCCTTTGAACTTTGGCGATGGATAAGTTTTCTACTAAACCGCATATCTTCGATGGGCACGATTATGCCTATTGGAAGAATCGTATGCGCGTCTTTCTTGAGAGCGAGGACAAGCTATTTGGGATGTTGTTAGAGCCCATTGGTTATTCTGAAATTGCTACACACATTACGCAATTCTTTTGGCTAACAACAATAAGGCTAAGAATCTTTTATATGGTGCACTTGGTAGACAAGAATATGATAGAATTTGCAATCTTTCAATGCGCATGAAATTTGGAACACTCTCGAAACATATCATGAGGTTCGTCCCAAATCAAAAGGTCGCCAAGCTGTTTACAAGCGTGAGTACAATAAATTCGAGATCGTCTGGAGAGAGCATCGATGACATTTTCATCGCTTTAATAAAGTAATTAATCAAATGAAAGTCATTGATATTGAATATTCTCAATCTGAAAATGCCACCCATCTCTTGGTGCAATCAACACCAAGGAGTGGGAGATGAAAGCTCTTGCTATAGAAGAAAATGTTGATCTTTCAAGTCTTACTTTAGAATTGCTTTATAGTAAACTCAAGACTCATGAAATTAAAAGAGTTGATCATCCTAAGAAAGATAATTTAGCTTTGGTAGCGAGATCCTCTCAAAAGGCTTTTGATGACTCTTGTGAATCTTCTTACGGATTTTCATTTGCTTGTTTATCTGCTATTCATGAAGAGGAGCTTGAAAGTATTCTGAAGCAGAGTTAGCTCTTCTAGCTAAGAAATTCACAGGCCTACAATAATGTGAGAAACAAAAGAGAGGTGGTCCCAGAACATGCTATGAATGTGGTGAGCTCAATCATATCAAGACAAATTGCCCCAAGTGAAAGGTAAGAGCAATCATAAGGAAGGAAAGCCAGCTTGGAAGAAGCCTCCTTTCAACAAATCAAGGTATGAGGCAAATAAGCTTGTGAAGGCTGCTCACCGGGTCCTTGCCGCTTTTGAGGATCAATCCTTGAGCGATGTGGATACCGGGAGTGAGGAGGACAAGGAGGAGAGATCCTCAAGGTAAAAAGAAAGGAAGGCCAAAGATTTCAGCGGCATGTGCTTCATGGTGACACGGACGACATTGATGATAATGAGGTATCTTTTTCTTATGATGAGCTTTACGCTAAATATGATTCTATAGTTGAGCAATTGCTTAGTCAAGATGAAGCGCTTGAATTTGTTATGACAAAAAATAAGAAATTAGAGTCAAAAATTAGCAAACTGAAAGTAGAGCTTAAAGCTGCTAAGACTCTTGAACTGATGAATGTTTATCTTGTCATGCTATGCATTCAAAATTACCAAGTTACAATCTGCTCATAATATTTGTGTACAACAACTTGAGAATGCTAAATCTGAACTAAATGAAATTAAAAGTGCTCCTTGTGAAAAATGTTTAGAATCTAGTAAATTGATTGCTTTTGATGTTTTGATTCTAGCCCTTGCACTTCATGCTTAGAAAAGAGCGTGAAATCAAAGATATCTTAGAAGTCGCTAGAGTCAAATATGCTAAGCTTAAGGACAATATTGAAAATACTACTTGTGCTTCATGTTCCACTCTTAAGCTTGAAATTGCTTTGTATAAGGAAAAATCTATGGATAAAACTTGTGATTCTTGTGTCAACTTGAGAAAAGAAAATGCTTACCTTCATGATACATTAGAAATTTTCTAAAGGTAAGAAACAATTAAACATGATTCTTGACAAGTCTAAAACTCCTTATAAGAAGCAAGGTTTAGGATTCAATTCTTTTCAAGACAATTCGAACCCAAAAGTCATTCAAGTCTTGGAAAAGGTTTAATTGAATTCAAAACCCAACTGCAAAAACATCTTTTAAATCTGCAGTTTTGCCCAACCTTGTATTAATTCAAATGGTGCTTCTTCTAGTGGTACCAAGTACCATTGCACTTATTGCAAAAAGGTGGACATTTGATTGAATCTTGTTGGCGTAGGTTGAAAAATGATAGGAAAAATTTTGATAGAATTTCATTCATGCAACCTAGAGCTTCTATGAGACATGGTAACACTGAAAAGAATAAACCTGGATTAGGATTTTTATCTCATGCAAATCATTATGTTTCTAGACATCCTAATTCTAATGTGTATCGATGGCGGTCGACCATTGGTGCTCACCGGTCGACCGTTTTGGTCACGATCGACCGCCCGACAAAAGCGGTCGGACCGCCCATGGACAATTCAAGTCTCATTTTAATTTGAACATTGCTCATAACCAAATGTTAAATGAAATCAAGGATAGTACTTCTGGTTTGTATACTCCTTGCAGACGTGTGTCTCAGTACTGGATTCCTAAATCTTGTTTATCTAATCCCGATATTGAGACACATCGTTCTTTGCTCCTTGATTTTTAGGATTACGCGGAAAGGGAAGAACACGTGGTTCGTTGACTCCGGATGTTCACGCCACATGACCGGGAACTCAAAATGGTTCACCTCTTTCACGCGAGCAACAGGTGATGACTTCATCACCTTTGGAGATGATACACAAGGGCGAATTGAAGGAACAGGATCAATTAGGGTAAACAACAAATTCATTCTAAAGGATGTCGCTCTTGTGGACAAGCTTAGGTATAATCTCCTTTCTGTTTCTCAGCTTCTTGATGATGGGTATGAGACTGTTTTTAAGAAAAATGCTTGTCGTGTGCTTGATTCTACTGGTGAGCTTGTGTTTGGAATCTCTAGAGTTGGTAGAATTTTTGGAGCTAACTTTTCGAATCTCTTGCTTTGGATCTCTTAAATGTTTGCTTACATCTTCTTCTGATTTTTGGCTTTGGCATCGACGTTTGGGGCACATTGGTTTTGATCATTTGACGCGAGTTAGCAACCTTGATCTCATGAGAGGTTTGCCTAAGCTCAAAGCTGTCAAAGATGCTGTATGTGCGCCTTGTAGGCATGGCAAACAAGTTGCTACCTCACACCCTTCTGTGACTATGGTTATGGTAGCGGACCGGACGGTTGCTTCATATGGATCTTGTTGGTCTGCTAGAGTCCGATCGTTGGTGGAAAATGGTATATTCTAGTCATAGTCGATGATCTTTCAAGATATACTTGGGTGTTCTTTCTTACTTCAAAGGATGAAGCTTTTGGTTATTTTCATGATCTTGTTCTTCGTTTGGCTTGAGCTTCTGGTGCTTTGAGAGCGATTCGCGATGATAATGTACGGAGTTCAAAATGCTTCTTTTGCTTCTTTTGTCTTTGGCGTGGTATTGAGCATCAGTTCTCCTCTCCACCGTCCCTCAACAAAATGGCGTGGTGGAAAGGAAGAATAGGACCTTAGTCGAAATGGCTAGGACGATGCTAGATGAGTATAGCACACCTAGGAGATTTTGGGCGAAGCTATTGCTCTTGCTTGCCATATTGCCAATCGTGTCTTTTGAGACCTTCTTTAGGCAAGACTCCTTATGAGCTTCGTTTTGGTAGAAAACCCTCTGTTTCGCATTTTCGAGTTTTGGATCAAAATGTTTTATTCTTAAGACAGGCAATTTAGATAAATTTGAATCAAGAACTTTTGATGGGGTATTTTGGGTTATCCTGCTCATTCGAGGGTTTTGAGTTTTAATCTTGAGACTAACATTATTCGGAGACTTGTAATGTCACTTTTGATGAGACTAGCCAGGAGCTAGATCAATTGCTCTGATGATTCTGGTGTGAGAGAGTATTTTTGTGGAGGAAGATGAGGACGAAGCTAATGTCATTCCCTCATCTGCTGCTTCCGGCGCCCATATTGATACAAGAACACCTCGTCTACTTCACCTTGATTGAGGCTCTGCTGCATCATCATCATCAATGCGATATGCGGAGGTCGAAGAAACGACATCTCACCGGCGCTCCACTTCGCATTCGAGACGGCATCCTCGGAGCAGATAATAGGTAATCTACATGGCGAGTCACTCGCTCGGTATAATGATCCAAATCTCTACTCTCATTCGGCTTTTGTTGCTTCTTTTGAACCCGCGATATATCACATGCTTTATCGATTCTAGTGGGTAAATGCCATGCATGAGGAGTTAGAGAATTTTGAAAGAAACAAAGTTTGGAACCTAGTAGAACCTCCTAGTGGTCATAATGTTATAGGAACCCGTTGGGTGTTTAAGAATAAACAAGGTGAGGATGGTTACGTGGTTAGAAATAAGGCAGATTGGTAGCTCGGGGTTTGACCAAGTTGAGGGTTAGATTTTGATGAGACATTTGCTCTGTTGCTAGACTAGAAGCCATTCGCATTACCTTGCATTTGCTGCATCAAAAGGTTTTAAATTATATCGGATGGATGTTAAAAGTGCCTTTTAAATGGTTTCATAGATGAGGAAGTGTATGTTAAGCAACCCCAGGTTTTGAGGATCCTAAATATCCAAATCGTGTTTTCAAGCTATCTAAAGCATTGTATGGTCTTAAACAAGCCCCTAGAGCACAGTATGATAGACTTAAGACCTTCTTGCTTAAAAATAATTTTGAGATGGGTAAAGTGGATAAAACTCTATTCATTCTTAGGCGTGACAATGACTTCTGCTTGCTCAAATTTATGTGGATGATATTATTTTTGGTGGTTCCTCTAATGCTCTTGTTTCCACTTTTACGACACTATGTCTAGGGAATTTGAGATGAGTATGATGGGAGAGCTTAATTACTTTTGGGACTTCAAATCAAGCAATGCAAGGAAGGAACTTTCATCCATCGACGAAGTACACTAAAGATCTTCTCAAGCGCTTCAACATGGGTGATTGCAAGCCAATTTCCACTCCCATGGCAACTTCAAGCTGTTTTGGATCCGGATGAGGAAGGAGAAGTCGTGGATCAACGCAGTACCGCAGACATGATCGGCTCCCTACGTATTTGACGGCCTCGAGACCGGACATTCACTTCACGGTATGCCTTTGTGCAAGATTTGAGCGTCTCAAGAACTTCCCATCGCCAAGCCGTTAAGCGCATATTCGGTATTTACACTCTACCCTCTTATATGGCATTTGGTATTCTGCTCTTGACTTTGTCCATTAGAGGTTTTGATTCGATTTTGCGGTGTCGGTTAGATAGGAAGAGTACCTCGAGCACTGTCACTTTCTAGGCACGTCTCTTGTATCTTGGTCTTCTAGAGCGGTCTTACATTGCACAATCCATTCTTTGGCGGAGTATGTTCTTCTTTGCTAGTTCTTTGTAGCCAAATTTTGTGGATGGCGTCCACTTTGAAAGATTATGGGTTAAACTTTGCTAGTGTTCCTCTTTTACGTGATAACACTACGCTATTAATATTGCTAAAAACCCGATTGCAACATTCTAGGACTAAGCACATAGACATTCGCTTTCACTTCCTTAAAGATCATGTTGAAAAAGGTGATATTGTGATGCACTTTGTAGAGTCAGAAGCTCAATTGGCGATATTCTTACCAAGCCTTTAGATCAAACGATTTTCCTCCTTAAGAAGTGAGTTAGGGTAATTTATCCTTATGGGTTGGTTTGAGGGGAGTTTGATCTTTTCTTATTTTTCCTTGTTCTTTTGATCTTTTATTGTTCTTTTTACGAACTTAGTGATCTTTTGAACTTTTTAGATTTTAGGCGTTTTAATTGCATCTCATTGTGTCATATTGCATTCATATGAAAAATACAACAAGTGGTATGAAAAATTCAAAAAAATGCATTGTAATATAAGATTTTACCTTATATTTTAAAATTGATGAAGCTTTGCCTATTACCCTTTAGAGCTTTTGTATTTCAATTCTTGCTCAATGTCATGTCTAGTTCTTTGACTTGCTAGAATTATCATGCTTTTACATGTGTAGCTAAGTCTTTGCTATATGAGCTAGAACCTTTTAAACAACTCAAACTAAGAAATTGCAATTTGTGGATGTTTTAGCGAGTTGCGTAATTAGTGCTCCTCTTGTGACATTGGCCTGTCGAATTGCTTTGTTAGCTCTTTGATCTAAAATTGACCATTACTTGAGCTTTTGTGTTCTTGAGATTCTAAAAGCGCTCTTGTGAAAAATGAAAATCAAGATTGTCTTATGCTTAAATTGTGCCAAACTATTCTTACGAGGCCTTGTCAAATGACATGAACTTGGAGATAGTTTGATGAACAGAACGATCTCATGGGGTTGCTTGTCGAAATGACATGAACCTCAAGATTTGTCGCCCGGTAGAAGCTTAGAAAGAGTTTGTGGATGGCTCCTAGTCCGGGATCTTCTTTACTAAGATATACTTTTAATCAACTTTTGGTGAAGCTTAGGATGAGTTTGTGGATGGCTCCTAGTCGAGGATCTTGTCACTAAGTTAGATCATTAGTCAACTTCAATATTCAATGCAAATGAGAAAAATGTTGACAAATGGCGTTTACAAAATATTGAGCAAAATGATTCAATACGGGACTTGATTGACTCTTCTTGTGGTCTTTGTTAGATTTTTGATCTCACTTTGACATTTGACATGGCCAATTTCACTTTAGGATCCTGTTGATGAACTTCTTTGAATTTGAGCGTTGCTTAAATTGATAAAATCTAATGCTTTACTTTTGAGCCTTTGTGCTTAGCTTTGCTATATATGTCTTACCATGATCTTGCTAGCGTTGTCGGGCTTGATATCTTTGTTTGTGCAATATTAGAGAAACTACATTGTTCTTTTGGGTAATCTCCAAAGCTTCTTATCAAAAATTGAAAAATACAAAAATTGAAGCCACTCCATTGCACTTCATGCATATTCCTCTTTATGCTTCTTTTGTTTACTTCTTTCTTTATTCTCTATTTGTTATTCTGGATGAGAGGAAGGCGTGATTCCTTGATGAATCCATTGTCAAAGGGGAGAAGATGTGTTAAATGAAAGATATTTCTTTGGGAGAAGATGTGTAATATTTCTTTGCTACTCTTATTTGGAGAAGATGTGTTAATGAGAAGATTGGGGAGAAGTTTATACA